>CP032580.1:38022154-39272154 GCA_008044935.1 Gossypium turneri
ACATATTAAAAAAACACCTTAATAAATAACACACCTTTACTATAATTAATAATTAGTTATTAATTAATGTTCTTTTACTTTATTAATTGGTTAGTAATTAATATCTTTCTACTATGATTAGAATTAATTATCACTTCTCCACTCACTTTTTTTATCTCATTTAACTGTTAAACATATATATGAATACATAAATACAAAAATATGAGCAAAATGCTAAAATATAATAAATTAATATTATTCAACAATAATCATCTATAGTTATAACAGGTGTTTTGAGATTACAAGGTTTCAGTTGTTAATAAAATTCCAGACGTGACATATACATGGTTTGTCATCCAACTGTAGACAGGGCTCTATGGCGGATCCAATAAGCCGAAATGGTAGGCATTGGGTAATCTCCTTCTAATTGTACCATCACATTATGATTATCATATACATGTGCAATTGTAATGGCATGATGGTATTGAAAATGTTCAGGACCTCCCCAAATAGGAAAGAAAAGAATTAATAAAAAATAGATTTTAATTTATACAAGAATTAATAAATAAAAAAGAACAAAAATTAGAAAAACAGATTTTTATAAAAAATAAAATTACAAATAATAGAGTGTAGTGAGAAGGACTTACTTAATTTTTAATAATAATATGAGTTTACGTTAGGATGTTGTTAATGTTCATCAAAATAAATAAATATATATATATATATATATATATATATATATATAAAACTCTGCTTATTTATTGTATTAATTACAACAAAATTAATTTTTCCCCTTTTTTAATATGTTGACTCTAATTTGTTGGACTAAACTGATTACACTAATTAATTTAAGATGTTAAAAATAAAGATATTTGGAAAATGTACTAATTAATTTTTTGGACCACATTAATTTAAGATCTTGACTCTAATTATTGTATTAATAAAAAGACTCATTGGGAAAGACACTCATCCGATAAAATGAGAAATGTTGTAATCAATTACACGGAAAAGGAGAATTATGGTGTTTTTTTAATATGTTAGGGGTGTTTTTTTAGAGATACCCTTTTAAAAATTAAGCTACTTTTCAAATTTTTAAATTATTTTTTAAATTTAAGTTTATTTGTTAGTTATATAGATATTAAATTAGTGTTTTTAATTTTAAAATATCACATCAATAAATTTAATAAAAAATAAAATTTTTATTTTAAAATTTGAAATGTGAAATGTGAAAAATAAAAATTCAATTTTATAAAAATAGAAAGATTTATTAACTTAAATATGGTTACCCAATTAACTTTGATTTTCACAATTTATATTTATTGATAAAGCAGTAGATTATTTTGATAACGTGGTAAAGATGAGATGAATTTGAACAAATTAAAGATTTTGGTTAGAGAGTTATAGTGTAGATTATTAAATAATTTTTAAATTTTTATTTTTATTTTTATTTTATTTTTATTTTTATTTTTTTGAATGTTTATAAATATTCAATAAAAGAAAATATTTGTTTTATACATAAAGACGTCATGTGACATTTTGTTAGAAGGATTACGTCAGAGTGTTGCTGCTATTGTGAGCTGACTGTTTTGTTCTGTATCATGCATGACTCCTGGGGGTGACGTATAATTGTATTTTGGAAATGATTTATATTAAGAACTACTATTTTGACAGTATTTTATTTTTATGAGATTTTATTTAAACATCAATATTTGGAATTAAATTATTATATTTTCTTCAATGAAATTTACTTATTAAAAGTTTATATGTCAAATACGTTAAATTGTTTGTTCGTTATTTTAAATTTCTAATGATGACATTATCTTTTAACTTTGTAAAATGTTATAAAAAATTTTCCAAATATTTTAAGGTTGGTCTGATTTTAAGTTGTAACACATCATACTCGGATCTAATTATTAGGCTGGGTTTGGCATTTTACAGAACCACTTCATCAAACATCTCATTTAGAGGTTTGACAGTAACAGAATCGTTATAGACTTCTGGTGGAAAAAACTCTAAATTTACATAAAAGACGAATCAAAACGCTTCTTCCAATTCAAAGCTTGCAAGGAGCACATAACACAAAATCAAAATCAGCAAGAAATTGAAGAAAATCAAGCCAGAAAACCCCTAAAATCAAGAAGCAGCAGCAAGGAACAAAGAGAATTATAGCATGCCAAAAACCTGCTAACGTGCATCGACAGGATTCTCTTCGCCTTTCAATTTCATAATGCACCATCATTAGTGTTTAAAAAAAAAAAAAAAAAAAACCAAGAATTGACTTGGATGGAATTTGCATATGCTTGAAATGATGATAATAAATATTATATATTGAGAAACTCTGTGTAAAAAGGAATTCCCAATATATCGAGGAACTCTGTGTCAATTATATTTGACAAAAAAACTAAAAAAGAAATAGGAAATACACAAATCTAGTTATTAATAAAAAAATGATTATAACAAAGATTAGATATTAAGGAACTCTATGATAACATTTGTTATTTTTTAAAATATATATATAATTCTTATAAGAGGTTTTCCACTTTTTAAATCAACTTAATAAATACACATTCTTAGCTTGTGTATGTACATAAATTAGTAAACAAATAAATGAGAGATTTGACAATGTCTTAACTTCTATTGTGGAATTAAAAAAAATTTACTACTAGTACATCAAATAACAATTAATAAAAAAATGGCACATGATAGCATTTTTTTTTTTTTCACAGACAGTGTATAAAACAATTACATGTAAATTTAACGTATTTTCAAGTCATATTGGACTTAAAACTAGTTCATATCAGCATTTAAAAGTAAAGCCCTCCCAATCTTATATCGTGTTTAGAGCACTAGAAAAATAAAGCTTTCCTAATAAATTTGTTTCTAAAGATTTTAACCTAAATTCTTATATTTTGATACAAACTATTATCATCTCAACCATCAATTTGTTGAGTTAATGCATTATTTACTCCTAAATTATCACTTCTCAATTTAACATTTTAAGTTTCAAATAGTATTTTTTTTATTAACCTCAGATGTTTTTCTATTTTTTTGATTTTTTTAATTTTTTCTTTTTGAAATACATTATTCGAATTTTGATTTCTTTCTTTTTTTTAAAAAAAAATTTAGCCTCCAAACAACTATAAAAATTCTTTTAATTTAGCAATATGCCATGCTTCATGTGTTCTAGAAATAATTCATTTTTTTATATCTTACATTTTTTTTAACATTTTCAATCTTTCTTTGAATTTTATGTATATATTTAAATTATAATTTCTAGATTTTTTTGTAAATTTTATTTATTTTTTATTTTTAACAAGAAATTGAGGCATTTTCTGAATTTTTTTCTATTTTTATTTTTCTTATATTGTTTTGAATTTTCATTTTTTTTATTTTGTGTATCTTTAAAAAAATAAAAATAATTTTTAATTCTTTTCCCAAAAAAGTGAAATTTTAGAAACAAAGAGAGAAAACATTTAAGGTTATTAAAATGTAATATATATATATATATATATATATATATATATATATATATATATATTGTGTTTTTTTCTATATTCTTTTCTACATATTTCTCTTTATTTTTTATTTTATTTATTTAGAAAAAATTATATTTTATAATTTCTGATTTTTTTTATAACTTTCATAACTTTTTTCTGATTTTTTTTAGTTTTTTTTTATTTTCTCATTTTTTCTATTTTTTGAATTTATTTAAATAAAATAGAAATTGTGCAATGTGACACACTCTCGGGTAAACTACACCATTAGTCACTAAACTATAGGTAAATTTTTATTTTGGTCATTTAACTAAAAAAAGTTACAATTTAGTCAGTAATATTTTCGAAAAAAAAAATTTGTCACCCGATTGTTAAGTGGCACTTTTTAATTGGTATAAAAATATTGTCCCTTATTATATATAATGATAAAAAATTGAAATTCTTTCTTAAAAATGTAGAAAATTCTAAAATTAAAAATTATATAAAAGTAGATAATTTTTCAAAAGTAAATAATGTGAGAGAAAATGAGGAAAATTTATTTTTAAACCCTCCAAATTTTCTCTTTGTATTATCTGTATAGAAATATAAAATACCCAATCTTAAAATTAACATAGAAAAAAATAAAAATATTGCGTGTTGGGTATCGACTCGTATAAACAACAAACAGTAACGAAAAAGAGAAAAGGAAATTGGGCATAGAGATAATTTAAGTGGAAAACTCCTCCGAAGAGGATAAAAACCACGGGCAAAAAGAGGCTTCAAGTTTTCACTAAATGAGTAAACAAATGAGAGTACAATATGGAGAAAATAAACCTAAATGTACTAAACGTACAAACCCAAACCCCAAATAAAAAGCATTAACTTGGGAACAAAATTCTCTCCATAGTTACCACGAAACTGTCACCAAAGCTCATATGCGATTACATCTTGTCGCCCTTAAAGAAAAATCTTTACTGATTGGCGTGTTTGAACCAGGGTTACAAAGGCCCTTTAAATAGACTAAGATTAGAGGGTTAATCATACTAAAATAATCCTGAAATAATCAGAGTCTAACTGAGAGAAGAAGTCCTACTTGGAGTCTAAAATGCGACTACTTTAGGTAAGATATCGACGCAACGTCATGACTCTCCTCATCATGGTGTCGCCCCTGCTCTTGCCTTAAGAGATTGTCGCCTCATCTCAACGACTCTTGTCGTAACATCGTCCCTTGCTCATCGTGTTGTCACAACGTCACATATCTCCTCATTATGACATTGTGCATCTGTCTCCGATAAAGTGTCTGTAAAATGTTCGATAAATGCGAGGCACACCCCACATCAAGCAATATTATTGGCTCTCCAATTTTTACTTCTTTGTCTCTTACATAGCTTTTTTTTTATTATAAGAAAAAAAAAGAATATAATTTGTTTTTACAATTTGGGTTTTGAATGAATTGGAAATTTGAATTGAGTCAAAAAGAAAATTATGTGGTATATTTTGTAATTCTTTTCTTAAAAAATGGCACTAAGTCGATTTTACAAGCTTCTGTAATATCAATTCAGGATGTTCTTCAAGGGCATAGAACTCAACTTGAAAATGTTACTAATTTGATTTCGAGAAACACTAAATAAGCATGTAATGATCTATTTTTTGTTTTGTTTTGTATTATTTTTAATTTGTCATTGGATTCTATTGAATGATAATTTTCTTTGTTTCCCATACATATTAGTTCTTCAACAAAAACATATCAGAGAATTTATGTTATAGAAATTTTTTATATGATTTTCTATTTTTTAAATAATTTTGAATTTTTTAAATAATTTTTATATAGAATTAGAATCAAATAGACGGAAAATACAAAAGCTAAGAACTAAAATTGTTATTATACCAACTAAAAAAATATCACTTAATAGTCGAGTGATGGAAAAAAAAATCGAAACCGTTAGTTACCAAATTGTAACTTTTTTAGTTAAGTGATTAATAGTGTAGTTTATCTTTTTTTGCAATGGAAATAATAAAAATCGGCCTTTAAGATATCGGGTATAAAAATTGAAAACTTTAAGCATCAAATTGATATAAAAAAGAATCTTTAGATATCAAAGTGATAATTGGATGCGTAAATAATGCATTAACCCTTTTCCCTAGTAGTAGGCTATTTCAGTTTATTTACTAAAAAAATTAAATTATCACTCATGAAAAAACATATATATAAATAAATATCCCACATGATATAACCGTTAAAGGTTCAAATTTCAAAAACCCTATCAATATAAATATATCCGTTAGATCTCATTTAACACTATTAAGCACAATTTTCAAAGAGAAATAACCTAAAGAGACAAAAAGAAGCAATGAAACACCACCAGCTGAGTTCGTCATCTTCTTCAATGAAATCGACCACCATTACCATGGAAGATGATGTCCGTACCGAAACCCGAGACAGCTGCTACTTCCCTGGTTGCAGAAAAGACGCCAATTGCAAGTGCGAAATCTGTTTGGCCAGCATCAATGCCACTCTCGATCTCATGCCCCTCAGCGTTCAAAAGAGTTCATTCACTAAACTCTCTGCTTCCAAGCCTAAATACGCAAACCACTCTCCCATCTCTTTCGATCCTTCCATTACATCCACACCCACATCGAGTTCTTGTTGCTTGGTGGAATCTCCGGCTCTTAAATCAACTGCCAGATTAAACTTGAGAGAAAACAAGGAGAAAAAGAAGAAGAAAGAGGAGGGGAAAAAAGGTGGTTTCCAAAGTGTATTTTGGAAGTTATTAATGGGTTTGAATTTGGTTTTCGTAATGGAGGTTGGGTTTTCTTGGGGTGTAGGTGGGTTTTTGAAGCCTGTTTTGACAAGCGATGTTGCGAGAAGCATTGGTGAAAGGGCTTCAATTATGCAAGATTTGAATGGAAAATTGAGGTTCTTGCAAAATGAGTTGAAAGGATTCATACTCTCAAGGTTTCTAATTGCAGCAATACGGATTCCGTATGGGAAATTGATCAGGTTCAAACTTTTTTCTTTTAATTTTCCCCAAGTTATGTGCTTAAAACCTACGGCCTATTACTGTTACTCGAGGGCATCTTCTACATATTTGAGGGTGTAATTACTTGTTACCATTTTTATCTCTGCCCAACACAAATATTTTAATGAAGATTGAAAAACCGTGGTAACTTTTGGAGTAAAAATTGCAGGGTAGTTTGCTTCTAAATTCGCGTTGTTTGTTGTATAAATCGGCAATGGAAGAGGTCAAGATTTGGGGGTGGCCTTTGCAAACTGCTGGATTGCTTACTACTGGGTTTTCTTCCAAATCATTTACTATCTTATCTGGCAGAGTAACTGAAGTAAATGACAATCTACTTATCCTTGTTTTTCTTTTTGATTAATATAAAAAGGACCCTTGGGATCAATTTGATTGTCATTGCTGCTGCCTGTTTTGGATTTGCTAGTGCTGATGTTATCGTAAATTTTCTTCTTTTTTTTTGTTTTAAAAAATTTTGCAGTGGTCCAATGGAAGGAATGGATTTATTATAACAAGAAAGGCAAATGCATCATGGGTACAAAGCAAATGGGGTGCCTCCGTAATACAAATGGATCCCAACACATGGATCTTCGAGTATCGAAGGAGCTGGATATTGGACAACCCCAGATTAATTTCAGCAACACTGCTGGAGCTGTTGAAAGATAGGTTGACAAAAATGGTGAAAAAGATGAGTGAAGAATTTTTGCTCTTCTTTGTTTTTGATAACCAATTCATTGAATTTTCGAGAAATGAAGATCAACTTATGATCCCAACTTGAAAGAGGGCTAATTCTGGATTTCAGTTATCCACTTCTCATTCCTTATGAGCAGCTTTTTATTAGTTTAATTTTTCCTCCAAATTTCTTTACGTGAATTTGGTTCTGTTTATGACTAGATACTTGAATCATTGTGTGATTGATGGTTCATTAAGATGCTAGAAAATACAATCATCATCAGTATTGGCCAGAATTTTTATTTCAATGTCCAATAATGAAGAAAAAATTCTCATCTCCAAAATTCAAAAAAAAAAATGTAGTTACATTGCATTATATTATTCCTATATCCCCCTAAACCATGAAACCAATTCACATGAAAAGGCCCACCCACAAGGCCTCCAACAACTAAATGAGGCCACCAGCACAACCGGTTGTTGCACCAGCTGGTCTCTGTGATGCACATATATTGTGGGTATCTTATCCCCATTCCCCACAAGAAAGCTCATTTTCAAATGGCTACTACTGCTCAGGACATAAATAAGTTTTTTACTACTAATGTTTAGCTGTATCTTTTACATAATAAACAACCCTTTTAGTTCAAATGAACAAAGAAAAAGGTCGACTTCCTTACGAGAGTAGAATGAATCAAACAAGGGACAACTAGGAAATTTTGTCAAAGGTGGAACCCCCCAAGAAGACCCTGTGAAAAAATCCCTTGACCTAAGATGAACCTGCTCAGCTGAAGGATGAAAGGCAACTTGCAATGTCTCTTATAACAACATACCTGTCATCGACCAAACTTGGTTTGAATAAATGCCAAAGCAACAGGATGCTACAGAGCATTCCATTCACTGACCTATATAATACTACCTGCAGCACAAATCCTATCCCTGTAAACAAAACTGATACCAAAGATCAAAGTGAATTCAGCTTATACGTAGCTTAGCAATCTGTGAGTATGCTAATAATGGTCTGACAGCAATATTTCCAGTTCATTAGTATGAATATATACTGTATTTAATCTCAGACCGATCAATTTGGTAAACTAGTCTAATATAACTAGATATGAATTAAGGAACTTTCTTCTAACCATTTCTTTTTGTTGAACTAAAAATCTACATAAACAAATATGAATCCAGTTCACAGCCTTAAAGAACAATTATCTCTGATACGCTGGATGCAGCTGTTTTCTCAAAAACTCACTAGATACTAGAGGTAATGTTTTCTTAATGTATTCCTAAACAATGCAGATATATAATAAGCATTTTAAGGAAAGAGAGAATCCAAGAGGCACCTGCTCAAGTTGCTGATTGAGACCAGCCATTTGCTTCAGCCTTTGGCAAGTGAAGCTTTGAGCCCCTTTTTTTAACTTCTTCAGTTTTAGCATTGAGGATTTGCTCACAGTATTCTCATTGGTGCTGAATACGAGCTCCAATTACCAGGAAACAGCCATCCCAATGAAGAAAGTTAAAGGTGAAGGTACCAATCTAAGAAAACATTTGAGATCAAGATTGATTCATCAGATCGTAAGATCAGATCCAAAAATAAAGTGGCAGTGTGTAAATCTGCAGAAAAGCCCTCACCGACCATTTCCTTAAGAACTTGTGTTGCCTTTGAAGTATAGCTGTTTCGAAGAAACCCCTGGATCATTATCTCCCATGCTCCTAAAGAACAGGTAAGCTTCATCTGGCAATCCCTCTTTGCAAAATCCATTAATCATTATAGAATGTGTAAACACTAGGCTTCAAACCATTGACTGAGAGTTTATGAAATAATTCCTTTCCAACTTCAATATACCCAGATTTGCATAAGCCATCAATTAGGATATTATAACAGACAGTATCAAGTTCCAACTTGCTGTTCCGCATTGCTTGAAAAAGTTCCAAAGCCTCTTCGAGTTTATCAGTTTTGCATAAACCATTCCACAAAAATGAACAGGTCACTACATTTGGAACTTGTCCAAAAGCAATCATCTTCCTCAAAAGTTCACATGCAGATGAAACTCTCCCTAGTTTACACATACGTTGCATAAGAGTGTTGTACGTGACAATATCCGGGTTTGGTCCTTTTTGGGATATTTCATGAAAGAGTTCCATTGCTTCATCTATCCTTTTAGCTTTGTAATATCCATTGATCATGATGTTGTAACTAAATATATCAGGTGCACAACCCTTCTTAATCATCAACTGAAATACCTTTCTAGCTTTATCCATCTTGTTATGACCATTTATTAATGCACTATAGGTAACAACATTAGGCTCAATGTTATGCTTTATCATTGCGTCAACAATATCTTCAGCTTCAGAAACCATTCCTTCCCTGCAATGCGCATCAACCAATATATTATATGTAACAACATCAGGTTCAATGCCTTGCTTTATCATTGTGCCAACAACATCTTTAGCTTCAGAAACCATTCCTTCCTTGCAATACGCATCAACCAATATATAACAACATCAGGCTCAATGCCTTGCTTTTTCATTGTGTCAACGGTATCTGTTGCCTCAAAAATCTTCCCATCCTTGCAATGTGCATCGATCAATATATTATATGAAACTATATCTGGTCTAATGCTCTTAACCTTCATTTGGGAGAAAAGGTGGAGAGTCTCATTTAGTGATCCCTTCTTACTGAGACCGTCAATGACAGTGCTATATGTTACAATATTGGGGTCGAAACCTCTTTGTTCCATCATCCTTAGAAGCCTGACAGCTCTATCAGTATTCCCGGTTTTACACTATTTGTACTGTAAACAATTAAATTAGGTTGATACCCATTTTCAACCATTTCATCAAACAATCTTACAGCCTGAGAAATCTTACCTTGCATCAAAGTGGAAAAAGTTACAACATAAGGCTCAACACCTAACTTCAGCATGTTCCCCAAAACAGAAAAACCAAGATCAATTTGACCTAATTAACAAAAGCAGTTAACCAAGATGCTCAAAGAATAAACATCCCACGAAACTCCTAATAATTCCATCTGGCTACACATCGATACAGCAATGGCATAATGTTTCATTCTAACAATGGCAGCTAATAATTTAGTGAATTCCACAATTGATGGCTTTGGGTACCTCTGAATCATCTTATTAAACAAATTAAAAGCATCATCAACATTATCAAAGCGATAATACTTTTTTGGATTTCCCCTTACAGACATGGAATTCTTAGTGAAAGGTTGGACGTGGGTAGCAATGGTTTTAGAAGAAGAAGAAATAAAAGAGCAAAGAAAAAGAAAAGAAAAAAAAGAAACATGCTTTCCACCGTTAACAATAGAAGGAAGAAGTAATGAAGAATGAAGCTTACCCATATATTGAAATTAAACAAAATGGAAAAGCAAGAGAAGTGAGGTTGAAATAAAAGCAGAAGCGGTGGCGGCACTACTAGAAGAATGTATGTTTGATACTCAAATAAACAACTCCGGGGACAGTAGGGGTCGGGTTGAAGATGGTTTTAATGAGAAGCATGGATGAAATGAATGGGCTTTTTCTTTTTTTTTTATTCGGTAAAGTAAGAATAGACAATAATTCTATGAGAAAAGTTGGCCCCTTGTATAAACCATAGGAGAAAGTGTTAGTATCTCTCTTGGAATCTCCTCAAAATTTTTTGTATGTATAAAGGTCATTTTGATCAAGCAATCATCAATTTTATTATTATAGTATTTAGGAAACTGTTGAATATCTCACGAAGGTAGAGTTCGCACTCAACAAAAAAGAATCATGAATGGCTTTAATCACCTTCAAATTATCGGTTTGTATCAATACATCATCATAGCGCTATGAGAACTAATCCATCAAGAATACCTCACAGTTTAGCATCAAAGGTTGAGCATTTACTCAAATATTTGTTGTATCCCATAATCCATTATCCATTTTGATTTCTTATGACTCCCTCTACTGCAGCATCACCTGTGACAATTTGAACTGCCCCATCAATGCATAAATTGATCCAACTTTCTAGCATCTTGGCTATTAACCTTTGTTCCTTCTGTCTAGATACGTCCTCCTTATGAAAAGAAACAAATTATTTTGCCAAAATATATGAAATCTTAACAATCTCACCTATGCTTTAAGAGTCCTAAAAAAGAAAAAGGTTTTGATTTTTCCAAATACGCCATATTAGTAAGTCAAATAAACATGACCAATTTACCTTAACGGCGATTGGATTTGCAGGATTCTACAAATTTGACTTAACCTAATGAAGAAGGTCTCCCATAAAAGAACTCCCACTGGATTCATCTGTGATAACTTGCCTCCATATTTCTTTAGTTGTTGGACAGTTACGGAGAATATGCAAAATATCTTCAGAATGATAATTGTATATGTCACAAGAGGTATCATACCCTATTCCCCTCTTAACACTTCTACTTTAGTCATCATCTTCTGTTTTAAAACAAGCCATATAAAGAATCTGACCCTTTGGGCCCTAAAATTTCCAAGTTATATTCCATTGCGCACCATTCGTTATCTATGACCTTTCTCGAATATGCCAATAAGCACTTTTGAGAGAGAAAATACCATTTGAAGTCTGGGTCCAAATAATCCTGTCAGAACTTGCAGACAGGTAGGGTGGGGGAATACCCACAATATGTCTGGTTATTACCACTGGCAACCATAGACAAAATAAAAACCAAGTTCCAAGAACCTAAAAAATATAAATATTTACAAAAATGACCCAATTTGAAAAAATCTACAATGTCGGGCGATGCCGACACCCAAGTTAATCAATGTGTAATGATTATTTGCTGACTGGGACGGGGTTTAAAAAAAATTTTGGAGCCGACACTGCAATGGTCGGCACATGTATGTTTTTTTTTTAGTCTACTTTTTGAAAAATATGGGTATTTTCTGGTTCAAAAAAATTATTTTTTATTAGGTGTCGGCTTCTACTTGGCCGACAATGGGAAAAGAAATTCAATTTCTTTTTTTGTATTTTTTTGGTGCCGGCACTATGGTGGTTGGCACTCATGTCAGGCAAAAAAATATTTCTTTTGGTCCCATGTTTCTCGAGGCCGGGACCCGAGTAAGAAAAATAAATTTTTTTGTATCAGCCTCCTAGTTGCCAGCACCGGTATTTTGTCAATAAAATAATTCTTTTTTTGGTGTCAGCCTTCCGTCTGCCAACACTCATGCTTGAAAAAAATGATTTTTTTTGTGTCGACTATCTCGTTACCAGCCCAAATAGGCTATATATTGAATTTTTCAGTGCTTTGGTTGAGGGTTTTTTTTTTTTTTTTTGCTTTAACAATTTAAGAGAAAAAAAACAAAGAAATATCAGTGTTTTGTTGAAACATTCCCCAAATTTTGTTGAAGATGAATAATCAGATGTTGTTAGTATATGTTTATTTCGATGGAGAAATGATAAATACAACTGGAAAGGTTGTGTAATTATAACTTGCCAAAAAATATAATAAGATTCAATAAGCATGTAATGCTCGCAGAACTGAAACGGAAGATTAGTGTAAAGATAACTACCCGTTGTGGGAAGCAAATGTCAAATTGTTCTACAAATTTCCATTTTCAATATATCCACTGAAGTTCTCTTATATGAAACTTTGTAAATGATGATGTGGCCACAATAATCGCAATTTATTACCCACTTGAGATCAAGAACCCCCAACCGATGATTAGTTAGGTGACCATTTTGAGTTTTAAAAGTTAGGTGACAAAAAAAAAATACCTAAGCATAATTAGGTGATCTACATTGTAATTTACCCAATTTAATAAGTAATCTTATTATATTTTTAATAAAATCAACCTAGTTTAGTAAATTTATTGATTGGTAATATGTATTAATTAAAATATATTTAATCCTTTAAAAAATTTAAATAAAAATTTAAATATTTTTATATGTTTTAAATAATTTGTTATAAACATAAACTTTTTAAAAAATTGAAAATAATGTATACCAAATATATGCTTTAAATTTTTTTCTTTTATAATTTTTTGTAAAATTTTATTTTATGTTATCTCTTTCCAATATAATTCACTTTACTAATTTTTACATTCTTCATCTACCATTTTACAAATTACATTTCTTTACTAAATTTCCCTTCACATAGTCTTTTTATTTTTTTCAATATTTCTATAATTTTCAAAAATTTACCCAATAGATTAATGAGTAAACTACATTTATAGTCAATCCTCGATCACTCTAAATTTTTTTCTCAATTTAGTCAATTTAATTAAAATAATTTATTCAAATTAATTATTACCATTAAAAATTTTATTAATCCACTATTAAATTATTGACGTGACACATAATTGACACGACATTTTTTTAACTTTTTGATTGAAGCTAGAGACCTCCTATTAACCAAAAACACTTTGTTTTCTTTTTCTTCTCTTCTCTGGCTTTGTGTTTTTTTTTTTTTTGGTCTGAAGATTCATATACCGGACAAAACACAAAAGGCAACCCTATCTTTGAAGTAAAAATTCCTATCAATGACTAAAAATATTACTTTTAAATAGAATAACTCCAAGGTACATAACCATCGGCTTATTGTTATACCCATTTACCGTCATGGCCGGAACGAGGTGACATCAGCATACCGGCGGCCCATATTTGCCCAAAATCTTTGTGTCCCAAACAACTCTTCTTCATCCAAATAAAACCCTTTCTCCATCTCTATGTTTTCACCTCTCTTTGTATCGTTTCTACAATTCCCATGCAACTGCTTAGCCGTTCTGAAACTCCGCCACCTTCGCCGTCGTCTTTTGGATATCCTTTGGGTTGGAAAAAGCTGGTACCGGAAGATTCCGAGCTGAATCCACGAAGTTTGAACAAGCTGACCTCCCTTTCAGTGCTATAGTTGCTACGTGGTGAGCAAGCACTACCATCTCCTCCGTCGGGAAAGTTCCAAGCCAAATCCTTGACTTGTTATTAGGCTCCCTCACTTCAGAAACCCACTTCCGGGGATTCCTCCAGCAAACTCCACGGTATACCGGGTGTCTAGTCTCTCGGAATTTCTTTCTTCAGGCATCGACTTCAGAGCATAAACCATTGTTCTTGGTTAGGTCACACGACTTCACCACCTAGCACCTGAAAACCCGATCCTGATTCCAGCCAACGTTGGCATGACGCACTAAGAGAAATGATATCTGCGGTGGCACATCAGAAGCAAATCAAACCCTTAATCATGACTTTTATCTATTAATTATTTTTATGAACCCCACCAACTCTGGTTACACAATTTCAACCCCCTAGATATGGAGTTAAACAGCACTAAGGGAAAATTTTATTGATTTTCATAAAATAAAAAAATGAGAGATGAGAAAGAAAAAAGAAAGTGTTTTGGGTGGGATCGGTTGAAACATCGAAACCAAGAGGAATGAATGAATCTAAACTAGCCAAATGTTTAATTACCGACAAGTTGTCGTATGAATGAATGAACATTAAACCTATGTACCTCAACATTTAATTATCTATACTACATTGCATGATATGTAAGTTCATCCCAGAACGTTGACATAAACAATCTCATTACCAACTCATTTAGTTGCCTATTGGAAAACGAGCCAAAGATCCCATTACCGACAAGTTGTAATGAACATTAGATTTCTGTACCTCATGGTTTTATTATCTGTTGCATGACATAAAAGTTCATCCCAGAATATCGATATAAACATGGTTACAAGCATATAAATTATATAATAGCTAAGATTTCATTACTGACTCGTTTAATTGCCTATTGTTGTTGTTGGGAAGGGTCAGTTGAAAAATTGAAACCAGGAGGAATGAAAACAGCATCAGGTCAATTCGAAGTGGAACTGTCCTGCAAATTTTAATTGACAAACTTATACAGTTTAAAACAGCATATCTTTCATTTCCCTAAAGCTCCTTATTCCACACTATGAGAAACTATTAATACAAATTCTTAAAAGCAGCAACTTACTGGAAAGAAAGTATATCTTCAAGTTATAAAGAACAACTAACTACATAATTGTGAATGTGTCTGAATAAAATCAATTTTATCATGTCACTCGAAAAACTAAAGTCCAATGCATTCTTTTCAAGAAAATTGCAACCTACCTGAATATCTAGGTCTAAAAGCAGGATTCACACAATTCTGCTCGCAGAAAGATCTTGGAAATGACTCTTTAAATCCTCCTACAAGAATTTTGAAACATAAGATCTGAAGTAACAAGATGAAGACTAATCATGAATATTATATCAAGGCTGACTATTTACCAATCATGAATATTATATCAAGGCTGACTATTTACCAACCTTTTTGGAAGAAAAAACTAGTCAATAGCTTTTTTTATTTTTTAACTCATAATACCACATGTGTTGGATCTTTCAGCATAAACAAAAGCAAAACCAAATGGAAGCAAAAGAAGAAAACAAAAAATGAAAACTCTGCAAAGAATTGTAACTGAAAGTCTACACATTTTCATTCAAAATTTGAATATATGAAGGTTACAAAATGTTTGACAGTTACCTACTAACTTAACTGCCCTTACTTAATACATACTAAAATAATGCAAGTTGTTTACAAAAGAAAGCTGGCATACCAGCTATTACATCAGTTAATCTTTCCTACTAAATTAGCTAACTCATTACAAAGATTTGGACTAAGTTCCATAGGAACAAAACAGTCAAAATGTAATCCTTTACCCGAACCAACTTCAAAGTTTCATTTCAAAACAGTATAGCAGCTCAGTACAATTTGCTGCTGCTGGTCCTTTGACCAATTTGTTGCTGCTGGTCCTTTGTTGCACTACAGGCCACGAGTTCAACACTCCTCCTTGGACTGTATGCAACAAACACCAATCTCTCCTTTCAAAACATTAAATCTGTTGGTTCCTAATGGCTTTGTTAAAATATCAGCCAACTGAGTTTCTGAACTGCAATGAACTAAGCTAACCTCCCTCGATTGCTCAGCTTCTCTAACAAAATGGAATTTAATTTTAAAGTGTTTAGTCTTACCATGGAAGACTGGATTTTGGCTATGGCCATAGCTGATTAATTATCCACCCTGATTTCAGTAGGCTGAGCTTGACTTTCACTCAAATCATCTAAATCTTCTAAGCCAAATGGCTTGATTTACTGCTACTACAGCTGAGATATACTCTACCTCTGCTGTGGATTGTGCAACAGTTTGTTGCTTCTTTGAAATCCAGCTAAAAACACTCGAGCCTAGAGTAAAGAAGTAACCTGATGTGCTCCTCATGTCATCAACTGACCCTGCCCAATCGCTATCAGAGTAGCCAACAAGTTTCAGCTCTTTTGTCTTCCTGAACTTCACATCAGAATCGATGGTTCCTCTGACATACCTTAACACCCTTTTTGTTGCCTTTAAATGAGCCATATTGCTGCAGTCCATAAACCTTGAAAGAAGACTAACAGCATAGACAATGTCTAGTCTTGTTGCTGTCAAATTAAGCTTCTATAAGCTTTCTCATCTACTCGATCATGCTCACTGGTACTTGACAATTTTTCTCCCAATGCAACAGGTGTAGTAACTGATTTGCATTTCAGCATGCAAAATTTCTCCAGCACCTTGGATGCAAATGTTTGCTGACTTATGACAATACCATCACTCCTTTGTCTAATTTCCATACCAAGAAAATAGGTCATCAGACCAAGGTCAGTCATCTCAAAGACTTCTTGCATCTGTTTCTTGAAGTCTTCTATGAGTTCATCATTGCAACCAATGACCAGTAGATCATCAACATACAAGGAAACAATTAGCAAAGTTTCCTTCTGATCCTTCTTGACATAGAGTGTAGGCTCACTGACACTCTTTGTGAACCCGAGCCTTGCTAAGCAGCCATCAATCCTCTCATACCAGGCTCTTGGAGCCTGTTTTAGGCCATATAAGGCCTTTACCTTTTGTTCTTCACCAGAGACCTTAAAACCTTCAGGTTGCTCTATGAAAATTTCTTCATTAAGGAAGCCATTTAGAAAGGCTGACTTAACATCTAAATGATGCACTTTCCAGTGTTTTTGAGCTGCCAAAGCAAGTAGCAGTCTAATAGTGTCTAGCCTTGTAACAGGAGCAAAAGTTTCAGAAAAATCGACCCCTTGCTACTGACTATAGCCTTTAACAACTAGTCTGGCTTTATGTCTATTCAAGGATCCATCTGCATTGTTCTTTATTCTATAGACCCATTTCACACCTATAATTTTTCTGTTTTCAAGTCTATTGACAAGCTCCCAAGTGTCATTCTTTTGAATCATTCTGAACTCAGCTTCCATAGCCTCTTGCCAGCACCTTTCTCTTGCAGCTTCATCATAACATGAAGGCTCTACCAGAGTTACAGCACATCTCTCATAGATGTTTGCTAATGTTCTGGTCCCTCGAACAGGTTCATCATCATAGCCATCTTCAATTTCTGCTTCATTTTCAGCTTGCTGCAAATCAATATCATTCTGATCTGCCTCAGGCAAATTTGCTTCATTTCCATCCCATTTCCAGCTGTTTTCTTCACTGAACTTTACATCCCTGCTCACTACAACCTTCTTGGTCAGTGGATCAAAAATTCTATATCCATTTTTTACATTGCTGTAGCCAACAAACACCCCTGGCATGGACCTCTTGTCTAACTTGGTTCTTTTCTCCTCAGGTACCAACACATAACATAGGCAGCCAAACACCTTCAAATGTGAGACAGATGGTTTCTGTCCAAACCAGGCTTCAAAGGGTGTTTTACCCTTGACTGCATTAGTTGGTAACCTATTCAATAGGTAAACAGTTGTATTCACAGCTTCAACCCAAAAAATGTTAGGCATTTTAGCCTCAAATAACAGACACCTAACCATATCAAGGACTGTTCTGTTTTTCTTTCACAGACACCATTTTGCTGTGGTGTGTCCACAGTAGTCAACTGATGTTGAATTCCAGCATCATCACATAATTTTTGAAACTTCTGAGATACATACTCAGATCCATTGTCAGACCTCAAGCATTTCAGTTTGCAATTTGCTTGGTTTTCAACCAAGGCTTTAAATTTGCAGAAAGAATCATAAACATCTGACTTATGCTTTAAAAAATTCACCCAACAGAACCTTGAATAATCATCAATAAAAAGTACAAAGTACCTGCTGCCGTTTAAGGAGATAATCTTCATAGGTCCACAAATATCTGTATGAACTAACTGAAGCTTCCCTTGTGCTCTCCATGCCTTGTTGACTAGAAAGGGTAATCTGGTCTGTTTGCCTAGCTGATAGACCTCACACACAGCATCTCTTGGCTCGATTTTGGACATGTCACTGACCAAATCCATCTTGTGCATCATACTCAGTGAATTATAATTCACATGCCCCATCCTCCTCTGCCACAAGTCTGTTTCATCAGACTGAGATGCATATGCCTTAGCCTGAAGTTGATTCACATCAACAATGAAAGTTCTGTCTTGCATAGCCACTTTGGTTAACACTTCACCAGCAGCATTTTTGATCAAACAGTTCTTGCCTTCAAAAATCAGAGAATAGCCTTTCTCTAATAGCTGGCCAACACTCAGCAAGTTTTGGTCAATTTCAGGTACATAGAGAACCTCTGAAATGGTTCTAGTACCTGACTTAGTGCTATCAAGGCCTTGCCTTTGAATTTTGCTTCCAGCAGCTCACCATTTCCAATTCTGACTTTGGACTTGAAGGTGGTGTCAAGCTCCTTGAATATACTCCTTTCAGAAGCCATATGGTGGGTACATCCACTGTCAATCAGCCATATTTTGCTGACTTTGCTCGAGCTTGCAAAGCATGATGCTGAAAAAACATGCTCTTCTGGTGTTTCAACCTTTTCTGCAGTTTGAGCTTGGTTTTGAAATTGTGGTTGTGCTTTTGATTTGCTTTTACAGACCTTTTCAATGTGGCCAAATTGCTTACAAGCTCTACATTGAATATCTGGTCTGTACCAGCAGTATTTCTCAAGATGAGTAGTCTTCTTACAATGGACACAAGGTGGGAACTTCTTTCTGACAGGTTCTCTCTTCTTCTTCTCAGTCTAAGGCTTCTTGCCTTTGGCATTCAAGTTTGCACTTGAGCTTTCTCTGCTTCTAGCCTGAAAAGCTCCTTCATAATAGTCTTCCTGCCTATTTGCCCTCCTCTGCTCTTGAGCATAAATAGCATTTATAAGCTCTGTCAAAGGGATTGTTGACAAGTCCCTTGAATCTTCCAGAGAAGAAATTTTTGCTTCATACTTCTCTAGCAAAGTTTTTATGACCTTCTCAACCACTGTTTGGTCACTAAATTCTTCCCCAAGCAGCCTTATATTGTTGACAGTAGCCATGATTCTGTCAGCATACTGCTTGATGGTTTCTGAAGCCTTCATCTTGAGGTTTTCAAAGTCTCTTCTCATGTTGATCAGCTGCTGTTGCCTGGTCTTGTCAGACCCCTGAAACTCCTCATTGAGTTTGTCCCAGGCCTGCTTTGGAGTGTCACAGGCCATTATCCTTGTGAAAATAACATCAGAGACTCCACTTTGAAGGCACGACATAGCCTTGTACTTCTTGGCACAGTCTTCATTACGCTGCCTAATCTGAGCTATAGTCGGGTTAGCTTTCAGTGGTGGTGGCTCAGTGTCATTGAGAACAACATTCCACAGGTCATGTGCCCGCAGGTATGTTCTCATTTTCACTGCCCAGATGTTGTAATTTTCTTCAGCAAAGACAGGTGGAGGAGGTGGTGTAAAGCTCATTTTCAGCAACCAAAAACAACCTTTGCTTCTTTTGTTTCAAACACAGCTTGCTTAATGGCAGTGTACAACCAAGGCCCTCAAAGACTGAAAGCTCTTGATACCATTTCTTGGATCTTTCAGCATAAACAAAAGCAAAACCAAATGGAAGCAAAAGAAGAAAACAAAAAATGAAAACTCTACAAAGAATTGTAACTGAAAGTCTATATATTTTCATTCAAAATTTGAATATATGAAGGTTACAAAATGTTTGACAGTTACCTACTAACTTAACTGCCCTTACTTAATACATACTAAAATAATGCAAGTTGTTTACAAAAGAAAGCTGGCATACCAGCTATTACATCAGTCAATCTTTCCTACTAACTTAGCTAACTCATTACAAAGATTTGGACTAAGTTCCATAGGAACAAAACATTCAAAATGTAATCCTTTACCCGAACCAACTTCAAAGTTTCATTTTAAAATAGTATAGCAGCTCAGTACAATTTGCTGCTGCTGGTCCTTTGACCAATTTTTTGTTGCTGGTCCTTTGTTGCACTGCAGGCCACGAGTTCAAAAACATGTAACATCCTCAGCTGATTTTGGCAGCAAATAAGATTAACCTAGAAAGTAAAACCTACATAAATGTAGTTCCAAACAAGTTAATGGTACCTATTTTCACAAAACCTCACTAGACATTAGAAGTAATCCTTTCTTAAAATACTCCTAAACTAAACAACCGAAGTATAAGCTTTTTAAGAAAACAGAGAATCAAAGAGGCGCCTCCAGGAGTTACCAATTGAGACCAGCCAACTGCTCTAGCTTTTGGAAGGTGAAGTGTTGAGCTTTTTTGGAACTTTTTCAGCAAAGTGTTGAAGTGTTGAGGATTTGCCCACAATATTTTCATTGGTGCTGAATACAGGCTCCAAGTAGCAGGAAATAGCCATCCCAATGAAGAAAAGTAATGGTACAGATTGTAGCTACAGACAGAGTAGTTTCCACAACATTTCCCCCAATTTTTAGGTTTTCAAGGTTACCATGAGCAAGATTCTCACTTACTTGAGACATTTAAGAAGAAAACCTACTCAAAAAGATCACTGGTGAAAAGTGAAACATGGTGTATAACATTTATTTCCTTCAGCCTTAATGTTTAAAGTACATCAACTAAATTGAAAATAGAACTTAACACTCATTGTAGTTTCCATAACTTTTAACTTATCAATACAATTGGCTATGAACAAATTGATTCAGATTTCCAAGTGACGATATTTATACTATCTAAGAGAATATTTCAAATTAAGATTGATTTATCAGATCATAAGGTCAGCTCTAAAAATAAAGTGGCGGTGCGTATATCTGCAGAAAAGCCCTTACGGACCATTTCCTTAAGAACTTGTGTTGCCTTCAAAGTATAGTTTTTTTTAAAGAAACCCCTGGATCATTACATTATAACAGCAGCTATCAAGCAAACGACTATTATCTCCCATGCTCCTAAACAACTGGTATGCTTCATCCTGCAATCCCTCTTTACAAAATCCATTAATCATTATAGAATATGTGTAAACATCAGGCTTTAAACCATTGAGTGAGATTTTATGAAATAATTCCTTTCCAATTTCAATATGCCCAGCTTTGCACAAGCCATCAATTAGGATATTATAACAGAAAATATCGAGTTCCAACTTGCTGTTCTGCATTGCTTGAAAAAGTTCCAAAGCCTTTTCGAGTTTATGATTTTTGCATAAACCATTCAACAAAATTGAACAGGTTATTACATTTGGAACTTGTCAAAAAGCAATCTTCTTCCTCAAAAGTTCACATGCAGATGAAACTCTCCCTAGTTGACACATACCTTGCATAAGAGTGTTGTATGTGACAGTATCCACAATTGGTCCTTTTTGGGATATTTCGTGAAAGAGTTCCATTGCTTCGTCTATCCTTTTAGCTTTGCAATATCCATTGATCATGATGTTGTAACTAGATATATCAGGTGCACAACCCTTCTTAATCATCGACCGAAATACTTTTCTAGCTTTATCCATCCTGTTTTACAAGCAATGATCGTTTATTAATGCACCATAGGTAACAACATTAGGCTCAATGTTATGCTTTATCATTGTGTCAACAATATCTTTAGCTTTAGAAACCTTCCCTTCCTTGCAATGCGCATCAACCAATATATTATATGTGACAAAATTAGGCTCAGTGCCTTGCTTCTTCATTGTATCAATGGTATCTAGTGCTTCAAAAATCTTTCCATCCTTGCAGTGTGCATCAATCAATATATTATACATGAAAATATTAAGTGAAATATTGTTATCCACCATTTCATTCAAAAGCCTTGTTGCCTCCTCCTGCTGTCCCAAATCATACATTGCATGAATTAAGCAACTGTAAGTAACGATATCTGGTCTAATGCCCTTAACCTTCACTTGGGAGAAGAGATGGAGTGCCTCATTTAGTGATCCCTTCTTACAAAGTGAGTCGATGACAGTGTTATATGCTACGATATTGGGTTCAAAACCTCGATCTCCTATCATCCTTAGAAACCTAACAGCTCGATCGGTATTCCCAGTCTTAGACAAACCATTAAGTATTGTACTGTAAACAATTAAATTAGGTTGATGCAGCCAAATAATAAGCATTTTAAGGAATGAGAGAATCAAGCAGCCACCTACTAGGGTTGTGGTCAAGACCAGCCAATGGCTTCAAATTTTGTGTTCAAGTGTTGAGGATTTTCCCACAATATTCTCATTGGTGCAGACTACGGGCTCCAATTGGCAGGAAACAGCCATCCCAATGAAGAAAGGTGGATGTTCCGATTACAGCTACAGACAAGATAGAGTTTTCAATATTTTTCACTCAAATTTTAGATTTTCAAGATTACTGTCAGCAAGATTCTCACTTACTTGAGAGGTCTGAGAAGAAAACATGCGGAAAAAGATCACTGGTGCAATGTGAAACATTGCGTATAACATTTATTTCTTTCATCCTTAATGTTTTAAGTACATCTACTAAATTGAAAATAGACCTTAACAATCAATGGAGTTTCCAAAAACTTTTAACTCATCACAGCAACACAACTGGCTACGAACAAAAAGATTCAGATTCGCAAGTGATGATAAAGCATTTCAAATCAAGATTGATTTATCGGATTGTAAGACCAAATCCAAAAATAAGGTGGCAGTATATATTTCTGCAGAAAAGCCCTTAGAGACCATTTCCATAAGTTGTGTTGCGTTTGAGATATAGCTATTTTGAAGAAACCCTTGGATCATTACATTATAACAACAGCTATCAAGCAAACAATCATTATCTCCGATGCTCCTAAACAACTAGTATGCTTCATCTGGCAATCCCTGTTTGCAAAATCCATTAATCATTATAGCATATGTGTAAACATCAGGCTTTAAACCATAGACTGATAGTTTATGAAATAATTCCTTTCCAACTTCAATATGCCCAGATTTGCACAAGCCACCAATTAGGATATTATAACAGACAATATTGAGTTCCAACTTGCTGTTCCGCATTGCTCGAAAAATTTCCAAAGCCTCTTCAAGTTTATCACTTTTGCATAAACCATTCAACAAATTTAAACAGGTCACGACATTTGGAACTTGTCCAAAAGCAAGCATCTTCCTCAAAAGTTCACATGCAGATGAAACTCTCCCTAATTGACACATACCTTGTGTAAGAGTGTTGTAAGTGACAGTATCCGAGATTGGTCCTTTTTAGAATATTTCGTAAAAGAGTTCCATTGTTTCTTCTATCCTTCTAGCTTCACAATATCCATTGATCATGATGTTGTAACTAGATATATCAGGTGCACAACCCTTCTTAATCATCAAGTGAAATACTTTTCTAGCTTTATCCATCCTGTTTTGCAAGTAATGACCATTAATTAATGCATTATATGTAACAACATTAGGCTCAATGACTTGTTTTATCATTGTGTCAACGGTATCTATGGCTTCAAAAACCATCCCTTCCCTGCAATGCGCATCAACCAATATATTATACGTAACAACATCAAGCTCAATGACTTGCTTCTTCATTGTGTCAATGGTATCTATTGCTTTAGAATTCTTCCCATCCTTGCAATGTGCATCAATCAATATATCATACGTGACAATATCAAGTGAAATATTGTTATCCATCATTTTATTCAAAAGCCTTGTTGCCTCCTCCTGCTGGCCCAAATTATACATTGCATGAATTAAGCAATTGTAAGTAACTATATCTGGTCTAATGCCCTTAACCTTCACTTGGGAGAAAAGATGAGAACCTAATTTAGTGATCCATCCTTAGGAAGACAGTCAATAACAGTGTTATATGCTACATATCGGGTTCAAAACATCTTTCTTCCATCAGCCTTAGAAACCTAACAACTCGGTCAGTATTACCAATCTTACACAACCCAATAGGTATTATACTGTAAACAATTAAATTAAGCTGATACCCTTTTTCAACCATTTCATCAAACAAACTCAGCCTGAGAAATCTTATTCTGCTTACCAAGTCCATTAATCTAAGAGGACAAAGTTACAACATCAGGTTCATAATCGACAAAAGCAATTAACTAAGATGTTGAAAGAACAAACGTTATACGAAACACCTAATAATTGGTTATACATCGATACAACAATGGCATAATGTTTCATTCTAAAATGGCTCCTAATAATTAGTTGAATTCCACAACTGAGGGCCTTGGGTACTTGTCAATCATCTTATTTAACAAAGCAAAAGCATCATCAACATTATCAAAGCCATCATAATTTTTTTGATTTCCCCTTGCAGACATGGAATTCTTAGTGAAAGGTTGGATGTGGGTAGCAATGGTTTTAGAAGAAGAAGAAGAAATAGAAAAGCAAAAATTAGAAAGATGTTTTCCAGCATTAACAATAGAAGGAAGAAGTAAGGGAGGATTAAGCTTACCCATATCTTGAAATTAAGCAAAATGGAAAAGCAAGAGAGTTGAGGTTGAAATGAAGAGAAAAATAGAAGAATTAAACATTACCTCTGACATCAGCACAAATTATGACACTAATTAAAGGCTTTCTTGTCCTTTTCTGAATTATTATTCTTTACTTTTATTAAAGTTTGTATGAGTTGTTATACTAGGACTTTACTTTTATTAAAGTTTGAATGAATGGTAACTATTAGAGCCGACAAAATTAGTAATATTATCCGTGAACGTATTGAGCAATATAATAGAGAAGTAAAGATTGTAAATACTGGTACCGTCTTTCAAGTGGGCGACGGTATTACTCGTATTCATGGTTTTGATGAAGTAATAGCAGGTGAATTAGTAGAATTTGAAGAGGGTACTATAGGCATTGCCCTAAATTTGGAATCAAATAATGTTGGTGTTGTATTAATGGGTGACGGTTTGATGATACAAGAGGGAAGTTCTGTAAAAGCAACAGGAAAAATTACTCAGATACCAGTGAGTGAGGCTTATTTGGGTCGTGTTATAAATGCCCTGGCTAAGCCTATTGACGATCAGAGTGAAATTTCAGCTTCTGAATCTCGGGTAATTGAATCTCCTGCCCCAGGTACTATTTCGAGACGTTCTGTTTATGAGCCTCTTCAAACAGGCCTTAATGCTATTGGTTCGATGATCCCTATAGGACGTGGTCAGCGAGAATTAAATTGTACTAGGACTTTTATTAAAGGTTTACTTGTCTTTAATATGTATCCAAAGAATTATTAGATTCCTTCTTGTTCAAAATTCCTTCTCTATATAAGAAGAAGGGAAACTCTCAGATGTATGATAGAGAACGATAAAAAAAATACTAGAGTGCTTTTGTAAAATGTCTTGCTTTTGTGTTTTTTTTTTTACACTTTAATACCTAAATCATTTTTTGTCCTAATTTAGTACCTAAAGTATCCAATGAGGAAGGGAGCCTAGTTTCTCATCTGTCCACTTGGGCCAACAAAAACAAAGAACCCACTATTTTGTTAAAGAAGATGTTATGTGGACTAAATTAAGTTCTATATCTCTCTCGTTTCTTTTAATCTGATAAAGTGGTGATGAATTTTTAAGCCAATAATAATGAGATTATAATGCAGGTGTTATGTTAGATAAAATTGGAAACATTTTTGTTGGATGAAAATGCTGCGACCATGCTTTTGCCACTTTTAGTAGGTGTATTTATCATATTGGAAAATTATGACTCAAACTTATGCTACAGAGATTCTAAGTGGTGAAATAAGAAAGCAGCAACAAAAGCAAAGTATATCTCTTAAGGAATAGTGGTGGGATAGTAGAGATAAGCAAGTAGGGCACTAAGTCTCTTTCCATTTGCATCTATGCATAAGGCTGCTATAGCAGAAGAAAGCTAAGCCTTCATATGCAAACAATCTGCTCCTTCTCATTGATACCTACTAAGAAAAGGAATGGTGGCATAAGGAATTATGTCTTAGGAGATCACATTTGGAGACTTCAGGATTGCATTCTCCTTTCGGTGGAAATAGAAAGTGGTTTTGATTACAACATCATACTGATGGCAAGGCAATTTGCTTCAACATTTATCAACTGGTTCATGCCCCCGACTTTTAAGTTTTCATTTCATCCATTCTAATTTCACCATGCCATGATTACGATTGTGTTGTAGGAAGCATATTTTTGAAGAATTAATAAGTATCAACAAAATATGGCTTATCTGTGGAAATTTGGTCGGTTAGTGCACTGTTATGAAACCAATTTATACTTTAATAAAATGGTGGTGCCAAAATTATAGAATAAAAATTTAAAGATTAAAATATACTCTCAAGTCTTTGTATCTTTAGTACATTTGGAATTTAGCCTTTTTTTTATTCTCAAATTTTTAGTTAAAAGCCCTGTTGCTATCACCATTTACTTCTATTAAATTTCTTGGCATTTATTTCTTCTAAGAAAAGAATTATGATAATTCTAAAAATAATGATTACTTTAAACAAACTATACTTGGGAAACTTGGAAGCATTGTATGCTACCCATGGTTTGCCTTCTTTTGCTCAGTGCTTGATGCAGTAGGTTGCTTACCTTGGTGAATTAGTCAGACATACAGAGTGTTAGAGTTTGTTAAAATAGTTAATCAGTTGTGGTTGTTTGTAGTCTGTTAGAAATTTTAGTAGTCAGTTTTATTTCATTTGTTAGTTCTTTGTTAATATTCTATCATGGTATCCGTCGCTAGGTTCCTAGGGTGATTCTCCTCGGTCTCTAACGTCGGTTGCTCTCATTATGTCCACCAATGAAGTCACCTCTGCACTATCTGCCACTGGTCTTCATCTGCCCTCACAAGGTGTTGCTAATAGTGTTTTCTATTGCATGGTTCAATCCTTTCCTCGCCACGACATTGTGAATCTGAAAGAAGAAATGTTCCTTCAATGGCAACACCAAATGAAATTGATCATTGAAGCGTATGACTTAATTGGTTTCGTTCTTGGCAAGGTCACTATTCCACCTCGATTTGTTCCTGACGTAACAGGTCAATTTGTCTAGCCCAAACCCAAACAAAACAAACCAAAAAAGGTAAAACAAAAAAAAAAAAGAGTCCATTATTAAGTCCATTTACAAAAACAGATTGGCTCAAATACAAAAAAAAAAACCCAAAAGCCCAAAATCTAAAAATTTCAGAAACCCTAGCTCACCCTATCTCCATCCATGCCGCAGCCTCGCCACATCAACAAGCGTGCCATCTGACACCTCTCTGCCACCACCGTCATGACTTTACCCTTAGCCACCACCATCTGCATAAAGGGAAAGAAAACAAAAAAAACAGAGGACAGAAAGCAGAAGCAAAGAAACAACAAAATAGAAAGAAAAAAAACAATATATCTAGATTCGGCTATAAAAGCCAAACAAAAACCCTATGTATTTTACACACCGAAGAAATAGAATACAAAAAAAGGAATAAAATACTAAAAAGGTAGCTATTTTATTTTTATTCGAAGCAAACATAAAAAAAGGAAACAAACAAAGGTTTAATTCTTTTGTTTACCTATCGAGCGTCGTCGTAGAACCCCTTTCTCCAACTCAAGAAGCCTTGGAATCCCCTAGGGTTCCGTCGAGTGCCTCGTCGAAAAGGGGAGAAACTGGAAGGTTTCTTTGCTTTCAGCCAAACTTTGATAGATTTTTTGGGGATTTTAACCCTAGATCGGAGTTCCACACAAAAAAGGGGCTCAAAAGGGATTTTTCTGGGTACCCCGGCCACTAAAGGCGGCGATCTCCCTCGCCGATGACCGGTGACCACGGCAGAGACCCACCGCCCCATAGCCAAACAGGGGGGAGAGCTTGAGAAAAAAATGGGTAAAATGAATTTAAAAAAAAAACTGGTTACAAATTACTTTTGAATTTTTTTTTACTTAACTAGAGCTATCTAAACGACGCCGTTTCATAGTGGCTCCAAATGCCCCAAAACGATGCTATTTTGGGGCCAACCCTATGACCCGACCTTGATTCTCTCGGGATTCGCGTGTTTTGAAGGGGAGGGTCAAATTGATGTTTAGGTCCTTATGCTTTTTTGCCCTTTTTAAATTTTGTCCTATATCTTTTATTTATTTTACTTTTTATCCCTTTAATATTATTTCCTTACAAATCAGTCCCTTGACCAATTGTTGACCCACTAAAGTAATGACACGTGTATTGAGGTTAGGGAAATAACACCCTGGGTCCCCGTATTTTCTATTTTGTTTTAATTTAATCCTTTATTTGTTTTTTTGTCTTTTGGAATTCCTACTTTAATTTTTGTTTAAATTTCAATTTAGTCCTTTATTTATTTAATCCCACCCCTTTACTTTCTGTTATTTAATCACTTTAATTTCCTTATTTATATTTTTACCTTTTAATTTGCGTAACTTGCATTTTTATCCTTAAATTTCTTGAACATTTCATTTTAGTTTTTCTTTATTTTTAAATGTTGATGTCGTTGTTAAATGATTATTATTGCTAATAAATGTTTTATGTTTAACATTTTATCATTTCTAATATTACACAATCATGATCATAGTATTATCATACTTTCTCTTATTATTTTACTATTATTACCATTATTAAGTAGTATTATTAATCGACTAAAATTTTTTCCCACTACTACTTTTTTATTATTTTATTATCATTGTTTTTACCCACGTAAGCTATTTTATTCCATTTTTGCCACTACCATATTATACAACACATTTAAATATTCATTCATTTTTATACCAACAGTTGAATAAATTAATCGCATATTACATTAAATGTTGTGTTCGTTTTGATACGACGTATATTTGGTAATTTGAATGTTCTTTATTTTGAGGATTCGAGAAATTGTGCCCCTAACTTTCGGGGCACAATTTTCTCCTTGAACCGAAATAATCGAACGTCCCTCCTTTTTTTTTAAAAAATAATTAAAAATACATAAGATTTAGGCAATAATTAAACGATGAGTGTTCTTATTCGAGATTTTGTGTACCAACTTACGGGACATGACTTTTCATCTTGATCGACCCGAAATGAGAAAACCTCCTCATTAAAAATTTAATTTGGATAGGGACATTTTCAATACCATCAAATAACATCGCATGAAAAGGATCGCATTTTAAATCCTCTTCAAATTCTCAATTTTTGATGCTAAGACACCAAGTAATCAACTAGGTACCAATTTTGGGCGTTATGAGGGTGCTAATCCTTCCTCATACATAACCGACTCCCGAACCTATTTCTCGAATTTTGTAGACCGAAAATCATTGTTTTGGTAAAATTAATATTTTATTAAAATGATTAAATCTCGAGGTGATCCAATCACACCTAATAAAAAAGATTGGTGAGGGACTCCATTTTCATTTTTAAATATAACGTCGATTTCAAAAAAAGGGTTTTGACACCTGATTCAGAAGGGAAGTCAGTTCCTAATCTTGATTTTAACTACTTTAAATAGCAAGATAAGTTACTTGCTTCTTGGATTTTATCCACAATTAGTGGAGATCTACTCTCGTCTTTTACAGGTACATCGAAAAAACACGAGGTTTGGAGTAAAGCCTCTCAATTATTTACTGCTGCCTCTAGTACGAAGATCTCTAGAATCAAACATGAGTTGCATGCTTTAAAAAAAGGGAAATCTTAGCGTCACCTAATATCTAGCTAAGATTAAGCGCCTTTATGATCTCCTTGCTGCTTCTGGCCACCCACTAACCGATAGTGAGCAGGTTGATGTGGTTCTTGTCGGGCTATCTATTGAATTTGGCGCGGTTGTCACGATGGTCGTGTTTGCACTGAAATCGATGCGCCTTGATCAGTTGGTGGAAGTCTTTCTGGATTATGAATATCATCAAAAGTAACTAGCTGTTGACAGTCCGGTTCAGGTCAACATGGTAAGCTCTACCGATACGGCTCGTGTTTTTCCAACGATGGCATTGTCTTCGAGGGGTGATCGCACCGTCTATGGTGGTCGTAGTTGGAGTTAGAAAAGGCATGCTTAGTGTTAGATCTGTGGTCGTCTTGGTCACTTAGCCTAATGGTGTTACTACCACTTTGATCGACTGTACGATGGTCCTCCAACATGGGCGTTACCGAGGGTCTCTCAAGGTCGAGCGGGGGCCTTTGACGCAGTAGTTGGCAAGAAATAGATACTGGCTTTCGACCTGATGCTGCAGTAATAGGGTTTTTTAAACCTAATTTTGGTCCTTATTTGGGTTATAGCATTGGGCCATTGATCAACCATGTGGCCCTTAATGGGCAAGTTCGTTTGCAGGCTGGGCCTGCGTGTGTTTTACAGGCTACAAATGTGGATAGTCCTATTGCTAGAGGAGGGGCTTCATGGGCCTTGCAGCCTAACATACGAAGACCGATTAGGCTTGCTCCTGTGGCAACTGCTGCTACTGCATTTTGGGAATTAGGCCAAGGTGTTCCCATGGACCTTTAGCCGTGTGTTGGGCTTCCTCAAATCCCAGATTTCTCTAGGTTTGAATTTTCTAGTGAAAATACATGGAATGCTACTACATCCGGGTTTACTTATGGGCCAAATTTTGGGAATAGAACTATACATCATGTGGAGCCATATGTCTCTTTGCCCGTAGGAAATAATGCTTCAGCATCAAGGTACCCTGACTCGAGAGCTACCAATCACGTCTGTCAAGCAGCTTCGACATTAAATACATCTACATAATATTCAGGTAATATTCCGCTTTTAATGGGTGATGAGACGTATGCTACTATTACAAATGTGGGTAATACTACGTTTCCTACAAAAAAAATAAGGTGTTGCATTTATCTAATGTTTTACATGTGCTAAGTATTCGTAAAAAAATATTGTCTGTTTCACAATTTGCTCGAGAATACAATGTTTTCTTTGAATTTCACCCTTTTACTGTGTAGGTAAGGATATTCAGACTTAGGCAATATTATTACAAGGCCACACTCATGATGGACTTTATCGATTTTCTCCTATTACCGTTGAAAACTGTGAAGATGCTGTTATGTCTGCAAATAGTACTAAATTGGGTTCAAGCCACTCCAATTTTGATATGTTCGAATTGTGGCATCATCGTCTGGGTCATCCTTCGGTACGTGTTGTTTAGTCAGTATTAAAAACCTGTAATTTTGTTGCAAATAAAGATAAGCTTGCTTATGTCTGTATTGCTTGTCAAAAAGGAAAATCTCACAATTTGCCCTTTACGGATTCTACTACTGTATATACATCTCCTTTTGAGTTAGTTGTATTGGACTTATGGGGACCTACTACTGTTGCATGTGGTAGTACTTGGTATTATGTCTCTTTTATTGATGTTTTTAGTCATTTTACGTGGTTGTTTTTTATTCAATGCAAATCTCAAGCTATTAATTGTTTCATTCAGTTTTAGAGAATGGTTAAAACTTAATTTGTGAAAGACATTAAATAATTTCAAAGTGATTGGGGTGACGAGTTTCGATTATTCACATATGTGTTAACTCAAAATGGTATCATTCATTGGATCACGTGTCCACATACGTCTGAATAAAATGGCGTGGTAAAAAGAAAACATTGCCATATTTTTAAGGTAGGACTCACGTTACTTGCTCAAGTAAACTTACCAATAAATTATTTACCCACTACGGTCTTACATGATCAGTCCCCGGACTTGGTTCTTTATAGTAAGTCCCCTACTTATGGTCATGTCTTACGTCTAATGGTAAAATTATTGTATCTCGACATGTTATTTTTTATGAAAGTCAGTTTTTGTTTGCGGAGTACTCTTCATCTTCTACCTCAACAACCGACTGTATGACCACATTTGTTCGTTTTGTATAGTCTTAGTCACATCACTCCGTCTCTCCTAATAGAGATGACAACATCCAAAGTCCTACGACTTCGTCTCACGATGCCATAGACTCACCATTTTTAGAAAATAATGTCGGTGCCTTAGGTCCTAGTAGCAGCATCTCTCCCCCCACACTTGAGTTGTCACTTTTGAAAAATGATGTAGGTGTCTTAAATCACAGTAGCAACACTTCTTCCCCTACACTGGTGTTGTCTATCACTACAATAGATCATCCACTGCCTCTAGGAAATACACATCATATGATCACCCGTTCCAAAGCAGATATCTTCAAACCTAAAGCTTTAGTAGTTGCACTACTTGATTGTGAGCCATGTATGATTGATGAAGCGTTTGCACAAAAAGAGTGGCGAGTAGTGGCTCAAGATGAGTATGATGCTCTTATTCAAAATCGTACTTGGGAGTTTGTTCCATTGGCACTAGGACAGAAGGCAATTGGTTGCAAATGGATGTTTAAAATAAAAAGAAATCTTAATGGTACTGTGGCTCGACTAAAAGCTCGGTTAGTAGCTAAAGGGTGTTCACGGGTGTCAGGGTATGTTTTTTGGTCCAGTTGTTAAACCTGCTACCATTCGAACCATTCGAACCATTCTGCCTATTGTCATATCCAAACAGTGGATGATTCGCTAGGTTGGTGTGAATAATGCATTTCTCAATGGTGAGCTCATTGAAAAAGTTTACATGCACCAACCTTCTAGGTATGTTCAACATGATGTAAATGGGCAACCTCTTATTTGTCGATTGACAAAAGCATTTGGATTACGACAAGCTCCGAGATCATGGTTTGATAAGCTAAAAAATTTTATGCGATCCTTAGGTTTTGTCTTTTTAAAATTCGATGCATCTTTGTTCATTCGTGTCACTAATGATTCTTGTATGTATGTGTTAGTTTACGTGGATGATATCATCATTACAGGAGATTTGTCTAGAGGCATTGATACGTTTGTGCAACAACTGCACACTGAGTTTTCACTAAAAGACATGGGATCTCTTCATTATTTTTTTAGGGTTGAAGTCACTCGTTCAACCACTGGGAGTCTTCATTTATGTTAATGTAAGTATACTCATGGCTTACTTGATCGGTGTCACATGACTTGTACTAAGGATATTTATACACCTATAGTTAGCTCTCTCTTTTTTATCTAAGAATGAGGGTATTTTGGTTGAAGATCCTAGTGAGTATAGAAGTATTGCTGGAGCATTGCAATATGTTATTCTCACTCGACCCGACATTGCGTATGCGGTCAATCGTATATGTCAGTTTACGCATGCTCCAATGGATGTTCATTTTATGGCATTAAAACGTGTTTTGCGATACTTGTGTGGTACTATCGACTATGGTTTGCTCATTCAACCCTCTAAGAGGCTCTCTTTGGTTGGTTGCATTGATGCTAACTGGGGATTAGATTTGGATGATTGACGATCTACCAAAAGATATTATGTTTACTTTAGGGGAAATCTTGTCTCCTACTATTCCAAAAAGCAGCAGGTGGTGTCTCGCTCCATAACCGAGGTTGAATATAGAGGGTTGGTAGTTATGGTTGCTGATGCTACTTGGTTGGTTTCGTTGTTGTAAGAATTAAAGTTTGATTCTGTTGATGTCCCTACCATATGGTGTGACAACTCAAGTGTCGTAGCAGTAGCGGCTAATCCGATTCTATATTCAAAGTTCAAACATGTCAAGCTTGATTTATTTTTTGTTAATGAAAAGGTCACTGATGGTTCTCTTATTGTAGGAGAGATTCTTTCCTATGATCAAGTTGTGGATATTCTTACGAAACCCTTTTCGGTATCACAATTTTATCGTCTTTGACATTTTTTTCGAGTCTCAAAGGTTGAGAAGTTAAGTGAATGTTAGAGTTTGTTAAAACAATTAAGTAGTTGTGGCTGTTTGTAATCTGTTAGAAATTGTTAGTAGTCAGTTAGTAGTAGCTATCTATTGAGTGTTGTATAATTACATATATTAAGCTTCTAATGAAAACAAGAATAGATCCACACAAAATTCAGTATTAAGTTTGATTTCCTTTGTTGTTATTAGTTCTTTGTTAGTATTCTAACAGGCCTCCTCTCGTGTTTGGTTTGTTCTATAGGGTGAACTCTGATGTGGGTCACTCTCATACACAGAAAAAGAAGTGATATAGCTAGTTCACAACTTCACGGCAAGTAAGAATCTAATTCAATTTTTGGCTCATGTAAATAATTTATGGATAGAGGATATATAATTCAAGTTGCTTGTCGAAATTTGATTATGGAAAAGATATACGCATTTCATGCAATTGCTTTAAATTTGAAAATGAGACTTTCTTCTTCATTACCAGATAGATTGAAAGTATAACATTGATGATTGTATTTTATTTTATTAACAAAGTGGATGTTGAAAGATGACTATGATTTCAGCATCATTACAAAGAACGACTGATTTCAACTAGTCTTAAACAGATAATGATTTGATTTTCAATTCTTAACAACTTGTCCTAAGAAACGAGAACTGGATATTTGCTCACTGAGAAGAGACAAGGATTTTGACTTCACTTGGGGTGGCAAAAGGGGTAAGGTTTTCAATGGTGGGAAGCTCTTTTCTATGTCACTAGACAGGGTTTTAGGGTCTGGTTTCAATCCAAGAAAGAGTGTTTGTTTGGGAGAATTGCTATGCAACTCAAGCTTGGTGCTAGCACTATCACTGCTTTACTTATTAAGTATGTTATGAAAACACTGTATTGATTTTTTTATTCATTCTTTGTCTTTTTCCCATCAACTTCATAATAAATTGGCTTTAGTTTTGATAGATTAGTTGAATGCTTAGTGTATGGCCTATAACAGCCTGTTTTTCAGTGGTGTCGAAAATTATGGTTTTGGGGCTACCAAATTCGACGAGTAAGTTTGTAAATAAAATTATTATTTAATATTTACGAGTCAAACATGGTTTTAAAAAGGTTTTGATTTGATAATTTATGTTATTTAAGCGATTTATTAAGTTCAAGTGGTAAGACCCTAAGGTTAAGTGGTTTTAGAAAATGAGGTATTAAGACCTCGTTTTTATAAACCGAGATGCAAATATTTTTCTAAATATTTATAGAGTGTCATTAAGGTGGTATTAAAGTTTCGTTGAAAAACTTTAACATTTCGATAGTTAATTAATTAAAAAGGATTAAATCGTAAAAGATGTAAAATTTGATTACTATTTGATTTGAGTGAATTAATGGTTAATTGGTTAAAGGAAAAGGGACTTAAATGGTAAATAGACCATTAAATAGATTAGTGGACAAATATGGACATGACATTGGTGTTTTATTTATTTATTAACCAAGGGTAAAATGATAATTTGATAATTAATTAAAATAAATAAAACAAAAATGTTTACTCATCTTTTACATTGTCTTCTTCACTGAATGGTTAAGGGAAGGAAGCTATTTTAACACCTTTAATTTTTGGCAAGCTTTTAGGCTAGCATGGTTAGTGATTTTGGCCCTATTTTTAATAATTTTTATGTTTTTGAGATCATTGCAACTAGGTCCAGCTAGCGTGTACCTTCGATTATGAAATTGTTAAAGATTTTGAATGTTTCCATTGATGAAAATTGTGATTTTAGATCTTAAATGATGAATTTGAAATGTTAGTTGATATTTAAAAGTATTTTATTAAGTGATTTTTGATGAACTTTTCGATTAGGGGCTAAATTGTTAAAATAGTAAAAGTATAAGGATTTGATGTGAAATTGTTGCAAATATGGGCTGATATGGGTGCCATGAATATTTTTTGTTATATATTGGCATTAAAAATGGTTTATTTGCATGTTTTGGGCTCAGGGACTAAATTGAATAAATGTAAAACTTTAAGGCAAATTTTGTAAAAATGTCAAAAATAACTAAATTGAATAAAATACATTTTTTACTGTCTAAATTAATATATTGAATGAAATTATTAATTTAGATCAAGATCGGGTGGAAAATCGGAGAGAATAAAAAATTACCAAAATGCCCCTATACTTTGTCATTTTTGCAATTTAGCTAGGTACGTTCGTGTGAACTATAATTACATAAATGTTGGTTAAATTGAATGTTTGATATGTTATTCTAATGTAAAAGAATATATATATATGTTATTATGAAATACATCATGCCATGAGACAATAGAAATCTAACAACATACGAAGACTATCGAGCCCTGTTTAAACCTTAGAAATACGTAAGATACAAATGACATGTCATTAGGGTTTACATGATTCAGGTGCTGGTCTTGAATGTCCTACCGATGGCTGAGGTCCGACATGTGTTGCAGATACTCCACAGCTCATGTGACCAGCATCATGTAGCTACATTCCGACCCACAGCTCGTGTGAGCAGGCCTATTTTCACAGCTCGTGTGATCATACATGTATAGGAATTGATGAATTACAGTTATATGAACTAGTACACTATGTGTAAGCTATCCCAGGTATCCAACAGTATTCTAAATGGTTCAACGGACATGATTTGAAAAAGAATGGTAAGAGTTCGATACGAACTAAGACATAAACACATGTGAATTACATTGAATTGGTGATACATGGTATAATGAAAGTTGAGATGGATGATATATGCATATGGTACATGATTAAATGTTGTGATCATCCATGATTAATTGCTTATGTTATATGCTTATATGGTGAGCATGTTATGTTATGATGGATGTTATATCCAATTGAATTATATTCAAGTATAATGGTTATCCATGTTGAATTCATGTAAAATATGTTCAAGTATTCTAACATGTGTTGTTGTTGTTTGATGCTTAGGTATGTGCCAAACTATTGGTTGGATTGTATTATGCTTACTTATAAGTTATGCATTGAAATGGTAAGTGCCCAAATAGAATATGCTTGTGTTCATGAAAGAATGGTAAGGTTTAAATTATATAATTTCTTATGAAATGGTTTATCATGTGGGTAATTCCAAAATAGCTATGTTTAAATGCACTAGCTTATGGCTATGGTTGATGATATGCTTATGTCTTGTGTGTTATGCATATGAACAGGTGTGGAAAGGTAATGAAATAGTAAGTTCATACTTGAAGTGTAAAATGATGAAAAAAGGAAAGATGAGTTGAATTAATGTTGTTATTTAAGCTAAAGAAAGTAAATAAAATGGAAAGTAACAAAATGCAAATGAAAGTAGGAAAATTTGAAAGGGTTTAAAGTTTTATAAAATCCTACTATGCTAGAGATGATATGTATATGTAATGCTGTGGATTTATTCACTTTGTGAGTTGTTGAATATGGTTTCACGAATCTTGCGGTGTTGGTATAGGATTATTATTGATATGTATAAATTTCATATTTGAAATGGATTAATATGACCAAAGTTTATACGAGCTTACTAAGCATTCATTGCTTACGTAGTTGTTTTTCCTTTACTTTTCAGATTATTGGAAGCTTAATCGGGTTGGAAGTTAGTCGGAGATCCATCACACTATCTATCAATTTTTTCGGTAGAGTTTAAATGCTTTGGTCGTGGTTATAATGGCATGTATAGGTGAACTATGTCTAATGTTTAATTGATGAGTTTAGTGTGTATGACATTTTGGTTGATAATTATGGCATGACATGTTGCATTGGATTTGAAGTATATCTTGTTGGTTGTGGTAAATATGGTCAAATTGATGCATGTTTTGAAATGACCAAAATGGTATGTGATAAATTGATTTAAAAATGGTCAAGATATAGCTTACTTTGGGAAGGTTTTGAACCAGATATGGCATCAATCTAATATGGTATGGTTGTTATGTATCAATTATGTTATGTTTTGGCATGGAAACAAGTTAATTGATAATTAGTTAAATATGCACATGTATAGGTGCTTTTGTTTGATTATATAACCATTTGTGTTCACTTGTAATTATGGTCTTCTGGGTGATGAAATGGTGTTATGTTGGAATCTATATACTTGGTCTTATAATGGTTATTAATATGGTGTTTATGATACCTAAATGATGAGAGTTTGGAATGGTAATTAAGATGTTAGCAATGAGTTGTTCTTTGATTTGCTTGAATGTGGTTATTAAGGTATATTGGTGATAGTTGGCATATATGGTCAATTGTGTAAATGATTAGTTGATATATGTTAAATGGACGACTTTGATATGTAAACTTAGTGGTAAGTTTTGGCATAAAATTAGTTATAAGATTGGTTGAATTTTAGCTTAACTATGCAAATGTGTAATACATGTATGATCATTGTGATTGAGGTGCCTTTTGGGCATATTGGTTATCTGAATATATACCTTATTGGTTTAGCTTGTTGATTCTTTGTTTGGTGCATTTTGAATGCTTGATTATATGCGGAAAAGTGGTTGAAGGTGTGTGCATGCTTGGGTGAGAAATATGCGGAAATAGTCTATTTTTCGTCCACACGACCAAAGACATAGGCCTATGTCTCAGCCGTGTGTGACACACGGCCATGTGACACGGCCGTGTGTCCCTTGTAGCTTATATAGGGTTGCAAGTCAGGTAGTTACACGGCCTAGCACACCACCTGACACACGGGAGTGTGGCTTGGCCGTTTGACCCAAGTCAGAGAGTTACATGGGCACGGACACAGGCTAGGACACGGCCGTGTGTCCCTACTTCGAATGTCTACACAGCCTGAGACATGGGCGTGTGTCTTAGCCGTGTAAGTCACACGGCCTGGCCACATTGTCGTGTAACCCCTACAGTTTGAAAATTTTCATCTTTTTCCTAAAAATTTCATATGTTTTCGATTTAGTCTCGATTCATTTCTAATGTGTTTTTAGGGCTTCGAGGGCTCGTATATAGGACAATATGTATGTTATTGATTGATTTTGCTATGATTGATGTTGTGAAATACATGGTTTAAATTTTTGATAGTTTGAAATGTAAACTTCGGTAATATTCCGTAACTCTATTCTGGCGAAAGATATAGGTTAGGGGTGTTACATGGCTTACTAGAGGAGCATCTTTAGGAGTGAAGGCAACAATATTAGTATTAGTAGCTGTCAAAATGTTCAATTCCCTGAACAGCAGCCTACTAACGTTGCCATGTCAATCTCATTTGGACTCCATTGCCTTATACCCTATGTTCTATTCTGGGCAAATATGTTTGATCATTGGTGGTGTTCCATTGTTGGTGGTTTTAATCTTAATACCTATCATACTTCCAATGAGATGTCGTTATAGTTTCATGCTTCAAACTTTGCGTTCAAAGCTAAAACTACTAATCAACTTTTGCTGAATGCATGGCAGGAAATGGAAGCCATTGGTTTCATCTTTTAGATTTCCATATGTCACGTACAAAGAGGCACGCTAAACATTCACTCTTTGGTTATTAAGTTGATGAATTCAGTACCATCAGTTCAGAATTTTCTCAACTATTTATCCAATAGAGGAGAATCACAAAAGCTACAGGTAAAATATTTACTAGACAGTGGGAAAGGAAAAACTAACTACAGAGGTTATAACGAAACAATTCAATTCCAAGCTATATCACCAATAGTGTGCTTTTAATATCTGCCACTCGAAAAATCTCTTCTCCGAAACAGAAAAACACAAATTTGATACTACTATAGCCATTGAATTGTCTACAAATAAGTAAACTGGCCATGAAGCCCATTCAAGTGAGTACGTATTCTAGCTGAAAGAGACTTCATACTACTATAGCCTCATTGAGTTAAATCTACTAAAGTCATCTAAGCTGATGAAACACGCTTCTACTTGATCTCAGGCATCTGAAAATTCCTTTCCAAAGTATGTAGAGCTTTTTCCTCAAGATGCTTCAGACACTCTAGCATCTATTTTTTCAAGAACCGTTGCAAGTGATCTCACCTCATCAGTCTCAACAAGGTAAAACGATGATTCAACAGAACAGATTCCTGCATGAACCTAGCAATCGGTCTCTAGTGGAGCTGACAAGCATCAGAACCCCTTCTGCTTTGGTTCTGACAGCTAGTTTAACTTATGTGAACTCTGTGGAAAACAAGACAGAGAAGCGGCCATATGGTTTTTGGTCAAGGTGGTTATAGAATCCAGCAGTTGAACTAACATGGGGATAACACTAGCTTCAGCTGCTCTCTTTTGTTATTCTAGATTTTCTATTGGAATCATTATGCCTACCACTGCGAAGAAAATGAAAAACAGTTGGAATTACACCGGAAGAAGCATCCAATAGTAGATGTCTTTTTCGTAAAGCAAATGAAGGGAGAGAGAACATCGCTCTGTGAAGCATTTGCACATAAAGAGTGGCGAATGGTGGCTCAAGATTAGTATGATGCTTAACAACAAGGAACTAATAACAACAAAGGAAATCAAACTTAATGCTAAATTTTGTGTGAATCTATTCTTGTTTTCATTAGAAGCTCAATAAATGTATTTATACAACTCTTAGTAGATAATTGCTACTAACTGACTACTAACAATTTCTAACAGATTACAAACAGCCACAACCGCTTAATTATTTTAACAAACTCTAACAAGGCCACAAAAATGGCACTAGTAGCATCAGAATCGACGTATAAATCAAGCTACAATAGCATTGGGTTTAGTTGAATCAAGCCACTTGAAGCCATCAATGTTGCACGAGCTGGATCTGAAGCTCCTATCCGTTATGCATATATTGTGGGTATTTATCTCCATACCCCGCTATTTTAAGTGGGAATGACACTTTAAGACAAATATTTCTTATGTTTAGTTGCATCTTCTACGTAAAGGAACATTAAATCAAATTTTTATTATTTTGAGGTTCAAAGTAAAATTTTGTCATTACTAATTTAAAATTTCATAAATTATAAAAGAGTCTAATTGGAAAATCTTCTATTTTAAGGGATCAAACCCCTGCCAGCCCCCTGACTCTATCACTGAGTGAAGAGCTTTTTTCGAACTTTTTCATTGAAGTCTTGAAGTATTGAGTATTTTCTCACAATATTTTTATACTTTAAATATTTCGGGTTTAAATTTTATATTAATTTCAAATTTTATATTTTCAGTTTTCACTGATTAAAATAATTGATTTAATTTTTCATAAAAAATATAAATAAAAGCTTGTAAATAAGATAAAATTATAACATTTTCAATCATTCTTTTTATATCAAAATATAAATATAGTTTTATCTATTTGAAGTTATTTGTTTATAATATGCTGCATTGTTTTTTCAACATATTACTAATTAAAATGTAATTGAATAATACGATGCACAAAAAAAGTATATATATAAAAACATGAGTTTGAAGAAACTTTTGAATCAACAAAAATGTACTTTATTATTCATTATATTACTAAATTAACATTAAAAATAAGTGTTTTTTTAATAATAAAATTTTTATTAAATTAAACTATGCAATTGAGTTAAATTGAATTCAACATATTAAAAAAATAATATTAATTAATTAGTAATGATAGATAAAATTATATAATAGTGTTTTTTTTTTTGTGTGTGTATATTTGTTTGAACTTAACAATTGAGTATATTAATTATTAATAAAAGGATGTTATTTTGAAGTAGAAATTTTATCACACGCGTATGCATGTAAAAACTACATATTTAGAACATAGATTTGTGTTTAAAAATAACATACAATAAATAATAAAATGTATGATTTTAAATTAGTTAATAATAATAACACATGAAATAGTAAGTAAAATGAAATCTAAACACATGAATACACAAATTAATATTACTAAATGAATACAATTATTTATCATGGTGTTGAGTTCATTTGTGACACCATCTCAATCAACAATGTAACACCCCAAACCCGGCCTAGATGTTATGGCCGAATTTGGAAGTGTTACGAAGAAAACTTTAAAACAGATTCTTCGTTATTCGCAAATCACCATAACTGTTGTTACTTAGTATGTCCGATTTGTTTGGAAAACTTATTGATATACTTATTTGATTTAAAATCGTTGCTCATTTACGCCTTTCTATTAAATCGAATGTTTTGCAACGGAGTTTCTTTAAAATGTCATATTTTGGCAAATCAAATTGTTTCTTGAAAACCGTTATTTCAGAAAAGTTGTCCTTTTTAGAGAAACCGTTTTATCAGTTGTTATGCTTAGAAAACCAAAATAAAATCCAAAACCAAAAACAATCCCAAAATTCCGAAGAGTCCCAAAATTACAAAACTCTCAAAAACAGAAAAGTTTAAACTAATTTTAAAAGAATGAAATTTTACGGAAATGTGGTCACCACTGAGCTTCCGTCACACCAACCCGCCTAAACTTGAGGGTTACCTAAACAGAACAAATAAACAGAGAGTGAGTTTTGAAACTCAGTGTGTAATGCGTATATAAATAGAAATTCAGATTCAATCTCATGTAGAACAGATATAGATGTAAACCTTTTATATAATCAAATATGCAGAATCCTACCCCAATCCTCTACAAACTAACTCCGACCATCCTATCACACCATATGGGGTATACAACACCCACCCAACCCTACACACTGCATAGTGTCTATACGACACTTTTCAGAATAATCGCAGCAATGCTGCAAGTATAATGGCGAGATATCGCCTCACACAGAACACTTCCTCCTCATAATACAAAACCCGCCCCATAGTCAGATACAGACAGAATATCAAACAAAATATATTCACAGATATCATGCATGCTCGTATAATAGATATTACACATACTTATACATAACATAACAGATCATACATACCGTATTTCATAATACTCATATTGATGTTATTTACTTCAATTTCAATCTAACAGAGTAGTAAATTTCATGCTTTTGGGCTTATACCACACATACCGACCCTAGGGAAGGTCCACAGTTGATCAAGGTCCACAGTTGATCAAGATGACATGTACAACCCTAGGAAAAATTTTTGAAATTTGAGCCCACACGGCCCAAAATGGCCGAAGCCGTGTATTGGCCGTGTGGCATCAAGAGGCCCAATTTTTGGCTTTCACCGATCTCCATTTTTTGAGTTTCTCGTTACACACCTAGCTCGATTTCGATAAGAACGCAACCACAGAACTCCCTAGACCTAAATATGTCAAACAAAACGATTAATTGCAGCACTTATGCACAAAATAGCCAAGAATCGAACTCATTAATAACTCTTAACACCCTTCCATACTCTTATCGATAATCGAACTGCAACCCTGCGAAATTACGATACTGCAGAAGTTCCCAACATCCTTCAACTTTCTCCTAAACGCAACGAACTAATTCCCATCAATAACCAAATTTCACAATACATATCGCACCTCAAAACCCCGCAAATAAAACAATAAAAAACTAATTAATATGTTACCTAATAGAAGCAAAAAGGAAGACCCACGAACAACAATCCAATGTTTGAAGAAAAATTTCCAAAACACAATTGAAGGGACAGATGAATAGAAGAACACCAAAAAGCAAAATTTCCTTTGAAAATCCCAATTGTGGTGCATACACTTGAACTGAGACTCGAACCTAAGACTTCCAACACAGAATTAAGGCACTTAACCATTGATACAAATACTTAATTATGACAAAGCTTGGAAAAACAAAATTTAAGAAGCCAGGGCGTTACAAACAATATTATGTAATTAAGTGTGCATAATAAAATTAAAATATATAAAAAAATAAGATTATAAAAAAATCAAAATAAAACTGATTGGGTGGTAAATTTAAGGTTTTGCTAACTCAATTTTATTGATTTTTTTAGATAAAAATACTAAAGCACCCTCATATAATATAATTTATTTAAAATGAGAAAGGACATTAAAGTAATTTTTTCTATCTGAGTTGGGATTCAATTGATGGGTGAAACCAACTCAATAAAAAACTTTATAAATAGTATAGATTAATTATTATTGAAGTAGTATTATAATCATATACAAAATAAAATTAAGATTTACATTATAAATATTAAATAATAGCATTTAAATAATATCAACTTTATTCATGCAATTCCATGAGTATGAAACGAGATTTAAAGGGTGGAACATTTTCGTGGTGGGATGGAAATCGGTTTTAGGATGGATGGTAGATTTTGTTTTCTCTACTATGTTTTTATGTCCATATACAATGTAAGATTATAATGATAATATTTATCTATAATTTACATCACTAATTTCACATGTATTGTGATTTAGTTGAATTCAATAATAATTATAATTATTATTATTATTATTATTATTATTATTATTATTATTATTATTATTAAAAAAATCCTTCTTAAAAAAGATCAAGATTGGAGATGATGAAAGTTATGATAAATTGAAACAAAAGAATTTTATTGAAAATTAGTTTCTTTCAATTTCGAAATTGAACAAATTGGTCCTTTTTTTAAAAAAAATTAAATAATTTAATCTCTATTAATTTTGAAAGCAAGCAATTAAGGACAATTAATCATAGAGTTAATGTTTTCTATTATTCAATTGTACATAATTTTGATTGGTATAATAACAAATCTAGCCTTCGATGTTTACATTTTTTTGTCATTTTGGCCATAATTCTAAAAAGTTTGACTAATTCAGCCTCTTCATTTACACAAATGTTGCGGGATAATTTTTTTTAAATTAGGATTAAATTGACAGAATGTGTAAACTATGAGGACTAAATTTATTATTATACCAATCAAAATCATGTATAATTGATGGAAAACGTTGGTCATAATTAAGTGTCCTTAATTTTTCACTTTTGAATTTGATGGGATTAAATTACTTTGATTTTTTTAGAGGGACTAATTTACTAAATTTTGAAATTGAAAGAGATTAGAAAGAAGTTTTAACCAATAGAATCCATGCAATACAAAATGTGAATTTGAGTAGGAGATGATAAAATTATGATCCATTGCAATTTTAAATATGCTTGAGCATGTTTTTGTTTCTATTATTTTTTAAATATTATATAATTACATTAGTTATAATTTGAAAATATTTTATTCTTTTAGAATATTTTATAAGTTTAATTATATTTTATAATAGTTATTTATATTAATCACATAAAATAAAAATTATATTAAAAAATAAATGTGTATATTCATATGCAACAAAAAAAACTAGTAAAAGTATATATATATATATATATATAAGCAACAATAATAATTATAAGCTTTTTTCAAGAAAAATAATTTTTTATATTGAACTTATCCTTACTTATAAGATTAAAATACATACAGTCTTTCAGTTGGCGATTTGATACAATCTAACGAGTACTTAAACATGTAAATTGTAAGCCAACTTGATACTTTTCTTAAATATTTGACTAACATATTTAAATATATAGATATGATACTAGTGACTAATAACGTGGTGACACATAATAATCTCACATTTTGATATGTGACAAAAATAAAACGTGTCACGGTACTATTAGTCGTGAATGTTATATCAACGTATTCCAACAATTACCTAAAAAAATACTTACCCTTTTGAAGTTTAACAAATTTAACAAGAAGTATGTATAAACTCCTAACATCGGAATATATTAACCCTTGGAAGTATTAAATGGAAAATGAGGATTGAAAGTCCCTAAGATTCGGCAGCTTCAAAAGAGAAATGGTTTGCTGAACCAGTAAAATACAAAACTAAAGCATCCTTGGACTAAACTTATAATACAGACAAAAAGGCTTGACAAACATTTGGGTTGGCGATGCAAACCGAGCACCTAACTCCCCATAATTTTTTATTTCTTACCCGCCACACAAACCACAACAAAGCCTTCCCCTCGGTTCTTCCATTGCTGCCTGCTAATTACGGCGCCTGTCCTAATTTTTCTCACAAACCACTCCCTTTCTTGTCCTTTAACATCCCTCTTCGTCCCTCTCCACTCTATATAATGCAGCTTCACCTCTGCAACACATGCATCAAGTTTTTTCCACCTTGGTTGATTTGGTTTTTATAAAACATGGTTACCTCTAACCCTTTCCCTACCGTTGAAAAATGTCCATCTGTAGGCCGAGAAAAGCACACTGTGGTGGCTGACATGGACGGCACCTTGCTCATAGGCCGTAGCTCTTTCCCTTATTTCGCTTTGGTTGCCTTCGAAGTTAGTGGAGTCTTGAGGCTCCTTTTCTTGCTCTTAGCTTCACCGCTCGCCGGACTTCTTTACTACTTTGTGTCCGAGTCCGCCGGCATCCAAGTTCTTATATTCGCAACGTTTGTTGGGATGAAAGTGAGCGACATAGAGTCGGTGGCACGAGCAGTGCTGCCCAAGTTCTACTCCAGTGATCTGCACCCCGAGTCGTGGAGAGTTTTTACCTCGTGCGGGAAACGTTGCGTCCTTACTGCGAATCCTAGGATTATGGTGGAAGCATTCTTGAAAGATCTTTTGGGGGTTGATATGGTTTTAGGCACTGAGATAGGAACTTACAAAGGTAGAGCTACAGGATTTGTTTGTAAGCCAGGGGTACTGGTTGGGAAGAACAAGGCGGATGCTCTTAAAAAGGCTTTCGGCGAGACGAAGCCAGATGTTGGACTTGGAGATAGGCACACTGATATTCCCTTCATGGCAATGTGCAAAGTATGTAATTAGCAAAAACAAGTTTTCAAATATACATATATATACATATATATACATATATATACATGTACACGATCAACTATCCAATACATGGAAAAATATTGCAGGAAGGTTACCTTGTGCCACCAAATCCAGAAACAAAAGCAGTTGCAATCGAGAAGCTCCCAAAACCTGTAATTTTTCATGATGGACGGCTTGTTCAAAAGCCAACACCTCTGATGGCTCTTCTGATAATTCTGTGGACCCCCATTGGTTTCCCCCTGGCCTGCTTGCGCATTGCAGCAGGGTCGCTCCTCCCAATGTCGATAGTCTACTATGCTTTCTGGGCACTTGGAGTTCGAGTCACTGTCAAGGGAACCCCGCCTCCACCAGTCAAAAAATCAACCGGTCAATCTGGTGTCCTCTTCATTTGCTCACATAGAACCTTACTTGACCCAATCTTTCTTTGTACTGCTCTTGGACGCCCTATCTCTGCAGTCACCTACTCCATTTCTCGCCTCTCCGAGATCATCTCACCCATCAAACTTGTTAAACTAAGCAGAGACCGAGCCACGGATGCCGCCATGATTAAGAAGCTGCTTCAAGAGGGTGACCTAGCTATCTGCCCCGAAGGAACCACCTGCCGTGAGCCATTCCTTCTTAGGTTTTCATCTCTGTTTGCTGAATTAACTGACCAGCTTGTGCCGGTTGCCATGGTGAACCGTATGAGCATGTTTCATGGCACCACAGCCAGAGGATGGAAAGGGATGGACCCCTTCTACTTCTTCATGAACCCTACCCCAGCATATGAAGTAACCTTCTTAAACAAGTTGCCACCGGAGCTAACGTGCAGCTCAGGAAAGTCCAGCCATGAGGTTGCCAATTACATCCAAAGGGTGATTGCTGCAACTCTTTCATACGAGTGCACAAATTTTACCAGGAAGGATAAGTACCGGGCCCTGGCTGGAAACGATGGCACTGTGGTTGAGAAACCTAAGCTTCCAGCCAATAAAGTGATGGGATGCTAATCTGATTTGTTGTTTCCAAGTGATTTATATCCGTGTCATGCTGATGAGAATCTTGACCTAAAAGCTCAGTTCAATACTCCTAGTTTGATATTCAGCTAGAGCTCAATTGAGTAAGATTTTCTAAGCTCGATTCTGCTCAAGATGAAGTCAAATTATTCAAGTCGTTTACTCCATTTATATAGTCAAAATGGAGAATAAGAAAGAAAATTATTTATGTATTGCAGTGAACAAGTGAATCTGATGAGATTGCAAGAAACTAGTATGCATAGCGAGTGGAGCTCTCTAGAAATTTGGTTCATTATCTGTTCAAGGCTGGTTGAATGCGAGCCATCTTTCGTAATGGTATGCATTGAATGTTTCAGTGATTCAACTTTTCATTATGATGCTAAGCGAACCTTACTAGAACCATGTAGAAATTTTTGTAATGGTATGAATTGAATTGTGTGAGCCAACTTTTCGTAATGGTTAATGCAGAAAATGCAACTTCGATATCCTTGTGCAAAGCTTTATTAGAACCATGCTGAAATCATAGCCATCCTTTTCCTGTTAATCATCACTTTGATAATACAACAAAGTATAATAATCAGTATTCGTCAGACATTTTATAATTTTAACCTGTCCGAGAATGAATAAAAGGATCTCATTTTCAAATTCAAAGCAATTGCATGAAATGCGCATGTCTTATCCATAGTTAAATTCCAACAAGCAATTAGTGTTCTTTGAAAAAAAATGCAGTCATTCCTGTATCCCTAAACCATACAACCAAACTCAAAGCAATTGTTTTACATGAAGCCAAAAATGAATTAATGAACTTAACAACTTTACTCTTCAAAGTACTCAAGTTCTAGCCACATTACTTCTTCCTTGGTGCAGGTGAGCCGCACTGGAGTTCACCTGTGTAGAACAAAATACTTAAAACTAAAATTTGCGGGAAAAACATGGTTTTTACTTTTTATACAGCTTCAAATAAACCAACAATATGCACTATGGTTGCTTGTACCTTTAGGTGAAAGATTTACATGTATGTTTCATTAAGGAAAGGCCTATACACAAGGCCTCCAATAGCTACGTTAGGATTGGATTTAGCTAAATTAAGAAACTTGAAGCCATCAGTGCAAGCAGTTGTTGCACCACCTGGAATTGAAGCTCCTCTCTGTGATGCAACATATTGCAAGTTACTGCCCAAGACATAATCAGCCAGGAAGCAAAGATTATTATACTACTTTCAAGTGGGAATGATTAACATAACTACTAATTCTTAGCTGCATCTTTTACATAAACAAGCCTTTACTTCAAACAAAACAATGGAAAAGCCCACTTCCTTGCAAGAATAGACGACTAGGTGAACTAGTCAAAGACCCTGTGGCAAAATCCCTTTGCCTAAGATGACCCTACTTGCCTAAAGAATGAAACGGAACTAGCAAACATATTTCTCTTATAAAGGAAACACCCTACCTGTCATTCGGCAAAATTTCTAAGATCTGATGGACCATGGTTTGAATGAATCATCCTGACGGGTTATCTTTGCAGTCTAAGACGCAAGCATGTAATCACTGTAAAGAGCAGCTAAAACTGCTGAGCAACAGGATTCTGCAGAGCTGTCCATTCACTGACCCACATAATACCACCTACAGTAGAAAGTATATCCTGGTAAACAAAACCGATACCATAGATCAAAGTAAATTCAGTTTGTGTAGCTTAGTAATCTGTGAATGTGCTCATAAAGGTGTAGCAGCAATATTTTAGACCATTAGGTATGAATTTGGTAAACTAGACATACTGTATTTAATCTCAAACCCACCAATTTGGTAAACTAACTTAAAATTGTTTTACCTGATAAGGATTAAAAAACTTTCTTTGAACCATTTCTCTTTGTCAAATTTAAGATCTACATAACACAAATATGAATCCATTTCACTTAGCTTTAAAGAAGACTTACCATCCAATATGATGCTGGATGCGGCTGAGGGAGACTTTGGCAGGAGACCACATGTAACATCCTTGGCAGACTGGCAGCAAATAAGCTTAACCTGGAAACAAAAACTCACCAGACATTAGAAGTAATCCTTTCTTCATATATTCCTATACTACACAACTAAAGCATAAGCATTTTAAGAAAAGAGAGAATCAAAGAGGCACCTGCTGGAGTTGCTGATTGAGACCAGCCAACTGCTCCAGCTTTTGGCAGGTGAAGTGTTGAGTTTTTTGGAACTTTTGCAGTGAAGCGTTGAAGTGTTGAGGATTTTCCCACAATATTCTCATTGGTGCTGAATACAGGCTCCAGTAAGCAGAAAACAACCATCCCAATGAAGAAAGGTAGAGGTACAGATTACAGCTGCAGACAGAATAGAGTCTCCACAATTTTCCCCCCGATTTTTAGGTTTTCAACATTACCAGCAGCAAGATTTTCACTTGAGAGGTTTGAGAAGAAATTCTACTCAAAAAGATCACTGGTGAAAAGTGAAACATGTTTACAGTACATCGGCTAAACTGAAAATAGATCTTAACACTCATTGTACTTTCCAAAACTTTTAACTTATCACAACAGTCCAAGTTGGCTATGAACAAATTGATTCAAATTCACAAGTGACAATCTTTACACTATCTGTGGAACAATTCAGATCAATATTGATTTATCAGATCGTAAGATCAGATCCAAAAACAAGGTAGCTGTGCATAAATCTGCAGAAAAGCCCTTACTGACCATTTCCGTAAGAAGTTGTGTTGCCTTTAAGGTATAGCTGTTTCGGAGAAATCATTGGATCATTACATTATAACAACAGCTATTAGGCAAACAATCATTATCTCCCATGCTCCTAAATAACTGGTATGCTTCATCTGCCAATCCCTCATTGCAAAATCCATTAACCATTATAGCATATGTGTAAACATCGGGCTTTAAACCATTCACTGAGAGTTTATGAAACAATTCCTTTCCAACTTCAATATGCCCAGCTTTGCACAAGCCACCAATTAGTATATTATAACAGACAATACTAAGTTCCAACTCGCTGTTCCACATTGCTTGAAAAAGTTTCAATGCCTCTTCAAGTTTACCTCTTTTGCATAAACCATCCAGCAAAATATGAAAGGTCACTATATCTGGAACTTGTCTAGAAGCAATCATCTTTCTGAAAAGTTCACATGCAGTTGAAACTCTCCCTAATTTACACATACCTTGCATAAGAGTGTTGTATGTGACAGTATCTGGGACTGGTCCTTTTCGAGATATTTCATGAAAGAGTTCCATTGCTTCATCAAACCTTTCAGCTTTGCAATATCCGTTGATCATGATGTTGTAACTACGTATATCAGGTGCACAACCCTTCTTAATCATCAACTGTAATACTTCTCTAGCTTCGGCCATTCTATCTCGCAAGCAATGGTCTTTTATTAATGTATTATAGGTAACAACATTTGGCTCAATGCCTTGCTTTCTCATTGTGTCAACAATATTTTCAGCTTCAGAAACCATCCCTTCTCTGCAATGCGCATCAACCAATATATTATATGTGATAACATCAGGCTCAATGCCTCGCTTTCTCATTGTGCCAACAATATTTACAGCATCAACAATCATCCCATCCTTGCAATGTGCATCGATCAATATATTATACGTGACAATATTAAGTGAAATATTGTTATCCACCATTTCATTCAAAAACCTTGTTGCCTCCCTCTGCTGGCCCGAATTACACATAGCATGAATTAAGCAATTGTAAGTAATGGTATTTGGTCTAATGCCCTTAACCGTCACATGAGAGAAGAGATCAAGAGCCTCATTTAGTGATCCCTTCTTACAAAGACAGTCAATGACAGTGTTATATGCTACAATATTGGGTTCAAAACCTCTTTCTTCCATCATTCTTAGAAACCTAACAGCTCGATCGGTATTCCCAGACCCAGTTTTACACAACCCATTAAGTATTGTAGTGTAAACAATTAAATTAAGTTGATAACCTTTTTCAACCATTTCATCAAACAATTTCACAGCCTGAGAAATCTTACTTTGCCTACAAAGCCCATTAATCAAAGTGGACAAAGTTACAACACTAGGCTCAACCCCTAACTTCAGCATTTTCCCCAAAACAGAAAACCCAAAATCAATATGACCTAATTGACAAAAGCAATTAATCAAGATGCTCAAAGAATAAACATTATGGGGAACTCCTAATAATTCCATCTGGCTACACATAAAAACAACAGTGGCATAACGTTTCATTCTAACAATGGCTCCTAATAATTGAGTGAATTCCACAATGGAAGGCTTTGGGTGCTTCTCAATCATCTTATTAAATAAAGTGAAAGCATCATCAACATTATCAAAGCTATCATACTTTTTTCGCTTTCCCCTCACAGACATGGAATTCTTACTCAAAGCATCGATGTGGGTAGCAAGGGTTTTAAAAGAATAAGAAATAGAAGAGTGGAAATTATAAAGATTCTTTCCACCATTAACAATAGAGCGAAGAAATAAAGAAGAATTAAGCTTACCCATATCTTGAAAATAAGCAAAATGAAAAAGAAAGAGCTGAGCTTGGAATGAAACAACGAATGGCGGCAATACCAGAAGAAGTTGTGTTCGATACTCAAACTTAGAGGTCTGGAGCGGGTACGGATCGGATGGAACTTTGTTGTTACTGGTTTGAACTAGTTTTGGTTGGACCTCATCATCATCATGTCAAACATGAGACGATTTTGGAAAAAATATATACTGAAAATTGATTTTGGAAAAAATAAAATAAAATTCATTTTTTAAAGGGACCGAGACTCGGGTAAAAAATTTTGACCCGGACTCAATTTAGTCCAAATTTGAAAAAAATCTGTTACGGTTTTTTATTGTTTTGCATAATTTTTTTATTATATTATTACTATTTTGTTGTATAACTCTTATTTTTATTAATTTGGTTATTATTATTAATTTTACTATTATTTTATAGGTATTTATTTGTTAAATTGAGCTTATTTTAGTGTTATTTAAGTTTATTTTTTATTTTTTTCATTTGTTGGGAAACATTTATTTATTGTGTTTAGTATATTTGATGCATTATATTTTTTAAATTTATTTTTATATATAAAATTTTAATACGAGCGGGCGGAGCTAAGCTAAGGTTTTTAACATTTTTATTTGAATCGGATTTAGGTAAAATTTAAATTCAATTTTTAGGTAGGGCTAAATTCGAACCTAAAAAACGGGCCTAAATTTTTTACTTGATTCGATCCAGTCCAATCTATAATCAACTCTAATTTTAGTGATGAAGGTTAGGTTTTTGGTGGGTTTTAAAGCTATATATATTGTAAGCATTAACCATTATTTGGCTGGAAAAAGAATTAGGCTTAACCATTTTTTATTTAGGTATCTAAATTTAATTTTCAAAAATATTAACAAACTAAAAATCCATTCACAAAATCTCTAAACGTAGACCATAGAAATAGTGAACAAACCATATCTTACATACGCTATGAAGTTTCTCTCAATAAATTCAAAAACTCTAAACTTCAAATGGTGTAATTAATGAAGGAACTAAGCTTGAAAGTTGACGCTCCACTTCATTTTATTGAAACATCTATATAATTTAATATATGAACTTTGATTTAGTATATAATTTAATATATGAATTTTAATTTGGTGTAATTATGCATATGAAATTTAAATTTTGATTTATTTGTATAAATGAAACTTTAATTTTGATTCAACTGCATACATTTAAAAAATGAATACATACATTTATGTACATATTAGATTAATATAATTATTTGTGTATGCAATATATCAACATAAAATTATGTTAATTTGCTAATGTTGTCGGTGATTTGTGAAAATTAAATCAAATCAAAATTTCATATATAAAAAAATTAAAGTTCACATATGACATTGCACATTAGATCAAACTTTATATATAATTTTTATATTTATCCTGTAAAAAATCAAAATCTGGGGTTGGATTTTGTTTTAAATTTAAGGAAAATATAAGACAATAATCGGAAAGTAGAACAAAGTTCTCAAACCCACAAACAGAAGAACAAAAGGTGGATAGCCATTAAAATCAATCTTGAAAAAGCTTATGATCGAGTTCGTTGGGATTTCATTGAAGCTTCACTTCAGGGAGCAGGTATACCTAATTTCCTTTTTAATGTCATTATGTCGGCTATTTCTAGTTCTACTATGCAAGTTCTTTGAAATGGGGTGCCAAGACAGAAGTTTAGGCCGGCAAGAGGAGTTCGACAAGGATGTCCACTTTCACCTTACCTTTTTATTCTTTGCATGGAGTAGTTGGGGCATGGTATTCATGCAACCATTGATAATGGTAAATGGTCTCCTATCTAGTTGTCTAGATCAGGTCCATTTTCCATCTCTTTTTTGCAGACGATTTGATTCTCTTTGGTCAAACGGAGGAAAAACAGGCAAGGGCTATTAAAGAAGTATTAGATATGTTTTGTTCTTCAGGGCACATTGGCAACATGCAAAAATCGAGCATTTTCTTCTTCAGAGGCGTTGAAGAAGACTTTAAAGGGTGCATTAGCAAGTTGTTTGGGTTTCAGATGGTGCAAAATCTCGGCGTGCATTTAGGAGTCCCTCTCTTTCATGAAAAGGTGACGAACAACACCTTGCGTTTTGTTGTGGACAAGGTGCGAAGCAAACTTTGTAGTTGGGATGCTAGACAGCTCTCCCTAGCTGGCAGAGTAACATTGGCACAATCTGTCTTACTTTCTATCCCAAGCTTCTTTATGCAATTGATGATGATCCCTAAGGGCTTGTGCGACGAGATTGAACAAATGGTTAGACAGTTTATTTGGGGGTCTTGTAATGGTACTAAAAAGACAGCCTTGGTGAGTTGGGCTACGGTTTGTCAACCCAAACAACATGGTGAGTTTGGTTCAAGGTCCTTGCAGGATCACAACGCTTCGTTTATGATCAAGCTGGGTTTCAATATCGTTTCTAGCTCGTCTACTCTGTGAGTTAAAGTTCTCAAATTAAAAAATGGGGTTCAGGAGAGATTAAGAGAGACTTTATCGAGGGGAGGAAGTTCTTTTTTATGGAGATCACTCTCAAATGTATAGCCTCTTCTTCATGAGAATATTCTTTGGTCTGTTGGAAATGGTAAAAGTATTAACTGTTGGAGAAATCCTTGGATACCAAACTTTGGGACTTTGTGTAAAAAGATACCTCCTAATTCTACTTTGGACGTGGAATGCACACTTAGTGATATGGTTACTGAGAATGGTGATTGGCATTTGGAGTTCTTCCGTCTTTGGGTTTCAGATGATGTAATTTGGCAGATTGTGGGAGTCCCTCTTCCCTAGTCAAACTCGGGTGCTGACAGAATTATCTGGGGATGTACCACATCTGGTTCATTCTCCATCAAAAGTGCGTATGAAAAAATATGAGAAGACTCATGGAATTCGAAAGAAGCTATTTGGTAGTTACTGTGGAAGTTTCAAGGACCACAAAGGGTGAGATTTTTCTTATGGCTTGCGTTTAGACAAAGGTTACTCACCAACGCAGAAAATATAATAAGAGGAATAGGACTTGATCCTACTTGTGGAATTTGTGGGCATGAGTATGAAGATGTGCTACACACCCTCCGGGATTGTACTGCAACAAGGGATATTTGGAACCATTTAATCCCATCAAATGAGCTTCCTACTTTTTACTCTGGGTCCCTCTTTGAATGGATGAAGAAATCAACAAACTGTCAATTTAGCAAGACGGGTTAATTGGCATTGTTTGTTCAGGATCATAATTTGGTGCATTTAGAAAAAGCGAAATCTCTATATTTTCCAAGGCCTAGCTTGGAGTTCAGATTTAGTTATCAAAGTTTCTCTTAGTTGGGCTAAGTAGTATGCTTTTGTAATAGATTCATGTGCTTCTAAATCTTCAAGATTGATTGTCAATTCTTTCCATCGAACAGTTGGGTGTACTTAAACTCAGATGGCTCGGTTAGACATGAGGATGCTTTCGCTGTAGCTGGAAGGCTTTTGAGAGATCATAATGGGGGATAGATTATTGGCTTTAACAGGTACTTGGGTAATTGTACTGTCCTTGATTCTGAACTTTAGTGTATTTTGGACGGTTTGAATCTTGCGACAGATTGGAGGTTTGAAAATGTTTTAATTCAGATAGACAATATTGAAGCTATTAACATAATCAAGGATGACATTCAAGTAAACTCCAGTTCCGCTTTCGTAAGGAGAATCCATACGGTGTTGAAGCTTTTTAGTCACTAGAATATTCAACATATTTCTAGAGAGGAAAATAAACGTACAAGATCCCTAAGGCAGTAACGTATAGAAGAACTAGTTTATGGTTGATGGAGAAGTCCACACAGATGTCTTTTGTTTAGTCTTTTATTTTTGAGTTGTATGTATTTCCACCAAAAAAAAAAAGTTCTCACCCCCATTGATTTAAACGTGATTCTTTTTCTATTTTAATTAGTGGCCTAATTGGCCTTTTAATGATGGTGAAAAGGTTTTTATTTAAGTCATTGAACTATTTGGAAGTTTTTATTTAAGTTACTAGACAGTTAATTTTTTTCTTTTAAAAAAAAGTTGACTAGCAAGCTCTAAGTAATGATTGACTATTGGTACAGTGGATCAGTACTCGTTGACGAGTAGAAAAACATATCGTAGATCTAAGCCGATCTAAGGAGACCAGAGAATAAAGTTATTTAGATTTTAGTTCGCAAATTTTTAACGTTCAAAGTTGTTTTATAAAAAAAAATGAACTACAAGTGGTACAAACATAGAAGGCCCTACATCACTTTTTGAATAGTTAAGTGATCATTTTGTAAATTTTTTATGTTAAATGACCAAAACATAAATCTACTAATAATTTAATGACCTTCGGTGCAATTTAACCTAATATTGATGATCACGATAATTCCAAGTAAATTTGGTTTTTGAGCGGTCAACGATTTATTATCCATTTTCATTCCATAAAATATTTGCACTTTTTGGAGTTTGTAATTTTCCTATTCCCAAATTTCATTCGCTTTCCATAATTTCCTATTCTCAATCCTTCTCACTAACTCCTTTTTAAATAAATTTAATTTTATAAATTTATTATCACATTAATAGTCTAAAAAAATTCATGTAAAATGACAAAAATACTTGTACATGGTAAAATTATTCTTTTACCTTCTTTTTTCTCTTTGCATAATTTCTTTACATTAAATAAATATTTAAATTATATTTTTACCTTTTTCTCAGCAAAAATGAAAAATTTACAATTAATCTCTATACCTTCAAATCATTTTCAATTTGACCCAACAGTGATTTTGCCACACCAATGCACATTCCAACTAATTCTCATGCCAAATAACCAATAATAACCTATATTTTCTCTTTTTGATCAAAATTACATTTTAATCTTTTAACTTTTTAAAATTTACAATTCAATCCTTTTTACTACATTTTTCACATCCATGACTCGCTTCATTAATTTCCATCTCCATTATCCATTAATTTCCATAAAAATTCTCTTTTGGACTCATTCTTCAAATTTTCTTGGAATTTCACTTGATCCAACCTCAGAACATTGCCATGTCAAATTGGAATTTTTGGGTGTTACAGTTAAATTGCTCTTATGTCCTTTTTTTTAATGGTAAAACAGCACTCTAACCCTTCAAATATCACTTATTTTTCAATTTAATCCATATCCAAAATTTTACATATTTACTCCTTTCCTATTACTAGCTTTACACTGCTAATATTACTCAATTAATGACTATGTTTCTCAATAAAAAAAATTACTATTCACTAACCCGAAATATTATATTTAATAATATCAAAATTTTCACAACTTTATACTTATAATTGTAAAATTGATTAAGTAAAAACGTTTATATTTTATAAATATCATTCATTTTTAATACCTAGTTGAAAAAGAATTCTAACTTATTACCTAATTAAAAATACATCAGTTTTAATTAATAAAATATTATAATATTTCACATTTTAAATAATTCATGTTTAAGTAAAGAGAAATAGATTAGAAAGGATATATATAAATATATTCCAGGCATAAAGATAAATTTAGCTCTTAAAACATATGGATCTTTGAGTATAAAAGGAGCTCCATGCTGGACAACCCCAGATTAATTTCAGCAACACTGCTGGAGCTGTTGGTTGACAAAAATGGTGAAAAAGATGAGTGAAGAACTTTTTCTCTTCTTTGTTTTTGATAACCAATCCACTGAAATGAAGAACAACTTATGATCCCAACTTAAAAGAGGGCGAATTATGGATATCAGTTATTACATTTTTTATCAACCTATCTTGCTTCAGCAGATATCCACTTAGTTTAAATTTCTCTACTTTCTTGAATTTGGTTCGGTTTATGACTGGTTAATGCAGAAAATGCAACTTCTTTATCCTTAGAAGTTAGACTTAATCGTTCTGAAGAGCTTTATCAGAAAAAAGCATGCTGAAATTCCTTTCAATGATCACTTTGATACAGTCATCAGAGTTCAAATAAGTATCATTTATCCATAATCCAATTCCAGCAAGCAATCAGTATTGGATGAAAACAAACTGTAGTCACATTGCACTATAATTTTCCTATATCTCTAAACCATACAATTTAAATCCGAAGCAATTTCTTTCATAAAAAGTAATAAATTCGAAGCAATTGTTTACCTGAACATAAAAATGAATTACACTATCTACTTGCAGTGAAGTTATGAACTTCTTCCTTCAAAGTACTCCTGTTGTAGCAAGCCAAATCAGAGTTTACTTGTGCAAAACAAGCTACTTAAAACTAAAGGTTGCAGGAAAAATATTGTTTTTATACAGCATATAGAAACAAATATATAATCATGGTTAATGTACCTTTAGGTGAAAGATTTAACTGCAGAACAGGTAGTGGCCAAACTCGAGAGGCCAACAATGTGGACACTGTTATACAATTGGCTCTGCTTGCATCCAGTTGTTCCAGGAACCGATATGTTTCTCTCATAACGTAAATACCAGGATGCTGCAGAGCGTTCCATTCACTGACCCATATAATACCCACTTGCAGCAGAAAGTCTATCCTGGTAAACAAAATCGATTCCAACAATCAAAGCAAATTCAGTTTATATGTAGCTTATTGATCTGCAAGTAAGCTTATAAAGGTGTGGCAACAATTGGCTATCAACAAATTAATTCAGATTCGCAAGTGATCTTTAAGCTATCTGTGAAACATTTCATATCAAGATTGATTTATCAAATTGTGAGATCAGATCCATAAATAAGGTGACAGTGCATAAATTTGCAGAAAAAACATGGTTTTTATACAGCTTCACATACACAAAATATGTAATCAAATACAAAGGTTAATTGTACCTTCAGGTGAAAGATTTAGCTGCATGGGAGGTAGTGACCAAACTTCAGAGGAGGACAACAATAAGGGCACTGCTATATGATTATCTCTGCTTGCATCAAGTTGTCCCTGGAACCGATGTATATTTCTCTCATAATACAAACAAGAGGTTGTTGTAGAACATTCTATTCACTGACCCATATGATACCACCTGCAGCAGAAAGTCTATCTCAGTAAACAAAAGCAATACCCAAGATCAGAGCAAATTCATTTTATATGTACCTCACGGATCTGCGAGTATGCTAATAAAGGTCTGGCAGCAATTTGATAAGCTACATATACGTATATAGTTTCAAGCCCATCAATTTGGTGAACTAGTTTAAAATTGTCTTACTTGATAAGAATTGAGGACCTTACTCGAACCATTTTTTCTTGTCAAGTTAAATATATACATACCACAATTCACTTAGCTTTAAAGAAGTATTACCGCCTGTTATGCTGGATGCGGCTGAGGGAGACTTTGGCAGAAGACCACACATAACATCCTCAGCAGACTTTGGCAGCAAATGAGCTTAACCTGGAAAGCAAAACCAGCATAGATGTAGCACCAAAAAGGTTAATGCTAAGTATTTCCAAAAAAAACTCACTAGATTAGAAGTAACGTTTTCTTAATATATTCCTAAATTATAGTATTACACGGCCAATTGAGACCTGCCAACTTCTTCAGCTTTTGGTGAGTGAGCCATTGAGCTTTTCTAAACATTTGCACTGAAGTGTTGAAGTGTCAAGGATTCGTCTGAAATAGTCTCATGGGTGCTGAATACAAGCTCCAATTGGCAGGAAACAGCCATCCAAATGAAGAAAGGTGGAGGTTATCATTACAACTGCATACAGGATAGAGTGTCCACAATTGTTCCCCCGAATTTTAGGATTTCAACATTACCATGAGCAAGATATGTTACTTACTTCAGAGGTCTGAGAAGAAATTTTCTCAACAAGATCACTGGTGAAGAGTGAAACATGGCGTGGAACAATTATTTCTTTCGTCCTTAATGTTCAAAGTGCATCAACTAAGCTGAAAATAAACCTTCATGCTCATTGTAACTTCCAGAAACTTTAAACTTATCACAGCAGTACAATTGGTTATGGACAAATTGATTCACAATTGCAAGTGACGATCTTTACACAGTAGGTAAATATTTCAAATCAAAATTGATTTATCATATCGCAAGATCAGATCCATCAATAAGATGGCGGTGCATAAATCTGCAGAGAAACCCTTACCGACCATATACTTAAGAAGTTGTGTTGCCTTTGAGGTGTAGCTGCTTCAAAGAAACCCCTGGATAATTACATTATAACAGCGCCTATCAGGCAAACAATCATTATCTCCCATACTCCTAAACAACTGGTATGCTTCATCTGGCAATCCCTCTTCACAGAATCCATTAATCATTATAACATATGTGTAAACATCGGGCTTAAAACCATTGACTGAGAGTTCATGAAATATCCTTTCCAGCTTCAATATGCCCAGCTTTGCACAAGCCATCAATGAAGATGTTATAACAGACAATATTGAGTTCCAACTTGCTGTTCCCCATTGCTTGAAAAAGTTTCAATGCCTCTTGGAGTTGACCTCTTTTGCGAAAACCATCCAACAAAATCGAACAAGTCACTAGATCTGGAACTTGTCCAGAAGCAAGCATCTTCCTCAAAAGTTCACATGCAGATGAAGTTCTCCCTAATTGACACATATTTTGCATAAGAGTGCTGTATGTGACAGTATTCGGGATTGGTACTCTTTGAGATATTTCATGAAAGAGTTCCATTGCTTTGTCTAGCCTGTTAGCTTTGCAGTATCCATTGATCAAGATGTTCTAACTAAGTATATGAGGTCCACAGCCCTTCTAATCATCAACTGAAGTATGCTTCTAGCTTTATCCATCCTCTTTTGCAAACAATGGCCATTTATTAATGCATTATAGGTAAAAACATCAGGATCAATGCCTTGCATTCTCATTGTGTCAATAATATATTCAGCTTCAGACACCATCCTTTCCTTGCAATGCGCATCAACCAATATATTTTATGTGACAACATTAGACTCAATGCCTTCTTTCTCATTGTGCCAACAATATGTACAGCGTCAGCAATCATCCCGTCCTTGCAATGTGCATCGATCAATATATATTATACATGACAATACATTATCAAAGCTATCATACGTTTTTCCGCTTTCCCCTCACAGACATGGAATTCTTACGCAAAGCATCGATGTGGGTAGCAAGGATTTTAAAAGAATAAGAGATAGAAGAGTGGAAATTATAAGAAATAAAGAAGAATTAAGCTTACCCATGTTTTGAAAATAAGCAAAAATGGAAAAGCAAGAGCTGAGCTTGGAATGAAACTACGAATGGTGGCACTACCAGAAGAAGTTAATATTCGATACTGAAATTTATAGGTCTGGGGCGGGTACAGACAGGATAGAACTTATGTTGTTACTGGGTTTGAACTTGGTTTTGGTGATGGAGGTTGGGCTTTTTTGGTGGGTTTTCTGAACTTATGTTTTTTCTTGCTGGGTTTTTAAAGCCGTATATGTATTGTGAGAAGCATTAACCATTTATACCATTAGATTATATTTTATTTCATTCACTCGATAAATAGGTATAGTGGTATAGGTTAGATTAAAAAGTAAATTTATCATTTTTGTTAAAAATTTATATATTTATTTTGTTAAAATTTGATGTGGCTAATAGAATAATCAAATAGTGACACGTGACATGTCATATGTACCGCATGTTACAGATTAGCAATCAATTTTTAATAGTAAAAATGGATAAAAATATTAACAAAATGAGAAATTTACTTTTTGATCTAATACATGAACCTCTATACCGTCAAAAGTGAGACCTAACTGTGATTCCCTTATGATATTTGGTTGGCATATGTTGAAATTAAGCAAAATGGCAGCAGAAGCAGAAGAAGTCATGTTTGATGCTCAATTTGGAAGGTGTTTTGGGTTTTGAGAAGCGATATTGTGAAAGGAAAGGGCTCAAATTGTGCAATATTTGAATGAAAAAGAAACAGAGGGTGTTTCAAAATCCTCATAATAATGAATCTGAAGGTTTCCAATGCCAAAATTTGTTCATGTTTGGCATTCAATTTTTCTTTATTTGCCTTTGTAAAATTTGTTACTCCTGTCTTTATATCTCCTTTATCACCTGACAACAACCCTAAACTTTTATTTTCCTTTTAATTTCAAGGAATTGTGAGTACAACAGGTGGGTTCGTTTCGAGTTTAGATGAGATTTTTTATTTTGATTCGGTCTGGTTTGAATTTAATTTAAATAATAAATAATTTTTAAATTTTAAATTTAATTATAAAATATTAATTAAAAATTATATTTTTAATATTTTATTAATTTTTTAATGGCAAAACAAATTTTTTGGACGGGTCAAGTTAATTCAAAACAGATTTAAATTTTAATAAATTTTTAAAATCAAACTATAACTCGACCCAGCTGATGAACATCTCCGATTGTGAGTACCGCAATATTTATATTTTTATAATTAAACCACTCAAAACATGTCTATATATATATATATAAAAAGAAGGTCGAAAGAGAAAGGATCAAAGAACCTTCTTTCGAGCTTTTCTTTTAAAAAAAAAAAATTTTTTGGACCTCCTATTGCTGACGTGTGCCACACTCATGATTTTTTTCATTATTACAAAAATGGTCAAATTTCAATGGTGGTTCTTCTAATATATCTAAATTTAATCTTTAATCTATATATTTTAATTTTCAATATAATTTGGTTTCTATAATGTTATTAATTAGTCAAAGTAGTTAATATCGTTAATTTTTTGGTTAAAACATTGTGTGATTATATCATTTGAATGCTCTAAGAGTCTTAGGGACTAACACATGGTTTCTCATTTCTTTTAGGTTTGATCACTTTTTTTTTTTTTTGACATTTTAAGACAACGGTCAAATTTCAATTTTGGCCTCTAGACTATGTTAAAACTTAAGATTTAATCTTTATCCTTTAATTTCTTACATAATTTGGTTCATCTACTTTTATAATGTCATTAGTTAATTTAAATAGTTGATATTTTTAATTATTTCAAACAAAATGTTGACGTGAATTTTTCTTAACAACACTATTCTAATAGAAAAAGTATTTCGATTGAGTGTTTTTTAAGAAATAATCGTAATTAATATTTTTAATATTATTTTTATTATTTCATGACTATCAAGTGATTTTTTTTTTAATTTTAAAATGTCACACTAGAGAATTTAGTTGAAGAATTTTTACGATGGTAGAAATCACAAATATAGAACATAAACATGTGTTTGAAAAAAACATATAATAAATAATAAAATGTATGGTTTGAAACTAATTAATAAAACAACACATGAAATATTTACGATATTAAAATTTAAAAAATTAGATTAAATTATTTATAAGCCCATGTCGAGTTAATTAATGGCATCAACTCAATTAAATACATACATACATACATACATACATACATACATACATACATACATACATACATACATACAATTGATGGACATAATAAATTGTACGTAAAAATATCAAAATAAAACTTTAGCTAAGTGGTAAATTAAAGGTTTTACTAATGTAATTGGTTTGGGTTCAAATTCTATTATATGCATATTTTTTTATTGATTTTTAAAAAATAAAAAGACTAAAATATCCTCAAATAATATAACTTATTTTAATTACAAAAGGACATTTTCATAATTTCCTAACCGAGTTGGTGACCCGGTTGAGGGTGACACCAACTCAGTCAAGAGATTAAATAATAGTATAAATATGTAAGGGTTAAGGTGGTAAAAATATCATAGTGGCCCCTGTACTAGGAGACATATTGCATTTTGCCCTATTTACTCAAAAAATGAGCAAATTAGTCTATGTATGTTAGATCAAAGAACAAAATAATATTTTCTATTAAATTTTTCATACATTTTTGCCATTAAAAATTGGTGTGGTTGACGGAAGAACCAAACAGTTACACATTACGTGTCTTGTATACCTCATGCTGATATATTAGATCAGTTTTTAATTAAAGGGTTAGTTTGCTATTTTATCTAATGTGTAGGGAATAATTTACCTATTTTTTAATAGAGGGGGCAAAATGCAATTTGACAACTATTGCAATAGCCGCCATAGTACTTTTGTAATAGCCTGATTTTCAGTGGTGTTGGAAACAGTAATTCGAGGCCACCAAATCCGGTGAGTAAGCTCATAAATTTTATTATTTAATATTTACGATCAAATATGGTTTTTAAAAAAAATTTAATTAGTAATTTATGTCTTATAATGAATTATTAGATTCGAGTGATAAAACCCTAGTTCAAGTGGTTTTAGAAAATGAGGTATCGGGATCTCGTTTCTATAAACCGAGTTTTAAATATTTTTATAAATATTTACGGAGTGTCATTAAGGTAATATTAAATTTTTGTTGACAATTTTTAACGTTTCGATAGTTAATTAATTAAAAATGACTAAATTGAAAAAGGTGCAAAACTTGCTAATTATAATAATAAATGACTAAATGTCTTGATTAATAAATAAGGAGGGACTTAAGTGATAAATATGCCTCAATAATGGATGAGGCCGCATATGAATAAAAAATAATAAAATAAAAATAAACAATGGCAAGATTATAATTATATTGAAATTAAATAAGACAAATTGAAATTTAAAAGCATTCTAGGCTTTTCTTCTCCAATTTTCGGTTAAAAACAGACAAGGGAGAGAGCTCAAGCTGGTTTTTAATATTTTTTTGCTAATGTGAGTTCAATTCTTACCCAATTCTTACCTGTTCTTTATAATTTTTATGTTTTTGAGATTGTTGTAATTAGGTCCAACTAAATCTTACTTTAGTTTTTGATTTTGTTAACGATTTTGGATGTTGCCATTGATGAATCTATATGATTTTTGGTATTAAATGATGAATTTGAGATATTAGTTGTTATTTAAAAGTATTTTATTAAGTGATTTTTGATGAATTTTTCGATTAGGGACTAAATTATTGAAATAGTATAAATACAAAGGTTTGTTGTGAAATTATTGCAAAAATGGGCTGTATTAAATGCCATGAATATTCAGCTAGCTTGGATTTGTATTAAAAATGGTTAATTTTCATATTTTGGGTTTAGGGACTAAACTGAATAAAAGTTAAACTTTAGGGGAAATTTTGTAAAAATGTCAAAAATGACCAAATTACATTAAATGAATTGTTTTATTATCTAAATTAATATATTAAATGAAATTATTAATTTAGATCAAGATCGGATGTACAAGCGAGGAAAATGGAAAATTATTAAAATGCCCTTGAATCTTGGTATTTCTGCAATTTATCCAGGTAAGTTCGTACGACTAAAAATTAATATTTGTATTAATTTGATGAATGGTATTATGAAGTTATTTTATTATTGAAAATGAATTATTGTTGGAATTATAATATTGAATTGAATATTTGAGTTGAATGGAACGCGGGATTTGAGTACATTCATTATTTGGTGTATGACGCTATTGAAGGAAGATATCGATAAATTACCCAAGTAAATCGGGGTTCAGTATTTGTTGCGAACTCTCGTGTTTTACTTTCTGTTTAGCTCTTACGAGCTTCTGTTTAGCTCTTACGAGCTTCTGCTCAGCTTTTACGAGTTTCTATTCAGCTCTTATGAGTTTTTGTTCAACTTTCGAGCTTCTGTTGGCGTATCTGGAAGGCCCAACTCTTATGAGCTTTTGTTAATGATGTACTCTTATTCGTAAGTTGTTCTTCAATATGGGAAATTCTTGTTAAAGTGATTTATTTAATGAATTTGAAAGTTATCCAACGATATTCTAAATGGTTCAACGGAAAATATTCTGTTACAAGACGATATGAGTTTGATACGAACTAATACAGGTATATACATGAAATACATGGAAATGGTGGCACATGATATATTGATATATTGATATAAATGGATGATATATATATATATATATATATATATATATATATGAAAAAATGGTAAGAGAATGATATGTATCATGACATGAACATATACGAATATCTTTGATATGTTGATACATGGAAAATATGTATGTTGAGACGAGTAATAAACTCAAGTGTGACATATTGAGATAATAAGGTTATCAATGTTGAATTTATATGAAATATGTTCAAGTATGCTAACAAGTGTTGTTGTTTGATGCTTAAGCAAATGCCAAGTTGTTGGTTGAATGGTAATATGTTTAATTATAAATTGTATTGAAATGGTAAGTGTTCAAAAGAAAATATTCTTGAGCTCCAGAAAGAGTGGTAAGGTTTAAAGTTATTTAAAATCCTACCATACTAGGAATGATATGTATAAGTGATGATGTGGATTTATTCACCTTGTGAGTTGTTGAATATAGCTTCATGAATCTTGCGGTATCGATATTGGATTATTCTTGATATGTATAAATTTTATATTTGAAATGAATTGATATGATTAAAGTTTATACGAGCTTACTAAGCATTCGTTGCTTACATATTTGTTTTTCTTTACTTTTCAGATTATCGGAAGCTCAATTGGGCTGGAAGCTTGTCAGAGTTATATCACACTATCCATCAGTTCTATCAGTAGTTTTGAATGTTTTTATTTTGGTTATAATGGCATGTATAGGTTATTTTGGCTAAATGTTGGTCTATATGTGTTTTGTTGAGATTAGTCACATATTTGGCTTGTGTTTTGGTATGTGCATAATTTGTCTTATAATGTTGATGTGTGGAATGATGAAGGATAAAATAGTAGTTGAAAATGCATATGATGTATGTTTTATAACTTGGTGTGATTTGGTACTATGTTATAGTAAGTTTATATGTATTTTATGCTACTGAATAAGTGGTAAAACTGGTACCAAATGGTAAGTTCTAGTAAATGATTTACATGTTGTGTATTAATGCCATTAGACATAAAAGTTGGTTGATTACTTGGTTACATGGATTATATGTTAAACATAATTGTATTGCTTAGGCATTGATTTTAGATGCTATAATATGACTTGTTTATATATACAATGTTGATTGTAGGTTGACACCAAATTGGGTGAGAAATATGGTTTGTAAAACGGCCTATTTTCGTTCCCACAGGCAGAGACACGGGCGTGTGTCTCAGCCGTGTGCGTGACACACGGTCTGGTCACATGGTCGTGTGTACCCTGCAGTTTTGGAAAAAAATTTCAATATTTTACGAAAAATTCTTTGAGTACCCGATCTAGTCCCGACTTGTTTCTAATGTGTATTTTGTGCCCCGAGGGCTCGTATAAGGGACAATATGTTTAATTTTGATTGGTTTCTGACATGTATATTATGTGATGTGAAATGTTTAAAATTTTTGTCTATTTATTTTGTAAACTCCAATAATGCTCTGTAACCCTGTTCTGGCCACGGACTCGGGTTAGGGGTGTTACAACTATTATCATGTTAAGGTATATTTTACTCCCAAACTTGGCCACATATATTTAATTGACACTTTATTTTTTGAACCTACTTAACATCTAAACTTGAAATTTGTCACACTTGTTGCTCCAAATAGTTAATTTTATTATAATTTTTTTAATTTCACATTAAATATTAATATCAATAGTTTTTTTAATTTATAAATATGACTCAAAGATATATGATAATTTTCCGTTCATTTGTGAAATGAATTTTTTGTTGTTGTTAACGCACCAAATAATTATTTATAAAAATTATATAGTTTTGACATATAAATAGAAATTTATATTATATTTTTATATAAAAAATTGATATTATATTTATATTTATAAGATATGACATAAGAAGATAAATGATGGAATACAATTCTAATTAATATAGGTTTTCTTTTATCACAAAAAATATTGAATTCTAATTAATAAAAAGGGGAAATTTACCCTTATCAATTTTCATTTAAGTTAAATAGTCAACCATCATTATTTTTGTTAATAAAGTATGTTATGTTTTCTTTATTTCAATGAAAATTTTCATTTGTTAATTAATTAGATAAAAAGAATACTAATTTAAGTGCATGCATACGATAATTATATTCAAGAAATATGATTTGGAATGATTATATATTCTTTCAAAAAAAGTTATCGCTAGATGGTTTAAGAGTTAAATATCTATATATAAAATATTATGTGTAAGTTTTTTTTACTGAGTTTATATATACTCATATTCTATATCTCACATCTTACATTACTTAAAAAAATAAGCTGCAAATGAATTATGAGTTTATATATACATACATCTTACATCCCACATTACTTAAGAAAACAAGGAAAATGAGATTTGGAGTTTATATAAAGACTTGTTCTTTAAATTTTATTTCTACATTAATAGGTGACACCAACAAATAAAAAGAAAATATTGGTGTTATCACTTTTAGTACTGATGTGGCAGAAAGTGATTCCAGCTGGAAGTGTTTTTTTTACAAATTAATTGAAAACACTTCTAACTGTAAGCATTTTTCTGCAAATCACTTAAAAAGGCTTAGAAGTGTTCTTGTAAAATCAATCTAGTCCCATAATTTTAAGGGGGGAAAAAACCTAATTCGGTGAATTTTTTTTAAAATACTCTTATTTAATTTGGATATTAATTTTTTTTTGAACTTTTAAAGAAATAATTAAATATCAAACATAAAAGCATGATGTTCCAAATATGTATTGTTTTGAAAATCAACTTGAGTGCTCTTAACATACATTAAACAAACTATTTAAAAAATATATCTAGTTTGGTAATTTTTTTCTCCATTTCTCCCCCATTTTCTGTCAAATTCTTTTCTCCTTTTTCTCTTGATTTTTAATCCTTTTTTTAAGAAGGAATTTCGTTAAGTGTTATTAGTGAAAGCATGAGTATAAATAAAGTTCGTTCTGTTTTTTTCAGAAGCGATGGTGATGACAATAATTTACTCTGTTTTCTTTAAAATTGGTGGTGATGTCAGTAATTGTAGTTTTTAGTTTTTTTTTTTTTTTTTTTTTCGGAAAATTTCAAAGGAGGTTTGTACACCACCAAATGTTGAAGAGTCATTGGGACGTCTGAAGTTATTGTTAACCAGAGTTCATTGTCGGCACAATTTGACAGTGGCAGGATTGGGATGTTATTATTAGTGATTGACCACAATAGTGCATCTGTTATGATTGTTTAGTATTGCCATTTTAGTTATCCTTGTTGTGTATATATCTCCTCCATTGAGTTTTTATGTTGATCACAACATGTAATTGTTAGAACGATGAGAACAAACAGTTTTAATGTTATTTATGGTTTGACTTCTTTGATTTTGATGCCTTTTTTTTATTTGTACTTCATCGTTGTTTTTTAATGTGTTGTGTTATCATTCTAATTTGTTATTCCACTAACTTTTATACCATATTGGCATTTAAATTAATTGAATTTTTATTTCGAATTATTTTATTTTTTCTTCATTTTAATTCAAAAGGGATGATACACAGATTATTTGAGTTTATAGAAAAGAGGAGGGATAAAGGAAACTTTTTAATTTTTTTCTTGTTTTTATACATTTTTATAACTTTTATTTTTATTTTTTATTTTAGATTTTTTAAAGTTGTATATAATATATTTTTAAAAAAATTTAAGGTGATGAAGGAAACTTTACCTGCATTACATAAAAACTTAAAAACTAAATCGACGGAATTTGGGATTAATATGGAAAAAAAAAATTAAGGATCAAATTAAAAAAATCATCAAGTTCATATACTAATTGTTACATCATCCCAAAATAGAATTTTTATTAGTTCATAAATGGCTCCTTTTTTTTTTGCTTGCATGAATTTGCTTTCAAAAACAATAATAAAAACAATTAGATAAAATAATTTAAAAAGAAAATGTTGTATTGTGCAATTTGTAAACAATTATTTTCATTGTTTTTAATTTCATATGTAACAAATATAATTAGGATAATATTAATATATAATAAAACCTAAAAAACACATTATTGATTACGGTTTAATTTATAATTATTTTATAAGAATAGTAAAATTTTAAAAGAAATTGAAAAATTATCATCCTTTCCAAAACCAAAGCTTATTTGATTTATGAAAATTAGTGATGTGCTGATGTCGAAATTAGAATGTGATGATAATGATGCATCTCTTATTAAAAGCTTATTACCTCTATATATTAGTAATTTTCCCTTTAAAATATTTGCAAAATTCTAGTTTCTCATAAGTTGTAAGAAGACTTAAAATAATTATAAATTGACAGTGGGAAGGGTTAATTATTTGTTTCCACGGATTAGATTAGGTTAATAACATGTTTTTGATAATACCGATCAACCTGACCAGAATTACAACTTAATTATATATATATATATATAAACATAAAACATCAATATAACTTTTAAATACTAAATTACACATTTGACCTTGAACAAACAAAATTTTATATTTAGGTCCATTAAATTCGAGTCATAGACACGTCTACCTCTGACCTTTTTAAGCAGATTGAAACCTACAACCTACATGGTAAAGCATATGCAACTAAGTAACTTAACACAAATATTACATCTTACTTCTCCGGAAAAAAAAAAAAAAAAAAAAAAAAAAAAAAAAAAAAAAGAACCTACGAAGACGGACTCAGCACTCAAACAGTCAAAGCTCATATCCACGGCTGAAGGAGGCCGGTGCCAGCATAATCAAGTAGACCATCTGAGAAGTTGTCATATGAATGAACATCAAATCTCTACGCCAACATTTCATTATCTATACTGCATGACATATGTGTTCATCTGTCATGAATATAGGGGGTCGTGTAATGCTATGAAAGACCTTAGAAAAGAGGGACTACCTGAAGAAGCTGCTGATTTACCGTTAGCTAACAGAAGAAGACTAGCGCAGTGGTCCTTAAGGATTACGTGGAGTATTAGCTGTTTTCTTTTTAATTTTATTGCAATAATACTGAGTATAAATAATTTGTGATAACCTAGGAAAAGATTCATGTAAAGCTTGAGAATCCTTGTGGCTGCGGCTATTTCTTTTCCAGGTTCAATATCTTGTATTCAAACCTTTCTTCCTTTCCCGATTCTATCTTTTCTAAGGACTTTCTCCTGCTCTATTGAAGTTTATTATTGAATCTTAGGGTGTAAGCTGGTTATCTTTTATTGTATTTTTAACAGTATTGCAGGTCATACCATCATCCCAGAACATCGATATAAACAAGGTGCAAGCATATAAATTTCATTCTAGCAAACAATATTATTACAGACTTGTTTAATTTACCATTATTGTTGTTGGGTTGAAACATCAAAACCAAGAGGAATGAATAATAGAAACTACCTAAAGGTTTCATTACCGACAAGTTGTCATATGAATGAACATTAGACCTCTACACTTCATTTCATTGTCTAAATTGCATATGTAAGTTCAGCTCAAAAAAACGATATAAAGAGAGTAGCAAGTACATAAATTAAATGGTTAAAGTACCTAAGAGGTCTCTATATTATAGGGACTGGATCAAATTAGTCCCTCTATCATTAAATTGATTAATTTAGCCCCTATACTATTCAAAAGAATCAAATAAGTCCAAATTGTAACAGAGTTTAACATTTATTGTATTAAAAATATATTGAAAATTAATTTTTTTCAATTGCAGTTCAATTCTAAACAAAAAAATTCCTTCACAAAATCTTTAAAAATATTTTGTTAAAAAAGTAAATGTTAAGTCTATTCCAATTTGCCCTTATTTGATTCTTTTTAATAATACAAGGACTAAATTGATCCATTTAATAGTATAGGGACTAATTTGATTAGGTCCCTATAATAGAGGGACCTCTCAGGTACATACATTCACCTAAATTAAATGCTAGCGAAAGATTTCCTTACCGACTCATTTAGTTGCCTACTGTTGTAGTTGGGTGGGATCGGTTGAAACATCAAAACCAGGAGGAATGAAAACAACATCATCCCAATTCGACGTAGAAGTGTCCTGCAAATTTTAATTGACAAGCTTTATGGACAGCAAATGGTTCTTATCCCTAAAGCTCCACTTTCCACACTATGAGAAAACTGTTAATACAAAGCAGCAACTTACTTTCATTCCCTTGATTATTTCCTCAAAAACAGCAACCTGTGAATTTTATAATATACATATATTACTGTAGAGAAAGTATATCGTTGAATTATAAAGCGTAACCATATACGTGTGCATATGTGTGTGAATATGAAAAATTACTGTCATAAGCATTCTTTTCAAGAAAACAGCAGCCTACCTGAATATCCCCAGGTCTAAAAGCAGGATTCAATTGATTCTGGTCACGGGAAGCTCTCAGAAGTGATTGCTCTAAATCCTCCTAAAAGAATTTTGAAACATAAGATCTGGAAACTATCCATGAACATTGTGCATATAAAAAGGCTATCTATTTACCAACCTTTCGAAAGAAAACTGGTCGATAGCTCTTATTTTGACTTCTTAGTACCAAGCTCCTAGACTGAAAACCAAATAAAACTCTGTAGTGCTCAGAGATAAATTTAACAAATAAAACTACAGAAACACAGCTGTTTTCTCCCAAGTAGTGATGTTTAAAGAAAAGGCCGCTAACTAGTAACAAAGACCACAAGGCTTCATGGCCCCACAAAGCTTAGGGTCAAATTCCAAAACCATTAACCCAGACAGAAATTGGATAATATTGTCAAGACTACCTCAAATTAATTTTAATATTCCATACCATATGACAACAAAAAAGATGTTGCAATTGATTATGCAGAAACCCAAAGCTTTGAGAGATGACATGATTATACAGAAAGGAAGAAATATGAAGAGCAATAAATATTGTCAGCAAAAAGGCTTAATAAATTTTATAAATTGCATTCTATTCTAGTAGGATTACTATATGCCCCAAACACATACAAATACATGCTACATATGAAGAACGTATTAAACACTGCTAGAAAGGACCTGGAAAACTGGAACACCGGGGAAGCTATCATTAGAGAAACCAGCTCTTTCCCGTTCCTATTCAAAGAAAAAAAAAATTGTTGTATACATACTTAGCATGCATTTTACAAACAATAAGCAAGTTGGTAAGCATGAACAGAAATAAAAAAGAGGAGAAAGAAAATTATATTGAATGAAGAACAAAAAAAACAATTAACCTTTGTTACTGGGAGAAGAAAAAGCCATCTCATAAATGTTATGACCATACTTGGAACCGTTCAAAATCTACCAGAAAGTGAATTACTCTGATTTCTTTCAACGTAATTCTGAACCAAAATCCTCACTCTATACTTCATAGCTGATATAACTACTATCAATCTGCATAACCAGTGTTTTAGAAACCGAACCAAAGATTAAACCGGTTAAGCCCCAGTTCAAACGGTTTGATATCAAATCCCTAATTCAGATCCCCTCTCGATTAAAGAGAATATGAAGGAAAAAAAAAAAAATTAAAACTTCTCAATCTCCCCTCAATTGTTCTTCTCTCCCCTTGCTCTGTTTTCTCTACTTTAGCATCTATTTTTCCTTAAATTCTTATTTCTTGATTTCAAGCCAATTTGGTTCATATCAGAATCCTTCTATAGTTGCTACCCACCAAATTAAGAAAACCCTGAATTCCCAATTCATGTCAAGCCACAGCCCATCCACAAAAAGAAAACCAAATCCCCCATTCAATTAAACTCTTCCTTTTATATTTTACCAAAAAAAATTCAACCATCGCAAACTAAGTTTTATCTGATTGGTCGAATTGTAATGGATCTCTAGAAGATACTTTGATGAAAATAAACCAAGTTTTCTAGCAGATACTTTGATAGAAATAAAGAAGAGGAGACGAATATGGCTGCTAGAAGGAAAGAAGAGAAGATGAAGATCTTCTTCAATTGGGTTCAAAAAGTCTGACTCAAATGGGTTAAAAAGCCTAAAATGAAGATCTTCTTCAATTGGGTTCAAAAAGTCTGACTCAAATGGGTTAAAAAGCCTAAAATCAGTTTTTTCTACTTTTTTCCCCTCTTTCTTGGTCTGGTTTTCCAGTTTTTTGTCCAATTCTCTCCAGGTTGATAAATATCCGGTTATACCGCTGGATCTGCTGGTTCCCAGTTGAACTGGCCGGTCTGGTCCGATTTTTACATCATTGTGTAGAACCTTAACAACTTTTGAAATAATAACACGGGTAAAGGATTTTAGTTTTTAAGTGATTCACCAGCTTTCTTAGCACGTTTCTTAAGAAGAGGGAAAAAAATACTGGTGCTATAAGAAACTGACACTTCAGCTACTTATAACTACTTATAAGTGCTTCAGTCAGTTTGTCGTAGAATATCAAAGGGGTAAATAACTTTTCTATAAATTAATTGAACCCCAATAAAAAAGCAATTGTCATTTGGCTCTGCTAATTTAACAGTAAAATCACACCCAACAATTACAACGATCCCATAGGAGAAGTATATTGAAAGTTATAACCAGACAATCTAATAGTGGAGAAGATAAGACTCCAAGCATGACATTTTCTTCAGGAAATGAGAACATGCAAACTAGTTTCACACAAAAGGAATAAATAAGATAATCACTTTTGAATATACTGTGTGGCTCAAGTCCTCATGTCAGACATTTTCCTTTGTCAGGATTATTAAGACATATCATATCTTTTGCATGAAAGAAAGAACAATAAAAAGTTATAGGATTCCTACATCAATCTTGTAACTTATAAGAACCCAAAATAGAGAGCATAAAAGTCATTCTATCCACATAACACAAAGAATCACAGAAAATCAGCTCATTGTATAACAAACTACTCACTCTAAGTGCATTCTTGATCTGAGTGGACTCTGGTACCAGCCTAAGTGCCACACCAGCAACCTGCAGCTGGACAACCTGCAAAACCCCCATATCCTAGCATGACTCCTCCAACATTTATCTCATTCATATAAACCAAACAAACAATTAATTACACAATGAAAACAAAACCAAATTAGTTAAGAAATGTTGCTAAAAAGAAATATCAGAAAGTAAAAAGCTCAATCCTATGTCACTACAAGAACAAACAGCTGAAGCATAAAACATTTTCAAATCTGTTATTTTATCTTTTATATCTAAGAAAATGGCAAACACAAGTGGGAAACAGACATTAGCCTCTTAATGGACTCCATAGTCCATAAAACTTTGTACATTTTCTACACAAATTCAATCTATCAAACGCATTTTGAAAAATCCAAATAAAACGAAAGAAGGAAAGAGAATAACCTTGTTGAGAGCAACAGCAACCACTTTAGAACCTCCTTTTCGCATGCCAGGATCCATACTCTTCATCTGTTCCAAAAGAGCCTCAGCGTCCTCCTTCTTGAAACACAACAACCCAAGTGATTTTTTCGTCGAAACACCCGAAACCAACACGAATTCCTCCTCTGAGTTACTCAAGGCATAGACGGGAACCCCAGCCAATCTCTCTTCTAATTTCTCAGCCGGCATGGCAGCACCGTTTTTTTTACTCAAAGCAATCTGGGTCTTGCTAGAATCAGCAATTCGAGCAAAAACCGGCCCTTTTGGAGAAAAAGAAGGCGGATTAAAGTGAGAAAAAGTGGAGTTAAAAGCGTCCATCAACTGATTGTGAGTTTGTCGGAAGAGAGAAGAGCAGTGGGTATGGATGTTCGAGAAGGCTTGCTGGAGGTCTTGGAGAGGAGGGGTTTGTTTGAATGGCGAGAAAATTTTGGGGGTTTTGGAGTTGCTAGGAGAGTTCATCTTTCTTTCCTTTTTGGTTCTCGGGAAAATTTAGGATAATATCGGAGAAAACAGTGAGCTGTTGTAGCTGGAATCTGTTTCGGGGAGTAGTAGGGAGCGACCGAAAGGAGGGAAATAGAAAAAACATTCATTTGCCGGCGACAAGCGAGAATTTAGAAATATGGGCCGGACGGGTGGGTTGGGCCTTTAAACAAAATTATTTAACCCTCGAGTTAGATTGGAACGATCCAAATTAATATCTAGTATTAATAATAAACTCTTCAACTCATGATTAATCGGGTCGGATGGACTGGGTATTACGACTGATTTTTCATGTTTGGCGCCCAAAATTTTGACCCAAAGCAAGGGAAAAAGTCGGATCTTAAACCGACTCAAACTCAGCCCAAATACAAAAAGATTAATGAGCACCAAGTTTGTGAAGTAGAGCATTGAGGACACAACCAACTTATGGGCCAAGCCTGCTTATTCTCTAATAATTTTGAAATAGAAATTAGAGATAGCTGTTATTAAGGAAAGTTGGTTATATTTGATCAATTACTGAATCTATCTAGTACTAATTTTAAAACTCATAGTATAGAAAAAAATTGAATTACTTTTTCTTCAATTATCACAATATGATCCTTTTCAATAATAAATTGCTATTTTTTGAATCATGGTCATTGGAAAAATAAATAAATAAATAATTACTTTTGAGACAAATTTACTATTTTTTCATAATTATAAAAATCAAATTTTAAATTTATTTTAAAACATATATTATTTTGAGATAAATGCATTATTATTTTTAAAAATAAATAGATTAAATTACATGTTTGTCAATAATAAAATAACTTTTTAATAATAAATGTTATTGAAAATGTTAAAATTAATAAGTTTTTATTTCATTTCATTCAATAATTTTGAAAAATATCATCACATTCCAACTAAAGCATTTAGTTAATTAAACGTATTGTTTTAGTCACTTTAAGATGATGATGGAAGGCTTGCAAGACATAGGGTAACTATGAGGGCGTCCAAATTTATACTTCAAGATGCTCTTCAATGCTTAATTCATAGCAAGGGCGTGAAGAATTTAAAAGAAAAATTTTTAAAAATAATTTAGTTCCATAATTTTAGCTCTTTTTGAAAATTTCAGTACAAAAATTTTATCTTTTTCCCCCTTCCCCAAATTTTATAATATTACTTCAGTCTCTTTAACTTCACTCCTGATTCCGAGTAAGGAACAACAATAAGTTTAAGAAAATATTTAATAAGAGTATGAGTAAGAAGTGAACTCATACCTCAAACTAGTATACACGATACTTTTACACTCAAGGAATAATGGGAGCTTGGCTTGTGTGATAATGCATAAAGGTTTGAGGCTTAGCCGTTCATTACTTGGGACTAGTTGAGGTCATTGTCCTTATTGGCAAGGTTGGCCTACAATTCACTTGTTACTCTTACCCCTTGATCTTTGGCAGGTATTGTAGTTGATTCCAGAGATGTGCTTGCTAGCCGCCCATTGTATGACAACTATATCAATTATGGAGATTCTTTTCTCTTAGGCTAGGTATTACATTTTGGCTTGGTGCTCATTCCTTTAGCCTTAATATCTCTGATATAATACGTATCACTATAATTTTTATAGACTTTCATTGTCATTACTCATTTTTGCTAAATATTATAATCTTACATTTTTAATAATCAGCATTTCATAAAACTTTTTAATATAAAATTTTTTAATTATCACTCAAATATAAACTTGATCTAGAACCATCTTTCTCCTCTCTTATAAAAAATACAAGAGGCTAAATAGAAAAAAACATAATCAAATTTAGGGGTGATATCGGTTCGATTCGATCAAAATTTTTTAAATTTTTTAAACTGTTTATCATAATTCGGTTCAATTTGATTTGGTTCTCAATTTTTTTATATTAATTTTTTAGAAATATTTTAGACTTATTTTAATAAAATGAACCGTCTAAATTTTTTGTCATAAACATGTATAAAAAATAAATTTTCAAATTTTTTTGAATTTATTATTATTTTAAATATAAAAGATTTAATTTTATGTTATAAAAAGTTAAAAATTAAATAAAAAATAGAAATAATTTGGATTGTGTATTGAAGTATGATGGAATTTGAAAACAAAAGCGTATGATTCTCACACAAGAAAAAGGCGTATTTGTCATTTAGTCGTGAAAGGTGGTTGTAGTGGTTGTTGCCAAATAACGGGATTTGTATAGAAAAAGAAAGCAATATAAGCGTAAAGTGGAGATTGCGTCCTATGTGGGAAACCTACCAACATCTCACCATTCCTTTCATCACATATATTTTTCTCATTATTTTTATGATTTTTAAATATTAATATTTTTTTTAACACTAATTTCATTATCTGTTTTTCTTAATTCAATATTTAAAATTATTTATAGTCTTTACTTTAACTCTTAAATAAAAATATAATACGCTTTAACGTGTTTTTAACTTATCAATCGAACTAAGACTTAATTGATAGTAATGACATTTTTTAACTTATTTTCGCAAATAATTATGGTCTAATATTAAGTTTTAATTCTTAAAGCATAAAAAATACATATTAATATAAATTATTGTATATTGGTGTTCGGTTCTGTACCTAACAGCCCCCGTTTTTGGACAAAGACAACGTTTGTTACACACGACTTTTAGTAAATTGATTTAGCTGTTAGTCAATGTCAAAGTTTCTCATTGGCTTTTACAAATTAAATGATTTTTCTTAAAGTTTGGAGGTTTTTTTTCTTACCAATAATAATAAAAAATACTAATGTATAACACATTTTTAATTATTTGCCAATTTACATCAAGTTTTCAAAGTGAAGAAAGAAATAGACTTTAAAATGGAGCTGTTATATGTTGTTTAAAATTTCAACATAACCTATAAAATTAAATGGATAGAATTTGTGATTTTTTCTTCATCTCTCTCTTATTATATTGTGAAAAATTTATAATATAATTACTATAAAAATCTTCTCAATAAAAAAATGTAATTTATTAAACTTCTTTTTTATTAACATTAATGGAAAATTTTAAATCTTAATCACTATACTTAAGTGTTTAATTTATGATCACATCATATGTTATGATGTAAACAATTATATGAGAGAAAAAAATGAAAAGATAAGTGATTGATTTAAAAATTAAGTTAGTTCATATATGGATGTGTATGTATATGATGCCCATTTCATATATAGAAGTATATATGATAAGAAGATAATTATCTATACTATAATAAAATGACTCAATAAGTCTGGTGTCACAAGTCAAACGACATCAACTCAATTGGTAAAATTACCAAAAAAGGCTAAACTTGTTGATTTTTAAAAAAATTATACATGAACTTTGATTTAATGTACAATTATATAAATGAACTTTAATTTGGTGCAATTATCTCCCTACCGCACAAACTCATCCTTCAGAGCAAACCTTGACAGCAAAATGGATAAAATTCTCATTACTTGATCGTTATCAAACAGTCTATTCAAGACATCAACCTTCCAGGTATAAGAGTCCACATCAATTAAATCAAAAACATATGAATAATTAATATTTATGCATTGACCTATCACTCTTGCTTGTCTGGGACCCGACAACCATAGATCTCGCCATATATTAATTGACGCGCCACTACTCACCTTCCACCTGCCTCCCTCCTCAATTACCCTAAGAGTAGACAAGATGCTACGCCAAGTATATGAAGGGTAAGACCCAAGCTTTGCTCCCATAAAACCATTCATTTGATAATACTTGGCTTTCATAGCATAAGCCAATAAACAATCCAGTCTCATCATTAGCCTCTACGCTTGTTTTGCCAATAAAGCTATGTTAAACGGACCCAAGTCTCAAAATCCTAATCCCCCTTCGGCTTTCGACTTACACAATAATTTCCATTGACACTAGTGGATCCCCTTGTTTGTTCTACTATTTTGCCTCCAAAACTTGCTAATGATGCTCTCTAATTCACGACATAAAGTAATTGGAAGCAAAAAATAGTTCATAGCATAAATAGGGATTGCTTGTAGAATAGATTTAATGAACACATTCTTTCCTCCTACAGATAGATAACGTTACACTGATTCTGTATGGGGTCTAACTTCTCCTTACTAGTTTGATTCGTTGGCCGGTAAGTTTGATTTAAGTTCTAGTGTCGAAAGTTTTTCGATGTAACTTCAATTTTAGAATGTTAGTTTTTAGCGATTTGACTGTGAGTTAACTGTTTGTTGGACAATTGCTTGTTGTTTAGGGACAAGAATTCATCCTTGTTGCTCCTGTATCGAGTCCGTATTAGGTGGGTGCCAAAACCTATCTTTTTTTGCATTTTCAATCGTCGAAAAATGAAACTGTCGACACCACACGACCAAGGACATGAGTGTGTGTCCAGGCCATATGAGCTATACGGGAAAGGACATGAGTGTGTGTCTAGGTCGTGTAACTCACTGTTTACGCATTAGAACCACATGGCTAGGGACATGAGCATGTGCCCAGGCCGTGTGAGCTATACGGACAAGGACATGGGAATGTGTCCAAGCCGTGTGAGCCACACAGACAAGGACATGAGCGTGTGTCCAAGCCGTGTATCTCACTGTTTATGATTTAGAACCACACGACCAGGGACATGGGCATGTGCCCAGGCCGTGTGAGCCGTACGGGCAAGGATATGGCCGTGTGTCTAGGCCATGTGGCATATAAATAGGATCCGAATCTTATTTTTAAGGCTGTACACGAGCACTGACCTCTACAATGTATTTATGATCTATCTGATGCTTTAAGTTTGATATAAAAATGATATATACGATATCTGAATGTATTAGACTGATGATAAACAACTTGTGATCTGTACGTATATCTATTATGTTTGAACCTAAGTGAGTAGGATCCGTCAGAATGTAATGTACTATTGTTTATGTGTGCGAATTATCAGGTACGATCTGTATTTTATTAGGTTTGTTGGTATGCCTCTGCATTGCTCTGTTGATAAAGAGTATGTGATATTTGAACATGTTAGACTAATTGTTACTGACTCTGATTTATAACCGTACATGTGACTTCATGGCAAACCTGATATGGTTCGTTGAGGTTTGATAAGTTTATTTATAAAACATGGACTCTTATATTTATTGATTCTGTTATTAAGAGATAGCATGACTTACATGCTCATTACTCGGATTATGCATAAACATGCCATGAAACATTGCATGGAACTTGGGTTGAAGTAAAAGGAGAAAGTTTCTAGCAGTTTAATGATTTGCATTATCTGGTGGTTTATCCACACTTCTGTTCCAGTAGTTTGACTGCACTATAGTGGCTTGACCACATATATTTGATTGGCAGTTTAACTGCATATTGATAAGCCATTGTTGCCAGACAACTCGGGGTGGCGGGTCATTGTTGCTGGGCAACCCGGGATGACTTTATTGGTGTGTTTGGATGGATGAGTTCTGGGGAAAACTCTATTTTGGTATGTAGCGAAGTTTAGGAAGACTGTTCTGATAAATCTGTATTCTGATCTATTGAAAAAAACTACATTTGCAAAAACATACATGCTCCGTTCTACTCTGTTCTGTTCTACTCTGCTCTGTTCTGTTTAGTATTGCTCTACTCTGTTCCATTCTATTATGTTCTGCTTTATTCGGTTTTGTTTTATTTGAATTGCGTTGTTTTGCTCTATTCTATTTTGCTTTGTCCTATTGTACTACCTCTGTTGAAATCTCTATGATACTCTAGATCTGTTTCATACTAGTTATACCACTGTTATCAAATGCTTGCATTACTACGATTTATATATTACGTTTTGTTTATTTGTATTGAGTTTGGTTATACGCGATGCTTGGTGACTCACCCTTTACCTTACTTTTATCTGTCAGGAAAGCATCTGATTTAGGATCGGACGACATGCAGGAGCTCGGATTGTTTTGCATTGAGATAACTACAATTTAATCATTTGAATTTGTAATCTGTTTTGGACTTGTCTTATTTTTCTTTTTAAAACCTCGTCAGTATCTGTCAAGTCTAAAACAAAACTACAAAATCATCTAAATCAACTAAAACGAATTTCTGGTTTTAAAAAGAAGTACGTTTTTACTACGTTGGTGTAACTCGTCCAGATTCGGCTTAAACTTCTAGGTCGGGTTTGGGGTGTTACACACTCAAAATGAAATCCTTGCAATTTGGTCACCCAACTTTTAGGGAGCTTTCATTTTAGTCACCTAAGCGTTAAATCTCTAATGATGGTTCATTGCACACACCACATCATGTTTGCACATTCATTTTGGTCACCTGACTTTTAGGTTGCTGTCATTTTGATCACTTAAAAAATATCTTTTTAAAGTATTGATTGGGGTAAAAAAAATTTAAGGATTTAAGCTAAAAAAGGTAGAAACTAAAATAATACACAAAAATTATCAAATTGTACTTGTTTATCTCTTTTTTTAAAATTCTAAATTTGGGTTTTGAAATATAAAGTTTAAAAATTAAGATTCAAAATTATAGTAACAAATCAGTTGACATTATCAATGAATAGTTTTTTTAAAAATTTATTTAATTTATTTCGATGTTTTGAAATTATTTTAAAAAATTATCAAAAAAAAATTATTGTCTTTAATAGTTGTCCATTAAACTCAAATTTTTTATTATATGATCTTGAATCTTTCATGCTAAGCTAAAAGCAAAGAAAAATCCTTGCAATTAATTAATTTTATCTTCCATTCCAAACAAAACTTATAATGCTTTTCATGATTTCTTTACCCAAACGAAAAATAAGCAATTAATATTATTAATTGCAAATATATTTTTCTTTACTTTTAGCTTAACATGGAATATTCAGGAGTATAATCAAAAGAAATTTATGTTTCATAGGTAATTATTAAATATGAGTTATTTGAGTTAATTTTGTTAAGGATAATATGAAAACATAAAATAAAATTTTAAAATTTAAAAGGAGATTGAATTAATTAATTTTAATATTATAGTAACAAATCGATTCACATTATCAATGGATAAAAAAATTTTAACAATTTATTTTGATGTTTTCAAATTTAAATTTTTAATATTAAAAAAAGAAATTTAAAATTTTAGCAATGGGATAAACAAGTACAATTTAACAATTTTTGTGTATTACTTTAGTTTCTACCACCTTTTCACTTTAATCCTTGATTTTTTTACCCCAATCAATACTAAAAAAAAATGGTTTTGGGTGACCAAAATGAAAACAACTTAAAAGTTGGGTGACTAAAATGAAAGTGTAATACCTTCACTCGACCCGATTGCCGAATTTGGGTGTGGAGTGCCACAAATGAACCAGTTTGGATTAAACATCTAATTGTAAACTTAATAACTTTAAGACAATCTTTATTAAATAATAAATATCTCTTACATCAGAAACCTTGAATTAAAACAAAAGTTTATTATCACCTATCTTAAACTCTAAGGGAACTATTTAACTACAATATGTTTGATCCTTAGGCGAAGCATCTAAGGGTACCCCTTCCTATGTGCATGACCCTTTAATGACAATGATTCTTGATCTAACACGGTTTGGCTGGGTCTCTCCTTAAGATCCTTAATCACCCACGAGTCTTGCAAGCATAAACCAAGATTTCGTAACTTAAAAAGAACTTAGTGAGGTTCTTTACTATATTATGCAAATTAGCCCCAATATTATTGGGGTATTTAAAAAGATAAAATAAAAACATTTAACTCTCTGATCGTCTTGGGACAATTTCTCTCAATCTGGGTTGGTAATTTTTTATTCATTCATCGAATTTATCTATAAGTGGATAGGCAGCTAAGAGATCTTCCCCTGGCTGACCCTATTGCCATTCAACAAGTTTTGGTAGTTTCTCAAATGTCTCACAATAATTGCAGACTCTGTCCCATCGATACGAACATTATTTCCTTCATCCATCTCCTTTCCCGGACATCCATCTACAAATAGTTTTTAATATTCAATCACTTAGTTGGATAGTTAGTTACCAGTATAAATCCTCTTTACCATCTTGGACTTATAAGGTAGTCATCCTGCCTACCAGCTTAATAAACCTTTAGATTTCCCTTCATTGGCGGTCATGGTAAACCTGTTTAGTCCTTGGTAGACTCTATTTTCTTACATTAGTCTTGTAGGACTTACTAACATTTCAACAGTGGGTTTAGCTAATGAAGACCCACACCACTTTGGCAGACTAGATCTCTTTTCGTACTCTACAGATAAGTCCTCTTCCCTTACTTATTTACCTGACATTACTGGCACGTTGTTTTCCCCTATCTAATTCTTGTTGGGTTACCACCCTTATGCCCTACCGACTTCCATGGTTACTATTTTGGTTGGTTGTTTTCATTTTCTACTACTTTTGCTCTGTTTGGCGAATTTCTCAAAGCCTGCTTGCCAACACTTGCATTTTTCTTTCAACTCTTTTCTCCATATGTGTGATTTTCTGTAATTACTGTCCTTGCGATTCACCTCGTGTTTAATGTCTCGGAAGACTCTCTATATTAATATTAAAAACAATTAAATTTATATTATATTATATATTGATATATGATCCAAGTTCCTTCACTCTTTGTATACATGTAATTTAGTCTTTCTTTTTTAGGATTTAAATATTTAAATTATTTGTTAATGTCGTTAAAATTCTTCTGTTAAGTTTAAGTTGATTATGTTATTTTTTTGTTACATGATTGCTAAATGAGTTTTTTTTTTAATATTTTAAGATGTCACACCGGTAGGTTTAATAGAATAATTTTAATAGTTTTAACAATTGGATTTAGATTTTGAAATATGAAATATATGACTAAATTCCTAAAAATAAAAATGAAAAGATTAAATTCCCAATATTTGAAGAGTATAATGACTTAGAGCATATTTTAACCTATATTATTATTAATTTTTTGAAGAATATCATTATATGTTCTAATTATATCTGCTCTTTTTAAGACAATGCCTAGAACTACTCATAGCTTCTCCCCAAACCATAAATAGGAGGATAATGTGTTTTAGCACACTCGAACTCACATCCTCCTACATTAACAACAGTGCTCATGTTCTTAATTCACAACCTATATTACATTTTAAATATTGCATAAGATAAAATTTACCTATTAATATGCAAATCTTTATTAATATAATTTTTTATAAATAAAAAATTTAGGTACATTTTTATATTTATACTATTATTTAAGCTTTTTACTGATTTAATGTCACCATCAGTCGGGTTACAACTCGGTTAATGAAATTATGAAAATATTTTTTTTTTGTAATTGAAATAAAAAATATATTTTAGGGTAGTTTTTAGTTTTTTATTTTATTTTATTTTAACTAAAACCAATAAAAATATGCATATGGTGGAGTCTGTACTCAAACTAATTGAATTAGTAAAACCCTGAATTTACTAAACCAAAGTTTCATTTTAATATATTTTTTATATATTTTTATTTTAAAATACACAATTTATTACATTCATCAGTTGTATATATAAATAATGTTGTTGATTGAGTTGATGTTATAAGTTAACTCGTCATTTACTCAAGATTGATGATGATATCATGATAAATAATTGTACTCATTTAATATTCTTAAAATGATGTATTTATATGTTTAAATTTTATGTTACAATTGAATCGATATTTCATTTTAATATTGTACAAATATATTTCATTTGTTACTATTAATTAGTTTCAAATCATACATTTAATTATTTATTGCATTTTTTTTTCAAACACGACTTTGTATTTTAAATATATGGGTTTCACATGTATAAATAAAATTACTATTTATTTTATAAAACTTTATTTAATGTATAATTAAAAAAATTTCTCATGTAGACAAATATTGTTAAGATGAATGAAGAGTATATATTGAACTATGAAAATTAAATAGATTATAATTTAAAGGGAAAGTAAACGATACAAAAGTTAACTAGAACTAATATATGTTTATTTATTTTAAAATTTATTGTAAAACTGAAGTTCCCAAACTTTTATCTTCTCAATAACTATTAGTCGATTGAAAAAAAAAAAAAAAATCTCAAACTTTATCACTTTAATTAAACTTTTATTTTTGTATATTATAATTTTGGGAGAAGAGATTAGTTGAACAAGGTTTCTAACCCTAATTTTTATTTAGGAAAGTTTTGAGAGCAGTTGGTATTGTTTAGAATTTAGAATTTGTCTTATTTATTAGGTTTGAGTAAATTATTTTGATTATTTGCTTGCGAATATTTTATGTATTCAATCTCGTGATTATAATAAGAGAAGAGATTGGATAAAACAAGATTATTTTTCAATGATCTTAATGTGATCTACTTTATCTTATATATTGATATATACAATCTAAGAAGATGTGAGCTGACTTTATGAAGATTTGTCTCAATCAATTTTTTCATTATACTAAGGGTATTTGATTTGATGAGATTTGAATAGGATGAATTAGAGTTTACTTTGTAAAGTTATATTTGTGATGTAAATATGAAAATCTTGCTCAACCTTGATAGAGGTAACTATGTTGGAACTATTATAAGAGCAATGACACGAGCAGTTACAATTGCACTCAGTGCTGTTCAAGATTTATAACTTGCCTTATTTGAAGTTGACATTTTCTTAAACTAAACTAGTAGGATCATGACCTGGATGATATTATGAATGTGTGATAACTTATATATGAATATCGATATTGTAGAGCATCAAATCTTTAAATATTAGATTGGTTTGAATCAAGCAAATTGGATCCCTTGGTTCGTGGAGATTGACTTGAATCACTTGAAGACATATCTTGTAGATTTTTGATGTATTTTGAACTTTATAAGGATATTTGTAAAGCTCTTTTACTAGGCTATTTTAATGGGATCTTGATTGTAATAGATTGATAAGTTAACAAGCCTTAAAGTCTTATATATTAGAGGCTTGTACAAGAGAGGTTGATATGATGGTGAGTGATAGGACTTAAATCATTGTTTGTATAAAGTTGAAGATAGTGTATTATCTTTTTGGGCAATATGATATAGACATAAGACAAGTAAATAATTGACCATTAAATGTGCACCATTTTCATGAACAAATGTCGAATCGCCGACCACATAATTAAGGGATGAGATGAGCAGCCACCTCATCACATTGTTTAATATAATACCTTTTTAAATTATAGTAATCATAATAATGTTTATTAAAGCATTTGATTGAGTAGTAGGTAAAAAAAATTATAGATTGTTAATAAGGTTCTACAATGAGCAATACAGCCTAATTGTCTTCAATTAATGTTCTGTGTAACAATTAATATTATCACCAAATCAAGGTTAGCATCAATGCTTTCTTTAAAGGGCGAAACATTTCTTCAGCTAAATACTTTGAATTATTACAGAAATGATTAGGCATTATCCTGTACAAGCAACCTCTTATAATTCTCATAAATGGAGTAGTTAGCCCTTCATTTCTTGAATTCAACTCCCATCACTACTTCCAATATTCAACTAATTTATTATAAATTATACCAATAAAAACCCAACATGTTATGCTATTATCAAATCTCAATTACAGTTTCTTATCAACTAAAACTGACTTCAGACCAATTCATTTGTATAAAAACATGAAACTCAAATTATAATAATAAAATAAAATAAATTAAAATTATTTATTTTTTTTAAAAAGCTCACTTTACAATTTTTTTCTAATTTTTTCTTTTAAAATATATATTTAGGTTATAATAAATTAAATTTAATTCATAATTTAGCTCCTAAATTAAATCGCTTTCTCATTTTGGTATCCAAAATTTTTGTGTGTATTTGAATACTTAAATTATTATTTTGTCTCATTTTATCTTTAAAAAGCTCAATGCTAATTAATAAGAATGTGACATGTGGTTGATGATATCACCCACATTGATAGTCTACATATTAAAATAGATAAAAAAAAATTAAAAGGATAAATAGTAAAAATATAAATTAATTTTGATCCAATGTGTAATTCATTAACATGAAATTTTAATTTTGATTTAATTCTACACATTTAAAGAAATGAATATATCAATTTATTTTTATATTTGATAAGTATTATTATTTATATATGTAATATATAAACATAAAATGGTGTTTTATAAAAGGTGATGTTAGTAGTTTGTGAAAATTAAATCAAATCAAAATGTCTTGTATAGAATTGCACAAAATTATTAAAAGTTTATGTCAATATCATATATTAACTAAAATTTATGTATAATTTTAAAAGTTATGTTAAATTAAAAAATGAGATAATTTAAGGGTTAAATAGTAAATAAAAGCCAATAAATTGTTAACATAATAAAATAATTTAATAAAGAGGACACAAGGACGAATAGTGGGATTGAAGCAAATCAGAAAGAAAGTGGACGTTGATAAGTAGCGGCACATGGGATACAGGATAAAGCCTTTATCATCATCATACAGAGAGTTTAAGAGTTCATCATTGTTTCATGCACTTACACATATACACATATACATACACTCACTGTCTATTAAGACTTAATTTTAAGACCCACCATGCAAACTAGCACATGCATTTATAAAAGAAGAATAACCTTTTCTTTTCCTGATTTCCCTTTAGTCCCTTTTCGCCTTTATATTTCTTACCATATACTCACTTCCATTAAGTCAATCTTCCCTTTGGTGTTTTCAACCTTCTTTATAGGAAAAAGCCCAAACCCCATTGTTTTAGTTTAATTCTCTTCATCTTCTTCTTCGTGTAACAAGTCTAAAGTTTGCTTCTTTTTCTTAATCCATGGATCATGGGAGACATCATTCCTCAGGTGTTTTTTTCATGGCTTTATAATCATTTATTTTGGTGGTGGTTGAAGTTGTTTGATTTTTCCATTGTTTTTTTCCCTTGTTTATGAAGTAACCATTTTTCTGTTCATTTTGTTCTGGTTAAGTTATTTTTTTTCACATTATGGGGAAAAAAGTTTTGTAATTTTGAAACTTGTTAATCGGGTTTCTTTGATTTTGCAGGGCATGAGAGCCATGGAGTTCATTTGTGTCACAAATGTGGGTGGCCATTTCCAAACCCACATCCTAGTGCAAAACACAGGCGTGCCCACAAGAAGATTTGTGGTACCACTGAAGGCTTCAAGCTGGTTCCCTCGGCTGAACAAATAACACGTACAAATGGTTCTGATGACGAACCAGTTCCATATGATGATCACAAAAACCCAAGTAAATTAATCCTAATTTGTTCTCTGAATTTGTGTTGAAATTCCACTGTTTTCATAATTATAGTCTCTTTCTGTGCGTGGGGGTGTTTTGATATATATAACAGTCCATGTTGGGGTAATTTGTTGAATTTTAAAAGAATGTTTGTTGAACTAATTGTATTTACGGTGTTAATTTTGGTGAATTTTAGATACTAAAGTTCCAAAATTTATGGAGATAGGTAGTTTGGTGAAATTTAGTTTGGTGAATTTTCAGATGCTGCAATGGAGTTTCAAGATGGTAGATTTGGTGTTGGAAGGCAGGACAGTTTGGATAATGTTCGCAAACCAGACACGGTTGCTGAAAAGGATCTTCCTGCTACCATTTCTTTAAAACATTTAGAAGATTCTGGTAAGTTTATTTATGAGACTTCACGGGTTATTTTGAATCCAGACATGTCTGTTTGTGTTAGATGCATTCATTAATGGCTTGTCTGAGAACTTTAGCTCATGTCTGTAAGAAGTTGCTTGTATATTAATGACACATCTGAATCTGATCTATCTTGATTCCTTTAGTTTCTAGAAAACAGGCTTATCCCTGCATTTAAGTAATGGTTTGTATATGAGATCTATTGGTTGGTATTCGGGGTTGGGGCTAGAGTCTTAAATAAAATCATGTTTGGGGCGGATTTCGTGTATATCTATACACACACACATGCAAGTTGAGAATTAGGTGTTCTCAAATCCAGTGAAATTTTGCATGACAGAGCCCTTATAGTTTGGTTTGATTGCCGATGTTTAGATTCCTTTTTATTATTTTAATATCTTGGTTTAATTTATATATGCAGATATTGTGCAACCACCACAGAATTCAGCTGAAAGTAGCCAAAACGAAAATCCTTTTACGAAAAGCATGCTTTTTGTGTCAAATGGCACACTAGAGCACCTAGATGTTGGCTTGAGCTATAGTAAGGATTCCGAGGATAGAACTGCTTCTGTTAGTGGTGTTGTTCCAACCGAAGCGGAAACACTAAAAGGTGTCCCCAAAGAGAGCAGGGAAGTTGGTGCTGGTGCTAGTGCTGCAGAATGCTCTGTTGAGCAGCCAGCTAATACAAATGGAAATGAAGAAGGCAAGTTAAATGCAAACCTCTTGGATGGCTTGATTCTTCCAAGCGAACAAGCTGCTGGTGAAGTATCGAGAACAGTGCCTACTTCGGAAAAGACATTAGGTTTAACTTTAGATATTTTTCAGTTGAATGAAGATTTCAGTGATAGGTTGGCTTCCAAGACATCCATGAACGAAACTGGTGAGCAAGAAGAGACTGGTGGTAATGGAAACCCAGGAACGGGTATAGAAAGAAATGTAATAGATATTGTGACATTGAACAGTGAGGGTATAACTTCAGTGACTGAATCAGCTGAAAAAATTGTTGAACCATCTGTAGAAGTCCACGACTCTGTTTTACAGGACAAACCTGATACTGCTCTGACAAATCAGCTGTATGAAGACATTGAGATAGATGCTTCGTATATGCATGTTGCCAAAGACAGCCACGAACTTGGCGGAAACCATGAGGCTATTGTTAAAGAAGTGCTTTTTGAGGGGAAAGCTGGTTTGCTTCAAGACCATAAATGGTCTGATGAACTGCCTCCTGTTGATACCGATTCAACTGAGAATGAGAAGGACCAGGAAGTTGGGTCTCTTCAAGAACAACAGCCTGTTTATGTTGCTGATGATTTAGATCCAACAGGTTTCTTGGGAAGCATGATAAATGATTTACCTGAGGGGAAACCATTGGTTGTGGATGCTGATATTGAGGCTGGAAAGTTAAATAATGTAGTTGGCGAGGATGTTATCTGTATTCCCAATGATAATCTTGGAAGAATTGATGATCAAACTTATGTGAAAAACTCATCATGCGAATCTATGAATAATTCTTCTCCATCTCATACTAATCCAGCATCCAATTTGCTTGAAGTTGACAATTCTGATGATATTGGTGAAAAGAAAACCGAAAAACATGATATCAATGTAGTTGAAAGTGGTGACGAAATAGAGGATTTGATAAAGGCCAACTCTACATCTGAATCCATTAGCACTGGTAATCAATCCCCAGATGTCATAGAGGAAGTGAACGAGACTAAAGGCCCACACTTGGATATGGTTTCAGACAGGGAAGATGAAGAACTCGAACTAAGTATGGATTATAAGATACAGGGAGAGGGTGCTGGCGAAGATCTCGAGTCTTTTGCAGTAGACAACAATGGAGGAGGAAATGGGTTTGAGAGAACTTCAATAGACCAATTGAAGAAAGAGTTGATGCATTCTCTTTCGTATTCCAACCCTACCAGTCAAAATTCTGGTGCTGTTGATGATAACCATACCAGAGAGTCTGGACTAGATGCATTCGGGACTAGTACGGTAATTTTGCAAGGAGAGGCTGATAATGGTCCTATTAAACCTCAACCTGATACAACTGTAGGTGATGTTTCAATTGGATCCAGTAGTCATACTGATAGTTTGGAAGCTCACTGGGGATCTATTTCAGGTACATTAATATCTATTCGTTTACTAAAGATGTGGTGAGAATTTTTTGATATAAATTTATCCGACTCAGATAACTGCTAACGAAGTTATATGAAGTTTAGAACCGGTTTTATCTGAAGTAGCCTACTTTAGGTTGATACAACTTTCGGTTAATTAATGAATTACTGCATTTTCTCTGATTTTGAACTTTGATTGATGAGCTTCTGTAGATCATCATGGATGTAATTCTGACTTCATAGAACAGTGGCTGCATTGTGTTTAAAGAAGTAATTCCATTTGTTGTTTTTGTGCATTGAACAGTTCTTTCAACCCAATCGGATGCCTTTTCCGAGGCAGAGAAAACCAAGAAATCAAAAGCTGTATCTAAGCAACATTTTGATACGTCCGATGAATTTGAGCCACCATCTTTCATGACACTGGTTGAGCCTGGAGGTAGCAACGAAAAATCCACTATTTCTGAAATTCAGGCAGTACAAACTGCTGAAAACACTGGAACGATGCCTTTGCAAGCTGTCGGGTTTCCTTCTGTTACTCATGGTGCAAATGAGTCTCTGGGAAGAAAGAAGAACGAAGAGATCATAAAAAAGGTAACCAACTGGAATGCAAAGCAACACACTCCATTGAAGAACTTACTTTCTGAATCCAACAGTGAAACAAAACCGATGTCCCCGAATTCAAAACAAAGCGCCACACCAGTTGTAGGTCGAAATGATGATAAAGTAGGTGAAGATAATGAAGATATGGGAGGTAAAGTTAGCTCAACTGCGGGCCCTGAAACACCAGTAGCTGAGCCAACTAACATTGAAGTAGAGAAAGAATGGAGTTCACCGGCAAGGTTCCCGGCTGAGATTAAGCGAGGGAAAAGGAGAGTAAAAGGTAGGCCACTGTGGTTTCAATTTGTATGCTGCTCATCTATAAATTAGGATCATAAAATGCTCTAAAGACTTTAAAGTTTAGAGAACAATATTGATTGTAGGTGCTCTCTTCAATTACTTACAAGTGAAACTGTTTTAAGTTCAGGGATTTGCATATATTTTAGCAAACAAATCCCATGTTCTTTGGGTGCAATATGTTTGCAAACTTTGTGTTTGGTTTTTCACTTTTCAACCTCATAATTAAAAAAAATGCAATATTGAATTCAAAAATATATCCGGGGAGAGATCACTTAAACCGATGTAAAATTTAAGAGGCTTTAGACTTTATCGTAATTTTTTATACGTCTACTATTTTAACAATCTAATTATCATATTTCAAGATCTATTCATGTAAATCATATATATCAAGTTTGGCATAACTTAAATTTTTTTTTAACTATCTGTTTTACGTACAAAACTTTCAAACGTTAAATATATGTTAATATAAATAATATTTTAGATCGATATTATAGAGATATCGAATCGTTTCAAAATTTTACATGCATGACAAGTTTAAATATATTAATAAACCTAATAGCTAGATTGTTAAAATATTAAAAATATAAAAAAGGTTACGGAATGGTGCAAAACTACTCAATTTTTACACCGGCCTAAGTAGATTCTTCCTTTAAATATAATATATATTAGTTTGTATACTTGTGTGATTTACGGATTGATTGGTTATATTAGCTTTATAACAATTAGAAAATATTTTTAAAATTATTTAATTTAGAGTTGGTTATATTAATGTTATTTAATATTAAAAAATACAAAAGTTTATTATAATTTGAATATTAAAAATTAACTTTTAATAATTTGGATAATATTATTAATAATTTTGATAGGTTATTTATTTTAATATATATTTTAAAATTAAATTTTTAATGTTAAAATTGTTATTTTTTTATAATTTTATAATTATCTTTGTTCTATTTTAATCAATAAATGTAACTAGCTCTTATTATATTTTAAAAATATAATTTAATTTGATAAATGCTATTAATACGTGTCTTTTAAAAAAAAAACTATATTTTAAGTTTAGCAAATTAATTTTCAATAATTTTAATATTAAAAAATTAAAACTCAATCCAATTAAGTAAAATCTTAAAAGAAAGAGATAATTTATCTAAAATCAAATTTATATTTAACATATAAATGTTTTGAAGAAAATAAATTTAAACAAAAGACATGGAATAATTTAAAAAAAAAAAAAGAAAAGGAAAGAGTAAAAGTATAATTTACCTAAATTAAAAATAAATGTTTCAAATAGAAAATGTCATATATCAAAGACGTAGCATGTGAGCATTATTATTAATTTCATATTTTTATCAAATTATATAAAGATATAAATACCTTCAGAACAATAGTTATTATTTTATAAAACAAAATTTCTTTTAATAAATATATAATTGAATTAAAACTCGCTTGATAAATAATAGCAACTGAATCAAATATAGAACAAATTTATGTTTCAATACCTTCACAAAAACATTCATTTTCTTATTTTTTGATGAGACACAAGTTATGTCCAGTGAAGTATAAAAAAGAATGTTGTGAGAAAATATTGATAAAATTAAAGAATATTATTTTAAAATTAATGGGAAATAAAATCATTTTTCTTTGTTCAAAATTAGGACTAAATTAGATGAGGTGGATGCTTGGTTGAGGGTCTTCATCGAGATGTATCTGTTAAGATTTATTTAAAATATATGAAAAACTAATTAAAAAGAAAAGAAAAGAAGCGAAGTTTGAAAAATCAAAATTAAGTTTGAAGTCTGTCTTTTTCCATTCAATAAGAGGATTTTTAATTATATTTTTAATGATTAATTTACTCAAAAATGTTGAAAAAAATTATCATAATAGGCCGTTTTTAAAAAAAATTATGGGAATAGATCGATTTTACATAAACGCTTCTAGCTGAAAATGCTTTCAGATAGAAGCGTTTTTAGCATGTTGCTAGGAAAACACTTCTAGCTGGATGCACTTTCTTGCCAAATCATTTGAAAAACGCTTTTAGTTGGAAGTGTTTTCGCCTAACAGTAACCTCCAATGGCTACTTTCTCCAACAAATATTTAATTAGTTGTTGGACCCCCACTCCCCCAACGGTCCAATTTTTTTCTATATAACCCCCCATTTCATTTTTCGTCCAATTCAATCTCAATTCTCTCTCACATTCTCAAATCTCTCTCAATTCCCTCTTAAATTATAACTCAAATTTTATTTCTCTCTAAATTTTATTTTTTTAATTAAAATTATCTTAACATTTTCGTAAATTATTTTTCTATTAGAAATTATTCGGTGGTTTTCGGAATTAGCAATGACAAGATCTCTATTTCGTTTTGATGACAACCACATTTCTGTCAATCAATGGCAAATGGTAAGAATATTTTTATTATATTTTAATGTTGTTTAATTTTTCTGTTTTCTTGTTATATTTGAATTTAATATTTTGAATATTTTTTACTAAATAGGCGGAAGATCGAATTTTGGAGACCTATATTTGTAATCTATCTACTCCTCCATCACCCTTAATCGAACCCTACTTGAGAGATGTCGGTTTTTTGCATGTGGCCCTTGTAGGTAGGGGATTTAAGTTGGACCCGACACTTCTAAGTGCGTTGGTGGAAAGGTGGAGACTTTATCCGGGTCAATCTCGATCCCTTTCTCGCTGACTACAATTCCTAGCAATTTACCCGACGTGGCCCCGAAAGTTCATTTTGTTAGATTCAGCTGTAGTTGGAATTTTATCAACCTCCAAAACAGTTTCCTCAAGACTTTCACATGCTCTTTTTCTGTTCGAGATTTTGCAATCATATCATCGACATAAACCTCAATTTCTTTATGCATCATATCATGAAACAAAGTTACCATGACTCTTTGATATGTTGCTCCTGCAATTTTTAGTCTGAATGGCATCACTTTATAACAAAATGTTCCCCGCATTGTGGTCTTCTCCATATCTTCAGGATGCATCTTTATCTGGTTGTATACGAAGAAACCATTAATAAAGGAAAATAGTGAATGACTTGCCGCGTTGTCCACTAGGGTATCGATGTGAGGCAACGAGAAATTGTGCTTCGGGCTGGCCTTGTTTAAATCCCTGTAATCTACACACATTCGTACTTTCCCATCTTTCTTAGGGACGGAAACTATACTGGCTACCCACTCTGAATATTTGACCACTTGTAGAAAATCAGCGTCAAATTGTTTCTTGACCTCTTCTTTTATTTTTAACAGTACGTCTGGCCTCATCCTTCGAAGTTTCTGCTAAACTGGCTTGCATTCTTCCTTTATGGGAAGCCTGTGTACCATGATATCAGTACTTAGACCAAGCATGTCTTGATACGATCATGCGAAGATATCTTTGAATTATTGGAGTAATTCAATGAGGTTTTGCCTTGTCTATGTAGTGATGCAAGTTCCGATTTTCACCTCTTTCTTTTTCTGTTCATCCCCTATGCTCACAATTTCCACTGACTCTTTATGAGGTAAGATTTTTTTTCTCATCTTGCTTTACCATCCTTTGCAAATCAGGAGATAACTTACAGTCTCGATCATATTTAAAGTCTTGAGGTTCCTTTGGACACATATCCTGCTCAAAAGAAGACTTTGAGTCAGCAGTAGCGTCGCTCGTATCATTGATATCTGAAGACCTGTTATAGGAATAAAAGAAGACCCAAAGAACAAATAAATTTAAGAATAATTATCTGTGTGCTATGAGTATGAATGAAATGAAAAAAATAGAAGAATATTTGCCAAGTGGGACACAAAGATGCATTTTTTTATTAAAATAAAAATAGTGGACATGTGTCTTTTTCACAAAAGGATTCCTATTGCCCCCATGCATAAACCAATAGGTCTGTTTTGAACATTACTTTGAAATAGTCCTAAAAATTACAGGGATTTCTTTCGTAGTCCAATTGTTCAGAACACTTTCGAGGATATAAGGACAAATTCCCGATAGGTTTTCTTCCCCAGTTCCTTCTTCGGATATGGCATTGATGCTCACATTTCCCAACATTCCTCTTGTGATCTTGGTTAGTAGGTTCTCTTTTTTTTTTATTATCATTTTTTGTTCAAGATAGATGATTTATCCTAACACGAACGTTTCAGATATATGGAGAAAGATCATCGGTTCCCACTTGATCTCTCCCCCACTTAGTCGTGCTCTCCTTTCTTGCTTCTTTTCCAGTTCCTTTTTCTTCTGTCTTGCATCTGGCTTCGACGAATCCCAAAGGATTCGGAGCCCTCTCAAGTGGGAGAAGGGGCACCCCTACAATAGAGGCGCGGTGAAATAGGTAAAAAAGAAAAAAAAAAGAACTCCCTTTGTGTTTTTTATATTTGCTTCGAAAAAATAAAGGATATAAAAGAACCACATTTTTTCAAGAACTTTGTTTTTTTGTATTCTCTGTTCGATTCCCTTTTTTTTTTTGTTACAAACTATTTTCGGCCTTTATAGCCGAAATATAATACATTATATTATTTGTTTCGTCTTTTCTTTCTTCTGTTTCTGCTTCTATCCTTTGCTTTTGTTTCTCTATTGTTTTGCAGGTGGTGGTGGTGGTAGAGAGGCAAAGTCAATGGCATGCCTGCTGACGTGGTGAGGCTGAGGCGCGAAAAGGGGCTAAGGTTTCTGATTTTTTAAGGTTTTGAGCATTTAAGGTTTTTGTATTTGGGCTTTATAGTTATTTATTTATTTATTTATTGTTTGGTTTATTTGTTTCTATTGGGCCGGATAAAATTGGCCTATTACAATTATTATTATTATTGTTAGCAACGAAATAAAAAAATATAAATCATCACGCACTCATGCGCCTATATATATACTAAACTTTTCTGAAGGATATAAGAGTTACATTATAAGAAGCATGAAAGGTAAAGCATGAAAATTATGTACTTCCGATTAGAGAAAACTCATGCGTGTCTTATGAACCAAATAAACGATTATAGGCTCCTACGACTGAATCTAGATATCAATCAGTCCTAAAATTAATCATAATTTCTATAGAAAATAAATTATTTAATGAATCAATCATAAAATTGACGAGAAAGAGTGAAAAAAAAGGTAATATTTCATAAAATTAAATGAAATATTATTTAATCCAAGCTCATGACATTATAGGGTAATTTTTTTATTTAAGTATTAATCTTGACAAGGAAGAACATAAAAAAGAATCCCGATAAATTAATTTCTTTCTCTTAACCTCTTTTTTTAATTACACAAACTCTAAGTGATGTTGGCTATAATTTTTATGTGCATTTGTGTCTAACCCTAATAAGTAGAGAGATGATCAATTTATAATGATCAACTTTTAATTTGATGCGTCCATCAAGTAACCAAATGAATAGATAGGATTTGGTCCACAATAATGGACTTAAAAAATATTACATGCATTACTTCTATAATTATCAAGTGTGTTGCTTGGTTAAGAGTGTAACTTAGAGGGGAAATGCTTAGATCTTACGTACAAAAGTGAGAAGTCTAAATTAGTGAATGTTAGAGCTTGGGTTCACTTGTTGTATGATATGTTAAGATAGTGAATATTCTCTCTGGACAAGTCCCCATAGTTGTAGGGAAATTAAACTACATAAACATCTCTTTGCTTGCATTTATTGTGACTAAAACAGTTGGAACTGATCTTGACACTACTTATTTTTGCATTCAAATATCAATTTAGACCCGACATTTTTTTAAAGTTGTATTCAATATTATTTAAAAAATTTCCCTATATTTTTTATTAACTGTCATCTATTTGTGCGGGGATTGTTTTTTCCTCTTTCAAGTTATCAAAGAATTTAAAATATCTTAAATACAATATTTTATCAATTTAATTTTAAATCGATTGAATCTTAATTCGATTAGTATGGACATTGTTGTCAATACAACAGGATGCAGGTTCAAGTGTGATGAAGCGTATTATCCTTCTACTTATAAGTTAGGAGGACCATGGACAGTTCCAGTCATTGTGTAAAAAAGAAATAGATATAATCGAAACCTATAATAATATTACTAAAAAAATTTAAAAATAAAATTGGATTGAAAAAATATAGATTACGCAACATCGTGCGGCAAACAAGGTAGTAATAATAAAAAATATCAATTGCAAAAAGTTGACAAAACATGTTCATGGGAATAAGAATAAAAAACGGTGTGTTGAAAAGAAAAATGGTGATTAATTATTTTCAACAATTATTATCATGTTTAATATTAATTATGTCTACCACCACCACCTTTTTATTTTGAAAATTGGGACAAAAATTGGATGGTTCCCATCTCCCCCCTTCTATTTTTAATTTTAGTCTCCAACCCAATGAACCAACCCCACTAAAATCAGCAAAAAGTATCAATAAAAAAACATCTCCCACCCAATGTTATCATTCTAGGCATTATTACAAGACCTGACCCAAATTTCCTTTTTATTAGTACTCGGATTAGATCGAGTTGGACTATACTATTCAATTAGCTTGACAATTTATTTTATTATTTAAAATAATACTTTTCTTATTTATATATTTTAAATTTAAATAAAAATATTTTTATTACAACAATAATTCAGATTTAACCAATTGATGGGTGAAAAATTATATAACAGAGAGTTTAATTTAATAAATTCTTATATATGAAATTTCCTTATTTATTAAAGTAAAACACTTGTATTTTGGATGGAGTGTTTTCTTTTTCATATTTATTAAGGATAAATTTAAAATTATATATGAACTTTGATTTAATGTGCAATTGTATACATGAATTTTCATTTGATGGAATTATACACATGAAACTCTAATTGTGGTTTAAATATATACTCGAAACTTTAATTTTGATTTAATCATGCACATTTAAAGAAATAAATACATCAATTTATTTTTATATTGGATAAATATAATTATTTATGAATGCAATATATAAACATAAAATAATGTTATATCAATAATTGTGTTAATAATTTACAAGAATTGGATCAAATCAAACTTTCATGTATAGAATTCCATAAACTTAAAATGTATGTATAATTTTGAGATTTATCCCTATCTATTATGATTTAGTATATATTGTGATAATTAGTCTAAAAGCAATTAATGAAAGTAATTATAAGTTGCAAGTTGAGAGTCTAAACAAAATATGAGTGAATCATTTTTAATGTGTTAATATACCATTATTATTAATTTATTACATTAGCTTAGGTAAATCATGTTTTCCATGGTTTTTAACTTTCGTCACCTATAAACAGTAATGGAACCAAATATGATAGCACATGAAATATTTCATTTCATATAGTGTGTATATATAAATAGTGACTAAACTATTATTTTTGTTTTATTTTGGTTACTGAATTATTAATTTTTTTTATTTAACCATTAAAATTTTTGAAAATAAACATTTTGGTCATTCAAATTTGATTTGAGTTTTTTTTCTTGGTATAATAATAAATTTAGCCTTCCAATATTCACACATTATATCATTGATCCTAAATATAAAATATTCAACAAATTTAACTCTCAGTGCTTACAAATTTTTCATTTTAGTTTGAATTCTAAAAAATTTAATAAATTTAGCCCTCAAAATTTACAAATTTGTCAATTTAGTTCTAATTTTAAAAATTCAATAAATTAATTTTTCATCCTTTACAAAAATTAATAAATTAAGCTTCTTAACCCAGAAATCTTAGCTTCTGGTTTCATAAATTTGTAATTTTTATCCTACTCTAATATAAATTTTCTAACATTGACTTTGGCATAAATAATTTTTACACACTTTGTTTACCAACCCAACACATGGAAAAGGGAAAAAAAGGAATAAAAAGAACACCATACGGTAATGATATTTAAAACATTACAATTGATGAAACAAAGTTGATTACAAATATTTGGCAGAGGCTGCAACTACCAACCAACCAACTTATAATAAAAAAAAAAATCACCAACAAAAAAATTCCATATATGAAAAAGAAAAAAAAAAGTGAGCTCAACTTGCCAACTTCAGCTTCAAAGTAGAAGATAAAATTATGGAAAATGGACTATTTAGTTATAGATAAAATTATGTGAAATTTTTAAAATTCGAACTAAAATGACAGCTTTTGTAAACATTGAGGGCTAAATTTATTGAATATTTTATATTTAGGATCAAATTGATATAATGTGTAAACACTGGGGGCTAAATTTGTTATTAGACAATAAAAAGCCCAAATAAGCTTTGAGTGACCAAATATTTGATTTCAAAAAGTTTAGTGACTAAATCAAAAAAATTAATAGTTTAGTGATTAAAATAGAAGAAGGTGAAGTTTAGTGACCATTTTTTAGTTTACCTTGTAATGTAACACGGAGTGAATTACCCAAAAATGCTATTTTTAACCATAATTATCGGATTAGGCTGATTTTTGTAAAATTTACCAAATTAGGTTAATTTTGGGAAAACGTGTCCAGCTAGACGCGTTTTTAGTGGATATGACAAGAAAACGCTTTCATCTAGATGTGCTTTTATCTTTGGCTAGATAGTTAAATGTTAGTGCTTTTATCCTTGAGTCCCACGTTCGATTCCTCTCCTACTCACATTTGTATTTTTTTTTATTTCATGCTGCTTCAAGTTTTTAAAATTTTTAATTAATTTTTAACATATTAGTTCTTTGGTTAGATGGTTAGATAGTTGCAACTATATCTTTGAGTCTTGAGTTTGATTCTTCTCTTACTCATATTTGTATTTTTTATTTCATGTTACTTCAAGTTTTTTTTTAAAAATTTTTAATTAATATTTTTTAACATTTTAGTTCTTTCGTTAGATGGTTAAATAGTTGTAATTACATCCTTAGGTCTCGAGTTTGATTCCTGTACTACTCAGATTTATATTTTTTTTTATTTCATGTTGCTTCAAGTTTTTTTTAATTAATATTTTTAACATATTAGCTCATTTCTTTAGGTGGTTAGATAATTGTGATTACATCCTTGAGTATGAGGTTGTATTATTTTTATAAGCATATAAATGTATTTTTTATTGCTTATTGTTTCAATTTTTTTTAATTAATTTTTGATGATATTTTAATTATATTTATTTTTAACTAATGTATTTTGTTATTTTTAATTATTTTTATAATCACATTATTATTTTTCTTTCAATTAATGATATTTGCAATAATTATTTGATTTTATGAATAAAAGAGTTAAAAATAAAAAAATACATTATTAAAAATAAAAATAATTAAAAAATATCATCAAACTATTAATTAAAAATAAAAAAAAGCTTGAAACAATATAAAATAAAAAAACATTAATATGGTTATAAAAATAATGGAACCTCAGACTCAAGAATGCAATCGCAATTATCTAACCATCTAACGAAAGAAGCTGATATGTTAAAACTATGAATTAAAAATAAACAAAAGTGAATCAACATGAAATAAAGAATACAAATGTGACGGAGAGGAATCAAACTCGAGATTTAAGGACGTAATTACATCTATCTAACTATCTAACCATCTAATGAAAGAACTAAAATGTTAAAAAACATTAATTAAAAATTTAAAAAGCTTGAAGCAACATGAAATAAAAATTATAAATATGAGTATGAGAAGAATCGAACACGAACTCAAAGATAAAGTTGCAACTATCTAACCATCCAACCAAAAACTAATATGTTAAAAAAATTAATTAAAATTTAAAAAGCTTGAAGCAACATGAAATAAAAATTACAAATGTGAGTAAGAGAGGAATCGAACTCGAGAATACTAACATTTAACCATTTGGCCAAAGTTGAAAGGATATTTAATTGGAAGTGCTTTCCTGTCATTCCGCTAAAAACGCATCCAGCTCAATGCATTCCCCGAAACGGGCCTAATCTGATAATTATGATTAAAATCAACAATTTTAGTAATTCACTCATTAACACGACTATTTTAGAAAATTTTGAATTCTAAGTTAGTATTTTGAATTCCAAAATAATTTCTTTTTTAATAATGTTTAAAATGGGTCCTGTATTTAAAATTAAGTTTTTAACATGATATTTTTCCTTTAATGATGTTTTATATATGAATTACAAATTCTAAATTATTAAACATTTTAATAACTACTCAATAAAATTTTTTGCATTTGCATTATTGTTGTAATTTATTACTAATACAATTTATAACTAAATTGATTAATTAATATAATAATAGGTAGTAAATATATTAAAGAAAACATATAATGTCAATGGAAAATTCCTTAATATTAATTATAAAAATTAAGCTGAAAATTACGAAAGAAAAGAATTATAATAATTAAGGAATAATTTATATAAAATAAAACCAGAATTCAAAGTTCACCATTCTTCCTTCTATTCTATGTATGTATCAAGACATATAAATAGGAGTTTTGAAGATATGATTGATATGAGCCAAGGAGGTGACACTCAAGGGTTATTTTTCCTTGTGGTCCAATCACTCGAAGCAAGGCACGACAATTAAAATAAAAAATGAATGCTTTTGTCCAAGACTTTGTTGCTACAAATTTAAGTCATCATGTTCGTGACATTGACAAATACGAGAATGCAATTCACTGGACCAATCTTGGAATAGTGAAAGCCCATAAATTGGTGGATTAATCTTTTATGTATATTATTATTATTATTTAGTTAATTTTATTGGTTAGGTTATTATTTATTTATTTTCTTAGATAATTTTAAAGAATTTTTATTAGGATTCAATTACTCTTGAAAGAGTTTTATTAGGATTCAATTACTCTTGTAATTTGCCTATAAATAGGCTTGCTTTCTACACATTGAACACACAATGAAAAAAAGAGATTATTTGTTTTCTTCCAAATTTGTGTGAGGCAAATTTTTGTGAGTAGAGTGATTCTTCTCTTGCTATTTAGTTGGAGTTTGTTACTTTCGAGGGTATTTCGGAGTTACAAATATTCAAATTTCTTTCCTGTTCATCGGTGTTTCTAGAGGTTCTTCTTCTAGGGGTTTCATAGGGAGCCGCTCAATCATTGGCGTTTTTGGTTACAAGTTAACCAAGGGTTCCATAGGGCAAATCTATCCTTTTATTTATTTATTTATTATTATTATTATTTTATTTATTCTCGTTTTATTTCTAATTTGTGTTTCTCTTGTGTCTAGATTCGGGTTTCCGCATCAGTTGGTATCAGTTTCAGGCCATTCGGTGTTATTTTTGAAGCTAAAATCAAATTCGAAACGAGTCAAAATACCAAAAACACTTTTCATCGGTTTCGTCGATTCTCCTTTTTTTTGAAGTTTGTGTTTATTTTCCTCTTATTCTTTAAAAAAGAAAAGCAAAAAGAGCAAAAAAAGAAGAAGCAAAAAGCGCAAAAAAAAAGTTGCAAAAAAGCGCAAAAAAAAAAGTTGCCTACCTTTCATACGTAGGTTTCTTCTTTTCTTATTATTGTTATTATTTCTATTTTTATTTTCCCAAAATTTAATTTCTTTTCCTTCTTCTTTTCTTGACTCAAGTATAATTAAAGCTTCAATTTTTGAAAATCTTAAGACACCAAACGTTTCCGATTTTTGTTTTTTTAATTGGGTAGAGTTTTCTTAAGTTTTCTTCTTATTAAAGTTTTTCTTTGACTCTAGAGTTAGGGATCGTTGCAGGTCTACGTTTTTTTTGTTTCTCTTACGTTTTCTAACACTTTGTTTCTTCTTGTGTTAGCAGATATTAAAGGCACGCACAATTCCTTCATCCGTGTAGCCTCCATTACAAATTGCCTCGTCAAGTTTATTGGCCTCTTAGAGCAATTAGGGTCTTCATTATTTCTTTGAAGTTTGCACCTCCGTTATTTGATCTTGATTAGTAACCCTCTCCAAACATATTTACAAGTTTTGAATCATTCAGAGAGTTATTCTTTTGAGAGCTAACGAGTGAGGTTATTATTATTTTTTCTTTCTTGTTCCTGTTTGTGTGATCTTTTACAGATACCATGCCGATCACTAGATCCCAAACTAGTAAAAATGAAGAGGATGAGCAAAAAAGAGAGAACGATCCTTTGGTCGAGTTGTTACAAAAAGAGATGAAAAAGTTGCAAACTCAATTCGAACATCGCATGACCCAGATGTTACAAGAGCAAAGGGAGTATCTTGATGCAAAACTTACAACTCAAGAGAGATACATTGCTGATAATTACAAGAAGTTGAACGAAGCCTTTATAAGCCGATCAAATTCGCGCGATCGAACTTTTAAAAGAAGGGAGGACCATGTTTTTGATGATGACTTTGAGTCCGAGTATGTACCTAGAGAAAGGTTGGAACGAAACAATGACACCCCCAAACCAAAATTTCCTTCTTTCTCAGGGAAGAATGATCCTGATGCTTACCTTGATTGGGAGGAAAAGATGGAAGCAGTCTTTGCTTGTTACAATTACTCTGATGAGAAAAAGGTAACATACGCTGTCACTGAGTTCATTAATTATGCACTAACATGGTGGAATCAATTATGTAAAAGCAGGATTCTTTATAGAGAGCAACCTGTTACTACTTGGGTTGAAATGAAGCGCATCTTGCGAAAACGGTTTGTTCCACCATACTATTATCGAGAACTCCATCAAAAACTCCAACATCTTGTTCAAGGAGATAGATCTGTGAATGGATGACTACTACAAAGAGATGGAGACTATTCAGATTAGAGCCAATCTTGTTGAAGAGGCTGAGGTGACTATGGCTAGATTCCTTGCCGGCCTAAAGCCTGAGATTGCAAATCGAGTTGAGTTACAACACTACATGGATGTTGAAGAGATGCTTCAAACCGCACTTACCATTGAAAAATAATTACGAAAGCAAGGGACACCGAGGGGTGCTAGTTCAGTTTCTAATCCTGCTTAGAGAGGAAATTGGCAAAAACAAGATGATAGATTGTGGAATGGGAGAGATGCACGGTTCAAGCCAAATGAGCCTAAAACTTACTCCAAAGATAGAGGTATGCCTAATTCATTTAAAGGTTCTACTTCTACTAATCGAGCTCCATCTTCTTTTTCTACTTCTCCTAGTGCCATTAAGCAGCCAAAAGATATTACATGCTTCAAATGCCAAGGAAGGGGTCACTATGCTCGAGAATGCCCTAATAAAAAGTCATTGGTGATTCGAGAAGATGGCGAGGTTGATTTTGAGTCTGATAACGAAGATGAGATGCCTCCTTTGGAAGATGCTGATGATGTGCATGCTCATGATGAGTATGAAGAATGCTTGGAGTATGGTGAGAAAGCACTTATTGCTCGAAGGGCTTTAAATGTCCAGTTTAAAGAGGAAGGACGCGAACAAAGAGATAACATTTTCCACACGAGATGTTTGATTGGTGGACAACCTAGTTCATTGATCATCGATAGTGGAAGTTGCACCACTGTGGTAAGTTCTTCCCTTGTTGAGAAACTTGGCCTACCTTGTGTGAAGCATCCAAGGCCATACCGCTTGCAATGGCTGAATGATAGTGGGGAGGTAAAAGTATCTAAACAATGCTTAGTTTCATTTTCCATTGGTAGATACTCTGATAAAGTTTTGTGTGATGTTGTTCCAATGCAAGCTGGGCACATATTACTTGGACGGCCATGGCAGTTTGATCGACGAGTAAATCATGATGGTTTCCTTAACCAATATACCTTTGTGTTCCTTGGAAAGAAGTTTACTTTGGCTCCACTTCCTCCTCAAGAAGTCTACAATGATCAACTCAAACTTGCTAGTGAGATGGGTAAGGGAAGTGAGGTAAAATCATTGAAAAAGGCTGAGAGTAAAGAGGCCCTTAGTGTTAAAAGCCAACTTAAAGGCCCAACATTGGTGAGTGATTGCACACACAAGTCACGAGATGAGAAAGTGAGTTTATTCGCTAGGTTTCGAGATATCAAATTTGCTCTTTGTACAAAACAAACAATTGTAATTATTAGGTTTAGGGAAAACTTTGTTTTGACTAACCATAATACACATTTGCCTAGTTGTTTTGTTGATCTTTTGCAGGATTTTGAGGATGTATTTCCTTCTGAAATGCCTAAGGGATTACCTCCTTTACGAGAGATTGAACATCAAATTGACTTTGTGCCTGGTTCGAGTATTCCGAATAGACCAGTCTATCGAAGCAATCCTGAAGAAACTAAGGAGTTGCAAAGGCAAGTTGAAGATCTCTTAGAGAAAGGGTTGATTCGTGAGAGTCTAAGCCCTTGTGCGGTCCCTGTACTTCTCGTTCCAAAAAAAGATGGTTCTTAGAGAATGTGTGTTGATTGTCGCGCTGTCAACAAGATTACAGTAAAGTATCGATATCCAATTCCTCGATTAGATGATATGTTGGATGAGCTTAATGGTGCATGCATTTTCTCTAAAATTGACTTGAAAAGTGGTTACCATCAAATAAGAATGAAACAAGGTGATGAATGGAAAACTGCTTTTAAGACTAAGTATGGCCTATATGAGTGGTTAGTCATGCCATTTGGCTTAACTAATGCTCCTAGCACATTCATGAGATTAATGAACCACATACTTAGACCTTTTTTAGGAAAATTTGTCGTTGTGTATTTTGATGACATACTGATTTATAGCAAAACTTTGAATGATCATGTTGGGCATGTTAAATTAGTATTGGATGTGTTAAGGCATGAACGACTCTTTGCTAATCTGAAAAATGCACCTTTGTATGGATAAGCTTGTTTTTTGGGTTTTGTGATAAGTTCTACAGGAATCCATGTGGATGAGGAGAAGGTAAAGGCAATTAAAGAATGGCCTATCCCTAAAACTGTTTCTGAGGTAAGGTCTTTCCTTGGGTTAGCCGGTTTCTACCGCAGGTTTGTTCGTAACTTTTCCACAATTGCTTCGCCTTTGACTGCACTTATTAAAAAGGATGTATCTTTTCATTGGACAGAAGCAAGAATTAGCATTTAATGAACTTAAAGATAAATTTGTGTAATGCTCCTATTCTTGTTTTACCTAATTTTGAAAAGACCTTTGAGATTGAATGTGATGCTTCTGGTGTAGGTATAGGTGCTGTCCTCATGCAAGATAGTAAACCACTAGCCTACTTTAGTGAGAAACTTGGTGGAGCACATTTGAACTATTCGACCTATGATAAAGAGTTGTATGCCTTGGTAAGGGCATTAGAAGTTTGGCAACATTACCTTTTACCAAAGGAGTTATGATTCACACTGACCATGAATCACTTAAGCACTTAAAGGGACAAGGTAAGTTGAACAAGCGACATGCGAGGTGGGTTGAATTCATTGAATCTTTTCCTTATGTTATAAGGTATAAGAAAGGTAAAGATAATATTGTGGCTGATGCTCTATCAAGGAGGTACACTTTACTTAGTACTTTGCATACTAAGTTATTAGGTTTGAGTATCTCAAAGATTTATATGCCACTGATTCTGATTTTGCAAGCATTATAACGCATGTGAACATGGTGCATTCCATAAATTTTATAAGCATGATGGCTATCTTTTTCGAAATAATAGACTATGCTTACCAAAGTGTTCAATGCGAGAATTGTTGGTTCGAGAGGCTCATAGTGGTGGTCTTATGGGTCATTTTGGAGTCACTAAGACTTATGATGTTTTACATGAGCATTTTTATTGGCCTAACATGCGAAAACTTGTTGAGAAAATTTGCTCTACTTGCATTACTTGTAAACAAGCTAAATCCACTGTGATGCCTCATGGTCTATATACTCCTCTTCCTGTTCCTAGTTCACCTTGGACTGACATTTCAATGGATTTTGTAATAGGTTTACCAAGGACAAAGCGTGGACGAGATAGCATCTTTGTGGTTGTGGATCGATTTTCTAAAATGGCTTATTTCATTCCATGCCACAAGACTGATGATGCAACCCATGTTGCCGATCTATTTTTCTATTTTTCCGTGAAGTTGTAAGATTACATGGAATCCCAAGGACTATCGTTTCCGATAGAGATGCAAAATTTCTTAGTCACTTTTGGAAGGTGTTATGGGGTAAGTTAGGTACTAAACTACTTTACTTTACTACATGCCACCCTCAAACTGATGGTCAAACCGAGGTGGTAAATCGAGTTTTGGGATCTTTGCTTAGAGCCATAATAGGTAAGAATGTTAAATCTTGGGAAGAATGAATACCCTATGTTGAGTTTGCTTATAATCGTTCTGTTCATTCTTCCACAGGTTTTACTCCTTTTGAGATTGTATATGGCTTTAATCCACTTATTGTTTTAGATTGCTTCCTTTACCTTTGAATGAGATTGCTAATTTAGATGGTGAAAGGAAAGCTGATTTAGTGAAAGAGATCCATGAGAAGGCTCGTAAAGCCATTGAGAAAAAGAATGAGTCCAATGCACATCGAGCTAATAAAGGGCGAAAGCAAGTCTTGTTTGAACCTGGAGATTGGGTATGGGTGCATATGAGGAAGGAACGATTTCCTTCTAAGAGAAAGAATAAACTTGATGCACGAGGAGATGGACCATTCCAAGTACTCGAGAAAATAAATGACAATGCTTATCGCATTGATCTTCCTGGTGAGTATAGTGTTAGTGCTACTTTCAATGTTTCTGATCTTTCTCCTTTTGAATTTGATGTAGGTACAGATTCGAGGACGAATCTTCTTGAAGAGGGGGAGAATGATACGAGCCAAGGAGGTGACACTCAAGGGGTTATTTTCCTTGTGGTCCATCACTCGAAGCAAGGTACGATAATTAAAATAAAAAATGAATGCTTTTGTCCAAGACTTTGTTGCTACAAATTTAAGTCATCATGTTCGTGACGTTGACAAATATGAGAATGCAATTCACTGGACCAATCTTGGAATAGTGAAAGCCCATAAATTGGTGGATTAATCTTTTATGTATATTATTATTATTATTTAGTTAATTTTATTGGTTAATATATTTATTTATTTTCTTAGATAATTTTAAAGAATTTATTAGGATTCAATTACTCTTGAAAGAGTTTTATTAGGATTCAATTACTCTTGTAATTTGCCTATAAATAGGCTTGCTTTCTACACATTGAACACACAATGAAAAAAAAAGATTATTTGTTTTCTTCCAAATTTGTGTGAGGCAAATTTTTGTGAGAGTGATGATTCTTCTCTTGCTATTTAGTTGGAGTTTGTTACTTTCGAGGGTATTTCGGAGTTACAAATATTCAAATTTCTTTCCCGTTCATCGGTGTTTCTAGAGGTTCTTCTTCTAGGGTTTCGTAGGGAGCCGCTCAATCATTGGCGTTTTTGGTTACAAGTTAACCAAGGGTTCCATAGGGCAAATCTATCCTTTTATTTATTTAATTTATTATTATTATTATTTTATTTATTCTCGTTTTATTTCTAATTTGTGTTTCTCTTGTGTCTAGATCCGGGTTTCCGCATCAATGATGAAACGCAACAAAGAATTATAAATCAAACCATTGGTAGTTTAAAGTTTTTTTTCTTAATCTTATTTTATTATTTTAATTTTTTTCTTATTTTTAGTTTATAAATTTTAATTTTAATTGCATAATTTATTTAATATGTTTAATATTTAATTTTTTTTATTAAGATTATGGAAGGAAATTATGCACTAATAATTTGAAGAATCATCATTCAATGAGAGAGTGTTCGAATATCAGTAGTGCTAGATTGAGATGTACAGAAAAAATGCATAACAAGCAAAAGGCAAGCTTTGAGTTTAGCTCATGAGATTTTGCATAATTTATTTTCTTATAAAAAAACAAAATAAAAACAAGTAAAGTAAATAACAAGGGATTTGAAGATGTGTTTTTTTTTTTAATTGATAATGTTGGTAGAAGGGTGGTTTATCGTTATTATGGATAATGATTTTGATATTTCTATCCTTTCATATTCTAAAAGTCATATTTATGTTATAATTTTAAATACGATAGGTACTAATACTAGTATGTTTTTTACACCACTTGAAGAATTAGTCAAGAGGATCATGACTTTGTATTGGGGATCGTAGTGAGTTTATAGAAGTCAGGGAGCTCTTAAATTAAAATGCAAGTCTTGAAAGAAAAAGAATATTGTAATACCCTTCGTCTGATCTGATCGTTGGGTCCGAGTTACAGGATGCTACAGATGATATCAAAACAATTACATACATTTAATAATCAAATAACACCATAATTCAAGCATTTATAATCAAGACATTTCATAATTATGTTATACAATCTTTTCCACAACTTACTTGAGCTTAAGAAAGCTCATTTACAAACCCGAGCTTGCAAATGGACTAAATTGCAATTTTTCAAAATTTCTATAATAATCATCGATACCCCTACATAGGTACCAATACCATTTTTAGCTAAGATGTTAGAAAAATCTTAACAAAATATCAAGTACCAATATCAGTCATAAGGTACCAATACCTATTTTACAAAGTATCGATACCTATTCCAGTATGGATACTGTTTTATGGTCGGTGTTTTGTAAAAAAATCAAACAAAAACATATGTACCGATACTCTCGTAAAGCATCGGTACCCAAATATAGAGTATTGATACTTTATTCTGGTATCGATTCCATTTTGGGGTTCAAAGTTTCAAAAATTTAAGAAAAAAAATTGGTAAAGTACTGATACTCATTTATGAGATATCTATACCTCAAGACAATGAAGTAAAAAAAAAAAAACATTTTAGTACCTATTTCAAGCCAACTCATTAACTAATCCAAATGGTGCATAAATACACCTTAAACCTACATAAAAACTAGTCCAAACCATATCTAAACGTTTCATCTTACTCAATTCACAACATTCAAACCAAAATGCCATCATTTGGCACCCAGCATACTTGATCAACCTATTCAATTTCACCTTGTAACACCCAATACTCGACTCGATCGTCAGGTCCGAATATTGGATGGTACACTAACCTGAATAACTTAACCCATTCCTATTTCAGATTCAATACATACTTGGGCAACTTAAACCTTCAAATTTTCTTGCTGACATTTATACAGACATCATATTAGTTCTAATTTTTTACAACCTGACTCGTTTAATGATTCAACATCTATTTACAATTTACGATTTGACTCTGAGTAGGCTTAGTCAACTTCAACCCGGAGGCGTGGCCTCTGTGGGTACCCTTCTATATACATGAAAAGCTGCTATGCCCACTTACTCTGGCAGAATCTGGATTGGTCCCTTTTAATTTTTCTGAGTCTTTAACTAACTTGCATTCAAGTAGAAATTTTATAAGTACGGAAGAACTTAACGAGACTTGTACAAAATGCATATAAGACTGCATAAATCTTAAGAAGTTGAGATTTCTAGTTCAGGATTAATCTCCCTGAATTTTGTAGGAGAATTCGCGAACTTCATTGACAAGACTCATGCCTTATGCATTCTGAGCCATTTATTGGCAGACTTAGACCCTAGTTTGATCCTGACCATGTGCTCTTTTGGGTCTCACCGCAATTATCAATGTTGCACCTCCCTAATGCTTGTATCCATTGCTTCTAACTGGCGACGCTTTGTGTTTGCTCAATTGATTGCCATTACTGCGGTCTTTACTAGAATACAATACCTTTACATTCTTTGGAGAACTAGTGCCCACAATGTAGAACCCTAGTACCCGCTCTTTTAGTCTATTCCTTAAATAGGCTTTATGAGACATGCGTTTCCTGCCTTAGTAGATTAGCAAGAACTTTACCGTTGTTCTGTTTTTTTCTCATGGTCCTGACGGACTTCCACTTTCCACTATACTCTGATGGACTTTATTGGTCATTTGGCCTTGAGCAAACATTTCCTTCCACGAAAAACTCTTATCGACCTACCCAATCTTTCGGCTAACTCTTTGTTGACTGGCAAATTATGATTGTATCCTTTTATAGCCTATTCTGTGTCTGCTTAAACCATGTAGGATCTGCGACTTCCTGGTAGACTCGTTTTGACGTACATTATGTATACATCATTATCTAATGAGTCTCTTTCTCTTTTCACCCTAACTAGGCTGAGACATTTCTTTTGCCCCACTTATCATTGCCTTTGGCGAATTCTCTCATTATCACGGTGGTTTGTGTTCCTTAGATGCACCAAACTCATTTTTTCTTATGACTTACAGCACCAATCACACCACGAACTCTACTTTAAATCTCGGCGTCTCTCCTAGTATACTGATCCCTGGACTTCCCTAGTGTAACCTCATGTTTTATGTCCTGGAGGACTTCCCGATGTTAATTGTCCTGGCGAACTACCCGTGTTTAGTATCCCAGCGGACTCTATATGCTGCCATAGCCGAGACATGGTCTTACATATTATTCCTCATGTTTAATGTCCAGGCAGACTACCCCGTATTTATTGTCCGATGGACTCCATATGTTGCCATAGCTGAACCATGGTTTTAGACATTATTCCCTATGTTTAATGTTCTGGCGGACTACCTCGTGTTTATTGTCCCGACGGGCTCTATATGCTACCGTAGCCAAACCATAGTCTTACACATTAAACCTCATTTAAAGTGATGCCTTGAAGGACCTTACCACCATTGCGGTGTCACTTCATAGAGCCTACTGATCACTGTCATGATGTTGCTCCATGGAACCTAATAATCGTATCACAGGGTCGCTCTAGAGAGCCAATCAATATCATTCTATTTCTTTTTAACCTTGGTTCTCAAACACCGCAGTGTCCCCTTCGCAAGGCCCGGAGCTTCGCACATCACGGTTTACAGGCAACAACGTTGTGTGGCAAAATCTTAATGGAATTTCATTTCCCTATTCATCTGCCCATACATCCAGTTTGCCATAACTACCTTGATGCTCGAACACTGAAATGTCCCCTTCGTAAGGCCCGGGGCTTCATACATCATGGTTTGCACCCAACAATACTGTATGGTGGCATACGAAAACACTATTTCATAAATCCTAACTCCATCTAACTCGTCAATATTTTCCTCTGTACTCCACAATTTATAAGCACACAGGCACATACATATGATCATATAAACATAATAACATGGAGCACGCCAATCTTAGATATGTATTATCGCACTCATTCTATGCATTCCGACACACATGCGGATACTCAATTACCTATTCAACCTTGTGCATACATAACATTTTCAACAATAGAGATCCTATATCATCACAGACTTCATTTTGGACTCAATACAAATTCTTACCAACCATTCGACATCCCATAAATGGGTATAGAAACTCACCTAAATTTCCCTTATCCCTGTCAGCTTAGCTTGTCCAATCGGTAGAGTCCCCTTTCGCTCTGACAGCTAAGCATGACAGCCACTTACCGGTTAAACTAGAGGTTGCAAGTCCTTAAAAACTCGTAATCATTAATTGTACAGAAGTTTTTAAGAATCTTTACTCTACTTCTTCCTTCAATCCACAAGCACCGAGAGCTAAGGAAACTTACCAGTTCCTAAATTTCTCTACTTTCAGACTTCAAATCACACGACGACCTCAACATGCAGAGCTTTCTTCAATTACATCCTCTCATTCTTCGGAACGATTAAAGAAAACATGCTTTAGAGAGAAAAACTAATAAAAAGAGTTGAGAAAATTCTGTCTCCACGCATGCCCATATATATAATCCTTTGGCACGATTTTCATCGATCAATATAACTATTCATCTTTAATTATTTTGTCTCCCATAATGGAATCACTCGGTTCCATCCTAACTAAACTAGAATTAAAATCCAATTATTTACTCATCAGTCATAATTTTTCCCAAAATTCTAGGTAAAGTCTGCCAATTTTCCACGAGCTCAATTTTTTTCCCCAAATCTCCCTAAACTAGAGTTCATTTAGGAATCGAGTGTGATAGCCCCCAGCCCTTAAAGAAAATTTTTTCCTATAAATTTCGTCTCCTACCTAAATCTTCGAGGCGGGCTCCAAACTAGTTTTCCCTTATCTCAGATAATTGTCTGCATGCCTAGGGGCAGACACCTCTACTATCTCCAATTTTCACAACGCGACACTCACACTTATAAATTCATCTTGAACTTATTTCGTTCAAATGACAACTCTATCCTTACACTATGTAGGGTAGTCAACTAGACAAGGATGATTTCGCAATCATTCTAGCAGATTCTTACTTACACCATCAACCCGACGTTTTGCTTCGCACAAAAATAGCTGGGGAGTTTTAGATTAACATAGGTCATCTGATGGGTACTCGATAAATGACTAGCTTTGTTGGACATTCCTAGTTTTCAAGTTATCAAGGGGTTCAAGAAAAATCTCTTTGACTCGACAAGTGTCAAATACAGATTTAAGAATTTGAATTGTTTACTTCAAATTAACAAAACTTCCTTTAGACGCTTGACTATTTAAATCAGGAAGCAGGGGAGGGAGGTCTTTCATCTGAAATTATTCTTCAACTCCTTATTGACTAAGTTTCCTTTTGAATCCCTAGTTTCTCTCTTAGCTGTCTCCAATGTCCTTGTCCAAGTTCCTTTCTTTTCTTCCTTTAACCACTTCTAAGCAAGTTTTCCAACTAATTTTTAAGTCTTTTCTGTTTCTTTCATTATCCCCCTAAAATGGTTATAATCAAACACAGTTATTGCAAGAGTAGCAACCTTCGCGACAGTGATAGTAAGAGGGATCGTAGGAGTGACAAAAAAGGTGATGGGGTTAAACCCAACAACCGTGGGGTAAGTACCCTAATGGAAACCTGATAAGTGATAAAAGAAACATATTTTAATCTCGTTCTTAATGCGTTTTTGGATGATTATTATGAAATTAGTGAATTTGATTCTCTTAATCCTTTAAATTCATGTTTCTATAGTTAGGAGAGTATTTGGGAGTGAAAGGAGTGAAAAATGAGCCAAAATTGGACAAATAGAGTTATTTTCAAGAGCCATACTGCCTGGGCCTTTCCACACGGGCAAGATACATGCCCGTGTGAACCACATGGGTTGGACACACAACCATGTACCAGACCGTGTCCATTTTGCAACTTGAATTCCAAATGCACGGAAAACATAAATTTTAGGCTTGAAGTTTATAAATACCAATTAGAAGAAGAGAGGAGGGAGCCATCAGAGAAGATCGAAGAAAAAACTCGAAAAACACCGTTAGGAGCCAACTTTAAAGCGGATCTCCATCAAGATTGAAGATCTTTTAATTTTTCTTGAAGTTTTTAGGAGTTTCTTTATTATTTGTGGTTTTTCTAACTTTGAGATGTTTTTATACACAATTATAAACTAATTCCCTAGATACCTAGGGAGGATGAAACCTATGATGAATTATGTTATTTAAATTGTTTTACGTGATAAATACTTAATTCTTATTCTCAATTATGTGTGCTTATTTCTTGTTTTAATATTTTCGGGATATTAATTCATGTTCAATGTGTTTAATCAGAGGAGTAAAAGTCCCTGTTTAAGAGTAGATCTAGCATAATTGAGTGGAGTTGCAAGCAATCCTAGAAATAAGACGACATAAATCTATCGAATTAGAGTCAAATCTAATAGGGGAATCCATAGATCGAGTTAATGTGACAATAGGGGTTTTAATAAAAAGAAGTTTCAGTTAATGAACCTAGAGTCAGTTGCTCTTACTCTCGAAAGAGATATTAACATAATTTAAGGATTTCTACGGATCAAGATACCAAGTGAATAAATCATTTAAATCAAGTTCATAATAAGATGAAGTCTAGGTGGATTATTTCCTGGGTATTATTTCTCTCATTGGTTATTATTCTTTATTTTCCCGATTCATCTTTGTTAAGTTCTTAGTTAAATTAGTTTAGTAATTTTAGCTTAAGAACACATCACTCCAATTTGTTGGCTAAATAATAGGAAAACAATAATTATTAATACTTTTAGTCCTAGTGGAAATGATATCTCTACTACCGTAGCTAAACTATTGTTCGATAGATGCTCTTGCCTTAGTCGTATTTTAGTTTAGTCATGTAAAACATACACATCAAGTTTTTGGCGCCATTGTTAGGGACTAAAATATTAGGAACACTTGATTTTTATTAATTTAGCCATTTTATTTTATTTTTATAATTTTGTTTTTAGTTTAATTTTTACATTCTAATTTTTCTTTTATTTTCTTCTGGCAGGTTCTTTGGGTTTATGACTAGAAGGAACTCCTCGGGACCATTGCTTTTCGATAGTAAAATTGAAAGTACTACTCGCAGAAATCAGAGAGAAGCAAGGCAAGGTCGAAAAATTATAGTAGGTGAACAAGAGGACAACATCATTACTGAGGAGATAGGTGATAATCAGAATATTCAGCTACCTCCTGCAGTTGCTACAGGCCCTATTCCTTGTACTATGTACAATTATGCCAAACCCACTCTGACTAGGGCTGAATCGAGTATTGTGCGACCGATCATTGCTGCAAATAATTTTGAACTGAAGATGAATACAATTCAGATGATACAACAATATGTTCAGTTCGATGGTTTGCAAGACGAAGATCTAAATACTCATTTGGCTAATTTTTTGGAAATTTATGACACTTTAACAATTAATGGCGCCACTGATGACACCATTCGCTTACGGTTATTCCCTTTCTCATTGAGAAACAAAGCAAAAAAAGTGGTTGAACTCTTTACCACGAGGTTTCATCACTACATGGGCTCAAATGACCTAAAAATTTCTGCTAAAGTATTTCCCACGGCTAAAAAATCCAAGTTGAGGAATGAAATCTCTTCCTTTGTTCAGATTGATTTAGAGACTTTATATGATGCATGGGAAAGATGCAAGGATCTATTGAGACGGTGCCCTCATCATGGTTACCTCTATGGTTACAAGTTCAAACCTTCTACAATGGTTTGAATCCCTCAACTCGGCAGTTAATCGACGTAGCAGCCAGTGGAACACTAAACAATAAAACACCCGAAGCAAATTATGAGTTTATAGAGGAGATGGCACTGAATAATTATCAACAGCAAGTCATGAGAACAAAGCATCCAATGTTTTTAATTTAGATGCAATCACCATGTTATCAAACCAAGTAGAATTACTAAATAAGAAAATTGAAGATTTATATCCTTCTATACAGGTAAATCCGGTGATGCAATGCGATACAAATAGAGGTAGAATGAATAATCCAGAATGTTTACCCTTCGATCCAAGCACAGAGAACGATCAAATCAATTATAGGGGTAATAATTTAGGCCTCAAAATAACCCTTATAATAATAAATACAATGCATGTTGGAGGAACCATTCAAATTTCTCTTGGGGTGGTCAAGGAAATTAGGGAGCACAACCCCTTCCAAGCTTCCAACAACCACCTTATCAGTAAGAGAAGAAGCTGAACCTTGAGGAGATGTTGACAAAGTTATCTCGGTGTCAGAAACTCATTTCTAAAAAACTGAGGCAGCACTGAAAAATCAACAAGCTTAAGGGCTCAAGAACCAAATAGGTCAGATTGCTAAGTTAATTTCGGAAAGACCACAAGGTAGCTTGCCTAGTAATACTGAAACTAACCCAAGAGAGTAGCTTTATGCAATTACTATTCGAGACGAAGAAGGGTTAGTTGAATCTGAACAAGAACTGAGATAAGAAATTATTGTCAACAATGATGAGGCTGTGGAAGATAGGAAAGAGTAAAAGTCGATTGTTAAATAATATAAAACTTGTGCCATATCCTAAAGTAACAAAAAGAGACCACACAAACAAACAATTTGGTAAATTTTCAAACTCTTAAAAAAATTGCATATTAACTTACCGTTTGTTAAAGCTCTTTCGCAGATGCCAAATTATGTCAAATTTTTAAAGGAGCTGTTAGAAAACAAGAGGAAGTTAGATGATTCATCGACTATGGAGCTCAATGCAGTTTGCTCGGCCATTCTCCAAAATAAACTACCCAATAAAATAAAAGATTTAGAGAGTTTTACTATTCCTTATCTCATTGGTAGTTTAAATATTGATAATGCCTTAGCTGATTTAGGGGCCAGTATTAATGTCATGCCCTAAAAAATGTTTAAACAACTAGGTCTTCAGAAATCTAAACACACTAGGATGATTATTCAATTAGTGGATATAATCATTAGATATCCTAGGGGTGTTATTGAGGATGTGTTTGTTAAAATAGATAAATTCATATTCCCCGTTGACTTTGTTGTGTTGGACATGGATGAGAGTAGTGAGGTACCACAACTAGGACTATTATCAATGTTGGTACGGGTGAACTAGTGCTTCGTGTAGGTAACGAAAAGATTATTCTCCAAGCATGGGATTCTGTGAGTGTCTCTAGTGATCGGGATGATTTTAAATATTCTGTTAATGTGAGTAACCATGTGGCTCAACCTTCTTTGCAGGAAATCCCTTGAGAAAACATGATGGAACCATGTTACCATCAAGGTGATAGAAACCGAACAACATACGAAGAGAGAATGTTACAACTTGATGAATTGGCTGAATGACAAGTACATGTTAAGGAAAAACCGAAAGAACACGATGAAGAGTCAAAGCAACGCTATGACGAGCATGTGATGAGAAAAAACCAATATAATGTGGGGGACAAAGTACAGCTAGATAAAACGGATCCACAAATTTCCCCTTCAGGACTTGAGTCAAATAGGTCGAACCCATTCACGGTACTAAATGCCTTCCCATACGATACAGTCAAGGTAACTCATTCTAAGTTCGGCACATTGAAGGTAAACAGTAGTCTCTCAAACCTTATCTTGGTATAAAAATTGATAATGAGGAAGAGGAGCTTTGGCTCCGAGAACCACAGTAACTGTGCACATACAAGGTAAGTCGAGCTTAGACTCTAGATAAGCACTTCTCAGGAGGTAACCCGAGTGTTTACCATTCTGCTAATTCTTTTAGTTTTATTGCATTTTATTTTTAAAATTAATTAAATTAATTTTAAATTGAGAAGAATATGTTTTTGACCCACATGGCCTAGACATACAGGCGTATCATTGGCCGTGTGAGTCCTGAGACTTAATGTTTCCAAAAATCAATTGTTACTCGGCCTAAGGTGTCCCACACGGCTGTGTGGCTCACACGACCTGGACAGATGGATGTGTCCAAGGCCATGTGAGTACTGGAGTTATTTTTCAAATTTAATTACAATTCAGAGAGTTACACGGGCTATAGACATGGCTGTGTGCGAGACACGACCTCTCACACAAGCGTGGGAGAAGCGAAGGCATAGCACACACGGTGGTATGTGCCACAAACCAGAACACATGGACGTGTTTGAGGTCATGTGAATGCTGAGCTTTGAATTTCAAATCATACGGGCTGAGGGAGCCCCACACGAGTAAATGACACGGCCGTGTGGCCCTACACAGGCCTAAACATGACAATGTCCCCTTTTTAACCCAAACCCTAATTTTTTTCTCTTTGTAGCATCACAATACCCAGCCTAGGAGTTTAGACTGAATTTCGGAGGTCACATTGATCACCGAAGTGACCATGGGAAATTTTAGTTTAAAAAACCGAAAAACATTACAGTATTTAAGTTCTGTAAAAACTCTTAGATGTAAAATCCTGGTGTTACAAAAAAACCTCAATCCAAATAATGCTTACATGTATTTAATACAAAAGTTCATACCATAGTTTTCAAAATAGTACTTTAACTTATTATTTACAACGCGTAACTTCGAGACCTCCGGCGTGGCGAGTCCAAGATCAGAATTCGAAAATATACCTGAAAGGGGAAACACTAAGGGGTGAGATACATGAGCTCAGTATGAGTTTAGACATGACTAACAATAGAATTACAGACTGGAATTCTAGATAGCAGTACAACAGTGAAACATACTTACTGAGATATACAGAACCAAAAGGTATACATGAAGGGAACATCCCAAACGAACGTACTCAAGCAAAGCACTTATAATCACACACAGTGTTGCAAAACGTCGTTACACGCAAGAACAATAAAAAATGATAAGTCAAACGGACAGAATGCAGACAAACAAACTTACACCCAATCACTTAATCAGATACTTATGAATGCAGTCAAGTAGTGAAAACCCACCATCCAGCCAAAACACCTTTCCGTCCTCCGATCACACCCCAATAGAACTGTTTAAGCTTATCCAACCAGACACACCACATAGGACCTTGAAAGGCCCATCCAACCCTACACACCATGTATGTGGACTAAGCCACTCAGATAATGCTACGCAGCAAAGCTGATGTATATTCAGTACAGTGTATTATGGTAAACTGCTGTACAGATATGTTGCAGTTAAACTGCCAGATCAGATTAGAATCAGTCTTCCTTCTTTTCACAACCAAACCCTAAATCATGATGCAAATACAATAATGTACACCAAAAATGAATAGTCACACAGAAAAAAAGGTTGTAAATAGTTAGTCAAATACAGAATTATGTGCGATTGCACAAAAGTACACACTCTTTGGAATCAGACACACCGAATTAGAGTACAAAATCAGAATGCTCTTACACACACAAACCTAATGTCAAATTTCTTCATAGTTATCAGACACAGTTTCGTTTCACAAAGCATATTACAAACACGAACTATCAAATCGAATGTTTAGCACCACGCTTGCAGTTAATCACACGACCCTAAATAGTATGAAAGTCGTTAATTCTTATACAGAGGCCTCAACAACAGTTGAATGACATAAGAAACATAACAAATAACTGATATTACAAAACAAATATTTACGAAACAGGGCCACACGGTCATGTGCTCTGGCTGTATGGAAGTGCTTCTACCGTATGGGGGGTCAACACACCCATTGGAGAGGCACACGCCCGTGTGAAAGGAGGCACACGACTGTGTGGCTAAGGCACACGCCTGTGTGACCTAGGGATATGGCCGTGTGATCCGGCCGTGTAACTCTCTGTCCGTTTGTGCTAAAATAGGGTACAGGGCAGATACAGCCATGTGAGGGTCTCACACGCTCGCGTGAGATCCCTAAATCCCCAGATTGGCCACATGACCGTATGGCTAGGTCATGTGGTATCAAACCACATAACCCTATTTCCCAAATACACATGCCCATGTGAGGAAAGGACACGGTTATGTGGAAGTGGACTAAAATCCACAAATTGGCCTCACGACTGTGTGGGCCCAAAATTTACCCGAAAACCCTAAATTACATATGCACATGGCCGTATGAACAGCCCATGTGGGGGCACACGCTCGTGTAGCCACCTGTGTGGTCACGAAACCACACCGAAACTGGCTAAAATCTCAGTTTTATGACATCAAAACGAACCCTAGTCGTTAACCACTCTTTAAACAACAGAATCTTATAGAAATCCTCCAGATTCAACAACAATTTCATGTTGAATGTAAGTAGCTCAGAACATACACAGAAATTGCCAAATTTTACTGCAATTTGGTACCAATTACACAGTTTAGTACACATTCAAAATTATCGAATACTACAGAATGAATTAAAAAATGAAAAATAGAAGAAAATAGATTTGAAACCCACATCTGATTTGCAAGAACCCAAATCATTCGATTCGCTCCCCAAGCCAATTCAGAGATCCACCGGTCAATAACGGTAAACTCAAAATTAATTTGAGAATCAGTAGAGGAAAAGAAAAGAAGAAAAATCTCTCGATTGAAAAAAAACACCCAATGGAGGGAGAGAGGACATCTAGAGTAAAAGAGGAAGAGAACGAGCCAATTTTCCCAAAAAAGAAAAAAACGCAAAAATAAATTTAAAAATTAATAAATATTTTAACTCAAAATAATTAGGTGTAAAGAAAATAATTCCTCAAAGCATACATGAGGACTCGAACCCAGAACCCCGAGGAAAACTAACACATAACCAAACACTTGACCAGTAGGCTTATTCTGACAATAGAACGTGAAACAATCTCAAATGCCTGATCTAGCCACTGACCCTACCTACAAATCTCAAAAATTTTAACCCCAAAATTTAGGGCATTACATTCTTTCACTTTGTCTTCTTCCTCTCCTCAACCTAGCCGCCACTTACCCAAAAACCCCTCTCACCATTCCAGCCACCGTCCGAATGCTTCTTTTTCCCACCATCGTCCTAGCCCTTCCCTTTTCCCCTTTCTCATTCACTCTTCTTTCTTTCTTCTTTTCCTCTTCCCATCGCAGCACCTTAGCCCATCGGTCCTCACAGCTTCGACGCTAAACCAACCCCCACCCTTCTCTTCCCTCTTTGGATACTACTGCTGAGGCTATTTCTTGGGTTGCACAGCCCTCCGACAAATGACTTAGCCGCTGTTTTAGTGAAGAGGAAAGAGGAACCCCTCACTTCTTTTACACATATTGTAGGTGGCGCGTGTGTTGCTGGTCTATTCCACCACCACCAGCCATTGGTGAGTTCTTTGATAGTCATTTGTTTTCTCATGTGGCTGACCTAAGTATTCTTTTACAGGTTTCGCCTAATCTTCCTGTCCGTCTCAAACTTCTAGCAGTCTAGATGTGGATGTGCTCATGTAGAGGGCACAAAGGTTAGTTGATACTGCTGATACAAGGGTACAAACGAGTGGTTACAACCGGAAGAGGCTAAGGATTGAAAGGGGCTCTCAAAGTACTGAGAAAAGCCGTGGAAGTAGGCTAGTCCATTGTAGACAATATGAGAAACCAATAAATTTCGAGAAGGAGCCTACTCTGGCTGTCCTTCTTGTTGGAAAATCGGGTTTGGAAAATGCAACAAAATTTTTTTAGGGAAAAACCAGTGTTTAAAAAAAAGTTCCAAAGTAAGAATTTGGTTGTGATATCTAAAGTTATAAACACTTAATCAAAATTGTACAATGTTTATTCATCTAAGATGAATGCTTCGACCGGGTAGTCTTCTTTTCTATCCTCAAGCTCACGTCTATTGAGTGTGACCTCACTTTGAATTGAATTTTTTCTCAAAAATTACCAGTGGATTTCACAATTTCTCTAAACTTTTGAGCGAAATTATAAATAAGAAAAATATCTTTAGAAATTTTCTGAAATAATTTCTTTAAGAATTTTTTCTTTACAACTTTCTCTTGAATTTAAGTGTGTGTAAATAATGACCCAAGACTCTCTTTATATAGGTAAAGTTTAGAGAGTTCAATTATAATTAAACTTAATCACTTTAATATAAAATTAATACAATATTTATCAAGATAAATATTATATAGGTAGAGCCTAACTTACTGGCAGCTTAGCTGCAACTACTGTCTAGTGCCACATTTGGTACTACTTTAGAGTGTAGGGATGGGTGGGTTGATTATATCCCCACATGGAGTGTAGAGTTGGACTGAGATGGAGTGTAGAGGCTGGTTGGGTAGGACCTGTCTACTGTATAATCTGTTACTGTATTGATTATTGTTACTATAATGGGCCAAGCCCCAAACACATGATTGCTTCTGCGCTGAGATGGGCTAAAGCCCAAACTGTTATTGTCACTGATACTAAAAAGGGCATAGGGCCAGACTATGACTGCTTTTGTCTGTTTGCTTATTATGGGATTACACACTGATTTTTGTAAACTCACCCTTCTAATTTGACTGTACAGGTAATCCCTAGACATAGGCGGATCGATGCGATGGAGGATTCAGCGGTGGTCACACGACCTATTTAATTCGATTTAGCACTTAATTAAAATTTTTATTCTATTTTGGGGGTATTTTATTGTAATTATGGCTTATTTGGATTTTTACTTTAATTTGAGGTTTCTATTGTTTGAATTACAACTACTAGTAGTAGGAATATTTGAGTTTTCAAAACGAAACAAACGTTTTAACAAAATATGCTCAAATATACAAACTGATTTAAAAGCTTCCGTATAGAATAAATGTTTTAAAAACTTTCGACTGATTAATTAACACGACTTTAGAATTAACAAGTAATAATGAAAAGTTTCTTAGTGGAAAATGCTTTAAGCAAAGTTACAATTTTCTAACCCAAACTATAGTTTTCAAACACATTACCATGCGACATCGCCAGATTCGGTCATAACGTCCAGGCCGGGTTTGGAGTGTTACATTTAGTGGTATCAGAGCCGGTTGCAAAACTCAGCTGTGGATTTGGGTCTTAAAACTTGGTTTTAAAAGCACTGATTTTTGAATGATTTAAAATAATTTTTACTGAATGTGTGGTTCGCTGAGTCTCCAACGCCGAACTTGTAAGTTCTCTGAAGCCTTTATGTGTTTTAAATTGAAACTAATTTGATACTGAAACTACTATAAATAGTACAAACTGAGACTACTATAGGTAGATTGTACTAAAAACACTTAAATTAGTGTATACTAATGCTGTAGTAAAACTGATAGACACTGATAGACAATGCGTCGTACGAAAACAAACTCTGAACTACTGAAACTGTTTCCATAAAACATCTGCTAATAACTATTGAACTGTAAACTGATTCATAAAACTTTTAATATAGATAAACATGAGTAGGCAATAAGCGCATGAGGTACTCGCGGACGGGGTACTAGAGGCCAAGGGAGAGGCTGTAGAGGGGCTCGAGCTGAGTCCTCTTTATTGGGCAGTGTGCTAAATCTAGACACTGGCAAGACGACGGTGTCACCCGTCACTGAGAATGGGTCATAAGATCGAGCGAATGGGGACGACGCACTGTCCCAAGCCATGTTAAGAATTCTAGAGAGGGTCGTTGGGGCCAATACTGGAGCTGGGGGCCGAGGGTCGGTACAGAATAACTCCGGGCCAATAGAGCTGAGATTTTTAGGGGTATCGCTAGAGTTGCCCCTAATATGACTGGGTATTGGATAGAGGCCACAGAGAGAGTGATGGATGACCTTGACTGCACCTCTGAGCAAAAATTAAAGGGCTGTATCGCTGTTACGTGACGAGGCATATCAGTGGTGGCTTACTGTGAAGGAAGGCACTCAGCCCAACCGACTGACCTGGAAGTTCTTTAAGATCGCCTTCCAGGGGAAATATGTGGGGGCCAGTTACGTGGATGCCTATAGGAGAGAGTTTTTGAATTTGTCCCAGGGTGATAGATTAGTGGACGAGTATGAGGCTAAATTTTTGCGATTAAGCCGCTATGCGCATGGTATGGTGGCGACTGAGTATGATAGATACATTTGGTTCGAGGATGGCCTCAGGGATAATCTAAGGGTACTGATAGCTCCACAGAGGGAGTGAGAGTTTGCAGCACTGGTCGATAAGGCGAAGATCACTGAGGAAGTGAAGCGCGTTGAGCGTCAGAACAGAGAGAGAAGTAGGAATAAGAGGGATTTGGAGCCCTTGAGTTATGTTCAGAGGCATAAGAAAAAGGCTAGAGTTGATGAGCCGATCAGAGTTGGGGACCCTATTGCTGCTACTGGACAGCCGCTGTGTACTGACTGTGGTTGACGCTATCAGGGCGAGTGTTGGAAAAAAATTAGGGCTTGTTTGAGGTGTGGTTCTTTAGAGCACCGTATTAGAGATTGCCCACGAAGGTCCGATCAGATGCAAGCTTCTGGTATGGGTATTTCACCACTGAGAGGCCGTGGTCAGGTCAGAGGTGGTAACGGTTTGGGTTGTGGTCAGAGAGCACCGTGCAGAGGTGCTAATCAGACTAAGGCAAGGCAGCCGACTTTAGTTTATGGTGCACGTTGTGGAGAGGATGGAGATGCTCTGGATGTTATCACGGGTACGTTCTTTATCCGTAATGTACCTTATACTGCATAGATAGATATAGGATCTACTCATTCTTCTGTTGCCTATTCTGTTACTAAAAATTGGGGATTCTGGTTGAGAATACATCGAGTGAAATGACTGTATTGTGTCCATTAGGGCAGTCCGCCCGGGTTAACAAGTTATTTAGATATGTCTCTTTAGAGGTACAAGGGGTTATCTTTCTGACTGATGTTATGGAACTGTCGTTTAGAGAATTTGATCTGATATTGGGCATGGATTGGCTAGTTAAAACCGAGTGAGCTTGGATTGTGCCACTAAACGGGTTGTACTGAGAACTGAGGAGGACAATGAGGTAGTTGTAATTGGGGAACGTTAGAACTACTTATCGAATGTGATTTCTGCATTGAGGGCCAAAAAGTTAGTTCGTAAGGGATGTGAGGCGTACTGGCTTACATCAGTGTTTCAAATTCTAAAGATTTTTCGGTCATGGATATTAGAATGGTTAAGGAGTTTTAGGATGTTTTTGCTGAAGAGTTATCTGGGTTACCTTTGAATCGTGAATTAGAGTTTAGGATTGAGCTCTTTCCTAGTATAGCTCCGATATCCATCGCTCCTTATAGAATGGCACCAAAAGAACTTGTAGAGCTTAAGGCCCAGATTCAAGAGTTACTGGGTCGTGGGTTCATTCGTCCTATTGTGTCTCTGTAGGGAGCACCGGTTCTATTTGTGATAAAGAAGGATGGATCCATGTGTATGTATATTAATTACCAGCAACTGAACAAGTTGACCATAAAGAATAAGTACCCTTATCGAGGATGGATGATCTGTTTGATCAGTTTCGAGGTGCTTCAGTTTTCTCTAAGATTGATCTGTGGTCAGGGTATCACCAGTTGAGAGTTAAAGAGGTCGACATGCATAAGATGACATTTAAGACTCGCTATGGTCACTACGAGTTCCTAGTGATGCCATTTGGACTAATGAATGCACCGACAGCTTTTATGGTTCTAATGAACTGAGTGTTCCAGCCCTATTGTCATCGGTTTATAGTGGTATTTATTGCTGATATACTGGTGTATTCAAAAGCTAAGGATCAACATGATGAACACCTCAGAGTGGTTCTACAGATTTTGTGAGAGATACAACTGTGCGCCAAGTTCAGTAAATGTGAGTTCTGATTACAAGAAGTAATGTTTTTGGAACATGTGGATTCTACTGAGGGGATAAGAGTTGATCCTCGAAAGATTGAGGCTGTCTTGGATTGGAAGCAGCCTAAGACTGTATCTGAGATTTGTAGCTTTCTGGGACTGACAGGGTATTATCGACATTTTGTGGAGGGGTTTTCTCTGACTGCCGTACCCTGGACTAAGCCGCTACGTAATGGTGTGCCATTTAACTGGACTGACGCGCAACAAAAGAGCTTTGAAAAGCTCAAGACTGTACTGATGGAGGCCCCTATTCTAATACAACTAGAGTTTGGAAAGGAGTTTACTGTTTACCACAACACATCACATGTCGGTTTAGGATATGTGTTGATGCAAGAGGGTAAGGTGGTAGCGTACACATCTCATCAGCTTAAGACTCATAAAGCGAATTATCCGACACATACTTGGAGTTGGCCGTAGTAGTATTCACATTGAAAACCTAGAGGCGTTACTTGTATAGTGAGAAGTGTATCATTTACATTGATTACAAGAGCTTCAAGTACCTCCTCACTCAGAAAGAGTTGAATCTTAGGTAGCGTAGATGGATTGAACTGCTTAAGGACTACGACTATACTATTGAGTACCACCCTAGTAAGGCTAATGTAGTGGCTGGCGCACTGAGTCGTAGAGCTATGACTGACCTGAGGGCAATGTTTGCTCGCCTCAATTTATTTGATGATGGTAGTTTGTTGGCCGAACTTAAAGTTAAACCGACGTGGATAGAGCAGATTAAGGGTAAATAGATAAAGGATGAGTCGTTGGGTCTTCGTTTCTGACAGGTTGAAAGTGGGAATATCGATGATTTTGGACTGAATAGCGAAGGGGTGCTCTATTTTGTGAGAGAATTTGTGTACCGAAAGATGCTGAATTGAGGAAGTCTATACTGAGAGAGACAATAGTAGACCTTATGCTATGCATCCTGGTAGAAACAAGATGTACTGAGACCTTCGTGAGTTATACTGGTGGCTAGGTCTTAAACGGGAGGTTACTGAATTTGTGGCCAAGTGTTTGACATGCTGCAGGTTAAGGCTGAGTATCAGTTACCTTCGGGATTGTTGCAGACAGTTAAGATTCCGCTTTGGAAGTGGGAGAGAGTGACTATGGACTTCGTTGGTGGGTTACCCCTCACACCTAACAAGAAGGATTCTGTATGGGTCATCGTGGATCGATTGACCAAATCCACCCACTTCATACCGGTTCGTACTAACTACTCTCTGCAGAAGCTGGCTAAATTGTATGTGTCTGAGATAGTGAGACTGCATGGGTTACCCCTCACACCTAACAAGAAGGATTTTGTATGGGTCATCGTGGATCGATTGACCAAATCCACCCACTTCATACTGGTTCGTACTAACAACTCTCTGCAGAAGCTGGCTAAATTGTATGTGTCTGAGATAGTAAGACTGCATGAGGTACCGGTTTCAATAATATCTGATAAGGATCCTCGCTTCACTTATCGGTTCTGGAAGAAGCTACATGAAGCTCTGGGTACAAGATTGGACTTCAGTACTATGTTCCATCCTCAGACAGACGGTCAGTCAGAGAGGGTGATACAGATACTGGAGGATATGTTGAGAAATTGTGTGATTTACTTTTGAGGCAGTTGGGAGGATTACCTGCCGCTAGCAGAATTTGCGTATAACAACAGCTATCAGTCTAGCATTCTGATGGCACCCTACGAGGCATTATATGGTCGTAGGTGTCGCACACCTTCATGTTGGATTTAGTTGGGCGAGCGACGTGTTCTGGGCCCTGACTAGTTTCTGATACCGAGGATAAAGTTAGATTGATTTGAGATCAACTAAAACCAGCATCTGATAGGTAAAAGTCATATGCAGACCTGAAGCGTCGAGAGATAGAGTATTCTATGGGGGACTTCGTTTTTCTGAAGGTCTCACCATAGAAGAAAGTATTGAGGTTTGGTCTCAAAGGCAAGCTAAGACCTAGATTTATTGGGTCTTATCGCATTTTGAAACGAGTGGGGCCAGTGGCATATAAGTTGGAATTACCTCCAGAGTTGGATCGGATACACGATGTCTTTTACGTCTCAATGTTGAGGCACTACCGCTCTGTTCTCATGCATATTGTTGTTGTTAAAGAGATTGAGGAGCCAGTTCAGATATTGGAGCGAGATGTAAAGGTTTTGAGAAGAAAATCCATCTCACTGGTTAAGGTTCTTTGGAGTAATCATAGCTCTGAGGAGGCAACGTTGGAGCCTGAGGATGCGATGCGACAGCAGTATCCTCATCTGTTCTGATCAGGTAAAATTTCGAGGCTGAAATTTTTCTTTTAGGGGGATAGAGTTGTAATGCCCCAAAAATCTCTTATATTTATTTTTGTGTGTTTATGACACAAATATGTGTCTGATTTAGTGGTTAAGTGTTCTAGGAAGTGTTTGAGAGGTCCCAAGTTCAAGCCTTATCTTGGGAAATTTTTTGTTTTAAATGAATAAACCCCTATCTCTAATCAGTAGGCGTATAAATAAATGTTGGTGAAATATGTCAGAATGGGCTTGTTGGTCTGGTGGCTAAGTGAAGTGCAAATAGGCAGAAGGTCTGGAGTTTGATTCTTAGTGCAAACAAAGGACTTATTTTGCTGCTTGTGCTGTGTAGGTGTTTTGGTTTAGCCGAAATACTGAAGTGTTTTAGTGGTTTTCAAATTTGGTTGTTGAGAAAAGTGGTGGCCAGTTTTTAGGAGGAGATTATGGAATTTTATTTTTATTTTCTTGTTATCTTTTTTTTTTCAAATTTCAGCTTCTCACACTTTTCCCAAATTTTGGCCTTTCTATTTTTTTGACATTTTGAATCCATTTTCTCTGCCATTCTTTTTCTGCTTCACTGCTGTTGATTTGCTCTTCTGGTTTTTCTTTTCTTCTCCTTTTATTTATTTTCGATTGCTTGGTGAAAAACTTCATTTTTCTACTGCTTCGGCTTCTCCATTAATCTAGTCTTTCTTTAAACTCTCTTGCGTGCCACAACTTGTCTTCTCCGTTGTGCTTTTGTGCGTTTGGTAAGTAGTGTTTTCGCCTTTTGTTAATTGATTTTTGGTTGGTGACTAAGGAGATTGCTGTTACTTATGGTAGGCGAAAGGCAGTGAGCAGTTTGTATTGCTGCTGAGGTTGGAGACTTAAGGACAGAGTTGTCGTTGGTAAGTGGATCATGCTTATTGAACCACCATCAGTATTAAGGTCTTGATTAAATCATTGTTTTACGACTAATAAGGGTGTTTTAATATTCGATTTTTAAGTTGGTAATTGGGGAATCTTTGTTAATTGTGATGACAGCCAAAAGTCTAGAGCGAAGGGCTATGCTGGTGCCAAATTATAGAGAGAAACTTTCGGTGTTCATAAGGTAAGAGTTCAGTTAAGGTGTTAGAAGTATGATTTTCGATTTTAGTTAATTGGTTGTTGATTGTGGTGTATAATACAGTGTTATACTGGTCAATTGATAGGTCTTGGGTGTTCAGGAGTGCTTTTATAAAGAATTAGAATCAGGGTGTAAACACAACTCTAAAAGCGGAAATCGGCGAAAAGCCAAAAAATGTGATTGTTGACGCTACACGGGTGTTCGACCACCGTGTGGTAGGTCGTGTGATCAAGCATGGGCTTGTGGTCGTTGTGGTTGGCCATGTATGATTCATGGGCCGGGCCGAATTGGGCCGTGTGGGCCACACGAGCGTGTGGGCCCCACATGGGTAAACCACACGAGTGTGTGAAAATATTGGGCCACACGGCGAATGCCATTTCGGGCTACACGAGTGTGTATGTTTGTACTTTGAGCATGCTATATACTCTATACTGTTTATACATGATACCATGACATGACTGTATAATGCATTGCATTAGGTTGGGGATTTATATTGATTGGAGGAAGTGTATTGAAAGGCCTCGAGCCTAACTTACTGGTAGCTCAGCTGCAACTACTGTCTAGTGCTGTATTTGGTACTACTTTGGAGTGTAGGGATGAGTAGGTTGATTATATCCCCACATGGAGTGTAGGGTTGGACGGAGATGGAGTGTAGAGGCTGGTTGGGTAGGACCTGTTTACTGTATAGTCTGTTACTATACTGATTATTGTTACTATAATGGGCCAAGACCCAAACACATGATTGCTTCTGCGCTGAGATGGGCTAAAGCCCAAACTGTTATTGTCACTAATACTGAAAAGGGCTTAGGCCCAGACTATGACTGCTTTTTGTCTATTTGCTTATTATGGGATTACATACTAAGTTTTCGTAAACTCACCCTTCTGATTTGACTGTATAGGTAATGCCTAGACATAGGCGGATCGGTGCGACAGAGGACTCAGCAGTGGTCACATGACCAATTTAATTCGATTTAGCACTTAATTAAAAGTTTTATTCTATTTTGGGGGTATTTTATTGTAATTATGGCCTCTTTGGATTTTTACTTTAATTTGGGGTTTCTATTGTTCGAATTACAACTGCTATTAGTAGGAATATTCAAGTTTTCAAAACGAAACAAATGTTTTAACAAAATACGCTCAAATATGTAAACTGATTTAAAAGCTTCTGCATAGAATAAATGTTTTGAAAACTTTCGACTGATTAATTAACACAACTTTAGAATTAACAAGTAATAATGAAAAGTTTTTAAGTGGAAAATAATTTAAGCTAAGTTACGGTTTTCCAACCCAACCTATGGTTTTCAAACACACTACCATGTGACATCGCCAGATTCGGCCATAATGTCCAGGCCGGGTTTGGGGTGTTACAGCCGCAGTCGTCGGCACCCAGAGCTAGTTCGATTTTGTTGGCTCGGTCTGAGCTAGTGACAGCCTGACCGGTCTTATCCAACCACCGGTTGGACCGTTGGCTCAATTTGATATATCAAGCTCGATTCAACCAGTTTTTGGGTCTTTGTCTCGATTCTGGGCTACCAGACCCAATTTACGATCTCAGGTCCAATTTTAAAGTTAACTACCCATTAGGCCAATTGTTTGACTTGAAAATTAATTTCCAAAAATATCAAATTAATTTTAATTAATTTGATTAATTTAATCTTGCTTGATCAACATTAATTTTCCCAAAAATCACTTAGATTTTCCAAATTATTTTTCAAGAAAATTCTTTAATCAAATTCTCTAGTTGAACAATTCTAACGACTACCCAATTTAATTCCATATCAAATAAATCAATTGAATTGAATTATTTCCAAAGTTGTAGAATTTTTTCTAACTCTGAAGCAGTCCGATCAAGCTTTTGTTGAGCTAGCGGAGGGGCTAATCAGACATATACAATTAGGCTCTAGTAATTGCAATTATATCCAGAAGCATTGTTCCGATAATTCGCAGTTAGTTAATCATTGATTCAATCCACAAGAAGTACCACGAATGAAAGCTCCTTATTGTATACTCTTTACAAAAGCAATTCATCCAACTGCTTTGTCTAATGACCTCGTCATGTGTGTGTTACCCTTATATGCTATCCTTGATTCCTTTGAGTTAAATTATTTCACTCAGTACAATCCTATTTTATCTTATTGTCACCATTGTGTCTTCTTAATGATTAATATGATCACAGTTAACAAATAGCTGTGATAAATTGCTTGTTCGAGTACAAGGAACTCGTGGCCACGTTCCATATTTATCAATCCACACAATGCCCATGAGAGGATATTCTTAAACTTTTTAATCGAGCTATGAATTTCATTATTGCTAGTAAACCCATGCTATACATAAGTTATGTACCCAACATACTGGCTATAGGCTCGATCATTGTTAGAGCATAGGCATCCACTTATATCAAAGCACATGATCTTCATACGCATTGTTAGTGACTAACTCAGGATTTAGGTAAATCACACAACGAACATCACATGTGAATTAATTCATAAATGGATTCAAAATTAATTAATCTTGGATCCAGTCCAATGTATCAGTCTTCCAATGAATACATCTATGTCTTTACACATGGAGTCAACTACTCCAATAGCCAAGACTAGCCATCTCCCGAATTGGTATTGTAGAAGACATAGTAATCCTTCTAAGTATTTGAACCAAATGCTCTCTTTAATTGTTTTACAGGATTATGGACTCATTTAGATTATCTACTGAAGTAAGTTGTCTTTCTCGCAATGTAAACATTCTTACAGTGCGACTTATCATTAGTTTGAACTTAGACAATCAATGAGCTAATATTTGCTTGTACATTTTTATTTGTATAGGATTAATGCTTTGATCAAGGCTTGGGTTGGAATGATTGCAAAGAAAAAATCAGCTCAAAATCGTTCCAACACTACGAATAGTATAGCACATGACATTATTCTCAATTCTTCCATACGTAATCATTAAGCTCACCACATTATTTCTCCTATCTCTCTCTTTTGCCTCCATTTTCTCTCCAAAATTGTGGAAGAAAAATCTCAATATTGGCTATTATAAACAACTTAGCGAGTACTTGTGCACTGTAAACTCTAATTTATATAGAGTTTTAATAGTTGTTTTTGACACTTTTTGACTTAAAAAATATTGTTAATCCCGAGTACTCGTGTACTTTTTGTTCACATTATGATAATGGGCACGATTTAATAAAATATGTAATTTTATGGTTTTTTGTATTAATTTTGGGCATAATTTAATTAATTAATGCTACATATTAATTTTCTCTATTTTTGTTGTAGTGGGACCATGAAGTTGATCATGCATGAGGCTCATTTTAATTCTTGCATGGACATGAGATTATTTCTACCCTAGTTGGACAGCAAATTCGGCACAACAAAAGGGAGAGAAGCCCAATTCGACAAGGGCATCTGAGTAGCACAAAATTAGCATTTGGGAGATTTAATTGGAGGTCCCTACACTTGGAAATAAATTAAAAATTGGCACACCACTTTCACCAATGAAATTGTGCACCACCTTGCTTGATTCTAGCATGATTTCATGCATGAATCAAGCAACTAAAGAACCCCCTATCTCCACAATTTATGGTCGACCATGGGAAAGAGAAACCTAAGGGTTTTTAAGCTATTTTTAGCAACTCTCTTAGCCATCCATCCACTATAAATACAAACCCTCACTTCTCATTCCTCACTTAACATTCATTCTTCGTTTCTCATTTTCATCACATTTCCTTCCTTTCATGCATAATCATCCCCATTTTCCCTCTCCATCAGCTAGAAAATCCTTGAGAAAATACTCTATTGGCTGTCCACCTTCAGGAGCACTTTGCAAAAGAGCAACACCAGGATTGGAGGAAGCCGCTACGATAAGATTCTAGAGGACTATTGAATCAATCAGAGTTTGTTCTTCCTTATCGTTGTTTTACTTTTAATATTAATCATGTTCGCAATTTGTTTTGTTATTTTTCATCAACAATGATAGCTTAAATTTGTTTAGTTAGAATGATCGCATCAATTAAATAAAGTTCATTTAAATCATGTTTATGATGTTCTGTGCCTCAGTCGTTCATGTTTTCCATTAAACTCAAGCATGTATTTCATTAATGAAAATATGATTGATTGCATTAGAATTAGTTGATCAATCCTAACCAGATGGTGATTAATGGACACAATAATTAAAAGGTGCATGCTTAATTTAGATCCTAATCCAATTAAATTAAAGGTTCATAATAACTCAATAGAGCTCTATTACTTTGCATAGCTTTTAGATTTATGTGATTAAATTGTTTCAAACCTAACCCGTCCATGATACTTCACATAAATTCTAAGAAACCCTTAGTTAAATATGATCATGGTAGTATGCATGTTTTTCAAAGTAAAAGATTTCGAAGGGACTTTAAATTGGTTTCACGCTCATAAAAGATCAAGTTGCCATGAAATATTTTCTGGAACATTATTAAGCATGATGAAAATGAATTAAGTTGAATGATGTGATTATTCTAGCCTATTCATGTTATTAATTGTTGAAGTTTGTGAATTTGCTGCTAAACCCATCTCATTCATTTTATTGCATACATTGCACTTGGATTAATTTGCATTAAAGATCACTTAGCATTTAGTTTATTTAATTTAATTTAACAACCAACCACCTCCAAAATATTGTGTTCTCTTACCAAATTGTTAGTATTAATTTTACAATTAATTTATTAACTTACATAGTCGCTATAGAGACGATAACTCTTTTACTTGCTTATTACTTGAAACGACTATGTACACTTGCACAAACCACACGTTACATGTACCAATTTATAACATATCAATACATGTCACTCAAATAAACTGAAACGTATATCCAAGCTACATATATTCAAATCATACACTAATACGATATTTTAATGTCAATTAAAGTTTTGTATCTTTTCGTTATTTGATTTTATATTATCTGTATTACTTGATGAAACTTAGTAAATGAACTCAATTACACTGGTACTAATCACATCTGTTGCTTGTCTGAGCTGAACATATAATCGTGTCAGGTTACTCGCTCGAGTTAAACCTGTGTCACATGTATCTTATAGTCCGCAACAAATGCTAGATCTCGGTAATCACCGGTAATCAATTCATATCCATTTGTAGAAGAAATTTACTAAGTTCATCAAGGTAATTTCAACATATATGTCCATATTCATTTCTTTAGAATTTAATCCAAATATCACATTTTGTACTAAATCGTAACAATTCAACTTTCAACTAAACACATATATATATTCATACAATTTAAATACATAAGAAAATTAAACATAATACACCATATGAACTTACCTGATTAGATTAGCAGACAAGTTGAATTGTAAGGATTAATCCGTAATTTTATCTTTTCTCCAGTTATCCTCGTTTTGGTTCAATTCTCGATCTAAATTATAATTCAATTTAATTTATCAATTTCAAACAGTTTATAATATTCTATTATATGCATGTAATAGTTCAATTTCATTTTTCAAAAGTTTCCTAAAGTTTCACATTTTGTTACTGTCCATAATTACAAAAAGTTCATACCAATTCCAAAATATTTACGCTTTAGTCCCTATGTTCAAAAACCAACAATTAAACTTTACAAACTAGTCTTTTTTTCACTTCTAAGCTTAAAATCTAACAATTAACCCAATTTCATCAAGTATTCAACAATGGAAACTTTTGAAAACTTTAGCAGTTTTACAAATTGGTATATTAGCTAGCTAAATCAAGCTCCTAGGACCTTAAAAATACAAAAATTACAAGAAATGGACATGAATTACCTTAGAAATCAAAGGATTGAATGCAAAGAAATTAGAAACCCTTTTCTTCTCTTAAGGTTCGGTTGAAAAAGAATATGAAAAGAGCTATTTTATTTTTTTCTTAATTTTTTAGCTTATATAGTTTAACCTTAATTAAATTAGTTTAATTAATTTAAGCTTGATTAACTTAATCTAATCTATCATTAAGCCATCCTAGTGGAGGATGTCTTCATCATCCACCAACATTCATTATAAAATGGTTTATTTGCCATTTTGATCCTTTAACAACTTAAAAATCTATAGCGTTTGAACATTTACAACTTTCACAATTTAGTTCTTATACCTTAATTAACTATTCAAGTAAAAATTTAATAGACCAGACTTTAATTAACATTTATGCCCAAATACAAACTTGATTATTAAAAAATGAGGTTTCGAAACCACCATTTTTTACACCACTAAAAAACGGGTTGTTACAAATATTGTCCAAGGAAGTGGTTGATAATTTAACTCTTAAAGACTTAAGGTTTGTAGAAAGGCCGAGGAAGTGGAAAAATAATAGAATAAGAGAAGAAAATTGTAATACCCTATACCTGGCTTGGTCGCCAAGCCCGAATATTAGGATACCACACCACCGTCTCATGCCATATACAACAAGTAAAATGTCATTCTTACAAAACACCTTCCAATTTAGTATTTGTGTAGGTTTTAAGTCAATCTTAATCCTTAGTTATCATTGTTACATGCTATTCACACATCAAATAGCCTTATAATAATAGTTAATCATGCATTGAGACCATTAAGCAAAATTGTAAAACTGTCACATGGGTATTGATACTTAAGGAGTGGTATCAATATTTCTCCCAAGTGGTATCGATACTGCTTGGAAAATAGATACCAAACTTGCATTCTATTTCTCACACAAAAAGCCAAAGTCTCGATACCTTTCGAAAGTATCAATCATTTTACCCCGAGTATTGATGCCAAATTACACTACTAACTTCCTGCACTTTGAAAAATCATGGAGGTATCGATATTAAAACCCGAATATCGACACCTCTACTTTAGACATAAAAAATACATCAATTTTAAACATGTAACTCATACCAATTAGTGTCTAATCATCATGCATCTTTCACTTCATCAAATGGGCACCAAAATGTCTGAAATATCAGTCCAAAACTTCATAATCATGACTAAGCAAGAAACCAATAATTCAAATGTAAAGTCTATAAGTCCTAAGGCAAAATAATCATGTAAACAACTTAAAAGTCATAGCAAAAACCAACATATAGTCTACCACATTGCCTTATTCCCAAAACATAAATGAATAGATGATAAACACCTACGAAGTAACACAAAGACTTGCTTGACTCCTTAAGAACCACACCACTCACACCGACACATAACTAATCTACATTGGTTAAAGAATGGAGTGGGTGAGTTTAACAAGCTCAGTGAATGCCTAGAACAACTACTATGCAAACAGTTCATCAAGCATTGGTGAAGAATATAAGTAACAAAATTATAACAACCTCAACTTAGTTGACACATTTTACATCTTTTGCATATTCAATAGCCTAATTACAGAGTTAACTCATACACATTCATGCAAGCATCACAATACATACAAACTTATTTACAATTGAAGATAATTTGACAATTGAGCTATGAAACATAAAAGTGGGCACTATCACCACTCATTGGATACATGGATCTCCAACACACTACATAGACTCATAGAGTCAAACATGTCCCATTAGTGAAGCATATAAGCTAACACACTCCTTATTTCTCCTCAGATGTCCCGTTGAATGGAGCTTAGCTCACATTTTCTCATCCCTCCAACATGTCCTAGGGCCTCAACGCCCAAAATCATTGTTCATATAGGTAAGTACTCACAATCCTATAGCATGCCAACTATATCCAATGGTCTCAAGTGTCACAAGGCCAAAATATTTGTTATTAAGCACATATATTGCTTACTGATTTTCTGCTCATGACCACTGCATATTTTCATCATAAGAATAATATTATCACTAACACTTAGCTTGTTTGACATGTTCACATATAGAATTCCACAATAATAATCACGATCACATAACACATACAATGGCATATCATCTTAATACACATTTTCACAATTCAACGAGCACATGATACACAAGTTAAACATGAGCACAAGAGAACTTACACTTGGAATTTAGAGTAGGTGTTTAGGCTACAACTAAATTCCCTAACAACACATTGAATTGTGTCAACAAGCAAGTAATCTAAACACTCACCAATTTGCTTTCGCTGAAATGTTGAAAGCTCAAACTAGCCTTTCCTAGCTCGTAGATGGTGCTAGCGAATCCAGAACTTCAACACAACAATTCACACAATAGTAACACATTCAGAAATCAGCAAAGGGCTCACCACAAGCAACCAAAAACGTAAGCCTAAGCTATGTCCTTATGTAACTGAAACCTTTAACACAACAAACTTTAAATTTGAATATCTCGGTGTATACTCAATAATTTTGCCTAAAACCAATTCTGTTCATATTATAATTCACCTACGACTAATTCTCAACCTTTAAACTACAAAAAACTACACAATTCATGGTATCAACATTTTTCAACAAGTTTTGACTATTTCCACAAAAATTCATTAAAACTCAAGAAATCTTTAATGAAACTTCGAAAAAAGTTTAGGAACCTCTTAATCATGTCAAAAACTATTGATTAACACTTTCAAATCACATTTTTACTCAAAAATCTAAAATTCACCATTAACGACCCTATTTTCAGCTTTTAATCAAAACATGTGATTTAGAGGCTAAAAATTTAGTTTCAATGGCATAGTAACATTAAAAATCTAATGGGTAGATGATTGGTTACCTTTGATGGAAGAAAAATAGACTTTTTTTGAAAACCCGAAAAACTCACACATGAGGAAGATGATGATTTCAATGAGATTTTTGGATGTTTTCTTAAAGATTTATGAAGGTTTAAGGATTTGAGAATGATGGCAATCAAATTAATGTAGTTTGGAAATAAAAAATACATTGGGAGAGCAAGGGAAAGCAATGGACGCCAACACTAAGGAGAAAGGAGAAAACTATCGTGAAAATAAGTTGGGAATGGGGTTTTTAGGTTCAATTTTAAAAATTGGTCTATTTGCTCTTAAAAGATAACAATTTTGACTTTATTACAAATCAATCATTTTTTCTAAAATTAAAGGTTTCTAAAACTCTTTCTCAAAAATTGATTTGACCTTTTAAAAACTATAATTGTAAACATCACCGATATACCACGTAACATAATTCCAAGCACTTTAAGGCCATAATTTCTTAAATACCCCTAAAACTCCTAGACCCTATTTTGTGGTGTTACAAAAATATTGTCATTTGCACAGACCCAACGTTGCTCCATGTCAAATTTTGATTGTTGCTTTTTATGGCCTATATGTGATTATAGTAGTAATATGTATCAAGGGAAAAAGTAATCTTAATATGAGATTTTTTGGGTGAGAGATTAAAGGGCATATCAAATTATCAAAGATAGATGGGGACGATCACAACAGACATGAAATTTTTCTACAATTAATTAGAAGATTATGGGATATAGTGAGAGTTTCTAGAAGTGGAACATTGATACCTAAGGCCATATTTTGAATTAGGTTATGGCTTGCAAAAACTAATAAGAAAAACTATTTGTTTTGTTTTGAGTGATTTGTATCATGACAAGATTATAAAAATAAAGAGACAACTCAATTTACTCATTAAATATGAGGAGATTTTATGAAAATAAAGGTTTATTTTGAATTGGCTATATCATAGAGATCACAATTCCTCTTAATTTTACAATGTGGCCTCTAAGAAAAAAGATAAAATTTTATCAAATTATTGTAGGAGGATAAAATAAAATGCAAGATCATAAGGATAAGGATGCTTTGGCTTTAATGTATTTTCATAATTTGTTTACCTTTTATAATCCTAATAATCTAGCTAAAGTTACAAGGGAATTCTTTTAAAGGGAATATGAGGATGAGAATAAGAGCTTGACATAAGATCTTGAAAAAAGAGTGTTGAAAGCCCTTTATGAGATGAATTCAATGAAAACATCGAGGCCGAATAGGACGTTTGCGGGACTTTTACAAACATAATTAGGATGTGGTAGGTAAGGATTCCTACATGGTTCACAAAGCATTTATAGAAAAACAATCTTTTGAACATCAATGTGCTTTACTTCATGGGGTTAATGAAACAAATATTGTTCTTATTTTGAAGAAGAGCGGTATTATGAAGAATATTAACAATATGCCATAAGCATATGCAATGTAAGTTACAAAATCCTTTCAAAGATATTGGAAAATAGATTGAAAGATTATCTTTCAGGGTTTATCTCAAAACCTAGAGAAATTAACTACTGATAGCATGATTATAGCCTATGAGGTAATACATGTTTTAAGGAGGTGATAATGTGGGAAAAAGAATTATATGGTGGTTAAAATTAATATGTGCAAAGCATATGACAGTGGTTCTTTCTTCATGAGGTAATGATATTGATAAATTTTACTAAGTAGATTTCTTGGATAATGGCATGATTAAATTTTGTTTAGTACAAAGTTATGATAAATGGGTATACATCTAAAATCATTATGCCAACTAAAGGACTTGAATAGGGGGATTCAATTTTTTCGTACCTCTTTCTTCTCTATGATGAAGGTTTTTCAAAATTTATAGTGGATGTTGTTCAAGAAAAGTTACTTCATGGTGTTAAGATTATCCTAGAGTCTTCATATATCTCACTTATTTTTTACTATATGATGCTCTCTTATTATTCATGCTAAGAGAGATGATGTGGTTGAAATGTGCCTTGCCTTATCTAATCTCCAAGTCCGAAGCAACTAGAGTCAATTAAACACCATACAAGTAATAAAGTGACAAGTAAATGTCGAGTTATCGTACCCACAGAGACTGCGCAAAGAAATATTTATGAAATACAATTAAAAACACTTCGGTGGTTGAAAATATATTGATTTTGAGGAAGTGATTAAGAACTAAAATTTAACTAAGTAAAATAAAATAAAATAAAAATAAAAGTTCCAATTCACGATTTCAAAAGATGGTTTTAATCAAGATGACATAATTGTGTTAGATTAATAACATTTCTTAACTTAATATTACTAAAACAATGTTTATGTTGTTATGAATATATTCACAGCAACTTGTTAACTATAGCACATACAGACTTACTAAATTAATTAATCATATCACTATGTCAATTCGAACAATTAATCAATTTAAATAAGCAAGTAAAAGATTAAGTGAAGTAACAATATATACCTACATTGAAACAGTTTAATCACAATAATCTTGCAAGTTATGCAAGGCTAATGTACTGTTTAATATCGTCGCTAATTTAACCCTTAGCTACCTTCGAAGATTAAACATGCACTGATTAAGTATTGTGTCAATTAATTACAATTTCAACACAATTAATAATTAATTCATTAGTTATCTTACAATTGTAATGCAAAAATAACATAATCATGGTTTTACTTAATCAAACAATTTAACAAGACCTATAACAATACAAACATAATTTTAATAACTTAAGTGGACAAAATGCAATCAACCTAACACGCACTAAATTTAAGCCATGTTAATTAAATTAAGAATAACAATATAACAAATATTCATAGACATGTTCATAACAACAACAATAAAAGTTAAAGGATAGGAAACTAGAATCAAATCCCATGTTTCTCTGAAGTTTGACTAGTTTGCTCCGCTCCTCATTCTTTGCTCGTTCTTGTTGAACCGAGGTTTCTACAAGCAATTGAATGCTGCTAGCAATGATGGTTGAAGGGCTCTTTTCCAAGAGGGGAAATTAGCAAGGGAATGGAAGGGAAAAATGGGAAGCAAAAGAAGGTTTGGAAGAGAGAAAATGAGAGAAAAGTGAAGAATAAAAGGTGTGAGAGGTGTGTTGAAATGAGTAGCAAAGAGGGGTATTTAAGGTGGGATTGGCTGCAAAAATAGAAAAAATTCAGCAGCCATAGACCCCCTTGGCCGGCCACACACATGGCAAGTTTGAAGGTTTCAAACTTGCTAAATTTAGCTAGGAGCAAATCTACAAAAGCTTCATAAGTTGAGGGGTTTGAATGCAATTTTAAGGAAACTTCAAGGGCTGATTTGCAAGTCAAATAATCAGCTAATTTGAGCTGATTGGGTCAACATGTTGGACGGTTTTGGGCAGCCCATTTGCTTGATTGGATCAGTCTCCCGGTTTAGCGCAATTAGGCCTCCTTTCATAATTTATTTAATAATAATTATTTAACCCAAAATAAATTGGATTAAAATTAAAATTAATTATATTATGTATCAATAATCATCATTTGGACCGTCTTAAGCTGAGAAATTAATTCGCCTCAATGTTTGAGAACTCGCTTCTTGGTTTTGCGCTTTTAGTAGTGTCTGCTGATCCAATTTTCACCCTTTATGTAAATCTGTTGAAAATAAATCAAAATTTATAAAAATTTATTATAAAATTAATTAAAAATTAATATTTTAATAATTTAAGTACAATTTAATTATTTTATAATTATATTATATTTTTCGACAAGAACTTGAGTTAAAAATGGCATGAAAAAATATATAATTTTGTGTTTCCAACATGCAAATAAGTATAATATTTAATCATACTATGCTAAAAAATCATTTTTGAGTCCCATACGAGCTTATGAAATCTCTTTTGCTAACCCAAGGTCAAATTAGGACCAAATTGTAAAGTTTTCAAATTTTTTAGTAAACGTTGTGACATCACAGTTTCCACGTCATAACATTATCAGTCAGTGAGTTGTGTCGCAATTCAGACATCTCAACGTCGCAATACCACTCACTATCGATCTATGTTGCGACATTGCCCTTGTTTTGGCAATGAACACATTGATACATATTTCATGCTTTAATCAAACACTTATATACCAATTCAAGCCTGTGAACTTTTGAAATCAAACATATCATACTTATGCAATTTGGGAACCAAGCACTTAAATGACCCAAACATGAATCGAACAAATCATGCACTAAGTTATATATTATGCTTAACATTCAAACATACCATTTCCAAACTATTCATCAACTTATCTATCCCAACTACTTCACTTTGCAACCTTTAACATGCCAAAGTCATCCAAGTTTAAGATCATCACACATACTAGCATTGAACATGACCAAGACCATGCATTAAATAAGTCATATGTCAAGCTTTTCAGACAAGTTCAACCATAGCCACATTTACACATAACTATCAACTCATAAATGACCATTAGCATTAAAAAGTGCCCTTATATACATGCCATGATATTTAGACTCAAAATGAACATAATTCTACCTTCTTGTTGATAGTATGTGCTTCACACTGATCCGGCTCGGCAAGTTCTGCAAGGTGATGATCTACAAGTAGGGAAAACAAATAGAATAGACATATAAATGCTTAGTAAGTTCAAATGGAAAATACTATTCTTACCTTGTTCATACACAAACATGTTAGCTACCTCAATTTTGGCATAATTTTGGCTAGGACATGACACTTAAATAACAAGGTGAACATAAGTATCCATGTTCATTAGACATTATAAGCAAGCTCAAAACGTACCGATTTATATCACTTTCACATAACTTATCTCAATGTCATATTCTATCATTATCCATAAGAGCATACCAATTTTACATAATTCATTTTTATTGTCATATTCCATTATCAATCTATAAGATTATACCAATTCTTTACAACTCACTCCAATTTTATATCAAATTATTTTATCAAATCCATTTCATTACATTTTAAAGTTTCATATTTCAATTATAATGTTGCGCCCGATGAAATCTAAGTTCGCATGAGCATCAATTATATATATACGCATTTCCATTCCCTATAACAATCATTTCCATATGATCATACCCTATAATATTCCATATTTACATATCGCACCCTATAAATGATCACATTTTTCATTTTATATAGCTTATAATCATTCAGATTTTCACATTTATACCCTGTACTATCTCATAATAGTCAATTATCACATAACATTTTAATTTAATCCATTACGAGCTATATATGCCAAATTCACTAGTTTTTCAAAGCATACTCAAGCATATATATAAATCAAATTAAACATAAACAAACATATTACTAAAAATTAGGTTGTAAGTTTCATGTGAACTTATCTTTTAAAAACAAAACGAATAGATCTTTCAAGGACTAATCCATAATTTTTGTTTTTCCCTTATTAGCTCCACTTTGATCCAAATCTTTATCTATATTAATATTTTGTTTAACAAATCAATAGAAAACATTTTTATACAATGTCATGAGGTGCATGATCCTATATAAGTCAAGTTTTCAAATTTCCCCATATTTTATATTTTATTCAATTTAGTCCCTAAACTCAAGATAGACATAACTTTCAATTCCTAGCTTTAGATTAAAATTTGATTTCACATATTCTCATTAGGGAACTTATATTTTCTATTTCTAACATAATTTCATGACATGTTTTACATTTATTCAATTTAATCCCTAACGTAACAAAGTTAACAAACAAGCTAAATTAACTGTACAATCTAGCCATTTCCATAATCTAAGCTTAAATCTATCAATTTCAAGCCTAATTCATCAATTAATCAACAAAGAAAGCTTTATAAAACTTCAACGGTTTATCAAATTGGTACATAGGCTATCTAAATAAAGCTCCCATGATCCCAAATCTATAAAAATTACAAGAGAATGACTTGATTTCATTACCTAATTATTGGTCGAATGATAGGAAGGATTTCTTTGAAGTTTTCTCCAAGGCTTTTTTATGGTTTACAGTTGAAGGAAGAATAAAGATGATGAATTCCACTATCCTTACCTATCTATACCTTAATTAGATGTTAATTAACTTAGTTTAATAAATTAATCATGGTTTAATTAATATAATTTAAATTTTAATCACATTTAGTGGGATTACCACCATCATTCACTACCACTAATTTAAATATGGTTTAATTATCATTTTGGACCTTTGGGTAATTACTATTCAAGTCCCCAAGTCTTTTGTCAATTAAAATTCTATAGTGATTGGACTTTTACAAATTAGTCCCTAAACCTTAATTAACTATATAATTGGCAAAATTGGTTGACCAATCTTCATATATTTTTATATTAACTTCATAAATATTATTATTTTATATTTACGTATGCAATTTACGAAATAGGTTTACGAAATTGTATTTTTTTGGCACCATTAAAAATCAAGTCGTTATAATGGTCATAATGAAGATATTCTAAGGATATATATTGAGTTTTAGCAGAATAGATAACATAGATAAAACATCATTTTTTTCAGTAATAATATAAAGACTATGCATAGGAGAGAGATTGAGACTTGATTGAGTCATGTTATACATTATTGTGAATTTGGCAATTCAGAATTGAATGGGTTGGTCTAATTTAATTGCCTATTAAAACATTAAAATTAGAGGTAAGGAAATATTAATTAAATTTTTGGAATAGATGATTCCAATAAATGCAATGGGATTATTTATACTTTACTGGTGTTTGTGAGAAGATATTAATCTAATATCTTAATATATTTTGGTGAAGTGAGAAGAAGGGTGAGAGTTGAATTTTTTCGGTAGCATAGAAAAGAATTGGTATGTTGAAAGTAGATAGTGGGATAGGTTTTAGAGATTTATCCTCTTTTAACGACGCTTTCTTTGCAAAACAAGTAAGATAGCTAATGTCAAATTCACAATCCATTTTTCGTTGATTACTAAAGAAAGATATGAATGGGATGTTTTAAGCTGCCATGAGAAAGTTTCAGATTCTTCCGTTTGGAAACATTTGTTGAAATGGTTCAAAGTGTAAGAGCAAGTCTTAAATGACACATACTAGATGTTTCAAAAGTCAATTTTCATCAAAAGTTGGGATAGTGAGATGGTTGATTTAATCTAAACCATTATTGAATAACAATAGAGGAGGTCACTATTGATAAGTTTATTGAATGGCCAACAAGATGGGAAGAGAACAAAAGGTTAATGACAATAGAGGAAGTTGGTTGGAAGCTAATTATAGATGCACCCTTGACTTTTGCATAGGTCAAAAGATATCATGTATTAGGGTCTTAATCTCGATAGAGCATATTATCGGTCGTGATTTGATATGTCAAATTAGGCTTCTCATTACACTTTACAAGCGTGTTTTCGAGCAATTTAGAGGACTTTTGTAACAATCCATTTTTCAATGGTGTTAGAAATAGTTATTTTGGGACCACAATTTTGACTAGTGAGTCAATAGATGTTAATTATTTAACATTTATGAGTCTATTAGAGTGTTGTATTAATTTTTGTTCAATGATTTTGATGTTTGGTTGGTTAATTAGGTAAAAAGGATTAAATCGTAAAAGCTGAAAAAGTTAATCGCTATTAATTTAAAGGTGCTAAATGACTATAGAAGCATGATAAGATAGCTTTAAATGGAAATTAGCCATATTTTGAAGTAGGTGGACGGTTCATGCATGTTTTTGGTGAAATTTTAATTAAATTACAAGGGTAAAATGGTATTTAAGTAAATAAAATTATATATAAGAAAAAAAAGAAAACAAGCTATTCGAAACCTCCCCAACCCAGCCTAGATGTTATGGTCAAATAGTCAAAGCTACATTAGTCACCAAAATGACTAAGTAACCCTACGATCTGTAAAAACCCTATTTTAACTCACTTTGGAAGAATGCAGTTTCACTTGAGTTAGTTTGGAAAATATACCTTTATTAAGTTGTCTATTCATAAGTCACATTTTTATTGGTAATGGTGACGTTTTTTTTATAAATAAAAAGCTTGTTATTTTTCGTTTTGTTTTGTAAAATTCCATTATCTAGTAATGTAGCGGAAAACTCTATTTATGACAGATTTTAATTAGGTCAAGCAACATGTATTTTTCGGTTAACTTATAAAATCATTGTGTTGAATAATGCATGCATAAACCCAAATCCAAAGCCACAAACCACTGTCCAAAATTAAACTTTACAGTCCAAAAACCAAATAAATAATTTTTAAAATTATTAACAGTAAAATAGTCTGAAGTCCATGCTACGTTCGTATGTCGGGTCCGATCCTTGTCTCGATCATTATGTGAGAAGTTGTGATTAGGGGTGAGCTTAAAATAGATCATTGTGAGTCAGTAACATTATAATCATACAATCAATCATATGGGCAACAATCATCATTTTCATTACAGTACGGAACATGTCATGAGCATGAAAAATTAAAAATATTCCTACCCATCATCCTCTACACACCACGAGTTCCCTAGAAATCATCTGCCAATCACTAAAAAATGTGAGCCGAAGCTCGATATGGATAAACCACTAAGTACAATAGTCCAGATATACTGCAAATAAATATGCAAAAGCTACCAATATCATGGTCAAGCCACCAATAATGGTAAATGCAGTTAAACTGCCAATTATGGATAAAATCTCCAATCTTCTGGGTACTCCTGATGCAGTGCACTAACAACAATAATGCAGACTTTAACTATCGCCAGTACTCCTCGAAACTCATCCGTCAACCACAATAACCCACCCCATGCATAAGCATTATGACATACAATCATTGAGCAAAATAATGCTTTCAATTTGGTTTTAGTGCAATGGCATGTCTAACATGCTTACAATAACTTAATCAATTCAATGGCATGCTTAACATGCTTACGATAACATATTCGGTACATGGATTGAAAGCATTCAATCAGTTGATACAATGGCATCACAACCAAACATACTTATTATACAATCAAACAAGAACACAATGAGTTGCATGCTATACAAGCACTCAATCAAACATTAACAGTTCATATAATGTCATTACAAAGCTTAACAATATCAAGCATGTAGTCAATCAATCAAACATGTCAACTTTTCATCTTTGCGAATTCAATAAGGCTCGTAATGTACCTTGCTCAGCATCTTTCAATTAATTTATTAGGCCATTCATCCATGCTTAATTAGCAAGTGTTTAATACCAATTTATATATTATACTAAGAATTTACAATCGATCAAACAAAGTTAGGAACCACACCTTAAAATAGCAAGTCCCCAACACTAATCCGCAAAGCCCGCGTTTCTTACTTAAACCTTAAATGTGCCTAAAAAAAAATTACAGAACTTAACAGGTTAAAATACAGTTAAACCAACCTTGAAACACCATCCTAAGTTTTTGGCCAAATCAATGTTACACAAACAAATTTTCAAAGTCATTTCGGTTAGGAAGCATACATTGATTTGATGCGAAACGAGGGCGCGAACAAAATCTGACTTCACTGCTAATCCGAGACATTCAAATCAGTTTCTACAACCAAAATATAATAGAAATTCAGTAACTTAAAACCAATTAAGAGAGCTAAAAAATTCATCCATAGCGTCCCCTCTTAACGAAAATAATATTATGTAGTTATTCGCAACAACGGCAATAATGCTTTCCGTTTTACTAGATCCAAGTTGCCAAATGAATGAGATCGAACACACCTATAATGGACAAGATCGAAGGCTGATTAGAATAGAGGAATAATGACATTAAACTTGATATAGAGGAGTGGCAATATGGAAGAAAAATGGTAGCCTCATCATGGTGATTTAAGGGACGACACCCACCACAATCGGCACAATAAAGGGTTATTTTTGTTCGGCACCAAAAGGGGAATTAAGGGCTGCTCAGGGAATATTTTTAGGCTTGAAAAAAGGAAAGTAAGTTCAGAATCAACAGCACAAAACAACAATTAAAGGCTTAAAATGATAAGTAACAGAGGGGATCTAGGAGGCGATAAACACCATCAATGGAAGTTGCTCTAGGGCTACTTTGGGGTGGTTTAAAAGAGGTGTTTAGGGGATAAATGGGACTAATTTGAACATGAAAAACTTTGAGATCTCAATAAAACAATAGCTTAAAATCAGCAACAAAAGAATAAAAGAAAGGAGAGGAAGAACGACACTTACACGAAGAAAAGAATGAGTGACATAGTGAAGGAGAAAGGGAGCAAAAATGAGAGAATTTGAGAGGGGGGAAGGGGTTGGATGGCTACAAAAAAAAAAGATGACAAAAGGCTAAACAACAGTTGAAAATGTTACATTTATACGTAGGTTAACTAGGTTGTGGCACAAAAATTGGAGGGTAAAATTAGCAAATATTTAGTCATTTTGCAAGGGAAAGGAATCAAACTCGGGTCCCTAAGCCAACTACACTCTCTCCTTATTTTTTCTTAACATTAAGCCAATTACCCATTCGTGAAATAATTTAACAAACTTTAAACAAAAAATTTGGGATGTTACATTATCATCTTCTCCATTTGAACTTTCTCAACCGAAAAACACCATTAGAAGACTTTAAGATTTTCGACCAGCATTCATCTTGCATGTAAGTGAATTTTACTTCTGCTATTAGTAAATTTTATGTTTCTTGGATCGTTGTAACTTAATCTAGCAATTCGAGGATTATTTCGTAAAACTGTTAAATGTTATGAAACTTTCCATTAATGATTTTTAGATTTTTTATGCTAAATGGTAGAGCATGAAATTATGTTAAGAAATAGGACTAATTTGTAAAGTGAATTTGGATAGTTTTGAATTTTGGGACTAAAATGTTAAAATGTTGAAATTGATATGAAGTTTATAAAAATTTAGTTGAATGAGAGATTTCAAAGGATGGTATGGGAATCAAATTAAAATAATTGGGGTAAATTATGAAAAATATGTAAGCTTCGAGTTTAGGGATTAAATTACATAAATGGTAAAAGTTTAGAGAAATAATGTAAAATGTTAGTAAAGGGTCACGTGCATGTAATTAAGCATTATAATGTATTTGGAATGGTTAATTGAATTAAATTATACTATAGATCAAGAAATGGATCAATCGATACATTATAATGTATGATTATTGAATAACAATTTGGATTATTATATGGACTAAAGTGTGATATATAGCATAATTGATGTATATGAATGGAAATGGAAATTATATAGTTGAATTCATGTGAATGTGATAATGTTTAAATAAGTAAATGATATGGTTATGAATCGAGGCTCATATGAACTTAATGAATGGCTAGGATAAAAATGACATGTCATTAGGGTTATTAATGTTTCGGGTGTTGGTATTGGATTTCCTAACGATGGCTAAGGTCTTGTATTTGTTGCGGATTCTTCATAGCTTGTGTAAGTAGCATCGTGTAGCCTTATCATCCTAACCCATAGCTCGTGTGAGCATTGTTATCCCATGTATCCAATGTTATTTTGTTTTAGTTCATCGGGTGGAAACTGGATATATGAAATGGCAAATGGTTAGATGAAACAGAAATTGGTTATTTGTAATGGAAATAACAGTCGATTTAAGTACAATAGAATGGTTATGAAAAATGAATGTATGTGGTGTATTTCGTATGAAAGCATAACTTGATATTTATGTTACGGTTGTGAATATACTAACCTTGTTCAGTTGCTATATGCATAGGACAAAGAATGCCATGTTTTGAAATTGTATATATATGTGATCCATGCTTAAGTTATACTAAAATCGATAAGTTATGTTTAAATTTCCGTACGAACTTACTAAAATAGTGTTGCTTATGTTTGTTTTGTTTGATTCTTTGTAGATCATCGAAAATATTATAGTCAGTTAGAACTCAAGTTAGAGCTCACATTATCCAATCCAAAACTCGGTAGATTTTTTATCATTTTGTGATAGGTTATAAGTGGCGTGAAAATAGGTATTTTGGTTACAAGTGTGTAAATATAAGTTTGTGTTTTTAAATGGCATGTAATGTTAAGCTCTAGTTATTGTTATGTTTTGAGATAAAGTGACAAACATGATTTGGTCATTTGGTTAACTTTGCTTAAGTTTGTTTTGGTATGAGAAGTTGAATTTGTGCTAATGTGTATGGTATGATAATGATGCTTAAATGGTGATTAATGTTAGATTGCAAATGTTTGAATTGAGGTGCCAAATGTGGCATATTTGTTAGGCACTTAGGATGAATGAAATAAGTGTTATTTTAGGTATGTTTTGATGATTTTTGAACAGTTTTGAATGAGCGTATAATGTAGCTTATGACCTAAGTGAACTAGGAATAGGCGAGTTGTTGAAAACGGACCTTTTAGGAACACACGGGTTGGTTTGTGCCACACACAGGCATATTGCGTGGCCATGTGGTCTATTTGATTTAGGTGCCATTTGATATACATGACCACAGTGAGTTTAACAGCTTAGCCACACGACCGTATGAAAGTTTGCATAGTTTACAATTTAGTCCAACACGGCCACTGTTAGTTACACGTCTTGGCGAAATGACCGTATGACCTTGGATTACATAACATCAGTTTGTGGCATGGTTTGAGGACATGAATGTCTGGTTTAGTGTGACCCCTATTTTGTATTTTTTTCTCATTTTTTGAAATGTTCCAAATGAGTCCCTGGTTTATTTTAAATTGTTAGAGCTTCCATAGGCTTAATTTAGTCCCGATAATATTTGAAAAACATGTTTTTGATTATATGTTTGATGATTAATGATCATTTAGACAAATTTTGCATTGATATAGCATGATTCTATTCTATTATGTGTGGTAGCATCTAGTAACCTTAATCTGGCAACAGAGATAGGTAAGGGGTGTTACATCTTTGTTGTGTTTCCAGTTAGTTGTAGTTATTTGAATTAATAAGTGATTAAGGTAATTTTTGTGCCATTTTGAGACCCAAGATGACTAATTGGAACCTGGGGAATCTAACAGGGTTGGTGAGTGATGTGGGGAGTCCACAATGGCCCAAATGGCACAAGAACATCACCTAGAAGGGGGTATTAAGATATCGAAGCATAAAAGTCGTGATACCCTTAATAGTGTTGAAAATAAAGAATATTTAGCCACAAAAGTGGTATCGCGATACTCGAGCTCCCAAAAGCCCCTATTTATAGACTGAAACAAGGGAGACAAAAAATGACTAAAGGGGTAATCCTTGTCCAACATGTCCCCCAACCAAAATTAGACAATCAAAGGTAATATGGTAACTTTTTTGGGTTGTAATCAGATAACAAATTCTTCTTTGGCTAAGAAAGAGCAAAGATATTTTAGAATATTCATCTTTTCATCTTTTTAGCTTAGGGTTTAGTGTTTTTCTCATCTTGTTAGGAATCAAACCCTTTCTTTTATGGTTTAATGCTAGTTAGTTAGTTAGTTAGTTAGTTAAGTTTATTGTAGCTAGGTGTTAATTATCTTTTAATAGATCAACTTTCATTGTAGTTACACTTTAACCCTATGATTTAATATTATTCAGTTTTCTTTCATTCCACTTATTAAAAATAATTTCTTTAGTGTTTTTGTTCATCTATTTTATTGTAATTTTTGTCTTCTCCAAGCTGTTAAAAGAAAGCTTGGATTTTATTGTCTTGCTTTATGATTGATTATCTATTGTTAATGTTTTGAGAGAGAAGCATGAGTAACTAAATCATAGGTGGTTGGTTGATGGAAATGAGGGGAAGTTGATTTTTGGGTTTAAGGACGAAATCATAAAATTTGGACTAAATCGAATAGACTTCATAACTTAAGATCGATTCCCTTAAGGGAAAATTAAGATAAGTGAGATTGAGAGGAGATCTTATTAGGCACCACTTTGATAGTCTCGTGTTAGTTTGGTGTGGTCGAGGGAAAAATTAGACTAATTTGTCTAAATCAGTCAAATTGAGATCAAGAGGTAAAATTGAACCAATTTAGGGGTATTGGCGATTTAGATCTCTAAGTCAAAGGTTAGCCAACCACATGGAAATCAACCAACTACTTGTTGTTATCTTAATTGTTAGATTCATACTTGTCTAGAGTTACAATTTAGTCCCTTTTCGTTCCTAGATAATTAATTAGAGCAATTAACCTCTTGTATGACTTGACATAATATATTTGGTTAGTGATTAGATAGCTAGACTCTTTTAATTGCATGTTCGTAGTTTAGAAACCGCTTAATCATTTACTCCTTTAGGTTCAACCCTTGCAATACTCTGGTATTCTATTGGATAATATAAAGATTGCAACTGACACTATAGGTTTGCAGTTAAAACCACACTTTTAAAATTATTTTATAAAATTGTTTATTTTCTATGCATGCGTGCAAGCGGTCAAGTTATTGGTGTCAGTGCTAGATTAAGTGATTTTTGGTTATGTGCATGTTATATAGGAAGATAATTGACAAAAACTAAGTTTATAGTTACAACACTTTTCCTTCTTTCTCATAATTGAATACTCATTGTCTTGATTAGAGGATTCACGCGATTTGTTTATTTAATTCTATTCTTTTATTTGTTGTAGGGAATTAAGCTTTCTTGAGGAGGAAGAAATCTTCGATTAGGGTGAGATTTACATCTCTACTTGAAACAATGTGGTATGATCGGATTTGGCTATGGCCTGGTATAATTACACCATATATTGGCGTTATGCACTTCAAGCTTAATCTGTCTCTAACATCTTGGGCTACATCAAATCTCTAATTCAGTGAAGGTGAAAATGAAGATTTAGTGGGTTTTCTCTGTAGTTTCGAACATATTTGTAACACTGTTAGTTACAAAGGGGTTTCAAATAAGTCAATCCAGTTACTTTTAATTTTGTTTGCACTCAGAGGAAAAACAAAGGAATGGTTTGATATGTTAAGAGTGTAGTTCAGTTGCAATACTTTTATACTAGGTTGGATTAGGATAATAGATCACAGTTTGATATTATTTCTAGGGGGAACATTTGGACAAAATTAGCATGGGAAAAAATTATCCTACTTGAGAATATTAGCGGCAATGAATCCACCTGGAACTAAAACCATTCATCTATCCGAGAAGATTCCAGTAGAAATGTGAGAGAAGCATTGAGTCAAGGAATGGGGCAAGCAAAGGAGCTGTCAACACCTATGGAAGCTACAACTATGAAAGGTTTTTCAATGTTGAAAGCATGGAACTTGTGGGAACTAATTTACCTAATGGGAATAAGGAAATCACATCTCCGAGTAGAAGTACTATCTGTTGGTGATGACTGGGAATCCCAAGAAGAAACTGATCTAGCTCGAAAGTGAGTGGATAAACCAATTGGATTGGTAGAGGCATTGTAAAGAACCATTAGGACATCTCAAGGATACATCCAAAAAGATGATATCGTCCATAATTAAACTGCCAGAGTTAGAATAGAAACCCTTTCGCGAGGGATTGAAATACGGATATTTAGGAAAGAACAATTTATTGTCAGTTATCATCTCGGCATGCTTAACTTTGGCAAGAGAATTGGCTTTTCTTTAAGTGTTAAAGGCTCATAAGAAATCCATTGGGTGGACTATAGCCAACATAAATAATTTTACTGCTTCCTCGATGGGTATTCTAAGTATCATTAGATTTTGATCCATCTGGATGATCAAAAGAAGACCACCTTCACTTGTCCTTTTGGTACTTATGCTTTCTGTAGGATGCCTCTTGGGCTATGTAATGCTCCTGCCACTTTTATGTGATGTATGACTTCTACCTTTTCAAATATGATTGAAAAGGGTTTGGATGTCTTCATGGATGATTTCTCGGTTTATAGGGATTTTTTTCCAAATGCTGGGGAAATTTGGAATGACTCTTAGAAAGATGTGAGGAAACTAATTTAGTTCTGAATTTGGAGAAGTGTCATTTCATGGTGAACAATGATATTATTTTGGGCCACCTAATTCTAAAAAAGGGTTAAAGGTTGATCATGCTAAGATAGAAGTTATTGAGAAACTACCGCCTCCTTCTTTTGTACGAGGAATTTGAAACATCCTAAGGCATGTCGAATTCTATCAACGTTTCATCAAGGATTTCTCTCATATCTTGAAACCACTAAGTCGACCCCTAAAAAAAATTGTTCTCTTCATATTTAATGAAGAGTGCCTTCACGCCTTCAACACCTAGGGTTTTCCACGTGATTGGAAGGAGCCATCTATGATTCTGTGCGTCACTAGTGATTATGCGGTAGGAGTAGTATTGGCTCAGAAGAAAGCTAGGGTTTTCCACGTGATTCAGTATGCAAGCAAAACACTGAATCCTTCCCAATGTAATTATACCACTACTAAGAAAAGAATGTTAGTCACCATCTTTGCATGTGAGAAATTCCAACCATATTTGATGGCGAACCGGGTTTATGTGTACAAGGATCATTCGACATTGAAATATGTGATGAAAAAGAAATAAACTAAATCTAGGCTTCCAAGATAGGTGTTACTTCTCCAAGAAATTGATCTGTGGATTTTGGATAGAATAGGGACAGAGAATCAAATCGTCGATCAGTTTTCTAGGTTAAAGCTAGACGAAAATTGAGATGGGACTCCAGCTATAAATAAAACCTTTATGGATGAGCAGTTATTTAGTTTGAGTTGTTGGAAAATTTGAGACAGAATACCTTCCACACCTCAGTATGTCGAAATTGTAAATTATCTTATGAAAGGTGTTTTTTTCTAGCAAAAGCTTCTAGTCAACAAAAGAAGAAGATTGGTCATGGCATGAAGGACTGCATTTGGGAATAACTGTATGCCTTTTGACAGTTTATCGACTAGCTCATTCAAAGGTGTGTGGCTGAATAAGAAATGGAGGATATACCTGTTGGTTGTCATTCTTCTTCTTGTTGAGGACATTTCAGAGGAAAGAACACAACACACATTCTACAATCCGAGTTTTATTGGCCAACCATGATCCCAGATGCCTATGAATTCTCGAGAAAATGTGACTGATTCCAATAAATGGGGAATATTTCCAAAAGGGATGAGATTCCCTGAAAGGGGATTCTAAAAGTGCAGGTTGTTTATGTTTGGGGGATCGACGTCATGGGACCCTTTCCAAACATTTTCGGGAATCAGTAAATTCTTTTGGCTATGGCTTATGTATCCAAGTAGACAGAATTGGTAGATTTACCAACGAATGACACAAAGGCAATGGTGAAGTTCCTTTAAAAAACATCTTTTCAAGATTCAGAACACCTTGGACGTTTATTAATGATGATGGATCACACTTTTATAGTAGGCAACTAGAAAGCGCCCTCACGAAGTATAATTTAAGGCACCGAATTACCGTGGCCTACCACCCTCAAGCTAGCAGCCAAGTTGAAGTGTTGAACCAAGAGATCAAACAAATTCTTGAAAAGACAGGAAATCCAACTTGGAAGGACTGGTCGGTTCACCTAGATGATGCTTTGTTATCATATTAGACAACGTACAAGACACATTTAGGGATGTCTCTGTATTGATTGGTCTATGAAAAAATTTTCAACTCCCTATTGAGCTAGAAAAGCGGGCATATTGGGTAATTAATGGGCTAAATTTGGACATTGGTTTTACGAAAGAGGCTCATCTATTTCAATTGCATGACTTGGAAGTGTTTCAATTCTTAGCCTACGATAACACTAAATTGTAAAAGGAAAGAGTAAAATTCATCATGATGCAATGATCAAACAAAAGGATTTCGTGTCGAGTCAACAAATGTTGTTCAATTCTCGTCTGAAATTATTCCTCAGAAAATTAAGATCTCGCTGGTCGAGATCGTACACAATTACTCAGGTGTTAGATAATGGAGTCGTTGAACTGGTAACCAAGGATGGCCAATTATTCTTGGTAAATGGGTAGTGAGTGAAGTTGTATTTAGGAGGCACAAATAACACATTCAAGAAGGTCCAATATCCCAATTCTGAAGCATGCCATGGTGAGACAAGTGATCAAGAGGTGGATGATGACGTTGGCCCTGAAAAGGTGTATCAAGTCATCAATGATGTTTAACCCTTTCCCAAATTTTATTTGTAAATAATTTTCGCGTTTGAGAATAGACTCCATTTAATTTTCCTATTTAGTTGGGCTTGATATTCCTTTTATGTTAAATTTTAGGGCTTTAACAGTCCTGTTTTGTGCTTAAAGGGAGTTAGGATGAATAATTTGGAAAATTTTGAGAACTATACAAAGGTATCGCGACACCCAATGATGGATATTATGATACCCTGATAGTTTCGAGGGGAGGCAAAAATATTTTGGGTATCGCAAAACGGCTCCCTTTGTATCGTGATATCTCGGGAAATTTCAAAAATTAAAATTTTGGCCAATACATAGTGGTATCGCAATATTGGACCCTCGGCATCAATTTACCCAAAATATTTTCAAAATTGGGGGTCCAAAATTACCGGCATATCACGATACCCAACCCTCAGTACCGAAATACCCTGTTGGGTTTCAGAAATAACCCATTTTGGGTATCGTGACCCTTGCGTTTTTAAGGTTAAACCTCTAAAACCCTTTAAAATTCCCAAATTTCATTCAATTCTAAACCATAAATCCTTTACAACTTCTTCACCATTAATTTTTCTTTAAATTTTGTTCATAATCTCTTTATCCGTTGGTAATCTCTTTTGTTTTTTGGATGTTTTCTTCATTCTTCTTTCAGCTCTTTCAGTGTGCTTAGGGACGATGAAAACACAACAAAACAAACCCATTTGCCTTTAACAACAACAACCGAGGTTAAAAGTTCCAAGTTTTGTTGATTCTTGAAAATTTTTGTTATTCTTGCCTAATAGTTTGTTGCAAGCTGGGGAATAGTGGTGGACTTGTTGATAAATAATTTTGCATTGTTGTGGGCTAGATGGTTAGAATTTTTCCCTTAATATTGTTGCTTGATTAAGTCAAGATACGTTACAAAATGCCATTAAGGCAAACAAAACGAACCTGATCCCAATCTAAGCCAACTTCATTGTGAAGGTGGATTTATGCCGTAAGGCAGGTGTGATTTGACACTCCAACAATTCCAAAAGCTACAACGACAGCAAATTTAGGAGTGGACCCATTGTTGCAAACACAAGATAGGAGTGCCAAGCACCTTTCCGACTAAGCCTCTTTCGATAAAGGCTTTGGATGGCACACAATCACGGCAAGATGAACTTCTATAGGCGATGAAATATAATACATTAATGATGGAAATCGTTAAACCATACATCGACCATTATACAGCGAAGCATGGGCTGGCGGACTCGAGTTATTACGAACCCTTAATTTAATTGGGTTAGGATCTAAATTAAGCATGCACTTTTTCATTATTGCGTCCATTAATCGCCACCTGGTTAGGATTGATCATCTAATTCTAATGCATTCAATTATATTTTCATGAATGAAGTACATGCTTGAGTTTAATTAAAAGCATGAATGACTAAGGCACAGAACATCATAAACATGATTTAAATGAACTTTATTTAATTGATGTGATCATTCAAGCTAAACAACTTTAAGCTACCACTGTTGATGAAAAAATCACAAAACAAATTGTGAGCACAATTAAATTTAAAAGTAAACAATGATAAGGAAGAATAAACTCTGATTGCTACGCCAGTCCTCTACAATCTAATCGTAGCGACTTCCTCCAATCCTCGTGTTGCTCCTTCACAAAGTGCTACTCATGGTGGCCACCAAGAGAGTATTTTATCAAGGATTTACTAATTAATGGAGAGGGAAAATGGGGATGGCTATGCGTAAAAGGAAGGAAATGTGATGAGAATGAGAAATGAAGAATGAATGTTAAGTGAGAGATGAGGGATGAGAAGTGAGGGTTGGTATTTATAGTGGATGGATGGTTAAAAGGGTTGCAAAAAATAGCTTAAAATCCCTTAGTTTTCTCTTTTCCATGGCTGGCCATAAATTGTGGAGATAGGGGGTTATTTAGTTGCTTGATTCTTGCATAAAATCATGCTTGAATCAAGCAAAATGGTGGACAGTTTCAAAGGTGAAAATGATGTGTTGATTTTTAATTCATTTCCAAGTGTAGGGACCTCCAATTAAATCTCCTAAAAGTTGATTTTGGGCTGCTCATATACCCTTGCTGAATTGGGCTTCTCTCCTCCTTGTTTGGATGGTTTTATACCCCAATAGTTGTCAGACTTGTCCATCATGTAAACCAGCTTTAAGTGGATCAAAGAGACATCTTCATGACCTAATATGCATGTTTTTGCCGTCCAACTAGGGTAGAAATAATCGCATGTCCATGCAAGAATTAAAATGAGCCTCATGCATGATCAACTTCATGGCCCCACCGCAACAAAGATAGATAACATTAATATGTAGCATGAATTAATTAAATTATGCCTAAAATTAATACAAAAACCATAAAATTGCGTATTTTATTAAATAATGCCCATTATCATAACATGAACAAAATTCACCCAATTAACTATCAAATACTCAGGATTAACATTATTTTTTAAGTCAAAAGGTGCCAAAAACATCTATAAAAACTCTATATAAATTAGAGTTTATAGTGCACAAGTACTCGCTAAGTTGTTTATACTAGCCAATATCGAAACGTTTCTTCCACATTGTTGGAGAGAAAATAGAGGCAGAGAGAGAGAGAGAGAGAGAGGAGAAATAATATGGTGATCTTAATGATTACGTATGGGGGAATTGGGAACAATGTCATGTGCTATACTGTTCATAGTGCTAGAACCAATTTGAGCTGATCTTTTCTTTGCAATCATTCCAACCCAAAAAATCTATGTGACGTTAGCATTATGAAACCAAAAACTTGTGAAACTTAATAAGAAATGAATAAGTTAGATTCTTTCATTTATAGATACATCATAGCTGCATATCTTATTTTGATGGAATAATATGGAAAATGACTTTCGATATATTGCCTCTATTTTTGTTTAACTTGTAACTTGTGAACTAAAATAATTTGCTCTCAAATTTTTGAATTTACAATCTATCATTCTTAATTTGTATAGTAGAAGAGCTTATTGCACTATACATATCCATTCATTGATTGTTAAATCTATTCATTGTTAAAGAGTCATCTTTTATGCATGTTTGTGTGTTTGTTTAAGGACTAGAAAATAATTAAGTGTGGGGGAGTTTTATCCTTCGTAATTTTATATGTCAAATTAGGCTCCATATTACACTTAACAAGCTTGTTTTCGAGCAATTTAGAGGTCTTTGTCGTGCTTTTTGTTAGTTTTAGTTATTTGCATTAATAAGTTATTAAGGAATTTTTGTGCTATTTTGAGACTCAAGATGGCCAATTGGCACCTGGGGAATCTAATAAGGTTGGTAAGTGATGCAAGGAGTCCATGGTGGCCCGACCAGCATGAAAACATCACCTAGAATGGGGTATCGCGATATCAAAGCATAGAAGTCGTGATACCCCTGATAGTGCTGAAAATAAGGAAGATTGAGCCAACAGTGGTATCGCGATACCGGCCATAGGGTATCACGATATCCAAGCTCCCAAAAGACCCTCATTTCAAGACAGACAAGGATATCGTGATACTGGAACATGGATGTCGCGATATCACTATCGAAGGAGACAAAAAATGACTATAGGGGTAGTCCTTGTCCAACATGTCCCCCAACTTTTTTTGGGTTGTAATCAAATTAAAAAGCCTTCTTTTGGCTAAAAAAGAAGAGAGACCTTTTAAAATATTCATATTTTTAACTTAAGGTTTAGTCTTTTTCTCATCTTTTTAGGATTCAAACTCTTTCTTTTCTGGTTTAGTGCTAAGTTAGTTCGTTAGTTAGTTAAGTTTATTATAGCTAGGTGTGAATTATCTTTTAATACTTCAACTTTTGCTGTAGTTACACTTTAATCCTTTGATTTAATCTTATTCAACTTTGTTTTATTTCACCAGTTGTAAATAATTTTTTAGTGTTTTTGTTCATCTAATTTGTTGTCATTGTTGTCTTCTCCAAGCTTTTGAAAGAAAGCTTAGATTTTTATTCTCTTCCTTTGTGGTTAAGTTAATGCAATTTGTGATTGATTATCTATTGTTAATGTGTTTAGAGACAAGCATGAGTAGCTAAATCATAGGTGGTTGGTTGATGGAAATGTGGGAAAATTGATTTTTGGGTTTAGGGGCTAAATCATAAAATCTGGACAAAATTTAATAGAATTCAAAACTTAGGATTAACGCCCCTAAAAGAAAATTGAGATAAGTGAGACCGAGAAGAGATCTTATCGAGCACCAATTTGATAGTCCTGAGTTAGTTCGGTGAGGTCGAGAGATAAATTAGACTAATTTTTCTAAATTGCTACAATTGAACCTACTTAGGAGTATTAGCAATTTAGATCCCTAATTCAAAGGTTAACCAACCACATGGAAGTCAACCAATCGTTGTCTGTTATCGTATTTGTTAGATTCATACTTTTCTAGAGTTACAATTTACTCATTTTTTGTTCTTATATAATTAATTAGAGTAATTAACCTATTGTATGACTTGACATAATATAATTGGTTAGTGATTAGTCAGCTAGTTTCTTTTAATTACATGTTCGTAGTGTAGAAATCACTTAACCGGTGAATCATTTGGGTTCGACCCTTGGAATACTCTGGTGTTCCATTGGACACTATAAATATAACTGACACTATAGGCTTGCAGTTAAAACTGCACTTTTAAAATTCTTTTATAATTTTTTTTGTTTTTTGCTCATGCGCTCAAGTGGTCACATGTAGAGTGAAGTCAACCTGCAGGGTGGCTCATTCAAAGAAACTCAAGGTGAAAGGTCTGAATGATACTGAAGGTCACACCTTGACTGTTTGAGTGTTAAAATCTTGACAGAAAGTAAAGCTTTCTTGTAAGATTTGGGTTCTTTTGGTAGCATTTACTCTACAACTTAGTACTTATAAGAGATAACTTATTGAAAAGAAACTCTATGTTATCCTTGTTTATGACCTTTGTGGGTAAGATGTAGAGGAGGCAATCCATGTTTTTTCGTTTTAGTATAAATTCAAAGCAACTTTCTTTGATTTAATGTTCAACCTTATTTGTCATAACTAGTTTGATAATTGTAAAGTCATATTTAAGAGTTAGTGTCACATAAACTGTAACAGCTCGAATTTGGGGCTAGTCGGAACAGTGGTTTCGAGACCACATATTCGACGAGAAAAAAATTATTTTTATTATATTTTTATGGTCTACGATTTCACAAAATAATTTCGTAAAAATTTCGTTCGAAAATTTCGACGTTTGGGCACTCATTTTAGCCAAAAGGAGTAAATTGTAAAAAGTGCAAAAGTTGAGTTCTACATGTTAAAAGTGTCTAATTGTTATGAAATTTTAAATTGGAGGTCCTTAAATGGTAATTAGACCATTGGTTAAATTGTGGACAAAAAAGGACATGAGATAAGTGAAATAGGAATTTTTTAAGTTAGGGGCATTTTGGTTATTTGGTAATTAAAAAGTATTAAAAAGACAAAATAGACCAAAAATCATCATCTTCAACCTCATGGCCGAAATTGTCAAGGGGGAAGCCATGGTTATGGTTTTCAAGCTTCCAAGCTCGATTGTAGGTCTGTTCTAACCCTATTTTTAATGTTCTTTACGTTTTTGGAGTCCCGGTAACTTGATTTAGCTTATTCTAGCAATAATTTAACCTAAGGTTTATATTTGGAAAAATACCCATAGGTGAAATGTGTTTATTTTGATGTTTTATGGTAGAATATCAAGCTATAAATTATGTTAAACAACTTTTACTAAGCGATTTTAAGTTAAAATGAGTAAAACGACATAATCGGTCAAAATACCTAATGTTAATAAGTAAGTGTTAGAGTTGGAATTTGGTGTTGCCATAGAAGGGAAAAATGTTCAGCATGTCATAAAACATAAGAATAAGAGATGAAGTTTAATTTCCGAGCTTTGGGGTAAAAGTGTAAATATGTAAAAGTTTAGGGGCATAATCGTAATTTTTCCAAAGTTCGAGTCAACGACTGTTTTGATGAATGTAAGTGTTAAATAAGTTAAATGTGTCATTATAAGTCAAGAAAGACAGAATTGACTTTGATTAGTGAAAAAGAAAAGTGAGAAAAAGTGAGAAATTCCAAGTTGAACCTTCGGAATAAACAGGGATACAAATGAAGTGACAGAAATGGTCACATGTGTGGCACGGACTGTGTGTAGGCCACTATGTGAAAGTGAAAGTGATGGTCACATGTGTAGTACTATGTGCAGGCTACTACGTGTACCAAAATGATAGGTCACATGTGTAGTACTATGTGCAGGCTACTATGCGTACCGGATAGCTTCGATCACGTGTGTAGTACTATGTGCAGGCTAGTATGTGAACCGGTATCATTAATTATAAGGTGGTTGCTATGTGCTGATCCCACCGAATATCATTGATTACAAAGGGTGGTTGCTATGTGCTGAATCCATCGTGTATCTGTTATTATTCCAAAGTGTTCATCGGGAAATTGACTAAGTGAAAATAAATGAGATCATGTAACTATTAAGTGTGATTGAATGATGAATATATGTGTGGAATTGAATTGAATAATGATTAAAAGTGAAAAAGTGAAATTATGAAAAAGTAAAATTAGCAACAAAACAGTTTTGGACAGTAACAATAGTGTGACTTTGAAAAATCAAAAAAATGGTGGAAATTGAATCAGAGAGTGAATAAGATATGAAATGAAAGATTAATGAGTCTTTTTTTACATAAAAGAAACAGACAAGCAAAAGAGTTATATATTTTGAGATATTTGAATTTTAGTGAGGCAGGGTCAGATTGATTTCGGAATCCCCTATTCTGACTTTGGAAAATAATTAAAATTGTAAAAAAAATAATTATGAGCTATAATTTATATTCTTATAATCCTTAATGAGTCTATTTTCAAAAGAAATAACAGAAATACCATTTGAATTTTGTACAATGAGATAATTCATTTTTAGTGAAGAGTGGTCAGAACTATCAGACTGCGTAACAGGGTAAAATTTAAAGAATAAATTGTACTATTTGGCTGAACCAAAAATTCTGAAAATTTTATGGTAAGAGGATATGTGAGTCTAGTTTTAGGTAAAATTAATGGTTCTTAATTTTGAGTTCTGTAGCTCTAGATAAAATAATTTAGTGATACTGACTCGGATAGACAGCTTTGAATTTACATAATGGTGAATAAAGAAACTATAGAAAATGTTATTTCTAAGAGTGTTAAGTACACTAAGGATGAGGAATGGAGAGGAGGAAGGGGAAAATTAAATATATATATATATATATATGAATGATTTATGTATAATTGGTCATATGATCGATTATAATTGACAAACGTGAAAATAGAAATGATGCTTACGTTTGTATATTATTGATCATGGTTTAAGCTCATATTGGAAAATAAAGTTTCATAGTATGTATGTATGGTATATTTGATAAATGATTTGGTATGAAGTAAGGCCATGAATGGTATATGGATTAAATGCACTAGCTTGCGACTATGGTTGAGTGTAATGTTTATATCTTGTGTGATATGCATAGGAAACAGGAGTGGAAAGGAAATGAAATACTAAGTTCATGCTTGAAGTGTAAAATGACGCAAAAGGGGATGTTAAGTTAAACGATAAATATGTATTAGTATTGAACTTAATGAAATTGAACTGTACGTGAATTAAATGGAAATTGCAAATGATTTGATTTGAATTAAATGAATTATTGTGGTATTGAAATGTATATTGGATTGAGAAATTGAATTGAATCGTGAACATGAGAATCATGAATTAAATGAAATGGAAATGATGTATTGAATTGCATGACTATGTATAGGGTCTCAGAATCCCTATTTGTTACAAATATAGTATTTTGAAGTTATAACATGAAGATTTATAAAAGCATGTTAAAAATTTGAAGTTTTTAATTTGAATGAATTTTATAACTCAGTTTAATATGTTTATAAGTATATTTATTCTGGTAATGCCTCGTACCCTATTCCAGTGTAGAATATGGGTAAGGGTGTTACAATGTGACATCACCAGATTCGGCCCTAATGTTTAGGCCGGGTTTGGGGTGTTACATAAACTAGAACATGTTTTGCAGTTTTATGTCATAACATGATGAAAGGTGATCTGCCATAATTTGATATGTACAATTAAGTCATTTTCATGCTCCTTTAAGCTTGTTTTTTAGTGAAATTAGGTCTACTAGGTGTTAGTAGTTAAATACTTTGAATTTAGTATGAATTTTTGTTTTAGTGCCATTTTTAGTATTTCTGGTGTTATTATAGCGTTATGAATCAAAAGGAACTTATTTGGTGCTTCATTACTTATTTAGGAGAGCTAGGACGTAGGTGAAAAATATAGACTTGGAAGCTTTTAGGTCAACTAGGACAAAGTTGCAACGTTTTAATGGTTGAATTTGGGACTTAACTTACTATTTGAGTGTTAAAGGAGAGTGCATGAACAACATTGTGATGTCAATCTACACAAGGTTGCGACTCAACTCACTATGATGGTTGAGGAGTTGGAGAACTAGAACATCGCGATGTCACTTAATCAAAGGTGCATTGTTGATTGTTCAAGGATTGAAGGAGATGGCAGATGGTGACTTCTGTCGCGACGCGAGAACCTTGGTGGTCACAACATTGACTCGCAAAATTGTGGTGTTCTTATTCTTGTGGTCGCGATGTAGATGCATTAGTGCAAGGAAAAGAGAATTTCTTCGACAACATCACAACTTTGTAAAGTATAAGGTCGAGACATTGATCTGATTAACTGCAAAACTGACGGTTACCAAAGGGTATTTAAAGGGAATCTTGACTCCAAGCCATGGTCAAAGTCACTATATTCTATTTTAAGCAAGGGCAAAAGTTTCATTAGCATATTTTAGATTTTTATTATAATAATTTATATTAGATTTTAGAAATGGAATGGAGATGAATAAATTAGCTTAGAATACTTAGACACAAATTTTAGAGTTAGTGTAAAGAGACTTTTCATTTTTCTATTAAGTTTTCATTTATAATCTTTCTTATGGAATTGGTGATACAAGTTTTGAGGATTCTTGCAAGCTCTAATTTAGATTTTGTGTTCTTCCTCAATTGATAAGTAGTTCTAAACCTTGCTTTTAATTCTTTTCATCAATATATTGTTTAGAATGTTTGTTTCCTTGAATTCTATGTTGAGCTAAATTTGTTTATGGTTGATTGGGATGTTGGATATTAATTATAACTAGAAAGTATGTGTTAATGATTGATTTTTTTTGTTTGATTAAATTGAGAGGCTTAGTAGACTAGAATTGATTACTCTAATGAAAAACCTAGGTAGATAAGATCAAGGGGAGATTCTGTCATGTAAAAGAATTCGATTCAATAGTGTCAATTGGTGAGATTGAGAGGTGATCCATCAACTAGGTGAGATTGTGAGATCCTAGGTGGTAATTTGTAAGTGAGAATGAGACTAAGAGGAGATTTCCATTTAGAAATAACTAACAATTTAATTTTTAAATACAATCCTAGCTTAGTTGATGTCTAATTGAACAATTGACCATCATATTACCACTTGTGTTAGTCTTTTTAGCATGAACAAAACTCTTTAGATTAAGTCTTTTAGGAATTAATTTAATTTAGTTTCTTAATGATTTTGATATTGTTTGTGCTAATAATCTTTAATCCTAGTAAATTTATAGTTTTTTAGCTAGTGAGATTGCAACTTATTCATCTTTGTAAGACAATCTTTGTGGAGATGATCTTGGAATACTACCAAAGAATTTCACTGTGAGACATTTTCTGTACTGTAAATTGATGTTGTTATGCTTGTAGACATTTCGTGTTTAAAAGTAGGTTTTTATCTTTTTGTGAGTAAAATATACACAATATCAAAATGTTTAATGGTTTCACAACAAGTTCTACCCTGTTAGGATGATTCAAAATTTCTCAAAAGTTCACATGTGGTGTGCTAATTTTATTGATAAGTACCAATTTGCTCAGATGCTATTGCCTATGAAGTTTGGAGATCCTCATAGTCTTGTAATGTGGAAATATTCAAATGAAGGATTCTTGACACAAAATTTTGATGTTAGTCGAGGAAGATATAGTGATGTGTTAGGTTTTGGGTAGTATTACAAGACATTTGTAACACCCTATACCTGGCCCGGTCGCCGAGCCCGAGTAATAGGATGCTACACACCACCACCACATATCACACACATTATAATCGTCCCATTAGCAAGCAAATAACATTTATTTTAGCATTTATTAGAATTTCAAGTCAAACATATCCTAATAATCATATAAGCATGCTAAACATACATGAAATGAACTTATAAGAAGATTTAAACATGCTTTTAAACCGCTAAGCAAAAATTCTGAATAAATCACATAGGTATCAATACTAAACAAAATGTATTGATAATTCTCCTAGATGGTATTGATACCACCTAGAAAATTGTACCAAATTAGCATTATGTTTCTCACCTAAAATCAAAACCTAAGAAATTATAGGTACATTTCTCGCCTAATTGAGTTGCTGACTTCCTACACATTCAAAAATCATGGAGGTATCATTTTTAAAACATGAATATTGATACCTTTGCTCCAGACAGTAAAAATACAGCATATTAAAACAATCAGTCCAACCTAACTTAAATCCATTCAACATGCAAATTTTACCACATCAAACAATCTTCAAAATGACCATAATAACAGTTCATTCATCAAAACATGTCCGAGCAAGGAATCAACATAACAAGTTCCGAGTCCATAAATCCTAAAAGGAAATAAGCTATGAAAACATCTAAAATATCATGGAATATTTATGCAACAAATCTACCACATTATTCAACGTCCATTGACCATACATATAGTTCATGGCACTTCAACATAGCAAATATTCAAACCAAAACAATACCAATGAAATAATTATAACATCCATCAAAAGTGCTAGAAAATTAAACCCATAAAATATCATGAGAACCACATAATAATCGATCAAAGTCTAACCACATTGCCTTATCCCCATAGTTCATAGAAGCATATTAATACCACCTACGCAAATATTAAAGCCTAACTTGGATCACGTCCTTGATATCCCCGCACCACTCACACTGCAAACACTAAATATCTGCAATGGTTAAAGAGAGTGGGTGAGCTTAAACAAGTTTAGTGAATGTCAGAGTAGCCACAATGTATACACAACATCAAAGGTTAAATAAGAACATGCTATAACGCATTCACAACAATATTCTAACCAAGTCTTAATAACATATTCATGCTTCATTAAATCATAAAACTAGCATATACTCTTACGTATAACTACACTCAACTTACATACAAATAATCATTTTATAATAATTTTTCAAGACTAACAACGTATACATGCTTTAATAACTCACAAGTCTAGCTTATATATTCACAGGCACTCATAAGTTAAATGAAAATGACCCAAACCACAATTACATACACAATTTACTATAAGAACATACTAACGTTTTCATGAAACTTAAATCAACTCATTTAGCATATTATTCACATGTTTATGCATCCATCTCGCATCGTATTTTCATAATATATAATATCACATTTAAACGATAATTTGGCATTTGAGGCTTTGAAACATAAAAGTGGACTCTACCACCATACATCGGATCCACGAATCTCTAACACACCAAATGATTTGTATAGTCAAACATATCCCAAAAGCGTAGCATTTAGCTAACACTCTCTAACACACGAACATATCCCGATGAATGAAGCTTGGCTTACATTCCCTTATCTCTCCAAACTGTCCTAAGGCCTCAATGCCCAAATCACAAAACACAAGAGTGAGTATTCACAATCCTATGGCATGCCAACTATATCCAACGATTTTAAGAGATCACAAGGCCAAAATATCCACAATTACACAATTTTAATTATTGATTTAATGCACATCATCTCTGATCATATTCATCAATTTAGATCACAAACTTGTAAACAATGCAAGCTATCAAATTCACATTTAATTGCACTTTAAGTTCCAAAATGATGCTTATTGAGTCATCACATATCCAACCACATATGTGTGCATTAAAATTAGTACATCATATATCACATACAAGTATTCTCATATATTGCCTGTCATAATAATATCACATTCCACAATTCAACATATATGTACTTACTGAAATATCGCTCACTTCCACTTCACATTTGTATTATTAGCATATTATTATCACTTTCATTTGGCATGTATATCATGCCCACAACAAAGTTCACAATTGCCATCACATACATCTCATGTCACAATTTCGCATCATAATACTCAATCCACAATTATTCACACAATAACACATTTTGCCAAAATAAATCAAGGGGAATAGAAACCATACACTCAGAACTTAGGATAGGGGTTTAGGCTATTCCTAAGCTCCCAATTAATACTATGAATCGTGTCTACAAGTAGCGATTCTAAATACTCACCAATCACGTTTTCACCTAATTGTCGAAAGTTTAAACTAGATTTTCCTTGCCTTTTCCTTACTCGAAAAAGATCTTAACGACTCTGAAACTTCACACATAATAACCACACAATATATACAATCAATTAGCAACCATAGCACACCTTAAACAAACAAAAACACAAGTCTAAGGCTAGTTTCTCTTGGAACTGAAATTTTTGACTAACAAACTTGAAACTCAAATATCTTAATATTTACTCATTCACATTGCCTATAATAATTTTCAATCATACAATTATATATCTAAAAATAATTCTCAACCTTCAAACAACACAGATTCATGATTCTGAAATTTCGGCATAAAATAACAATTTTTCATGAAAACTCATTAAAACCTTAAAATTCTTTAACGAAACTTCGAGAAAAGTTTATAAATTATCTAATAAAATTAAAATAAGTTGAAAAACACTTTGAAACATTGTTTTCCTTCAAAATCTAGAAATCCATCATTAACGACCTACTTTTTTACTTTTATCCAAAACATTCGATTCAATAGGTAAAAAATCTATTTAAAAGACTAGATATCATTAAAACAAATAGGAAAACAAAACGTTACCTTAGTTGAAGGAGAAACAAATATTTAATTGAAAATCTAGAAAACCTGCAAGTTGAGCAATAGTGAAATCAATGGCGTTTTTGAAGCTTTTTATGGAAATCTAAGAAAGTTTCATTCTTGGAAGTTAATGGAAACCAAAAGAATTGAAGTAATGGAGATCAAAATTGGTGAAGATTATTTGAGAATTTTCCTCTATAATGGACGGCACAAAGAAAAGGGGTGAAGGATTTCTTTCTCTCTTGTTTTTCAATCACGTCAAAAGTAGGGTGAAAGGGGAAAATATAGGTTGATTTTTAAAACTTGGTTTATTTGCTTTAAAATATAGGGGAAATTTCGGGTTACCACACTTCAAAATTTCTAAACCCATACCAAGTCAATATTCCTAATTTACCCTAAAAACTTCTAGGCCCAATTTTGGGGTGTGGCAACATTAGAGGTAACTTTATTGTAGTTAGGGATTTGGGTGAAATATGAGGTTAGAGGCATATACTTCATGGAATTAAATGGCTCTTAAAAATACATGTAGCCTATTTTAAGGTAGAAAGTGATACTCTTCTTATTAAGTTTCTTGTAGGTAACGAACTAAGGACGAAGCCAACAAATTATTTTAGGAAACCATAATTCAATTGTAACATTTTGAAGTAAAAATTTATCAGTGTATTAACTTATTGTTTCAAAAAACACTTATGTAGCTTGAGAAACTTAGTAAATGACAAGAGTAACATGGTAAATGAATAATTTTACTACTATCTACTTGAACTAAGTATTACAAAGGACAAAATATAATCTAGTCCATCATGTTGCATATTTTGTATCTCTAAGTGTAAAACACTTCTTTATATGGTGGAAACAACCACTTGGTTGTATTGATTACTTGTAACATCCCAAAAATTAGGTTAGAAGAAAAGGGATTTTGAAACCAAGAGTGGTCATCCCTCGATTATGAGTTTAGATCTTGGAAATTTTGATAAGGAAATTGATCCGGTTTAGTGGTTAAGTATTTTGTGTATGTTTGTGAGGTTCTAGGTTCAGATCCTGTTTCTAGAAATTTTTTTTATTTTGCTTAAACCCTTACCCTTGAACATTTGGCTTATAAGTTAAGTTCAGTCAATTTATGTCAAGAATGAGCCTGATGGTTCAATGGTTAAGCTTCTGTATAATCTTTGGTCTTGTGTTCAAATCTTGGCAAAAGCAATGGGGGATGGTTCAATTTTGAATTCTGTTATAAGGTAGTTAGTTTCGATTGGTTATTTAAAACCTTCCAGAAACCTCCAGTGCTTTTTTTTCATTTTTTTCTTTTCTTCTCTACTACGTTTTCTGTCATTTTGTTTCGTTCTTCAGTTTCTTCATTTTGGTTCTTATTTTCAAGTGATTGTTCTTTTTGTTATGTTACGTTACACCAATACTATACAGGGTATCACTTCTCCTTCTAGTTAATTCGCTGGCCGATAAGTTCGATTTAAAGTTTTGGTGAAAGTTCTTTAATGTAACTTCGATTTTGGAATGTTAGTTCTTAGCGATTTGACAGCAAATTAATCATTTGTTAGGCAATTACTTGTCGTTTAGAGATGGGAATTCATCCTTGTTGCTCCTGCATTGAGTCTGTATAAGTAGGTATCGAAAACACCTTTTTCTTCAAATTTTAGTCATAAAAAAATAGGATTATCGATGCAACATGGCCGTGTGCCAAGCTATATGGCTCGCATGGCCGCATGCCAGGCCGTGTAACTTATTTTTCACAAAAATTGGAGGCAAACGGGCATTTTCCCAGACCATGTGTGGTTATGAATTCTGTAGGGTTCACACGGGACAGTGGTTTCAGGATAGTGGCCATTTTTTTGTGATATTAGAATAATGGTTTCGGGACCACAAATTCTACGACTAAATTATTATTTTTATTATTTTAGTGTCCACGGGATATTATTAAGGTTGTACAAAAGTTTCATTAAGAAATTTTGACGTTTGAACGGTTAATTAGTAAAAAAGACTAAATTATAAAAGGTGTAAAAGTTGAGTTCTATTAGTTAAAAGGGTCAAATGGCTATGAAACTTTAAAGTAAATGGACTTAAATGGTAATTGTACCATTCTTATGGTTAGTGGACAAATATGGACATAGTTTAAGTGAATTATAATGTTAATACCAAAGGTTAATTTAGTAATTTGATAAATAAAATAAAACTAAAACAAAGTAAAGATGGTATCATCTTTCTAATTGCTTTGAAGGTTCGGCTAACATTGTTCTTGCATGTTAGTATTTTTTAGGTTAGTTTTTAATGATTTTTATGTTTTTGAGTTCATTTTAGCTTAATCTAGCAAGCCAGGTGATACGAGCCAAGGAGGTGACACTCAAGGGTTGTTTTTTCTAGTGGTCCAATCACTCGAACCAAGGCACGACAATTAAAATCAAAGATGAATGCTTTTGTCCAAGACTTTGTTGCTACAAATTTAATTCATCATGTTCATGACGTTGACAAATACGGGAATGCAATTCACTGACCAATCTTGGAATAGTGAAAGCCCATAAATTGGTGGATTAATCTTTTATGTATCTTATTATTATTATTATTTACTTAATTCTCATTGGTTGGGACACATCACTTATGAGTTAAGTAATTTTATTGGTTAGGTTATTATTTATTTATTTTCTTAGTTAATTTTAAAGAGTTCTATTAGGGTTCAATTATTTATTTTCTTAGTTAATTTTAAAGAGTTCTTTTAGGGTTCAATTACTCTTGTATTTTGCCTATAAATAGGCTTATTTTCTATACATTGGAGGACACATAAGAAAAAAGAATATTGGTTTTCTTCCAAATTTGTGTGAGGCAATTTTTTTGAGAGTAGAGTGATTCTTCTCTTGCTATTTAGTTTGGAGTTTGTTACTTTCGAGGGTATTTCGGAGTTACAAATATTCAAATTTCTTTCCCGTTCATCGGTGTTTCTAGAGGTTCTTCTTCTAGGGGTTTTGTAGGGAGCCGCTCAATCATTGGCGTTTTTGGTTGCAAGTTAACCAAGGGTTCCATAGGGCAAATCTATCTTCTTCTTCTTTTATTAATATTATTTAACTAATTTTATTTATTCTCATTTTTATTTCTAATTTATGTTTCTCTTGTGTCTAGATTCGGGTTTCCGCATCAGTTGGTATCAGTTTCAGGCCATTCGATATTATTTTTGAAGCTAAAATCATATCCGAAACGAGTAAAAAACAGCAAAAAGCGTAAAAAAAGCAAAAAGTGAAAAAAAAAACCGCAAAAAGCGCAAAAAAACTGCAAAAAAACAACAACAAAAAGCAAAAAAGCGAAAAAAAAAAAAAAACCGCAAAAAAAGAAAATTGCCTACCTTTCATACATAGGTTTCTTCTTTTCCTATTATTGTTATTATTTTTATTTTTATTTTTCCCAAAATTGAATTTCTTTTCCTTCTTCTTTTCTTGCCTCAAGTATAACTAAAGCTTCAATTTTTGAAAATCTTAAGACACCAATCGTTTCCGATTTTTTTTTTTTTAAATTGGGTAGAGTTTTCTTAAGTTTTCTTCTTATTAAAGCTTTTCTTTGACTCTAGAGTTAGGGATCGTTGCAGGTCTACGTTTTTTTTTTTGTTTCTATATGTTTTCTAACACTTTGTTTCTTCTTGTGTTAGCAGATATTAAAGGCACGCACAATTCCTTCATCTGTGTAGCCTCCATTACAAATTGCCTCGTCAAGTTTATTGGCCTCTTAGAGCAATTAGGGTCTTCATTGTTTCTTTAAAGTTTGCACCTCCGTTATTTGATCTTGATTGGTAACCCTATCCAAACATATTTACAAGTTTTGAATCATTCAGAGAGTTATTCTTTTGAGAGCTAACGAGTGAGGTTATTATTATTATTTTTTCTTTCTTGTTCCTGTTTGTGTGATCTTTCACAGATACCATGCCGCTCACTAGATCCCAAACTAGTAAAAATGAAGAGGATGAGCAAAAAAGAGAGAACGATCCTTTGGTCGAGTTGTTACAAAAAGAGATGAAAAAGTTGCAAACTCAATTCGAACATCGTATGACCCAGATGTTACAAGAGCAAAGGGAGTATCTTGATACAAAACTTACAACTCAAGAGAGATACATTGCCGATAATTACAAGAAGTTGAACGAAGCCTTTATAAGCTGATCAAATTTGCGAGATCGAACTTTTAAACAAAAGGGAGGACCATGTTTTTGATGATGACTTTGAGTCCGAGTATGTACCTAGAGAAAGGTTGGAACGAAGCAATGACACCCTCAAACCAAAATTTCCTTATTTCTCAGGGAAGAATGATCCTGATGCTTACCTTGATTGGGAGGAAAAGATGGAAGCAGTCTTTGCTTGTTACAATTACTCTGATGAGAAAAAGGTAACATACGCTGTCGCTGAGTTCATTAATTATGCAATAACATGGTGGAATCAATTATGTAAAAGCAGGATTCTTTATAGAGAGCAACCTGTTACTACTTGGGTTGAAATGAAGCGCATCTTGCGAAAACGGTTTGTTCCATCATACTATTATCGAGAACTCCATCAAAGACTCCAACATCTTGTTCAAGGAGATAGATCTGTGGATGACTACTACAAAGAGATGGAGACTATTTAGATTAGAGCCAATCTTGTTGAAGAGGCTGAGGTGACTATGGCTAGATTCCTTGCCAGCCTAAAGCCTGAGATTGCAAATCGAGTTGAGTTACAACACTACATGGATGTTGAAGAGATTCTTCAAACTGTACTCACCATTGAAAAGCAATTACAAAAGCAAGGGACACCGAGAGGTGCTAGTTCAGTTTCTAATCCTGCTTGGAGAGGAAATTGGCAAAAACAAGATGATAGATTATGGAATGGGAGAGATGCACGGTTCAAGCCAAATGAGCCTAGAACTTACTCTAAAGATAGAGGTATGCCTAATTCATTTAAAGGTTCTACTTCTACTAATCGAGCTCCATCTTCTTCTTCTACTTCTCCTAGTGCCATTAAGCAGCCAAAAGATATTACCTGCTTCAAATGCCAAGGAAGGGGTCACTATGCTCGAGAATGCCCTAATAAAAAGTCATTGATGATTCGAGAAGATGGCGAGGTTGATTTTGAGTCTGATAACGAAGATGAGATGCCTCCTTTGGAAGATGCTGATGATGTGCATGCTCATGATGAGTATGAAGAATGCTTGGAGTATGGTGAGAAAGCACTTGTTGCTCGAAGGGCTTTAAATGTCCAGTTTAAAGAGGAAGGTCGCGAACAAAGAGATAACATTTTCCACACGAGATGTTTGATTGGTGGACAACCTAGTTCATTGATCATCGATAGTGGAAGTTGCACCAATGTGGTGAGTTCTTCCCTTGTTGAGAAACTTGGCCTACCTTGTGTGAAGCATCCAAGGCCATACCGCTTGCAATGGCTGAATGATAGTGGAGAGGTAAAAGTATTTAAACAATGCTTAGTTTCATTTTCCATTGGTAGATACTCTGATAAAGTTTTGTGTGATGTTGTTCCAATGCAAGCTGGGCACATATTACTTGGACGGCCATGGCAGTTTGATCGACGAGTAAATCATGATGGTTTCCTTAACCAATATACCTTTGTGTTCCTTGGAAAGAAGTTTACTTTGGCTCCACTTCCTCCTGAAGAAGTCTACAATGATCAACTCAAACTTATTAGTGAGATGGGTAAGGGAAGTGAGGTAAATCATTGAAAAAGGCTGAGAGTAAAGAGGCCCTTAGTGTTAAAAGCCAACTTAAAGGCCCAACATTGGTGAGTGATTGCACACACAAGTCACGAGATGAGAGAGTGAGATTATTCGCTAGGTTTCGAGATATCAAATTTGCTCTTTGTACAAAACAAACATTTGTAATTATTAGGTTTAGGGAAAACTTTATTTTGACTAACCCTAATACACATTTGCCTAGTTGTTTTGTTGATCTTTTGCAGGATTTTGAACATGTATTTCCTTTTCTGAAATGCCTAAGGGCTTACCTCCTTTACGAGGGATTGAACATCAAATTGACTTTGTGCCTGGGTCGAGTATTCCGAATAGACCAGACTATCGAAGCAATCTTGAAGAAACTAAGGAGTTGCAAAGGCAAGTTGAAGATCTCTTAGAGAAAGGGTTGATTCGTGATAGTCTAAGCCCTTGTGCGGTCCCTGTACTTCTCGTCCCAAAAAAGATGGTTCTTGGAGAATGTGTGTTGATTGTCGTGCTGTCAATAAGATCACGGTAAAGTATCGACATCCAATTCCTTGATTAGATGATATGTTGGATGAGCTTAATGGTGCATGCATTTTTTCTAAAATTGACTTAAAAAGTGGTTACCATCAAATAAGAATGAAACAAGGTGATGAATGGAAAACTGCTTTTAAGACTAAGTATGGCCTGTATGAGTGGTTAGTCATGCCATTTGGCTTACCTAATGCTCCTAGCACATTCATGAGATTAATGAACCACATACTTAGACCTTTTTTAGGAAAATTTGTCGTTGTGTATTTTGATGACATACTGATTTATAGTAAAACTTTGAATGATCATGTTGGGCATGTTAAATTAGTATTGGATGTGTTAAGGCATGAACAACTCTTTGCTAATCTTGAAAAATGTACCTTTTGTATGGATAAGCTTGTTTTTTTGGGTTTTGTGATAAGTTCTACAGAAATCCATGTGGATGAGGAGAAGGTAAAGGCAATTAAAGAATGGCTTATCCCTAAAACTATTTCTGAGGTAAGGTCTTTCCTTGGGTTAGTCGGTTTCTACCGCAGGTTTGTTCGTAACTTTTCCACAATTGCTTCGCCTTTGACTGCACTTATTAAAAAGGATGTATCTTTTCATTGGACTGATAAGCAAGAATTAGCATTTAATGAACTTAAAGATAAATTGTGTAATGCTCCTATTCTTGTTTTACCTAATTTTGAAGAGACCTTTGATATTGAATGTGATGCTTCTGGTGTAGGTATAGGTGTCGTCCTCATGCAAGATAGTAAACCACTAGCCTACTTTAGTGAGAAACTTGGTGGAGCACATTTGAACTATTGGACCTATGATAAAGAGTTGTATGCCTTGGTAAGGGCATTAGAAGTTTGGCAACATTACCTTTTACTAAAGGAGTTTGTGATTCACACTAACCATGAATCACTTAAGCACTTAAAGGGACAAGGTAAGTTGAACAAGCGACATGCGAGGTGGGTTGAATTCATTGAATCTTTTCCTTATGTTATAAGGTATAAGAAAGGTAAAGATAATATTGTGGCTGATGCTCTATCAAGGAGGTACACTTTACTTAGTACTTTGCATACTAAGTTATTAGGTTTTGAGTATCTCAAAGATTTATATGCCACTGATTCTGATTTTGCAAGCATTTATGACGCATGTGAACATAGTGCATTTCACAAATTTTATAAGCATGATGGCTATATTTTTTGAAATAATAGACTATGCTTACCAAAGTGTTCAATGCGAGAATTGTTGGTTCGAGAGGCTCATAGTGGTGGTCTTATGGGTTATTTTGGAGTCACTAAGACTTATGATGTTTTACATGAGCATTTTTATTGGCCTAACATGCGAAAACTTGTTGAGAAAATTTGCTCTACTTGCATTACTTGTAAACAAGCTAAATCCACTGTGATGCCTCATGGTCTATATACTCCTCTTCCGGTTCCTAGTTCACCTTAGACTGACATTTCAATGGATTTTGTAATAGGTTTACCAAGGACAAAGCGTGGACGAGATAGCATCTTTGTGGTTGTGGATCGATTTTCTAAAATGGCTCATTTCATTCCATGCCATAAGACTGATGATGCAACCCATGTTGCATGGAATCCCAAGGACTATCGTTTCCGATAGAGATGCAAAATTTCTTAGTCACTTTTGGAAGGTGTTATGGGGTAAGTTAGGTACTAAACTACTTTACTCTACTACATGCCACCCTCAAACTGATGGTCAAACCGAGGTGGTAAATCGAGTTTTGGGATCTTTGCTTAGAGCCATAATAGGTAAGAATGTTAAATCTTGGGAAGAATGGATACCCTATGTTGAGTTTGCTTATAATCATTCTGTTCATTCTTCCACAGGTTTTACTCCTTTTGAGATTGTATATGGCTTTAATCCACTTACTGTTTTAGATTTGCTTCCTTTACCTTTGAATGAGATTGCTAATTTAGGTGGTGAAAGGAAAGCTAATTTAGTGAAAGAGATCCATGAGAAGGCTCGTAAAGCCATTGAGAAAAAGAATGAGTCCAATGCACATAGAGCTAATAAAGGGCGAAAGCAAGTCTTGTTTGAACCTGGAGATTGGGTTTGGGTGCATATGAGGAAGGAACGATTTCCTTCTAAGAGAAAGAATAAACTTGATGCACGAGGAGATGGACCATTCCAAGTACTCGAGAAAATAAATGACAATGCTTATCGCATTGATCTTCTTGGTGAGTATAGTGTTAGTGCTACTTTATGTTTCTGATCTTTCTCCTTTTGAATTTGATATAGGTTTAGATTCGAGGACGAATCTTCTTGAAGAGGGGGAGAATGATACGAGCCAAGGAGGTGACACTCAAGGGGTTGTTTTTCCTAGTGGTCCAATCACTCGAAGCAAGGCACGACAATTAAAATCAAAGATGAATGCTTTTGTCCAAGACTTTGTTGCTACAAATTTAATTCATCATGTTCGTGACGTTGACAAATACGGGAATGCAATTCACTGGACCAATCTTGGAATAGTGAAAGCCCATAAATTGGTGGATTAATCTTTTATGTATCTTATTATTATTATTTACTTAATTCTCATTGGTTGGGACACATCACTTATGAGTTAAGTAATTTTATTAGTTAGGTTATTATTTATTTATTTTCTTAGTTAATTTTAAAGAGTTCTATTAGGGTTCAATTATTCTTGTATTTTGCCTATAAATAGGATTTTTTTTCTATACATTGGAGGACATATAAGAAAAAAAAGTATTGGTTTTCTTCCAAATTTGTGTGAGGTAATTTTTTTGAGAGTAGAGTGATTCTTCTCTTGCTATTTAGTTTGGAGTTTGTTACTTTCGAGGGTATTTCGGAGTTACAAATATTCAAATTTCTTTCCCGTTCATCGGTGTTTCTAGAGGTTCTTCTTCTAGGGGTTTCATAGGGAGCCGCTCAATCATTGGCATTTTTGGTTGCAAGTTAACCAAGGGTTCCATAGGGCAAATCTATCTTCTTCTTCTTTTATTAATATTATTTAACTAATTTTATTTATTCTCGTTTTTATTTCTAATTTGTGTTTTTCTTGTGTCTAGATCTGAGTTTCTGCATCACCCGGGGGTTAATTTGTAAAACTATTAAGGGTTGAGGGTTATTCCATGAATGATTCTTAAATGGTTTTGATGTTAAATGTTAGATTATGAACTCTTGTTGAAAAATAAACAAGTTTTGTTAAGTGATTTTTGATGAATTTTGGGATTAGGTATTGAATTGTTAAAAGTATAAATTAGAAGGTTTTATTATGAAAAGATGGTAAATATGAATAGTTTCAAGGTCCCTTGCATGTTTGTTTAACATGGAATTTGATTAAAATGGTTAGATTTTAAGTTATAAGCTTAAGGACTAAATTGTAAAAAGGTAAAATGTTACGGGCAAAATGATAATTATGCATAATTTGAATTATGGATTGAATTGAATGATTGAGGTTAATTGAATTACTTAATTGAATATAATTATCTATTTAGATCAAGATAAACTATGTACGGACCTAGATCGGGGAAAAGTAAAAGTCTTAGATTAGCTCGACTTCATTTCTACGCTCTAGTCGTCGAGGTAAGGTCGTATGAACATTTATCGTGTTTATGTTATTCAAATTGAATATTATTATGTTACTTATAATGTAAATGGATCAAACTATTAATGTGTGTTTTGAAGATGTTTGGGCTCATATAAAATGTGTATAACCTGGCATGTATATGGTCAAGTATGTGGTATGTTTTGGTAAGTATTGAACTAGGTTATGATGATAGAAATATGGTAAATTTGGCTTGTGTGGTATGTTATATTTTGGTATATATATTAAGGTGTCTTGTATGGCATATTGGTTGATTGATTTGGGACTTTGAAATAGTTTATTAATGTGTGTTTTGAAGATGTTTGGGCTCATATAAAGTGTGTATAACTTGGTGGAAAGGTCATGTATGAAATGGTTTTGGAAATGGTTTGATTTTAGGTAAATTTAGGTCCACACAACCTGAGACACGAGCATGTGACTCAGTCGTGTGGGACACACGGCCGTGTGTAATCTGGTGATTTCTTAGGTTGCAAGTCAGTGAGTTACACGGCCTGGCACACGGACGTGTGGACCAACTCAGAGAGTTACACTGCCTGGCACACGGGCATATGACTTGGCCGTGTGACCCTACTCAGAGAGTTATACGGGCTGGGACACGATCATGTGTCCCTAGTTCGATACTTACACGACCTGAGACACAGGCATGTCTCTCAACCATGTGACCCCTGTTTCCAAATTTTTGTGACTTTTTCCTCAACATTCCAAATTGTTTCAAATTAGTCCCGAATTACTTTTTAAGTTATTTTTAGGGCCTTGAGGGCTCAAATTAGGGACAATATGTATGTACATGATTGGTTTACAGTGTGAGTATATTATTGAATAATACTAAGTTTAAATGTTTTTGTTTGTATGGTAATGCTCTGAAACCTTAATTTGATGACGGATATGGGTTAGGGGTGTTACAAACAACTTGTGATCTATACGTATATTTGCTATGTTTGAACCTAAGTAAGTAGCATCTGCCAGAACGTAATGTGCTATTGTTTGATATGTGCGAATTATCCAGGTACAATCTATATTATGTTAAGTTTGTTGGTACGCCTCTACGTTACTCTATTAATGAATACTATGTGACATCTGATTATGTTAGATTGATTGTTACTGATTCTGACCCTTTACGTTACTTTGTTGATGAGGAATACACAATATCTGAATAGGTTAAACTGATATTGATTCTAATTTATAACTGTGCCTGTGACTTCATGGCAAATTTGATATGGTCTGTTGGGGATTGATTAGTCTGTTTTACAAAACATGGACTCTCATGTCTCCTAGTTCTGTTATTGAAAGATAGCATGACTTACATACTCATCACTCTGGTTCTGCATATGTTTTTCATGACACGTTGCATGGAATTTGGGTTGATGTGAAAGGAGGAAGTTTCTAGCAGTTAATGGTATGCATTATCTAATGGTTTATCCACAATTCTGTTCCAGCAGCTTAGCTGTACTATAGTGGCTTGATCATATGTAACCGATCTGGCAGTCTTAACTGTAAAGTTCTGGTGGCAACATCCACAGTTATCTATTGGTGTGATTGGGTTGGACAAGTTCTGGGGGAACTCTATTTTAGTGTGTAGCAGAGTTTGGGTAGGATGTTTTCTGATAAATCTACATTCTGAGCCATTTGAAAAATACAGCATATGCATAACACATCCTCTGCTTTGCTTTGTTCTATTTTGCTCTGCTCTGTTTGGTTTTGTTCTGCTCCGTTCGGTTTTGTTCGGTTTTGTTGTACTACTGTCGCTAAAATATTCGTGATACTCTAGATCTGTTCCATACTAGTTATAAAATTGTTATTTAGTTCTTGCGTTACTTTGATTTATACATTAATATCTATTTAATTGTATTTGAGTTCAGTTATACGCGGTGCTTGGCAGCTCACCCTTTGTCCTACTTTTATCTGTTCAGGTATACATCTGACTTAGGACCAAACGGCGTACGGAAGCTCGGATTGTCTTGCATTGATATAACTATGATTTGATCTTTTGGGTTTGTAATTTGCTTTTGGACTTGCCTTACTTTTCTTTTGATAATCTCGTCAGTATCCATCAATTTCTAACACAAAAGTACAAAATCACCTAAGTCGACTAAAATGAATTTCTAGTTTTCAAAGTTAGAATTTCGAAAAGAAATTAGTTTTCCACACGTTGGTGTAACTCGTCCAAATTCAGCTTAAAGTTCTAGACCGGGTTTGGGGTGTTGCATTACTAGCTTTCTTGATATTAATTCCATCAACGAATGTGGAGCACACTTTTTACCAAGATTTTCAAAATTAGACCCATGGTTGTTTCGATTAATCCACCAATTTTCGATTTAACTAGTTCGATCAATTCGATCAATTTGTTTAGTTCAATTGAATAAATTATTAAAAACTCAAGTATTTTTTTGAAATATTTAAAAATATATAGAAAACCAATTCAACTGGTTTGACCAGTCGGTTCAACGAATTTGTGGGTCAACTAATTCAACCCCTTATTATGGACCGATACTGCGATCGATTTTTTATCAAACTAGTCCAATCAGCCAATTCAATCCAATTCTAAAAACAATGCTTTTATACTCTCCAATCCAATGAGTGATTCATAGGCACCTTTTCATAGAAAGAAAAAAAGAAAAGAAAAGGGAAAACTACACCAAAACTCATTCAATTATTAGCATGTTTTTATTGTGGTCATCTAACTTTAAAAAATTCTGATTTAATCACCAATGTTATCAACATTTAATATTTTTGTCACTCATTCATTGAGTCATTAACCAAACATTGATGTGGCCTTTTCATTTGCATAATAACACATTTTTCCCTCTAGTGTTTACAGATTCTATCAATCTAGTCTTAATCTAAAAACATCAACAAATATAGCCCTCAACTTTACATATTCTATCAATTTAGTCTTGATTCTAAAGAATTAAAAAAAAATTAGAAAATTGCTAAGTCAATCATTTTTCGATAAAAAAAAGTCTAAAATATATACAGAAATTTAAAAATTATAAGTTTTAAAGTTGAAAACTTAGGGATTCTAGCACGTACACGGGTAGATAAAGGCACCAAAAAGTTAAATAAACACAAAAACACACCAAATATGGCGGAATGATCTTCTTTCCCATAATTTCCTTTTCTTTGTATATCCTCTCCTCTAATATGATCTTTTTACAATTTCTTTCATTAGCAACATAAGAAGCAACATTTTAAAGTATATGACATATATATATACTTATTTTTTAAAAGTTTTTCCGTATAAATCATGGTTTTATATCTATATTCAACACAAATACTGGATAAAGATATTTAAAAAAAGAAAAATTCCAAATAACATTCACAATCTCCCTGTATATACATTTATATTTCTAGCCTTAACCATGCACATCATTTCGTGCCGTGGAAGAATTTCTTAAGTAATTAAGGTGTGGTGTTTTATTAGAAATTAGAGTTGAAATAGTGGGTCAGGTTTCATCACATTTTTTCTCTTTGTCAATTTTGGTGAGAAGGTTGTAACAATAGCAAAACTTAAACTATATATATTTGAATAATCTCGTTATAGGTTTTAATCATATATAATTTTTTTCACACAATGTCTAGAACTATCCATAACCCCTCCCCAACCCATAAATAGGAGGATAATGCGCACCCACATCCTCCTGCATTGACAACAATTCTCATGTCAATCGAGTTAAAACTCTATCGTAAACTAAATATATTTACACGCTCATCAACATTATAACTCATGTAGGATCAACCTTTATATATATAATAATCTTTGTTCTATATTTTTTATTTTTTAGACACTTTTATAAATTCTTTTAAAAACAATTATGTATTTTTATAAAATTTTAGATTTTTAATATAAATTGAAATATTTTAGTCTTTTTATTTTTAAAGTTTTTCTTTCAATTTTTTTAGAATTAATATTAAATTGAAAGAATGTGTAAAATTGAAGGTTAAATTTGTTGAATTTTTTAAAATTAAAACCAAATTGATATAATTTGTAGCATTGTAGGGCTAAATTTATTATTATGTTAATAAAAAGATCAGATTAACATTTCGTTAATGATTAAACAAAGTAATCAAAATATCAAAGCTGAATAATATTAGTGACTAAATAAAAAATAAACTAATAATTGGATGAGTTATTGGGTTGTTGTTAAAAATATCCTATTTATTTATTAAAAATACTTAAAATTAATGTATTATTTTTTTATTATTTCACTTTAAATTTCATCAATCATAAACTCGTGAGAGAAAGAATTTCAATTACATTGACTTTGGAGCCTTTGCATATGGTTTATTAAATGTCGTATTTGTGAGCCCTCACTCTTCTCTTTCCTATAAATAAGAGAGAAATGCTGAGGAGCTATGAGCATATAACATGAGCTTCTTTTTCCCAGAAATGAAGGCTTCTCAGTACTTTTCAATGTCTCTATTTCTTCTAATTCTTCTTATCTCATGTCCTTGGCTGATTTCAGCAAATCCCCATCTCAATAATTTTCTTGGTTGCCTTGATTCGTTTTATTCCAATGACATCTCTAAGGTAATTTACACCCAAAATAATGCCTCTTATTCATCTGTATTGAACGCTACCATTCAAAATCTCAGATTCTCAACTCCAACCACACCAAAACCCTTGGTCATCGTAACACCATTGCAAACTTCTCATATCCAAGCAACAATCCGTTGTTCAAGAACAAATGGCCTGAATCTTCGAATTCGGAGTGGTGGTCATGATTTTGAAGGCCTTTCATATATCTCTCAAGTTCCATTTGTTGTTCTTGATTTGACCAATTTTCGATCAGTTAAGATCGATGTAAAGAACAAAGTAGCATGGGTTCAATCTGGTGCAATTCTTGGTGAGTTTTACTCTGAAATTGCTAAAAGAAGTAGAACCCTTGCTTTCCCTGCTGGTATTTGCCACACTGTGGGCGTTGGTGGGTACTTAAGCGGCGGAGGATATGGTTTATTGCTACGAAAATACGGTCTTGCAGTGGATAACGTAATTGATGCTGTATTTATTGATGTTAATGGAAGGATTTTGAAAAGAAAATCCATGGGAGAAGATCTATTTTGGGCCATTCGAGGTGGTGGAGGAGGGAGCTTCGGAGTCGTCCTTTCATGGAAAGTAAAGCTGGTTTCAGTTCCTTCAACAGTGACGGTTTTCACCATTAGAAAGACCCTAGAAGAAAATGCGACGAATCTGGTTCATCAATGGCAATCAGTAGGCCACAAGCTTCCTGGTGATATATTCTCAGCTGTAACAATGAGAAAGGTGAATCGAAATGGTAAACCAACGATTCTAGTTGCTTTCAGCTCCTTTTTTCTTGGTGAAACTAATGCATTGATTACACTGATGAAACCTCGATTCCCAGAACTGGGACTAAAGAAGGAACATTGCACTGAAATGAGTTGGATTGAATCGATTCTTTATTTTGGGCAAATCCAAAACAAATCTATCGATGTTTTACTTGACAGGAGTTACAAATCACCTCTCAATGCTCCATGGTTCAAAACAAAATTAGATTACGTCAAAAACCCAATTCCAAAAGCTGGATTCGAAAAGATTTGGTCTAAGCTTTATGAAGAAGATGCAGAAACAGCAGCCATGGCTTTCATTGCTTATGGAGGAAAAATGGCGGAAATCCCAGAATCTGCAACCCCATTCCCACACAGAGATGGAAACTTATACCATATTGCATACACAGTGGGGTGGGATGGAGAAGAAAACACCAAGTCCCAAAGGTATATGAATTGGATAAGAAAGTTTTACAGCTTTATGACACCTTTTGTTTCGAAATCTCCACGGGGAGCATACGTTAATTACAGAGACGATGATATTGGAACCAACAACAAGAAGGGTGAAACAAGTTATGCAAAAGCAAGTGTTTGGGGACGAAAATATTTTAAGAATAATTTTGATAAGTTAATTTACATAAAAACAAAGGTTGATCCACATAATTTCTTCAAGCATGAGCAAAGCATTCCGGTGTCGGTCTAAGGGTTTTGTTGATGGGAGTAGCCTTGGAGTGTGTTTACATCATTTCTGGTGTGTTGTGTAGTCTTTAGGGGTCTTCATCCACGCCATTTGAGCTTGTATTTGTGGGTTAATTGTTTTTATTTCATTAATAATAATAAACTTACCTTTTATAATGAAAACTATTTCCAACGTTGGAATAAACTTTATATTTATCAATTCTCCTATTTGATTAAAATAAAAACCCTAAACCCAATTTCTTTTCTTTTCTTTTCTTTTCTTTTCTTTTCTTTTCTTTTCTTTTCTTTATATAGATTTCTGTTTTTATATTAATCCCTAAAAACATAATCCTCGATATAAAAAAATATTCCCAATATTGTTGAGATGTCTTTGTTAATCACAATATTTTTGGGATTATTTTTTTTTCTATAGATTGAACACCAGCTAGTTCGATTAATATAAATATAGACAGGCTTAATCCACAAAATTCTGTCCTTAAACTATATCCCTTTTTTTTCATTTTACTTCTTTTTTTTTTACAAGTAGCATCTTAACTACTATTGTTTTTTTTTTTCAAATTGTTTTGTTAGTTCAATAGTTAGCCACCGTTAAGTCTATTATTTTTAAAAAGGCTTAACCAACAATTTGGTGATTAAATTATGTGTTTTTTTTCTATTTTAGTATTGAAATATTTTTTGATCGCAAATGGAATCTAAACTATTTTTTTCTCAACTTAGTACTTTTGTTGGTTCAATTGTTAGTCAATCAAGATTTTTAGAATCGGAACGATAGTTGAACAACTCAGGCTTGTTCCCAGTTTAATCAGTTTGTTTGGTTCGATCAAATAATTTATTAAAAATTCATAATAAAAATAGAAAAATACGTTCAATCAGTTTTTTAACTTGGCTCAACCGACCTTAACATTGCTAGATATTATAAAGCAAGAATTAAGAAGAAGAAAAGGGAGAATAGAAAAATAAAATAGAGAGAAATAAGGTAAAAAGAAAATAAAAGAATTAAAAATTAGCTTTAAAAGTTTATATGACACCACAGTCTATTATTGATTGAAATTTTTTTTAACAGATATAATATTGTAGTGTAAAATGGGTAGGAATGATAGTTTAGGTATTACTTCCGGAAAAAAAAATTAGGTACCAACTTGGGAAAATGGGTATAGTTGAGTAACTAATTTGAGGATTAAACATTTTTTTTCTTAAAATAGACTTAATGGTTTGGCTAACTGTTTGACTAACAATTGTACCAATTTGGAAAAAGAAAAATAATTAATGTGCCAATGACCCAAAAAGAGTTGCAGTACCAAAATCAGAAAATAGATATAATTTAGGTGCCTATTTGCAAGTTAAACATTTTTTATATCATTCCTTGAAATTGAATAGTGAGAAAAAGGGTTACTACGCAAATAATCACCCAACTATCAATTTTTTTCATTTTAGGCACTCAAAATAAAAAAAAAATTTGTAATTTAAGCACCCACATTACATAGTTCAGTCATTTTGGTCACTCATGTTGAAACCACAAACGACAAGTTGACGTAACAATTAAAAATTTGGTATAATAACACTCACAAGTTGAGGACTAAATTTGTTATTATATTGATTTTTTTAACTACCACATCAACTTGTCATTTGTGATTTTAATGAAAGTGACCAAAATGATCGAACTATGTAACATGGATACTAAAATTACAAAATTTTTTTATTTTGAGTACCTAAAATAAAACTAATAATAGATAAATAACTATCTATGTAATTTACTGAAAAAATAGATACAAAGCTTTTTATTTATTTATTTATTTTTGAGGGAAGCACAAGGCTTTTCATTGTATTTTTTAATAAATTATTTGTCGGTGGTCAATGTGAAACGTTTAGACGTATATTGGAACCATTCAACTATTTATCAAATTTAAAAGGTTGGATTAAAAAATTTGTTTTTCTTGAACCGCAAAATATGGATCCAGTTCAAAACTTGTGTAGCATATGTGTAATTATATTAGTTTATATTATTGCACTTTTGAACGGTAAAAGTAATACAAAAGCTACTCTACTTATAAATAAATTGTATTTTGTTTTCTTTATGAAAATAGGTAAATTAATTCTCTTCAAACTAATGAACAAAAATAAATTTATTTATTTTTTAATAAAGGGAGTAAAACGTAATCTAATTCTATTATAAACGCATTATTATTTTTATCAATTGAGATGTTGGTCTCGGAGGCAAAGGTAAAAAAATACGTAAGAAAGATAGAAACGGCATAAGAAATGTCTCTATTCTCCATTGGACCTAAATCCTGCTAATATGCAATATGCATGTAGAAAAGGACAATTGTTCATCTTTGGAAGATTATAGACATATAACATGTGATTAGCATTATCAAGCTACTAAATTACCAGTTCCAACCTATTTTAAAGGAAGCCCTTTATCTTCTTTTTTATGTATTTCTAAACATTGGATTCTATCAGGATTACTTCTCATTTAGCCAGATTTGGGAGTTAGTTCAGAAAAAAAAAATGAGATGTACTTATAATCTTTTTGTTACATGAATAGGTTTTGTGCTGATGGGATTGACTCTTTTGGAAGAAGTTTTTAAAGTGTCGTTTTCTAAAATATCAATTCGGACTATCAACAACTGAAGGTATTGTCCCTATGGTCGGGATTTTATCCCCTAGTCTCTACAAAGAGTCATGAGAGGGACACCTTAGTTGGTGGAGACAGTTACCTACAAGACTCGATTAGGAGGCGTCACCTTCCGTAAAACGTACACAACTCTCTGCAGAGGTCAAGAGACAAAATTCCGACCATAGAAATAATACCTTCTATTGTTGACAATCCAAATCACTATCTCAAAAAATAAAATTTTGAATGCTTCTCTTAGAAGAATCGATTCCGAAATACTGATGATAACTAAAAATTATAGATAAAGATGGTGACACAGATGACAAAACCATCTTTTCGTTTTCTATAAAATCCAATTAGGTAAACGAGATCTTGAATATCTTCATTCTTGACTTGTCAAACTGTACAACCGATACCCGTTGACAGTTGCATATATAGAATTGATAAATGTATGAATCATAAAATGGCCAATCAATAGATAAAGCTTGAAAGATGAGTTTTGCACTTCTCCATTTTGTTGGTGGAAAAGAACTTTCTTAATGACAACTGTGATTTTGACGTTAAAAGATGAAAGTTATAAAAGAAAAGAAATAATATTGAATACATCGTTTTAATTAAATTAATGTTTTAATCTTAACAGTAGATCAAAAGTCAAAAGTGTAAAACTATTTAGTTTTATAGTTATAAAATTAAATTTAGTCTTACATTTTTTATCAATTTTGTCTTCTTCTTTTTTTGTTTTCTGAGCTAAATTTAATTATTAATATTTTAAAAAGTATTAAATTATTTTTTAGTGGAAATACTGACTAAAAGATTAGTTTTTTAGCAATGTTGGAATAACAATTTACATAATACTTCATGCTAATATGATACTATTTGTCTTATATGTATTATCAATAAATAATTTAAAAGTTATAAAAATACTCGAAGAATATAAAAATCGAAATTCAAAATAAAATATAAAATGTTCATTAAATTAAAAAGAACACGTGTCACCATTTATCGCTAGATAATACAGTGAATTGCTTGTGCATCGTATTATATAATATATATACTAGTTTCTTAAATAATGTGATGTACGGGTTTATTGTATTTAATAATTAAAGTATATCAAATTACATAATAAAAGATAAATTTGTAAAATTAATATTCCTTAATAAATTTATTTTATATAAGAGATTTAAAAAGGTAAAAAAAATATTTGTATACATTTATATTGTATAAATTATGTATTTACAAAATTCATAATTACACGTAAATTATCAAAAATCAATTTTATTATACAATTAATCATACATAAAAATTGACATTGTTTCAATAAAGAACAAAAAATTATAACGTATCATACTTACATTGAAATCATTCCAGTTTATAATATACACAATATTAAATTAAATTTCGTTTCTAATTTACACTAAAATCATTTCAATTACAATTCCAAATCCAATATGAATACAATTTTTTTTCCTTAATGTGCGCATGTTAAAACTCATTTTAAAAACACACGAGACAATTTCCAAAGTGACTTCTATTATGCGCACGACAACAAATAAATTTTGAGTAATGAAATTTAATGGTGCTAACAAAAATAGGACAGTATTAAACAATTAGGCATGTTGAGTTTAACAATTTATCGCAAAGACTGAAGTTTGACAAAGGTTGAGACTTTGAGATTTGAATTCTATCACCTATAATACATGTGTAGGTTTTAATCTAGTAGGTCGGTTTTAGTCCAAATTATTTTAGTTCTTAATTTACATGTACTTTGATTCTATTTTGTAATTGCTCAATTATATATTTGGGGTTTTATAAACTTTAAAAACTTAAATAAATTTTGAATAAATATTTAATATGATAAAATACAAAATCAAATAAAGATTATTCCTTTTTCTTAAAACGTGCCCAATCCTAAGCTAAGTACATCTACCGTCCTTAGCCATGTATCTTTCTTTTATTAGATAATTTTGTTTTGATTTTGAAAATTTATATTTAATTATAGTTCAACTATTTTTTAAAATTAATTAAATTAATTATCGTTATTTATCTTTTCCTTTAAACAATTGTATTTTATTTTGAATTTCGAAATGGAAAACATATGCCAATTTAAAATGATAAATTAATCACAATGATTTGATAATTTGGTTAGAATAGTATCTTATCTCGCCGAGTTAAAGGAAATGCCAAATATGTCGTGGCCATCAACCTCGAACCTTTCGTCAGACTACAAATCGCCTGCCCCTGAGTCTTGCCCCCATCCCTATTCCCTGCCCTCTCCTTAATAAGTTGCCCCGTCATTTTCTTTTTTTCTAAATTTCAATTAAAGTTATAATATATTTTATATTATCTGGAGATTAATTAAAAAATAATAATAATAAAATAATAAACACTAATAATAAATAAATAAAATATTAAAATATCTTAAAAATTCATCAAAAATAGTCAAAAAAAAAATTTGTTTCATACTATTCTCTTTTTTTTTGTGTGTGTTTCAAATAATTGTTTCATATTAGTCTAATTGGTAAATTTTCACAAGTTAATTATCGAATTAAATCTATAATATTAAACAAATAACAAAAAAAATAACATTGCGCTAAACAAATAAATTTTTTATTAATTAAAATTTTCTTTTCATATTTGAACAAAAATTTAAATTCAAACAATAAATTTTAAAAAGAACAACATTGGTATAAAAATGGAGGGTGAATTAAGAGAAAATACCAATTTTTATAATATTTATGGGATTAAGCCAATTTTTTAAAACGCGCTGAGTTGGACACGTTTTCAACATATTTTGCAAGAAAACGAGTTGTTCTGGATGCATTTCCAACGTAAGTTGTAGGAAAACGCTTCCAACTGGACACGCTTTCCTACTCTGTCAGCAAAACGTTTCTAGCTAAACGTGTTTTCTCCAATGGCTACCTCACAATGGGTGAATTCCAGCGGCTACTTTCCTCACCCCCAACGGTAAAGAAAAACATATTTAAAACCCCTCAATTCCAAGATTTTTTCAATTCACTCTCAATTCTCTCAATTCTCTCTTTCTCTTAATTATCTCTAATATCACTTTTAATTCTCTCAATTTTTATTAAAATTGTCTTAAGGTTTTTTTATTTAATTCTTTATTACAAAATTTAATCTTTTTTTTTTTAATTCTTAATGGTCAATTCTCTTATTCGTTTGGATGGCAACCATATTTCGACCTTTCAATTATAAATGGTAAGAAAATATTTATATTATTTTAAATTCAATTTAATTTCATTATTAAGTTGTTATATTGAAATTTAAAATTGTTTTTTTTTATAATTAGGTGAAAAATCAGATTTTGGAGGCATATATTCGCAATCTATTCGCTCCTCCATCAACTTTAATCGAACTATACTTGAGAGATGCAGGATTCTTTCACATGGCTTGTATGCTTGGGGGATGTAAATTGGACTTGACACTTGTCAACGCATTGGCAGAAAGATAGAGACCCGAGACACACACTTTCATTTTTCAGAATGTACAATCACACTGGAGGACGTGCAATTACAGCTCAAGTTACTGATGGATGGGTTGGTAGTGACGGGCTCAGTTGTCTCTACCGATTGGAAAGTCGTATGTGGCTAACTATTAAGAAAGGTTTCAGACAGGATTTATGGTGCTCGAATATATATGAATTAGTTGAAAAGAAATTTGATGGGCTCGATACAGAGCCGAGTCCACTTGAAAGGGAACAATATGCTTGAGGATAAATCCTTAGGATAATCGAAGGTCTTCTAATGCCCGACAAATTACAAAATCTTGTACATTTAAGGTGGCTGCTACAAATCGTGGACTTAAAAGAAGTAGACCAAATCAATTGGGGATCAATAGTGTTGACGACATTGTATCGAAAGATGTGTCAGCCAACACAACCATAGAAAATTAAAATCGGTGGTTGCATGCTCCTACTGCAATCATGGGCGTGGTAACGACTGCCATATTTATGTCCTCGAGTTGACTACCCTTATATATTCTCACTCGTAACAAGGTAAAATTTATTAGATAATATATTTACCATAATAAAATTTTTAAATTTTTGTATTAACATATTATTTCAATAGGTGGAATCAAGGGTTGAGTTATGTGGGACTACTGGAGGAGTTTCAAGATATACAGCTCCTGTTAGATCATCGATCAGAAGAGGAGGTTAGTATTTCTAAAATTTTAACTATATGATATTGACACAAGAATTTAAAAATTATTAGTAAGTATATAATTGAAATTATTATTCTGTACTATAGTTTGAATGGACGCCATACTCTGATCCGAGAATTCAAGCATGCATCTCGTCTTGGTGAATCCCAACATCTGGCACGTGAAGGTGTCATTGATAGTTTACACTACGATGGAGATGCATGAATCCGATTGAGTTATGTGGTAGTTTGGGTTTGGCAAACGATTCTGCCGTCCCCAAGACATCAAAGACTTGTACAAGATCGACTTGTGAGGGAGAACTGAGGAAGATTGAGCTAAATTCCACGAGCAATATACCAATATTTAGGAGCATAGGTAAAATTTTGCCTAATCGCGAACACATTATCGTTGTGAATTAGCTGCCGATCCATCGTACATGTCATAGTTTAGACACCATGACAAGTCATATCTACTATTGGAAGAGGCGAGACGTAGGCAACTTCATTCGAGGAGGCCAAGAAGGCTCCGCCTAGGAATCCAAGGTCTGGAGCAGGTGCTAAGACGAGTCCATCATCAGCACCAATGCAAAAAGAGGCACCGTCATCCGCACCACCTCCCAGTTAGTATGGCTCGACTTATTATGGTTCAAGTATGTTATTTGCACCACCTTTGTTCCATGTTTCTATACCTTCTGCAGGTTTAGGGTTTTTTACACCACCTCCGTCCCCAGCATATTACAACCCGATGACTTCGACTTATTTGCTGTCAGCGACGTATCCACTGACGATTTTTGTGCCGCTGAGGACATTTCCCCCATATTTTACGTCACTTGTGTTTGGGACACCATACACTTACAAACATCTCGGGCATCATTGTTCTACCAAGGTGGATCATCTTCGCAAGCACCTATTCCTAGAACAGGGGAGAGACGATGGCAATGTAAGAGCACATCGCACTCAACAACAGATGAAAAAGATGAAGATGAACGCGAAAAGAAACCCATCTCACAATCGACGAAGATGAAGAAGAGGAGGAGGAGTTGAAACCACAACTTGTACGAAAAAAATTCGTCTTGCAACTAACGCCCACCTGGATGTGGCATACATTTGGCCCGACCAAGTCGATGATTTTTTTTACGTACTTCTCAAGTTAATCTTAATTGTAAAGCTAAGTTTTATTCAATCAATTTGTACAGATATTGGAAATGAAATGTTTTTAAAATAATATTGTTTTTGCATCAAAATGGGTTGTCATTGTTAAGCTAAGTTTTATTCGATTAATTTGTATGAATATTACAAATATGTACGAATAATATACCGATATTTACAAATTACAAAAAAATGAGAATCAATGAAAAAAATCAACAAATTGTCTATAAAAAATAATAAATCGACTAACGAGGTCTTGTCCTCAAATTATCCTCCAAGTGTGGACATAATGGCCTTGTATGTTTTGAGTTCCTATAGTAATTGCATAACCTTAGTTGGTTTGTCCTCTCCTGAATATCCATATTGCTGCATATTCAAGTAGAATTCGGCCGACCTTTTGGGTGGCGGTGCAAGGAATATTTTGGTAACAACTTGAATGGAGCACTCGATACTGACCAGTGGGAATTCATAGTTCCACATGTTATACATGTGTTCTAGTTTGTACAATTCATCCACAAAACTTATGTGATTCGAACGTACCGAGGAACATGCTACAATTGTTGGGAACATTTTCACTCTCCCATTGTCAACCCATCCTGAAAAGATTTCCTCACCCAGGAATCCTTCAGATAATATTTTTGCAGGCCATGCTTCTAAGGCAAAAGGTTTGCATATTGTGAAAATTTTTCCTCATGCTAGAATCCTTCAGATATTCTAGGATTCCCAGTATTATTTTTAGGGCATGCAAGTAGCTTTTGCATATTTACTCATTCCCATTGTCAACCCTCTTTTACAATGTCTACCTCAAACATAAACACAATTAATAATTCAATCGATTAATCAATTAATTGTACAATTCAATTGAATATGACTTTAATTAGAGAATGTGTACATAAAAGTAAAGTTATAATATTGATACATAGACGGATCTATTTGGTCCTATTTTTCTTTTACTTTTATTTTTTATTATCATGTTTACTTCAAATAGTTAATATTGTTGATTTACTTTGATAAAAAAAATTACGTGAATTTTTAAACAAAATACTATTCTAACAAAAAAAATACTTTTGCATGATGTGTTGAAATAATTTTTTTTTTAAAAATTCCACATTAGCTATCAAAATTATCTAATAAATTTCCGTCCATTGGAATTTTTTTTTGTTAGATGATCACCATATATTTAGAAAAAATTAAAATATCACTCCAGCAAATTTAATAAAAAAAATTATTGGAGTTGAATTGATAAATTAAAAAATTCGAGGGTTTTACCCCTCAAACACGAACATCATTAAAACCACCTAAACCCTAAACATTTATCCCATAAACCCTAATGTGCCTCCTATAAATCTTAAAACCTTAAAAAAAAAACCCTAAGCTAGTTCAAGAGAGAGAACAGAAATACATTCAACTGAAAGTGTTTTGCTCACAAAGCAAGAAAGTGCCTATAAAAACAATTTTGTTAGATTAAAACTCTTTTAATCTACTAAAATAAAATAAAAACAATTATATATATGAGTTTTTAAAATTTTGTTAGATTAAAAAATTGATTCATTCACCTACAACACCTTTCCTCCTAACCTTCCCAACTCTCTCGCTTTTCACATTGGTTTGAAGACTGGGTATGGTTTCCATTCCATTTCACAACAATTTAGCTAACTTACTTCTCTTTCAATCTTTTTCATACCAAATTATTCTTTTTAACTAAGCAAAAAAAAAAAAAAAAATTTGAACATTTCATTCCCACTCATTTATTTGAATTAATTAAACAAACAAGAAGAGTGTGATTTCTTTATATATTGTCAAATTAACAATATTTAAATTCATTTATTTCAATACAAATCTTTGATGGAAAAGGTCTGAAAATTAATAATTAATAATTAAAATACTAGTAACTTCTTTTGTTGAAAAATATGAATTTCATTGTTAAAAAATAGTTTTATTTTATTTTAGTAGAGTCAAAGAGTTTTAATCCCATATATTTGTAACTAACAACATGTGTGAAAATAAGACTAAATGATAAAAAAAATTATCTAAATTAATATTAAGAGCTTTAATGGGTAAAAACTAAAAAGTAATATGATAACAATATAGCTATTTGGTTTAACTAATAACATTATAAAAATATAGGACCAAATTATGTTAGGAATTAAATTATAAAAATTAAATCTCAAATTTAAACATAATAAAAAGGTTACATAATTATATTTTAGGAATTTAATCCCTTTATTTTTCAAATTTAAAAATTTAGGTCCATTTGTTAACATTATTAAAATTCTTTGGTTAAATTTATTGATGTTGCATTTTTAATTTTAAAAAAAAAAACTCACTTGGTATCCATGTAACAAAAATATAACATTGTAGCGAACCTTAATTTAATAAGGAATTTTAATGGTGCTAATGATTTTTAAATTTTACATCATCATTTTAATTAGAATAAAATATTTAGACTAACTAATGACATTATGAAAGTTGAAGCACAGAATTACATCAAAATTAAAATATATAAATTAAATTTCAAATTTGAGCGAAATATAATGATCAAATTGAAATTTAACCATTTTTATAATAAAAGTAGAGGGATTCGAATTCTATCCTCGATACTTCCTCCTTATTGTACTTGATCAATAAACTGACTTAATCCAAACCAAATTACTAAGAGCTTGTTTGGTTGGGTGTAATGGATTAGCCATTACACCCCGAATCGGTGGCCCCACTAAATACAGCGTTTGGTTCGACGTATTGCCCTATTACGGGCCTAATCCGTTGCAGACAGATTCCGCATTTGGCTACTTCACCACCGATTTACCAATCCCTTGCAAAAGCAAAGATTAGGTAATCGGTGCCTCATTTACCCTCCCCTTGCCGAAATCGACTCCAGCCGACCCTCTCCCTCCCAGCAAACCAAACCTCTAGCCGATCCCGATTTCAACATTGTATCTTTCTCCGACTCGACGGTGTCAGATCTCCGGACGGCTTGAATCAGTAATCTCCGCCTCTGAGTAACCTATTTCTTTCCTCTATGCATGCGATTGTTTCAGTTCTTGGCAAATCGGCATTTCGTTTCTTGCCGGTTATGGTTTTTTTTTTCATTATTTGTTTGGTTGTTGATCATTACAGGTTCTTTGCTCCAGCAGTTCTTCATCGGTCTCCTCTCCGATTTCCTCATTACAGGTTAGTTTCCCCCATTGTATGTGGCTATACAATTGTTTGCAGTGGCTATATAATTTATTTGCAGTGGCTCCATCTGCTTGATCAGTCAGAAATGAAAACAAAGGACTATGAATGCTCATGTCCTGTTTGGATTTGTATGCTTTTTGAGAATTTTGTTGAATAGAAACACTCTGATATTCTGTAATGGATATTGCAATTTAACATGCATATAATGAGCTCTAGAATGACAGCATAGTGCTTAAAATGTCCACAAAATAGTCCTGGTTGCCATAAAATTTCTCGGTGGTTGTTTTCAGAATGAATCTAAACTAGACAGGGATAAATCATATATATCTTGAGCAAGTACCAAAAAAAGAGATCATCTTTAAAACTGACTTGACTACTTCAACTTTGAATGCTTTGAAATGTTTGCTCACTAATAAATGAATGGAGACAGACTAATAAGAAAAGGAGATTCATGGTTTTAGCATAAGAACCCATGTTGGATGTTGCCAATGGTGCTGTTAATTTGGAGGTGAAAAAAATGTAGATTCATATTGTGTAGCAATCGGAGTTTTGCATGCATCAATTAGCTCTCCATATATAGTCTTTTCTTATAGGTATAGTGTAGCTTCCATGGCTCTCCATATTTTAATGTGTGTTAATACGACTAGTTTCAAATGAATTAACACCCGAGTACATTTACTGCTAATTTGATCTCCAAGTTGGTGTGGAATTATGAAACTAAAGAGAGTTTTTTTCCTATATGTTGCTCTTACGTTTCATTCTTTTTGAAATATTTAGCTGATAAGGTCTCCTTCCACTGTATCTGCTTTTGGCCATATATGAGAAACCAAGAAAACCCTTTCTTGTTGGGCTGTATATATATTGAAGTGAAAATGAAGCCATGACCTGTACCTCCAGTTGATGGCACCCAAGGAACATAAATTACCCAAAGCTTTCTTCATTACCAAATCTCTCATCTTATTTTTAAAAGTTTTAAATTATCTGTCAAACTTATAATCTGTCAATATATCAAACATTAACCCATTTTTCAATTGTGGATGTACTTCCTTTCTTTCCAAACAATCATGAAAAAGTTATCACATGGTTGCTGCTTTGTTTTGATTCATTCCAACATATATTCTGAATCAGCTTAGTGTTCTACTTTTGTACATCCTTTCTTTCCAAACAATCATGAAAAATTTATCACATGGTTGCTGCTTTGTTTTGATTCATTCCAACATATATTCTGAATCAGCTTAGTGTTCTACTTTTGTACTTCCTTTCTTTCCAAACAATCATGAAAAAGTTATCACATGGTTGCTGCTTTCACTTGCTCTCTCTCCTCCACCTTCCATTGTCCAACTTTCAAGCAAATCGTTGGAATTCTAGGATCTTTGGAAGATTAACATGCAACTGTCGAATATTTATGGTGGGTTTATAGGAGCTTAAGTTATCTCTTTTTGGTATGTGTTTCAAGTGTGTTCTATTAACTTTGTGGTTAATTTTTAACTCTTTCGATTTTAATAATACTTTTATTTTGCTGACCAAAAAAAAATGGAAATTCATGGACAGAATATTGTTATAAAAAGGACATCAAACTTTAGTACCAATTCTTGTATTAATATCAATTATGATAAAAATATAACGATTTTGATACTTTCAAAGATCTCGTTCAAATTTAAACATTATTAAAATAAATTGTGCTAACTTTAAGCTCAAATAAAAATTTTATTTATGTTATTTAAGGTATATTAAAATATAATTAAAATCATTTTGATTATATAATATTTTTAATTGAAATATAATTAAAATCATTTTGATTATATAATATTAATATAAAACTATACATTTAAATCCAAAATATAAATAAAACATGGCATAACAATTAAAATTTAATATTAATATAAAAACATATTTAATATTTATTTATTTTAAAAAATTTTATCTACGTGAATTATTCAAAAATGTGGAATTTATAATATTTTATTAATTAAAATAATGTATTTACAATTAGACATTAAGTTAGAATTCATTTTCAATTAGGTAATATTTATAAAAATATATACACTTTCTGCTGAATCAATATATTATATAGATTTTTATAATTACAATGATAAAGTTTATTACAATATTCTTATTAACTATTTATCTTTAAATATTAAATTTGTTAATAGCTATCAATCATTTATGCAAATTTTTACTAATAATTTTACTAATTAAAAATAAACACGTGCCATCTTGATTCTTTTAGATTCAATGTTCCTTCCTGTAATTTCTTATCCCCCATATAATCCTATCAACTCCCCCAAAATTAATAACCTAGTTGCTCTGATTTTTAATTTGCAACTTCAATTCTTTGATAGTGTGTTCTAAATTAATATTGTTCTATTTTTATTTGATAATGTCTAATTGCAACTTCAATTCTTTGATAGTGTGTTCTAATTTTAATATGTTGCAGTAATGGCTCGTATGCCTTTAATTGCACAACGTGAGAGGCGTAAAAGAATTGGTATTGCATTGACAATATGGTTGGAAATCTGTAGAATTGCGATTTGGTTCTTATTTAGAATGGGTGCCAGCCTTAGCCTATAGACTTATAGACCAAGGATTAGGTCCTATACCTTAGATTTTTATGCAAAACGGGATTATGTGAAAAGGCTTGTATATGCTAGTGACGAGACTTGTATTGAACAAGTTAGGATGAATAGAACTGCCTTTTTTAAACTATGTGAGATGTTAGAATCGATAGGGGGATTGAAGTCGTCAAGAAACATGCTTGTTGATGAGCAAGTAGCAATGTTTTTACATATCATCTCCCATCACCTGAAAAATCGAGTTATCAAGCATCACTTTAGAAGGTCCGGGGAAACTGTTAGCAGAGCATTTCATAGTGTTTTAAATGCTGTCATACGCTTACAAGATGTGTTATTTAAAAAGCCGGAGCCAATTACAACCAATTCTTCTGACAGAAGGTGGAAATGGTTTAAGGTATTGGACTGAGTTTTATATATAGCTTGTACAACATTTAGTTCACTTGGATTTAAATTAGTATTCTAACTCAAGGTTTTATATCATGTGATATAGAATTGCTTAGGTGCTCTTGATGGAACCCACATCAAGATTAGGGTGCCAAAGGTTGATAAACCTAGATATCGAACGCGAAAAGGTGACATAGCAACAAATATGCTAGGTGTTTGTACACCTGAGATGCAATTTGTTTATGTTCTTCCTGGTTGGGAAGGTTCAATTGCCGATGGACGGGTTCTTCGAGATGCCATTAGTAGAAGACATGGACTAATTGTTCCTCATGGTAAAGTGGATAGTTAGAGGACTTTGATATTGTTCATTAAGATCAAACTTTTTGTGCTGAATTAATCATTTTAAAAAAAATTATTTTATAGGTTGTTATTATCTAGTTGATGCTGGATACACAAATTGTGAGGGATTTCTTGCACCTTTTAGAGGACAACGCTATCATTTGAACAAGTGGCGTCAGGGTTATCAGCCAAGTTCTCCGCAAGAGTTTTTTAATATGAAACATGCCTCAGCACGTAATGTTATTGAAAGATGCTTCGGCTTATTAAAACTTAGATGGGGAATACTTAGGAGTCCATCGTTCTATCCTGTAAGGGTGCACAATAGAATTATTATTGCATGTTGTTTGCTCCATAATTTTATTCGAACCCATATGAGTATTGATCCCATTGAAGCGGAGGTGGGAGAAGGATTACCTAGTAATGTGGTGGATGACGATGAACCGAATATCACAAATATTCATCCATCGGATGCTTGGTCTACTTGGAGGATGGAATTAGCCAACCAAATGTTCGATGAATGGCAAGCATCTAGAAATTAGTTAGGTTTAGGACAAATTGAGTTTGACTTAATTTGTTGATGTTATTTTATGTATCTAGTTTATGAAACTTTGGTGGTGTTTGAATAAAATTCTGTATTGTACTAAACTTGTTGAATTATAATTTAATTTCTTTTCATTCAGCATGTGTTATAATTTTATAAATTGTTCACCTTTTGATTCATGATATTAAAAATTCTGTCATAATGTTATTTTTTTTTCTTAAGATAATTATATCAGGTGTTCCACAATCACATGCTTCTTCTCAAGCTTCTCGAGGAACCAAAAGAAAATGGGTTCCAGAAGAAGATGCAGCCTTAGTTTCTTGCATGGTGGACTTGCACAATGTTGGAACATTTAATGCTGATACCGGGTTCAAAGCTGGTTATTTGAACGAGTTGGAAAAAATGCTAGAAAAGGCTTTACCAAATGCAATGTTGAAGGTGAAACCAAATATTGAATCGAGGATTAGGTTACTAAAAAGAGAATGGTCAATCGTCTATGACATGCTTAATGGCCAAAACAATAGCGATTTTGGTTGGGACGAGCATAGGCAGCTCGTTGTTGCTGAAGATGCAGTTTGGGACTCCTATGTAAAGGTAAAATGTATTTCATGTCTTTATTTGTTTTTTTACCAAACTTATAACTAATATGATTTCCTCATTTTTTTTTAGAGTCACAAAGAATCCTCTCAATTCAAACATCGTACTTTCCCTTACTACAACCAGCTTACTGCCATATACGCGAGAGATCGAGCGACTGGGAAAGATGTGCAAACAGCTGCTGATGTTCTTCAAGAAATAAATGCTAAGGATGTACCTACTATAGATATGAATGAAGAGAGAAACACATTCTATGACTGCGAAGCTGACGTCTCTTTGAAGGACATGGATGTTTCTGGTTCGGAGCCGCGAGGAGATAGAGACCAAGGGGTTCCTCATCTTCAAACAAGAGAAAGAAGAAATCTGATGCTCGTGATAATATGTATTCTTCATTTGATGAGGCTGCCACTTTATTGGCCGAAAACATCAAGGCCGTTGGCGATCAAATCAGTAGGAGTATTGCCTCTGAGGTGGTAGTTCAGCAGAAGTCAGAAGAATATCAAAAGATGGAAGATAAAGCTTCAAATTTATATTCATCCTTATGGGAAATTGAAGGTTTAACCGACGATCAGCGGTATGACGCTTTGAGTAAAATTCCAGATCATCCAACCCAAATGATCGTTTTCTTTAGTTTACCTTCTGTTGCGCGATTAGAATGGGTTAGAAGATTTCTTTCTCACCATTAAAAATCAATGTTCAAACTTTTTGATGTTGTAAAACTATATAACATATGGATTATGATGTAGAATTTCATTTTCATCTAACCTTTTCTTAATATAAGTTAATTATGTTTATCCAGAATACAATTCTCAAGTTATATTTTATTATTAAAGAATTTTATGAAATTATATATCATTATTAAATTAAATTTAATATTAATTATTTTAAATTGTATAAATTCATATAAGAAAATTTATTATCAAGAATTTTATGAAATTATATATTATTATTAAATTATATGTAATAATAATTATTTTAAATTATACAAATTCATATAAGATAATTTATTAGTTATAGTTATTTTAAATTTTATTAAATCATATATTTTTAATTAAAATATATTTAATATTAATTATTTAAAATTATCTTTTATAGTATAATATATTATGATTTGCGTAAATTCATATAAGAATATTAATTATTAAGAATTTTATTAAATTATATATTTTAATTATAATATATTTAATAATAATTGTGTTAATTTATATTTTATAGTATAATATATTATGATTTGAGTAAATTCATATAAGAATATTGATTAATTAAGAATTTTATTAAATATATATTTTAATTATAATATATTTAATAATAATTATGTTAATTTATATTTTATAGTATCATATATTATGATTTGAGTAAATTCATATAAGAATATTGATTATTAAGAATTTTATTAAATTAATATATTTTAATTATAATATATTTAATAATAATAATGTTTAAATATGATTAAATTATTTATTATTGATAATAATAATCTTATTATAATTTAAATAACAATAACAATAATCATTTACCAAAACAACTTTATGCTAAGGGTATTCTAGTCATTTTAGTTTTTTCCATTATGCTATTACACCTCTATTCCTTTCAACCAAATACAAGATTACTATTACGCCTCTATTCCATTACATTCAACCAAACAATTGATTTGCTATTACACCTCTATTACATTACGCCTCTATTCCATTACGCCTCTATTCTAATACAGCGAACCAAACGTGCTCTATAATTACAAAAAAAAAAAAAAAAACCCTCTCACTTATATTGGATATATAATTATATTTGATAAACAACTCACTTTAAATAAATATACATGGTTTTTGAAATATTTATAGTGTATATAATAATTTTTCATTTTGAAATTTATATCAAACCCATAATATTGTATTTTTTAAATTTGTAAGGATATGTTTATATGTGATTTTAATATATAATATATGTTTTACATATTAGATAAAATTTTACAAATAATTTATATTGATTACATAAAAAATATTTAAAATATATATTTCATATATAATATTAATGAATTTGAATATCATTTAAATATTTTTTTTAACTTTTAAACATAATGCCTAACATAAATATTATAATATTTCACAATACTTTTTTTATAACAACACTAAACATCTGAAACTTTTTTATAGTAATATTAAGAATTTGATTTTTTTTTTTAAACACTTTTATCACATCACTTTTCAAAAGGTTACATTTTGGTATTAGACCCTATATATACCTAAGTTATAAATTTAGTCAATGTGCTTTATTTTAGTTATCTTTTGTTCTTATATTTTTGAAATTTGAAATTTCGATCTTGACCAAATGGTTGTGTTAAATTGTTAAATTCTACTCTTTCCAAAATCTTATGTATAATCATATAGATAATGTCATGTCAACATGATATTTTCACATAATACTAATAGAATAGCCATGACATTTTAGTTAATGAATTTGAAAGTTTCCATTTGAATCAGGACTAAAATTTCAAAAAGTATAGACTAAAAATTATCTAATTGAAAAACAGAAACTAAATTAACAACTTACACATATTACAAAACTAATAAAAGGATGTAACATGATGAACTTAGCTATTATCATTTTAATTGAAACTGAAATTTCTAAATTTGAAAAATAGAAATATTAAAATTGATCAAATTAAAATACAGAAACTAATTTCGTAATTTACACATAGTACAAGAACTACTAGAAATTTTTTACCCTTTTCAAAAACACTTTAAATAAAAAATCATTCTTGTTATATCTCTATCTCTATAAGACAATCCCTCAGATCTACACCTCATAGGGGTCCTACCTACTCCTTGAAACAAACCCCTCAGGAACACTCCTCAACTTTGCATTCATATGACTACAAGTGACCCTATTTATTAATCGTTATTCCTAGTTTCAATTACCACCTCCCATTTTAAATGATTGAAAGTACGTCTAATCAACACCCAACCTAGACCTATGATGACAGATCACTTGGTCACTTGTTCCTAACTCACCAATAGAGGCACAACACGTGGTGTCTAAAAATTGTGGCTAAGAGTATATAAGCTCTTAGCCTCGACTGAAAAAGTGATATTTCTCTCTCTTTTTTCCTCCTTTCTCTCATTTTCCTTCCACCTCATAACTCAACCTATACACCACCTTTACTCAAACACCCTCTATGGTGGCTTTTCACCTTTATCAAACGAGGTGAACTGTCTAACTACACTGTCATCTCCGCCTTATCTAATCCCAACATCAGCAATTCCTATTCAGATAATTTTTTCTAAATCAAGCTTTAGCAATGCTTTCTTTTTACCAAATCAAAAGCATTTAAAATGTTAATTCCAATTATATATATATATATATATATATATATATATATATACAATGGAGCATCATGTGTTGTAATATAAAAACTAAGATGAATGATCCCTGAATGTACTAACTGGCGTAATCTCCGGATATTTGGTACTTTAGGTTTCAGTTTCCAATGAGGTACAAAGGAATTAGGTAATATCATCCACCATTTCCTACAAGGATCGCCAATGATTGCCTAACTTTAAAAGATGATTTGAAAAGTTACATTTGAAAAAAAATTATTTTTAATAAGTATGGTGAAAAAATATTGTAAAAAAAATATGATTTGAGATTAGTGTCAAAATATTATGAAAAATATTACATCTTTCTCTAACTTTCCAATTTGGCTCTAAAAGCTCAAAAGCATTGCCTCCGAAGTGCTTTTGAGACTCAAAAAGAGTCTATAAGCAGCAATAGTTGAGTAACCATACTTGTTCCCAAGGTCTTAAAAGCAATATCATTATTGAACCATACCAAGTATAAATATTCCTGAAAGGCTAATAGCCTTCTCATATCAAACCAATTGTCACGAGCTGAATTGAGGCACTAATGAAACGAGGCATTCTGAGGACGGATTAATGAAATGATTCACATCGGGGTTTATTTAAATGGGGTGTTTTGCTTAATTAACTGCTATTTAATTTACTATTTGTTTTTAACCAACTTTTAAGTATTATTTCCACTTAATTTTCCTTCCTATAAATTCGAAGGTAAGGATTGAAATAGTTATGCAAAAATGAATACTATTGCACCAGTTTTCTTCCTCTGATTTATCTCTCAATTCTCTCTTATCTTTTTCTTCCATTGTCTCTCTTTCTTCTGTTAATAGTCATACCAAAGGTATCAGAGCTCAACGATCAGCGATGGCAGGTGATGGCGTAACCACGAGGCTACAAAAGGATGTAGTTGTTCTCTAACAGGAAATGGTAAAGGTCCAAAATGAACTTTCCCAATTGGATTCTAAATGGGAAACTAAAATGGAGGCTCGGTTTCAAGGTTTTAAGGAGGAGTTTCAGATGCAGATGTATTCTCTATTTGAAAAAGACCTAGGCAACGTAGCTGCTTCAAACACCACAACTACTGCTCAAGCTAAAGGGAATAGGGTTCCAGGGGGACCACCACTAGAATTCCCAGCCAAGGACAACTTGGAAGCCTCCCTGTCATCTGTGGGGCTGACGAATCCTTACCTACCGAGGACAAGTTTCCTTCAAAAGTGTACCTACAAGTTGAAGTGCCCTCATTCTAATGGCACTAATTTTTGGGGTTGATGGTCAAAGTTGGAACAATATTTCACTACAGAGGAAGTACCTGAAGATGACAAGGTATGGACAGTGATGCTTCACCTTGAAGGTCGTGCATTGGACTGGCACCACTTCTACGCCCAAAAGCATGGTGGTCTCCCCTTGTTGGACTGGGTCTACTATGCCCATAGTTTGAAGGAACGTTTTGAGTCAAGCATCTTCAAGGATTCCATGACTGAGTTGGTGACCCTGAAGCAACAAGGCTCGGTGGAGCAATATCACAACCAGTTTGTAAGTCTTTTAAATTAGTTGCAGTTGCCTGAATCTTATGCCATGTTTGGTTCACTATAATTGAATAGAGTTGTAATGAAATAGAGCTATAATAGAATAGAACTGTAATCGGTAATTCAATTGTTTGGTTGAATGGAATGGAATGGAATAGAGTTGTAATAGCATTCATGTGTTTGGTTGAATAGAATAGATGTTGTAATAGCATAAGGAAAAAGACTTAAATGACCAAAATACCCTTAGCAAAATCATTTTAGGTAGGTGATTATTGTTATTGTTATTAAACTTTAATAAGATTACAAATTAAATATATTTTAATAAAATAAAAATAAATAATTTAATCATATTTTAACATAATTATTATTAAATATAATTTAATAAAATAATATATAATTTAATAATATTCTTAATATAATAATTATTAAAATATGAATTAAAAAATCATAATATATAATATTATAAAAATAATATATAACCTACTTTATTATATTTAAACTGCAATACATATTTAATGTGCAAAAATATCATTAGCAAAACAAATAATTTAATTATCTTCTAAAATAAAAAGTAAAATATTAGAAGTAATAAATAGCTTGAGAATTATATTTTACATCCAAACATAATGTTCATATATTAACAAAAAGTTACATGATGTCATTAGCTTATATGCCATAATCTATATGTTAAATTTTACAACATCAAAAAGTTACAACTTTGTAATGACAATCTATCATGTCATTATACCATCCAAATATTACATATACAAAAAGATACCAAAACATCACCAACACAACCATGATTTTTAATGGTTAGAAAGAAATCTTCTAGCCTATTCCAATCGCTCAAAAGAAGGTCAACTAAAGAAAATGAGCATTTGCGTTAGATGGTCTAGAATTTTGCTCAACGTGCGATAGTGCTCATCGTCAATTAGTCCTTCTACTTCACATATGGTTGGATAAAATTTTAGAGCACTTTATTGAATGACCATTTCTGACTTTTGTTGAATTAGAACTTCGGAGGCAATGCTCCTAAATATTTCAAGGTCAATGGTCCGTATGTTTTCCGCCAATAATAACTAAAATAGAAGAAATTTGTTCACTTGCATCAAAAATCTTTTTTTTCTTCTTTGAAAATGTGGAATCATCTTGGTTTCTAGATGGTTGCGATTGTGTGGCTGAGAGATTCATCTCATCCAAAAAAAAATTAGATTGACATCTATGGAAATCGTTTCTTTCTTCATGAGTATTTGCAGTAGCTACATCCTCAACATCTATTTCTTTAATAATATCAGTAGTTATTCGAGCATATTTCCCAGTGGCTCGATCTTTGTCGTAAATAACAGTAAGTTGGTCATAATAAGGGAAACTGTGATGTCTACATTGATTGGCTTATTTATGACTCTATAAAAAAGGAGGAATCCATATTAGATATAAGTTTGGTCAAAACAAGATAATAAAGACAGTAAATAATTCTTAAACTTATATATGAGTTCCATATAGCATCTTCAACAAAACAAACTGCCTATGCTCATCCGAACCAAAGTCGCTATTGTCTTTTCCACTGAGTATGTCATAAACGATTGCCCAATCCCTTTTCAATGTCCTAATCCTCGATTCAAGATTAGGTTTAGCCTTCAACATAGCATGGGGTAAAACTTTTTCTAACATTCTTTCCAGCTCATTTAAATAACTAGCATTGAATCTCGTATCTGCGTTAAAGGCTCCAACATTGTGCAAGTTGACCATATAGGAAACCAATGCAACATCTTCTTTTGGAACCCATTTCCTTTTGGTTCCTCGAGAATTTTGGGAAGAAACACTTGATTGTGAAAATCCTGACATAATTATCTTAAGAAAAAATACAAATTAAAATTAGGTTCAATATTATGAATTAAAAGGTTAACACTTTATAAAATTATAACACATAACGAATCAAAAAAATAAATTAAAATTGTAATTCAACAAATCTAGTAGAATACAGAAAGAAAATTCAAACACCACCAAAGTTTCATAAATTAGATACATGAAATAACATAAACAAATTAACCTTCTACTATTTTTACCCTAAACCTAACTAATTTATAGGGGCTTGCTATTCATAGAACATTTGATTGGCTAGTTTCATCCTCTAAGTAGCCCATGCATCTGATGGATGAATATTTATGATATTTAGTTAATTTTCATCTATCACATTACTAGGTAATCCTTCTCCCAACTTCACTTCAATAAGATCAAGACTCATATAGGTTCGAATAAAATTATGGAGAAAGAAAATGAAATAATTATTCTATTGTGCACCCTCACAAGATAGAATGATGGGCTCTTAAGTATTCCCCATCTAAGTTTTAATAACCCAAAGCATCTTTCAATAACATTATGTGCTGAAGCATGTTTCATATTGAAAAATTATTCTAGGGTACTTGACTGGTAACGCCACTCATTCAAATGATATCTTTGTCTTCTAAAATGTGCAAGAAATCCCTCACAGTTTGTGTAACCAACATCAACTAGATAATAACCTATAAAAAAGAAAAAAAACTATTTATCATGGTTAACTTTCCCAAAACAGTATGATCTTAAAAATTAATTCAAATTCCTTGAATTCTGCACCCATGAGGAACTTTCAGCCCATATATCCTATTAACGGCATCTCGAAGAACTTGTCCATCAGCAACAGAACCTTCCCAACCAGGAAGAACATAAACAAAATACATATCAGCTATACAAAAACCTAACATATTTGTTGCTATGTCACATTTTCGCGTTCGATATCTAGGTTTATCAACTTTGGGAATCTTAATATTGATGTGGGTTCCATCTAAAGCACATAAGTAATTCTACAAAAAATAGTTTAAAAACCTCAGGTTAGGATACTATTTTTAAATCTAAACCAAGTGAATTATGTACAAATTATATATAGAACTCACTCCAATACCTTAAACTGCTTCCACATTAGGTCTGTAGAATTAACTATAATTAGCTCTACTTTTTTAAATAACACATCTTGTAAGCATATGACAACATTTAAAACATTGTGAAATGATCTGCTAACGGTTTCCCTGGACCTACTAAAGTGATGCTTGATAACTCAGTTTTTAAGATGATGAGAAATGATATGTAAGAACATTGCCACTTGTTCATTAACAAGTATGTTCCTTAACAATTTCAATCCTCCTAAAGTTTGTAACATCTCACATAGTTTTAAAAAAAAAAGTAACTCCATTCATCCTAACCTATTCAATACAGGTCTCGTCACTAGCATGTACAAGTCTTTCACATAATATCATTATGCATAAAAAATCTAAAATATATAATCTAATCCTTAGTCTATAAGTATGTAGACTAGAGACGGCACCTAATGTAACTAATAACCAACTCGCAACTGTACAAATCGGTAACCATACTGTCGATGCAAGACAAATTATTTTTTGCCTCTCACTTTGTACTATTAAAGGCAAACAAGCCATTAATGCAAGATTTTAAAGTGTTAGGTATCTTCAAATCACTGTATAAATTAATCTCAAAATAAGATGCTAGTTGGATGTAGGAATCATGAGTTTCCTGAAATCAAAACATAATGATTTGTTCATTTTGCTATTGCAAACAAAAATTCATGTCTACATAAACATAATTTTTTACCTTATATCTTTAGAGATGCTATGTCAAACACTAGATGCTTATGTCCACACTTTACTTCAATTTACAATGGAATGTTGTTCAAACTATTCTATTTTTTATGAATGGACATAAGTTCTCAGCAAGGACATTCTACTCACTTCACTTTATTCCATGGTACTCTCATCTCTTATGTTTACCACTTTCTTTTCTATTATATTTGTGACTTTCTCTTTCATTATTTTCTATTATTTATAATCTCATACAACTTGAATCATTGCTTATAAGTATAACTTGAATGCTCCTTTTATTTTATACCATTGGATTGTACCTACGCCTTGGGATATTTAAAACTCAATGGAAAAACCCAACTTAAAGCATCATGAAATGAGTTTATAAATTTCACTTCTTCACTTTGAACAACTTTTGTTTGAATCGTGTAATATGGAGCTGGAATTAAGATCGAAGGTGCTATCAGGATTGAAAAATTTTAGGTCTATACAGAAATGCTATCTATCTATGAGGAATTTCTACAAATTTTCTTTAAATTCCAATTATTGATGAAATGTCGGGATTATGATTAAAATAGTAAATACCAAGGTTGAAACTTTAAATTGTTAGGTTGAAAGTTTATGCACATAACATGCAGTGAGTTCAAGTTTAACTAAAACTTATGTCTTGTCTTTTAAAACATGGCATTCAAAAGATCCAAAATGTTGAAGTTAGTTTCAACTTTCACAAACAAGGAAATCAATATCAAAGACAGACTTTGGCCAGAACAGTTTAAATTGGGTGAAATAACTTACCAAGATAAGGCCAAAAATGCCAATAAGTTGTAATGATTTATTCGGCTCTGGAAAAAGAGAACTATTAAATCAATAAAAACATTTAAAAATAAAACATCTTTTATGTGCACAAGCATGACAAAACCAAGGAAAATTAGGTTAAAGAGAACAAAATATTAAATAGCAAAGTGAAAGTTTAAAGAAAGTCAAAATTGCATGTTTCATAAGTCACAATCAATCATTTTTTCTGAGTTTCAATTAATTTTTTTTCTATATTTAAAGTACAAGATACACACCTAGCAGTGCATAAATTGCTGCTATAGAATCCTGCAACAAAGGTATTTATTAGAATTTAATGGGTTTCAATTGATATAATTCATGTGTTACATATGAGGATAATGATGACGGTGCATGTTTCTAAATACCAAATACCATTTTAATATCACTCGATTTAGCATAATTAATACCATTTTCTAATTGATGATCTGATATGATAGTTCACTTATGATGTGTAGAGGTAGGAAATGAGATTTCATAATCTTGTATTGGAACAATGGTAAAGTCCCCTCTTTTCCTGGGTTCCAAATGTAACTTTGTTCGAGTGCTAATCGTGTGTATGTATATTTCACTATTTCAGTATCAAGACTTCCTTTTTACCTCAACTTTGGAATTAGTATTTGAAGTTATAATATCATAATGTCTTATATTTAACAATAACAAGACTATTTGACAGCTCCCTCAACAACTGATTAAGCTTATATTTTTATTTTAGAGCATACAATTGTAGAGAGGGAACTCAGGTAATTCTTTATCTATTGCATTACTTTATCTATTACATTACCTCTGTTATTTTATACTATTAAACTAAGCCTTATTGGATAATATGTTTTGATATAACAAATTAAAGTGTTTTTGAATAAAAGTAAAGTTGAGCAATTTCATAAAATCAAGTTGAAATGGTTTCAATTAAGTCAAACATTCTCAAATATGTTTTAACCATTTTCAAACAAGTTAGAATTGCTCCAGGACAAAAAGTATCGATACTTTTTGTCTAAGTATCGATATTTTACAAGATATCGATACACATCTGATAATCGATACCAAATTGACATTATGTCATTTTCAAACCCTAGTAGGTATCGATCCAGTATCGATATTTTTCTTAAAGTATTGACATATTTCCTAAGGTATCGATATTCATGTTCCAACGGTCACTGAAATCTGCATTAATTACAAAAAATATCGATACCCTTTTAGTAGGTATCGATACTCGTTGCTGTAAGTGCAGTTAATGAACTGATATTTCATCCTCAACGGCTACATGCACTTCTACAACAACCACAATGATTGGAAATCAATTAGAGGTTACAAATACCATCTCCCAAAGGTCTAACAACAAGAAGAGCAATGTGCAAAGCTTAAAGATAAATCGAAACAACCTAAAGCTTAATTCTTTCATACCTTTTCTTGTAGACAGTTGTGAGCTTTCATTGTATTCATTTAGCTCAAGTGTTCTTCTTTGTATTTGTGCTTAATTGGCAAACATCCTAATCTTGTAAGAACTGTTTTCTTTGTTTTCTTATTTGTATCTCTTTTGAGAGAGGGTTTATTCTTAAGGTTTGAGTAGAAACCTTAAGGGAGTTGTATATTAAGATTTTAAGGTATAAGTCTCAAGAGAGATTGTAAGGTTAAACCTTGTCCTCAAAGGTTTCCAAATTAGTGAGTTTGGAGAAAATCCTTAATTGTGGAAAGCTAAAGTAGTGGAGTAGGCAATTGGGGCCGAATCACTATAAATCATTATGTTCTTTGTTACACAATTTTTGTTGCTTCCACTACAACTTCTCAAAGGCCGATTCAACCTCCCTATCATTGATCTCGAGTTGGTCCTTCCGAGTTAACATATACCATTTGTCATTCTAATTGATCCCTATTATACCAACCATTCTGTTAAATCGCCATATGGTGCCATTTTTATTTTTTTATCCTAGATAGGATTGTTTATACTTCGAATGGCATGCTATGAACCACAAATACACACACTACCTAAAATGCCTTAACTTTGAAGTTCACAGCAAACCAAATTTATAATTCAAAGAAAAAGGTTAAAAGATAAAGTGTATAAACAAGACAAAATGCATCAAAAATTTTATCTAGGCATTAATTAAAAAGAGAAAAAAAAAAGAAAACTGGGGGCTTATCACAAACAAAACTTCTTTTCTTTCTTAATGTAATCAAAAAAAACTTAGAGAGGAAAAAGGAACACAAATGATGAAAGAAATAGGAAAATTGAGAATCTGAGTATTGTTTATTTTTGTCCAAACCTAAATATTGAGGATGATTGAAGTGCCAAAGACAACATGGTGAGACACCCAAAGTTCCAGCAAAGATCTAATATTTTTTGTTACATCAAAATAACAAGTGTTTACAATCCAAGAGAAAATTCCAAACAAAGCCAACGCTTGTCATACTACCCTCTCCATTCAATCTCTCTTCTTTTCCCTCTTACAAACAGGGGGTCAGAAGCAAAAATGAAGGACACAAAATAGAAACAAAAACCACCCTGACAGTCTTAAATTATTAGGACTTCTTCTTCGACTTAGGGAGAAAACTTATAAGAAATTGGCTAAATCTTTTTGTTTCTTTCCAAATTTTTGTACATAAAGAAAATATAAATATAATATTTACTTTTTCCATTTTCAAGACTTTAAATCAGTCTTGTTGTTAGGGTAACTAAAAGAAGTAGAAAGGAAATTGAAAGGAATAATGAAAGAGATAAAAGATTTACCTGAGGGAAGACTGCTAGTGGCCGGAGACGAAGGAAGCAAAGGAGGTCGGGACTGAGAGTGGCTTTTAGGCTGAATGAGAGCTTTTTTTAGGTGAAAAATGGGAGGGTAAAATGGAATTCTTTAGGCACGAGTCAGCTATTTAGTGGGGATGAAATGGAATATGAATGCCCTATATTCCTTGCATAAAACTATAATAGAATAGACTTGTAATAAGCATTCCACGTAAACAAACAATGGTTTGTAATGGGCCCACAAAATTGAGTTGTAGTGGCTATACCATTACATTCAACCAAACATGGCATTATGCTCTCAGCATCTATATTAGTAATCTGAAGACAAACATTAGGCAATACTTATAGTTATTTAGGCCTCAATCGTTGGTAGAAGGATTTCATATTGCTCAATAGGTGAAGAGTGTCCTAGGGACCTCCCCTAGGAAGGGATTTTTAATTGGAACCAATATTGTCACAAGGTTCAATGCCAATCAAATCACTTCTATCTCCACTCAAGCACCTGTCTTTACCTAGTCGTGTTCATCAATACACCCACCCACAAGGGGACTTGTGGCCTCTAAGGCACCCTCCAAGGGAATAAGTTCTACCCTAATGGAAGGAAGGAAATAAAAGGGTCTTTGTTTATGGTGTGGAGCCAAATATCACATTGGCCATAAATGTGTTAAAAGCCAACTCCATCAAATATTGTTGGATTCACCTACTGAAGAGGATACTGAGAAATTCCAAAATTGTTTAGAACAGTTGGAGGAGCTTCCTACTGAAAGGGAACAAGCACAAGAACCTGTTCTGTCCTTGCATGCAATTAAGGATTCTCAAGGTCCCCTTGCCATGAGGTTTGAAGCAAGAATTGGATTGGCTAATGTTATATTCTCGATAGACTTTGAGAGTACACACAACTTTTTAGACTCTAAATTAGTATCCAAGTTGTCTTTACCTATGAGGCATCAGCAACAAATGAGATCATTATAGCTAATGGAAGGCATCTGTTTATTACTGGTGTCTGTAAAGGGGTGGAATGAGAGGTTCAAAGAGTCAGTTTCATTGCAAATTTTATGATTTTACTTCTAAAGGGATGTGATGTGGCCCTTGGAATACAATGGTTATTTTCCTTGGGGTCCATAAATTCGAATTTTGGCTTCATGACCATGCAGTTTACTTCAAAAGGAGCTCCTTGTACTATCAAGGGTATCTTAGTAGGTAACATTGAGATGTTAAGTTAGGGACAATCAGCAAAGTGTTTTTCCCTAATGGAAAGAGAGTCGGACCCTTGTGCATTAGTTATGACCAGTGAGCAAGTGACCTTATTAGCAACTTCAAATCAGTCTGTGCCAAAGGAATTGCAGTTTCTCCTTAATAAATTCAATGATATTTCCAAGCTATCTCAAGTTTACCTCCTACACGGCTTCAAGACCATAGGATACCTCTTAAGGATAAAGGGGCAGTGGTTAAAGTCAGGCTATATATGTACCCTATGACTCAAAAATCTGAACTTGAAGAATTGGTTAGAGAAATGCTCAAAGTTGGGATCAGAGACATTTCTAGTCCCTTTGCTTCTTCTGTAGTCATGGTGAAGAAAAAAGATGGAACATGGAGGCTCTGTGTTGACTACAGACACCTAAATCAGTTGATAAAGGATAGATTCCCTATCCCCATCATCGAGGAGCTGCTGGATGAGCTAGGACAATCTAGAATCTTTTTTAAGCTGGATTTGAAATCTAGTTATCACTAGATTAGAATGCATGAAGTTGACATCCTAAAGGCAACATTCAAAACACATAAGGGCCATTATGAGTTCTTGGTAATGCCCTTTAGACTTACCAATGGCCCCTCTACCTTTCAAGGGCTGATGAACACCATATTCAAACCATGTTAAGGAGGACAATATTAGTTTTCTTTGATGATATTTTAGTTTATTCTCCTAAATGGTTAGAGCACTTGGGCCACCTCGGAGAGGTTTTGGGTTGTTAAGGCAACATCAACTATTTGTCAAAAAGAGAAAATGTTCATTCGGTACTGATCAAGTGGAATACTTGGGACATATCATCTCAAAGTGTACTGTTTCTATGGATAAGACCAAGGTAAAGAGTGTAGCAACTTGGCCCATTCTTGTTTCTATCAAAGAGTTAAGGGGCTTTCTGGGACTTTCTAGTTACTATAGAAGGTTCATTAAGAACTATGGTGTAATTGCTAGGCCACTCACCAATTTACTTAAGAAGGATGCTTGGGGGTGGTGTGAGCAAGCCACTGTTGCCTTTGAACTATTGAAGCAAGCCTTATGCTCAGCACCGATCTTGACTCTTCCTAATTTTACCTCAGGTTATGGGGTAGCGGCAGTGAGTTAGTAACAAAGAAAACCTGTGGCCTACTTCAGCAAGGGCTTGGGAATAAGGCATCAAGCTCTATCATATATGAGAAAGAAATGTTTGTTGGACTCTTGGTTGTGAGGAAATGACATTCATACCTAGTAGCTAAGCACTTTAAAATCAGAACTGACCATCAAAGCTTAAGGTTTTTGGTTGATCAAATGGCAGTCACTCCCTTCTAGCAAATATGGGTAGCAAAAATGCTCAGGTATGACTATGAGGTGATCTATAGAAAGGATCTAGCAATTTGGAAGCAGATGTCTTGTCAAGAAAACAAGCTCTGAAGGAAGGGCAATATCTGCAGCTCACTGGAAGTACCATTAGTTCTGATCTCCTTGCCAGAGTGCAGACATCATACTTGTAGACACTAAGGTTCAAAGGTTGTGTTTAGAAGTTCAGCAACAAGGCTCCAAACATCTAAAATACTCCTGGGGCGGTCGATTCCTTTGAAGAAAAGGAAAGATTGTAATGGGAAATGTAGTTGGCCTCAAGCAAGAATTGTTTTAACTCTTTCATGCAAGCACCATAGGGGGCATTCAGGGGTATATGCAACTAAAAGAATGTTGACAAGCCTTCTATACTGGAAGAGACTAACCAATGATGTCAAGAAGTGGGTGAGAGAGTATCTTACATGCCAAACATGCAAGTCAGAGCAGTAGCTTCCCCTGGTCTTTTGCAACCACTCCCAATTCCAAAAAGAGCTTGGTCTTCCATTTCTATGGACTTTATTGAAGGGCTTCCAAACTCAAGAGGTAAGAATGTCATTTTTGTAGCGGTTGATCGCCTCACTAAGTATGGTCATTTTGTGGCAATAACATACCCCTTAAGTATTACGGTTGTAGCTCAAGTGTTCATGGATAATGTGTATAAATTGCATGGAATGCCCGATTCAATAATATATGACAGGGATAAAGTTTTTGTTAGCAATTTCTGGTAGGATCTCTTTAAAATGGTGGGGACCAAGGTGCATTTGTCCACTACCTATCATCCAGAGATAGATAGACAAATTAAAGTGGTGAACAAGTGCCTTAAAGGATACTTGAGATGCATGATAGGAGAAAGGCCACAAGATTGGTAGAGATGGCTTCCCTTGGCTAAGTGGTGGTATAACACCACCTTCCACTCAGCTATCCAAGTCACCCCATACGAGGCACTATATGGGAAAAACTCTCATCTCCATATACCGTACTTAGCTGGAACATCCCTAGTAGCTACTGTGGTTAGGAGGCTACAAAAAAAAGAGGCTTCGAGGAAGCTGCTGCAATTTCACTTGAAGATGGCATAGGACTGAAAGACAATTCGAGGTAGGGGATTTTGTTTATCTGAAACTCCAACCCTATAGGCAGCATTCAATGAGGAGGATCTTGAACCAGAAGTTAGCCCCTAAGTTTTTTGGACCTTTTAGAGTAGAAGGTAGAGTTGAAAAAGTGGCTTAGAAGCTCCAACTTCCCCAAGGGTCTCGTGTGCACCCCATCTTCCTGTATCACCGTTGAAAAAGTATGTTGGTGTAGCTCCTGTTCAAGCTCATTTACCATGAACTGATGAATAGGGAACTTAGGCAAAGGAACCTGCTAGGATCTTGGAGAGAAGAATGGTGAAAGGGGGAAACATTGTTGTCAACGAGGTTTTAGTGGAATGGGCAAATTTCATTTCCGGAAGGTGCCATTTGGGAGCCTCTTTAAGAATTCAAATAGAGCTTCCCACACATTGATCCTTAAGGTCAAAGATTCTTTCAAGCAGAGAGTAATTGTCATGTCACGAGCTGAATTGAGGCATTGATGAAAAGACACTTTTTGAGAAGGGATAAATGAAACGATGTGCATCGGGGTTTATAAAAACAAACTTTTAAGTGTTATTTCCATTTCAATTTTCTTCCTCTTTATTCGAAGGCATAATGAATGCTATTGCACCCGTATTCTTCCTCTGATTTCTCCCTCAATTCTCTCGTGTCTCTCTTCTATTCTGTTGACAGTCGCACCAGCAAACAATGAACAGTCAGTCGCCTGGCTTTCCAAAGACAATGGTACCCACAAGATCTTCGGATTTCTCATTACACTTGTCCCAAGATTTTACAAAATCCACAACCCTCAGAATATCATTTTCAAAGAAATTTCTTGACATATCTTCAGTTCAGGGGAGTTTAGACACTAAAAACAGAAATACCTAACCACTTTTTATTTATTTCAATTCTCTCGTGTCTCTCTTCTATTCTGTTGACAGTCGCACCAGCAAACAATGAACAGTCAGTCGCCTGGCTTTCCAAAGACAATGGTACCCACAAGATATTCGGATTTCTCATTACACTTGTCCCAAGATTTTACAAAATCCACAACCCTCAGAATATCATTTTCAAAGAAATTTCTTGACATATCTTCAGTTCAGGGGAGTTTAGACACTAAAAACAGAAATACCTAACCACTTTTTATTTATATTATTAATACGATGTTAGTTAACTTGTTTCTTTTAATTTTATTCATTATAGCAATTATGTATAATATAACTTGTTTATTGTGCTTCTCCGGTTAGAGGGGCGGGGGCGAATACCATTAAAACATAAACAATATAAAAAAAAAATAAAAAACACGATGAATTTATTACATGTATCCCAAAAAACATTAAAAAGAATGAAAAACTAGGTCAAATAAATTAGAACACGTAGGCTGACAAACCAAGACAAAATGACGCCCCATTTCAACCTGAGGAGTCTTTCAACTCCAAATCAGTAAATATATGACCTCAAAAATTCAGTACACAAACAAACACATCCACTGTTTCAAAACCAAAAGAATTTCTGTCAAAATCTATTTCCTAATTCACTATCGAGTTCGAACCCGCATCTATTCTCAAACTTACACTCTCATTCTAACCTTATTTCCCCCCTACAAATGTAAAACCTGCTTGTTGCATCCCTTATTCCTTCAAAGAAGCAAGGTGTTAACCCCTCGAACAAAGAAATGTGCTTCCCATTTTTTTCCCAATATTGCGGGGGCACACAACCTCACCATCATAAAATTGATGGAAATAATAGATAAAGAACGAAGCGAATAGGGGATGTCCAAGACAGGATACAGAACTCACACCGACTGGGGGAATTTCACATTACCAAGAAATAGGAGAAACTCAAGTCCTGCAACTATTTTCTACAATCAAGATTGCACAGCCAACCTCTGAAGATGCTCGAAGAAGACTTGTAAACTTACATCATCAGTAAAGATTATATCCGATCCAGCAGCTATATCTGAGGAATTATTGTATGTTGCTGATGGGTTCAATTTTGCCAATAAAAATCTTGCCTGCACAAGGAAATCAAAATTAACAAATATATAACTCGTGAAAGAAAAACTGGTTTAAGAGTATTGAATAACAGTAAGCCTCTTAATGTAAAATACTGCATTGGCTATCAGAAGTATCAGAAAAGGGGAAGGAAAAAGAGGGGAAGTTATTCGACAGAAAATATTTGAAACCTCGGCTTAGCAGACCAAGTGCAGAAAGAACATTTATGAGCCCTAAGTGGCAAACCACAATTACGACACCTCTCTTTCAGTGGATTCAATTCAAGGTAGGGGTGAGCATTCGATCGAATCGAATCGAATCGAAAATTTTTGAGTTAATCGAGTTTTCGAATCTCATTTTATCATCCTAACTTTATTTGAAGTTTTCTCGAATCAAGTCGAGTGAGATGGAATTCGAATCGAATCGAATATATTTGTTCGAGTTAAATTTAAAAAATAATTTTGGGTCCTTGTAACCATTGTCACCCATCGTAATAAAATTTGTCCACCTTAATCAAATTTTTTATTAACTTTCATCACCTCATAATTTATTTATTAATTTTTTATATAATAGTTAGCTTATTTATTTGCTTAGTTGTTTCAATTATCTTCAGATTCTTGTCACTATGTATTTTGGAATTAAAAAATATATTAAATATAAAAATATGATTTTTTAATAAAAGTTATTTTAAAAATAAGATGTGAAATTGATACCAATATAAAATTTTAACACGAATATTTTATGGCATAATTAAGAATTCATTTTAATATAAATATTCAATATGACTAAACAATTCAATAATATAAATAATATAAAATGTGAAATTTAATTTAATAATATAAATAGTAAATATAAATAAAATTATTACTATTTATGTTTAGTGATTTTTTTTTTGATAATTTTTTATTTTTTATTTGAGAGTAAAGTATGAGAAGTAAAAGTTTAGGGGGAAAATAAAAAGTTTTGGGGAATAAAAGTTTGAGGGAAAGTAAATAGGGGGAGTAAAATTTTGGAGGGAAAATACTAAAAAAAATGGAGGGGGGAGGGTTTGAGGTAGATAGGAGGTGGGATGGGAAGAGAATAAAAGTTTTAGAGGAAAAGTGGGAGGGAGTAAAAATTTTAGGGGAAAATAAAAGGTTTTGAAGGTTTTGGGGAGTAAAATTTTAAGAAAAAGTAAATGGAAGAGTAAAATTTTGGTAGGAAATGGATTTTGGGTAGATTGGGGGGTTGGGAGGAGAGGGGAGTAAAAGTTTAGGGGGGAAAGTAGGCAGGAGTAAAAGTTTTGAGGGAAAAGTAAAAAAGTTTGGGAGTTTAGGGTAAAAATGTAAAATATTATAATTTGATATTCGAATTATTCGAATTATTCGAATTCGAAAACTCAACTCGATTCGAACTCGAAATTCAAAAAAAAATTCGAGTTGATTCGAATAACTCGATTAACTCGAATAACTCGATTCGTTTAACTCGAAATTCGAATTTTTTTCGATTTTTTCGAGTCAAATCGAGTTTTGCTCACCCCTAATTCAAGGGATTCAGCACGGTCCAATTCAGACCAAACCTATGGCTGACTGCAACCTTTACATTATGAGGGTATCCGACTCTTTATTTTTCTTGAAGTATCCATGCCCAATGCATATCCAGACATAAATATGGAGGTATGATCGTGATGAAATAAAAAAGAAATCAGTCCTAATGAAATAAACTGACCTGGGATCCATGCTGATCACATACAACCAATCTAGGGACAGGGAATCGTTCCTGAATTATCATTTGGGCGTCAGCCTGGGGTGCTTGCAAAAGCTCTGCAAATGCCTGTTAAAAAATAAGCTTTACATAACAATGTGAACATAGAAATAAGGTACTAAACACTGGAACTTAAGCAGCATTATAAACTTAATTGAAGAATTGGGCGAATTCCAACATTCTCATGCAATAATGCAATTTGGAGCTTAACATATAAAGGACATTGCAAAAAGAAACACGCCATTGCCACATAAAGTACAAGACATTTATTGGATCAGTTTATTTGATTGATGAAGTGTTTTATGCATGCTTTATAATGCCTCATTATCAGTTACTGGATACTTTATTATTTAGCTTTAAAATATTAGGAAATATACATTTAGCTTCCCCTAGAAAGCATTATCTATTTAGAGGGAAAAGGGGAAACTCTATATCCTCTAAATTACATAATCAGGGAGGTCGCAGATCATAGTTTCATTTTCAGAGCTGCAAGGTGGTGGTACCAAAGGTTTGCTTCTGACAGTAGTTTAGGATAAAATTCTCACATTAAATCAGTAAAACCAAAGTAAAAATAACAAAGCATTATTTCTAGCTTCAGGAGACCATAAATTTAGTACTAACACCAATTCGGTTGTTCCCCAAAGTGATCAATCAAAATTATTATGTAAATGTAAAAATAAACCATGTTTACTGGGAGTAATTTCGCACATTACAATATAATGCTTCTAAATAAATCATTATAATAAGCTCTAGATTCAGGTACTATGAACAAAATCAGCTTACCCGATGTTCAGGCTGATTCTGGTAACCCATGTTGCGCCACTGTGCTATTGTCATACCATGGAAAACAACAATACTGAAACATGAATCCAGCAAGAGAATGCGATCAGCTGAAATGGAAGCCACATCCAATAATGCTGGTTGGGGCAGCGAGTTGAATGAATATGATATTAATGATGGTTGAATCATAACAGCTGCATTTGTAATATTTTCCCTGTTCAACAACATGCGAAAATAGGCAGTTTCATCTGGACTGTTGTTAAAAACCTGTATCAGAAAAGGAAAGAAAGAAAACCTGTATAAGAGCATAAGTCAATAAGATATTTGAGAAAAGACAGAAATTTTGAAATAAAAAAAAAAAATTACCTGTACAAATTGAGACCTCCGCAGGTTAAACATAAACTGAGGAAACAAAGAAAAACAAGGGTTTAAAGTGAAGGATGATGGATCATCCTTCCGGTAGTCGCCAAATTTGGAACAAAGCCTAATGAGGTTCCGGTCTAACCACCGTGTAGCATCAAACCCCTCCTAAAAGAAACATAAGGCATAATTATGCAAATGATTAAGCAAATAATAAACAAGTGATTAGAAGCAGCAAATAGATGTTTGTTGTAGTAGCAACTACCCTCACAGATAATAGATAAAAGAGAGCAGGAACAAAATGTCAGGGCTAAGAGGAAAGCAAGCAGAGAGAAGCGCTAAAAACTAGGGCAAAGCACTAAGAGAGAGCTCTGATCCATATTCTATAATAAGGAAACAGAATGAGAATGGAAATTATTCCATAAATGATAGCATAATGAACTAGCGGAAGGTATCATCCAAATCAGATGGTGCATACATTCAAAAAGAAATACAAATGGGAGATAACTGAAAAGAAGACTTTAATTTACCTCAGTCTCCATTTTCAGGGAAGTTATTCTTGCCATTACAACAGCTGCAGTCTCTTGATCGAATCCTCGTAGCAATTCCTAGAAAGGACATATTACCATAAATTATTTCCAACAACAATCAATCATATATGACGGATGGTATCCAAATCATGATACAAGAACAATGATACAAAATGGGATGAAATGGCTAGAGGTGTCCATGGCCCGGCCCAAAAAATGGGCATAAAATTTTGCCCAAGCCCAGCCCAAATAAAAATGCTAAAACCCAAGCCGGCCCACCTGTATTAATTTTTTTATAATTTTTTAAAAAAAATATAATACATCAAAATACTAAAAACATTAAAATTAATGTTTCCCAACAAATTGAAAATAAATTTAAAAAAATTATGTATAACACTAAGATAAATGCAACTTAATAAGCAAATGTGAAATGCCTCTAAAATAGTAATGAAATTACCAATAAAACAAGATTTATACAATATCCAAATACCAACAACAAAATAGTAGCAACATAATTGTGAAATGGTAGCAAAATAGTGAAAAAACAACAAGAAAATAGCAAGAAAATAATATAAAACAGCACCAAAAAAAAAAAAAGCAGGTTTTTTTTTTCATATTCGGGCCGGGCCCGGGCCAAAAAAGCCTTACCTGAGGCCTGGTTCATTTTCTAAACGGGTCTTATTTTTTTGCCCAAGCCCATTTTTTGGGCCTATATTTTTACCCAAACCCTCCCACTTTTTGGGAAGGCCTTCGGGCCAGGTGGCCCGGCCCATAGACAGGTCTAGAAATGGCAGAACTGAAAACAATAACCTAATCCATTATGCAGGCAATTTAAAAAACAAAAGAACAAAAACGAGAGATTTCTAACAAACCTCTGAACTAACAGTGCTGTCTACCCATTGTCTTGTCACGGTCGTGACTCGAAGCATTGTTTTACCTTCGGGGTCTTGATAGCTGCAGTTAGATAAACAACATCACAATAACTTAACTAACATACAAAGCGAAAACCAAATCAAAAGCACTTAACTAAGGGAAATAAAGAGGACCATTGTGAGTAATTCATACACCAAACCTTGTAAGAAACTGCAAATAGAACTGTGAATTTGCAGCTCCTGGAACATTTGATCGCTCAGTTGATGAGAGATCAAATAATACCGTCAAGGAAGTACTCTTGTTGAGGCCACACATTTTCCATGCTGTAGTGTTCCCCTCCCCAATGACTGTGTCAGCAACATTAGGTCCTTTCTGAAACACTCAAAAGTAATCATCTCAAATCCCCAAAATACAATTAAATTTACTCTACTGTTTGGAGCAAATAAGAAATGTTGCTAAATTGTTAAATGGTCCAACCTTCTCCAAAGATGTGCAAGGCCCAATTACCCCTTGAATTTTGATGTCCTTTGAACAGTTAATCTCAAGCATGCCACTAGAAAGGGGAAAAAAGGAAGCTTATAATGAGTGAGATTTATACTGTAACAGATACTGATAGTGGATATTTCTGAGTGCTCAAAACCATGTCATAGCCAATCATACGCACAGATAATGCATGTGTATCAAAAGAGAGAGAAGCTAAAGCTAGACCAGATAAATTAATTTCATTAAACTTTGAAGGAGAGATTTCATTTCTGGTAATAAAAATTAAATTTGAAATCAAGAATTTGGAGGTTGGCATATATACTCAAACAAACATAGACAGTAACAACTGCTGTATAAATGTAAATTGACCAATAAAGAATGCTAGTGCATAGTTATTTATCAACGCCATAGATAAGAGAAGAAAAAAAAGTATATCAACAATGAGAAGATTTGGTCTGGTAATAGAACTAACTTAAAGCAAAGGCCAAGAGAATGTTCTCCATCCTCAAATACACGCTTGAAAGAGTCTTTGAATACAGAATGACCAAAACTTTCAGCTAGAACAACAAGGCCACCTGTTCTTTCAACTGCAACTTTCATTTCAGCAACCCCAACCTGAGAATTCAAGAACACCCATTACATTATGACAATAATTTCGCTTGGAGTTTGTAGCATTTATCTAAAATAAATGGTTTGCACCCTAAACAGAATAAATATCAACATGTACAATTTTTTTTTTACAACATAAAACATTCACATTACAAGCAGAGCTGTCAATTCTGACCTGAACCAAAAACCTGACTGATCAACCCAAACCCGATTTAACCATAAAAAGTCAACAGCCTGAACCTGAAACTAAGCCGAACTCAGTCCAACCTGAACCAAAATTTATTTGAACTGAAAATTACCCAAACCCAAAATGACCAATACCTTAAACTAACAAGAACCAGAAATAATCCAAAACCCGTACTGACTCAACCCGAAAAACGAGCCTCAACCCTGAACCAGAAACAACCCAACCCATAATGAATAAACCTGAAATTACCCAAACCAAAGTAACCCAAAAATTTTAAACCCAAATTTCACCCAACCTCAAACCAACTTGATCCACCCAATTGACAGGTCTAATTACAAGCTACCAATAAAAAGAAGCATGGTATAAAAAACAAGCCTGAATGAACTCATATTTTCACTGCATCTTACCTCTGATGCGCTGAAAGTTAAGCATGGTCGCACACGCAAGAGAGGGGGTTACATTTGGGTAGTTCAAGTTTACAAATAAACCTAGGGTATTTATGCCCTATTAGCAGCAGCAGGTTCTTTGATGTGTTAATTTGATCCATAGACCAGTTAGGAGGCAGAAAAGAAATATGAACCTAACATATTACTGATCTAATAATATGACTTAGGCATATTGAAGCAAATCAACTAGATCTAATATAGAGACTGATTTATTTAAAAAACACAAGTTAAATATAACTAAGAGGAATTAAAATGTGGGCAAGACACACCTGATCAAGTGCAGATGCAAAAAGGTCAAGTACATGACCTTGGCTGACAAGCTGCTTCGCAAGACTATCATAAAATTTTACTGCTTTCTTAAAATACGGTGTAGCATCCTTATCAAGATCCTTATGGGAACGTACAGGTTCTGACAAGTCTTTCGATACAATCTGCAAAAATCATATGAATCATATAATACAAGATTATTAGTATAAATTAAAAACAAAGCAACTCTCAAATAAAGATGATTTGATTAATCTCCATTTTCTCAATTAGATCATAATTGTGTACAAAGTATTCCTACAACTACAAGGTACCTTAGAACGAAGCTTGTCTTGCACAAAGATATATTAAGGTACCAGGCTATATGAAACTATAAAGCTAACCATAAAGGTAACATGAAAATTGGCCAAAAACTTTGGAGACAGAGGTCTCAGTCAATTTGCAGCAAAAATAAAGGTTATACCAATTACAACAAACCATGTCCATATCAACCATGCCATATTATTAAAGTGGATTGATCATAAACTACCAAAACATGCATCAGTAAACAAGTGATACCCATAAAATTTGGTCCTATCATTTAATTTTAGAGTAAGTAAGAATTCAGAAGCTAAACAAAGTAATGGCATTACCGTGCCTGGCCCTTCAGTACATGGACCACCAACCAAAGCAATAATCCTAGCACCAGTTCCAGGCAAGCAAGCTGCAAGCAATCCGGCTGAAACACTTAAGGCCACTCCAGTGCACCTCGACGCCCTGTGCCCCGCTTGTACAGGCCATTGATCCGTTTGTAATTCATCCAACAACTACATTAAATTAAACCAACCACTAAATAAAAGAATTTAACCATTCAAAAAACTGAATTCCCACGACAAATATATCAAAGCGCACCGTGTCTAGGGTGTATTCGCAATCGGAAGCAGGCAATAAAAACCGGTTAACGCCAGTATTAGTGTAACCATTTTGCAGGACTTTCGGATACCCTACTGTTGGCCGCCGCCCAGCAGCACCGAGGCCCAACTGCTCCAACACTTGCTCCCTGGAAATCTCCTTGCTACCCCTGAAAACGAAGACCTTCGACATATCCGAGAACCCCAATTCATGGACTTGGACTTGAGTTCCAAACGAAACAAAGCCGACAAGCGCATGTTCTGGCAACAACCCAATAGCCTGCTTCATCGCCGATTTAACAAACTCAAGCTCTTCCTCTATCATGCAAGTGTCCAACACGAACACAAACACTGGTGGCAATTGAGGAGCATTGGAATTGTTAGGATCGGGAAACGATTGGAGCGCGTATTGCACGGTGGTATACTGCGGATAGAGTTCGCCAGGCAAGTTCGTTTCGGATATCATGGCATAGTGAGGCGGAAAATGGTTTCGCTGGTAACAAAACGGGCAGATCCAGATCTTGGCCATGAAGTCAACGCGCGCGAAGGCATTGAGGACGGCGGAACATGTCTTGCATCGCAGCGGCGCGTAAGGCAGCATCGGAATGTCCGTGTGTGGACGGATCGGAGCGATTGAAGCAGCCAACGGAATGACACACTTGCTGGCTTCCACTTTAGTGCGTGGCCAAACGTTCCACGTCATCCGTACGGCATCTATCCCTTCGGGATCCATGTTCGCCATTTCCGACATGGTTGAATTTTATTTGAATTTTTTTTAAATCGAAGACAATTGTTTTTTTTTTTTTTTGGATTAGATTCGATCACTAACTTTGAACTTGAATAAGAATTTCAGGGTTTGTCAAACTCTTTTTCCTGATTTTGGGCGACCCCCTGAAGAAACTGAAGCGAAAGGGGTGACCGGGAGATACAAGAGAGAAGGATTGAAGTAAAAGCGTATCTGAAAAGGAAAAGTGAAAATAGGAATGAGCTAAAAAGTGGGTATTTAAAGGGGAAGATTTCAGATTTGTAATTACGGAATATTATCGCCATCCATTGTTTACCAGTATGCTACAATTTTTTTTGGATTAATTTAGTAACCAAATATAAATGCCTTAAAATTTGAGAAATATGTCACTACTAGATCTACATCGTTAACTGTATTAACCCAGTTTTCTTATTTGTATTCTATCTAATTAATTTCTTTGATATTTCTTCCATGCTTTCTTTTTCATTTTATATGAATAATTTTCTTTTTAGAGTTTACAAATATAGTACAACCACATGTTCGAGCGCATATTAAATAGAATCAAATTAATAGTAAAATATATATTCGAACAACTATAAAATAGAATCAAATTAAATTAATATCAAAATATATGTTCAAGCAACTATAAAATAGAATCTAACTAATAACTAAAATAATTTAAACAAAAACTCACACACGATATGTAACGATCTGATTTTTAGTCGATAAACTAATACTTTTCCACTAACCTAAGTAACATTAGATCATGACCATTTATTAAAAGGTTAATTTTGATAATTAATCTTAGTATATATATAAGTTAGAGAGAGAAGGTAAATATTATCATCTTCTATCCATTGCCGATTTAAGGGAAAAAAAAACATGGAAATTAAGGTTTTATTTCTTCACTTTTGGCCATCCATTGCTTGAGGTAAATAAACCTTTTTTTTTTTTAATTTTATGGAATTTTAATTATGAAAGCTTAATAAGTTAATTTATGTATTAGATTTCTTAATTGATAAGTCCATATCAAATTACCATTAATAAATTTTAATGAGTTTGAAGCTTGGTAGTGATGAAACTAGGATGATATGCATAGATTATGTTAAGGACCATGTTAGAATGTAGTTGAAAGTGTTAGGTTAAACTAGAAATTTAGTTAAGTTTTATAGTCATTTTTATGGCATTAAGGATCAAATAAAATAAAGTAAAAGCTATTGGAAAATTATGTCATTGATTGGAAGCTTGAGGTCACTAATGAATGAATATAAATTCGGATTGTGATTCGATAACAAATATCAAAAGATACGAGCATTTCAGATATTAGGGCTTAAAGGGACTAAATTGAATAGATTGCAGTTCATGAATTAGTGATGTGTTTCAAGGGAAACTAACATCATTTTTATAATTAGATTTACCTTATGTTGCTAACGACAAAGCCTAGACGTCGAGGAGTAAAGGAAATGCAAAGGTCATAGTCGACTAACGGTAATTCGATTTGTGATTTTATGACATTCTTCTTAATTCATAGCTTGATGGAGAACTAATTTGAATAATGTAGTATTTAGTGCTTTGTCTCATGAAAGATAAGTTTTACCTATGACTCGATATTTAATTCAAATTGTGACATGATGAATTGTTGAGATGTTGTGAATATGTGTTAGATTGAATTTATGCTAAGATATAATGAAAGATTATGATAAGTAAATGAATCTAATAAAGGCTATTTGATAGTTTAAGTGAATGATTATATTTTATAAGTAAGCATGTTAATGAAATACAATTGAGATGGAAATTAGTGAAATGCAAATCGTGATAAGGAAACATAAATGATATGAAAATGTTTTGTGATCGTATGCATGTGTTTAGATGTGAAAATATGAGTATGAAATGTATAATAAGTGAAATGTGATACAATGTATAAATGGTATGTGAAAGTAAGGTATTGATATGCAAATGTTAATGTGATTGAAAGTGATATGAATGATATGTGAACATGTATGAATAGAATCATTAATTACCCTATTAACGGTCTAGGATAGAGTTGAGTATAGTTGGCATGCCATAGGATTAGTATACAGGGTTTAATTCGGTTTGTATCGATAAGGCGTGGAGCACATTATACTTAGGACATATCTGTTTGATCTGGTGCCCTGAGTGTAGTATATTTGCTTATAAACTTGTAATTTTTTCAAATAAATTGGTTAATAAAATAAATTCATTTATTACATTAATATATTTTGTATAATTGTCATCACATGGTTTTTACACGCAAAGCAAAATGGAAGCAAGTGTTGCTCATTGGTTGTCTAAATGTTTAACTAATACTAAGTGGTATTATGTGGTCAAGTCATAGTACGAAAAAATAGCTTGTATTAGTAGATGAACCTAAACATGTCTTAAGTCTAATCGGAAATGAGCAAACCAATTAAAAGACTAATATGCCGTCTATCAAGTCCAATAGGGGAGATGCCCAGTCTTAGGCATCGGAGCGGATGACTCCAAGAAGATAGAGACATAAATGTGACTGACTGGACTTACAGTACATCGAACAAGACCTAAGCAGGATAGAGCCTGAATCCGGTTATGGATTTATTCACTTGTGACATTCATGGTGTGACATACTTAAATCCTGAGTGGATGGTAGACTACGTATGCGTGACTCGTACACTTTGATGTAAGCAAAAGCCTGAGTTCAAATAGATAAGGAACCAAAAGCTGGTGCATTGAGTGTATGACTTTTGTAGTATGTAGCATCATTCACAACAATGGAATTCATAGCCCAAAACATGGGTAAATGATATCCTCTCATTGGCATTACATGGTTGATAAAAAGTAAGCGTGGCCACAGGTCGTCCGTCTTTGTGATGGATGACTTGATCACTATTTGATCGTAATTGACTTTTCATAAAAGAAGATGTAATGGTTACCATGAGATAAAATAAGATCATATTGGGAGAACAGATATTATCCCAAAAAGATCAAGGATATCCTATGAAGGTAACACATTTATGACAAGGTCATTGGACGAACACTGAGTATTTGCTTTCGTAATGGTATGTCATTGGGGAGAGCTCAATCATGATACTATAGTGGAATGACTTTGTGACTAAGTGTGTTTATAATTAACAAGTGAAAAGTCAGAACTTAATTATAAATCATTTGAGTCTCAACTACATATGTCCAATCGGTCCCTCCACTAGCTCGTTGAAACTAGAAATGAATTGCGTATTTGAATATAAATGAATGGAATGAATAAAAAAAGAGAAATGAGAAACATTCAAGAATAATTACGGTTTTCTCCTAAATGGAGAAATTGAATCATTTGGAAATGAATCTAGGTTTCCAAAACTGGAAATGAAAATGATTCATTTGCAATCCTATATGGATTACTTAAAAAAAATCAGAAGAATGAGTTTATGTTTTTGGACTATTTTGAAGCCCGGAAATAAAAATAAACCATTCGGTCATAGTGAACATGTTGAGTTGTGAAATACTGAATATATTTTCTTAAAATTTTACTAAAGGAAAAATGGTCAAAATTTTACTAGGGGTAAAATTGTCAAAATTTTGCTAAGGGTAAAATAGGGATGAGAAAATTATTTTGTATATAAATATTAAAGTTTATTTTGGTAAATAGAAAAAATGAATCGGGTTGGATCACATTACAGAGTACTAGGTCAAAAAGGCTTAAAAATTACTTGTAATTGAACCCGATGTGAGAGAAACCCAAAAACCCCTCATAGACATGAAATGAGCTATAAACCTAGTAGGAATACTAGGATGTGTCGTCCACCCTAGTCCTATTATAAGTAGAATGTTGTTTTCTATTTGAAATAAACCACTACAACTCAACAAGGGTTCTACCTTCTCTTCCTATAAATAGATGGTAGCGTAGAGCTATTAACACAATTTTGAGATGTTGTTATTCAGTCAAAAAATAGAGAGAATTTATTCTCAACTATTAAATATATTTTTTGGGAATAATAATTCTACCAGTTTATATTAAAAAGAGAGAATTTTCGTTTTCACTCCAAAAGGAGAGAAAACTTTTTCTAGTTCTATGTTTCGGTTCAATTAGTTCGTGCCCAAACTCGAAGCAGCTCATGGTACAAAGATAACGGAGAAGATCATTTGGTTGAAAATCAGGAAAAACGAATGTCCGCTAAGCTGAAAACATAGGTACGACTTCGATTAAGGTTTATTACTATAAATATCACAAACCCGATCAGTTTTTAAAATTTTAATTTTTTGTTGTGCAAGAAAACTATTTTCAAACTAGGATTTGTCCAACAATATCAATGATGCATTGAGTGCCAGTTATATTGGTGTGATAGTTGGTTGATCTGTGTATCCGTCTTGAGTTCGTGTCCGGTTATAGGGTTATAAAATTGTATAACATACGGTTGATTATGATATTTGACATTAGATGTGGAGCATAAAATATTGATTTGAGTAATCTATAAAGATGCTGAATTATTAAAACATAGCATACGAAAGATCACGTGGTTCGAAAGTTGTGAGCCATGAGGTCGAGGATGTTATGTAACGAATCATTAAATTCAAATGGAAAATGAAATAAGAAATGCATTATGTATCATGAAGTTGTGATATGGAATAATGATCTGAGAATTTCATATATTTATAAAGGACATTGAGATGATATTGATAGTATGATTAGATTCCAAGCATAGATACTAAATATCAAATCGTAAACCCTTGAAGACAAAGTGAGAAGTTAGCAATTCAAAACCTAAAAATTAAAGGTGAACATATGAAAATTTCAAATGGGATAGTCATGAGACAGATAGTAATTGACATGGGTATGTTATAAAAGATTTTAATGGCTAATTTATATATTTGATTTGTTTATATATTGCGTTCGAATTATGTTAGCACCACTGAGCTCTTTTGCTTAGTGTGTTAATTTGTTTGTTCCTGTGTGCAGGTGATGTTTAGGTCTAGTGGATATGAGAAAGATGGCAGCATCCAGGTATCAAATCTTAGCTCAGTAATGTGTGGTTTATAAGTTGAATGTTAAAATAGAAATGGCATGTACTTGGTGTCATAACTTAGCTTTGGAGTCATTTGTGATATAGTGGTATCTTCTATGGTCAAGAAAATGTAAATTAAGCATGTTTTATAAGTATATAAGTGTGTGATGATATGAATATGTGATTATGTTGAGATGCATGTTTTTAAGTTTTTGATTTGGATATGTTTCGTTAGTTGTAATCATATCTTGTAAGTGAAATTGATGTTTGAACTTTGTAGTGTTGTGTTCATGATTGAAATCATATGTTTGAAAGTGTTTCAACATGCTTGAATGGTGTTTAGAATTGGTAATATTTTGGACTAAACTAGGTGAGTTTTTGGGTTACTTTTAGGTCATGGCAAACTTTCATTGATATAAGTAGTCAGATATATTGATACAAGTAAGTTAGTAGCAAAAAATGAACAGTAGTAGGGACTTCTACCGGTAGAATTTTAGACTTCTACCAATACAAGTATGTTAAATCAAAATAGGGTCCCACCCTTGTTTTGACTTGTTTTGACCCTTTAGAGACCCAAACTTGGTCCCGATCATCCACGAACACCTAGAACTCAATTAAAAATGTTCCTAAAAGTGTTTTAAATGACTTAAACTTGTTTTTAATCTATATGAATGTTTGGTATAATGTGGCAAAAGCTTGTTGCGGTATCAATATTAAATAAGAAGTCAGTTGTAGTTGTTCCGACAACGAATGTGGTATCTCATATTTGGACTCGACGATTGGGTCAAGTGCGCGGTGTGTTGGATCTAGTGCACTAAGTATAGTATTTCATCTATGTATACTTGTATTTTTTGAAGAAATTGATTTAATAAAATATCCATTGATTACATTAATATTCTTTATATATTATCCTCGATGTTTTTACACACAAAGTAAAAGGAAAGCAAATATTGACTCATTGGTTATCTAACATTTAACTGATACTAAGCGACATTACGTGGTCGAATCATAATACGGAAAGACAACTTATATTAGTAAATAAATCTAAACATGTGCTTAGTCTAATTAGAAATGAGCAAGCCGATTAAAAGACTAATATGTTGCCTACGAAGTCCAATTGAGGAGATCCTTTGTCTTGAGCATCAGAATGGATGGCTCCCAGAAGATAGAAACATAAATATAACTGACTGGACTGACAGTAAATCGAACAAGACCTAAGTAGAATAGATCTTAAATACATTTATGGATTTATTTACTTGTAATGTTCATAGTGTGACATACCTTAATCCTGAGTGGATGATGGACTATGTATGCATGACTTGTATACTTGAATGTAAGTAAAAGCCTAAGTTCAAATAGCTAAGGAATCGAAAGTTAGTGCATTGGGTATACGACTTGTGTAGTATTAGTGCATTAGGTATACGACTTATGTAGTATGTAGCATCATTTACAATAGTGGAATTCATAGCCCAACTAATAGGTAAATGATATCCTTTCATCGGCATTACATGATAGATGAAAAATAAACGTGGCCACGAGTCGTTTGTCTTTGTGAAAAATAAAAGATGTTGAGGTGTCGAGGGCTACTTGATAAGCATTATCATTTTGACTTTTGCATCCTAGAGGGCTCTCATCACTTAAGTGAGGTGTTCGGTCCCAATTATACTAACAGAGACTCGACTTCTATCTCTCATTATTTTTGTTTGAAGTAGGGTTCAAACTCTCTCTCCCTGAATTCATGCAGGACATACTTTATGACTTTAATGTAGCATCTAGGCAATTGATGCATGTCTCTTGGTGGCTGATATTTATATATTTAATTTTGCTTCGTAAAAGAGGTTCTCATCCTTCCACTCATGTTTTTCGATATATATATTACCTAAGGGAGATAGATGAAGAGAAGCTTCTCGGGTTGTTCGAATTCTATCCACGAGAAACCCACCCGAAGGCAAAGGACATATTTTTTAATAAAGAGATTATGGTTAGTATTGACTATAGTAAATATATACTCGTAGAGTTGAAATTTGGTAGAAAGCTTGATTTCCCAATCAAGTGGAAATGACCTTCTACCACTAAATGCATGTTCTGACCACGACTGATAGACATTCAGAGGGGCACTCAACAGTACAAATTGATGAATCGGAAGGGTATATTAGTGGTCTCGCTTGAGATTACTTTATGGAGTTTGTTTAGGTATTATCTGGTAAATCCTTAGAATTTTGGTATAACCTTATAAATTTTGGTAAATCTTTAGGAATTTTGGTATGCCAAAATGTTGAGTTAATCGGATTTGGGGCACCAAGAAAATCTTTAAAAATATTGGTAAATCTTTAGAAGTATTGGTAAATTCTTATAATTTTTTGGTAAAGCTTTATAAATTTTGGTAAATCCCTAAAAATACTAGTAAATCCTTAGAAATATTGGTATGCAAAAATGTTAAATTTTGGTAAATCCTCACGAAATTTTGATAAATCTTTCAAAATTTAATTAAATTCTTAGATATTTTGATAAATTATTAAAAATGTTGATAGCTTACCATTTTAAAATTTTCTTTTCCTATTAAATGTGAACGGGAAGCTCTTTGTAAAGAGTGCACCCTGAAATCTTTGTGGGCAAAATTTTTAAAATTGGACAATAATCGAATTGGTCAAGTGATTAATTTGTCGATCAAATAAATTTAGATAATTTAACAAAAAAATAAAAATTTTATTAAAAATAAATGCACCAATTCAACTAATTTTTTTAGCAGGTTTGAAACTACTACCCGATTTTCAATCCAAGCTGTATGAGTAGGCAGTCGAATGTGGTTCAGTAACATTGTTTGCGGGATCTATTGAAGCGTATTTAAAGAAAATAAAATAAGTTGAATAATTGTTCGCGTGTAGTATATCAGACTGTTAGAACTCTCTAGACTCTGTCTCGCTATAATTTCCTTTGTCTCAAGTCTATTTTGCATCAATCAAATTAGCAAAACCAACGAATTCCTTCAAGAATTTGACAATTTGCCTACTCTTAAATCATAAAAAATCTCTCATTTTCATCTCAGCTAGCCAGTATTCTTGCAAAAAGCCCCCATGGAAGACGACTTCGATTTCCCAACAGCCAACAACGTGGAGGAAGACGAGATGGGCATCCCAGAAGATGACCCAGTCAACTCACTTCTCGAAGTCGGCGAGGAGAAAGAGATTGGGAAAAACGGGTTGAAGAAAAAACTGGTTAAGCAAGGTGAAGGATGGGATACTCCCTCCAATGGTGATGAAGTTGAAGGTAATGATCTTCTTCTTCTTCTTCATTCCTTGATTTGGTTATTCTTTTGTTTGACTTTCTTTGGGATTTTTAGTTGTTGGGTTTGTTGATTTTGATTGTTGTTTTCCTTCTTTATAAGTGCATTATACTGGAACTTTGCATGATGGAACCAAGTTTGATTCCAGCCGCGACAGAGGGACTCCTTTTAAGTTCAAGCTTGGCCTAGGTAAATAATTGTATGTTCAGCTTCATTTTTTGATGAATTTAGCTAGTTTCTCTGTTAAATCTGGTGTTTTATAATAATAACAATGTAATGAATTTAATAAGACCGTTGAATTTCATGGTAATCATGAAACATTGAGTTGAATGACATGTGGATCACTTTTTTATTTCGTTGAGAAGGGGTAGAAGTGCTTGACAATTACTAAGAGAATATATTTTAATCACTACAAGCAGAATTAATCATTACAAATGTGGCAGATTTAATTCGGAATAAGTCTAGATAGAGCCCAGAAATGCTTTATATATGAGGTAAGATTCGAACCTTGGCACTCAAGATTCCGGCCTCTACCTTGCTAACACGGCCAAGGTCTCATTGGTGATACGTGGATTACTTAAGTGCTTCTTTTCTAGGAAAAATGCTGGCATGAACTATGCTTTCTAATAAAAATCTGTAGTTAGGTCATAGGTGTGACCTCTTAAGATCCTTCTTCGTGTATGATACCTAAGGTCTGTCTTCAAATCATAACCTTGAAAATAAAGCACTGTCTGGTGTGATATTTGTATGTGTTTCATGGAAGCATTGAGAGAACAGGAAGGTTACTTGTCCAAAGAGAAAAGAGAAAAGGGTTACTGTCCAGTGTGATATTTGGATGTGTTTCATGGAGGCACTGAGTGAACAGGAAGGTTAGTTGTCCTCAAAGAGAAGAGAAAAGGAAGGTTATAGCTACCAAATTTGATGAAATAATAAGTGAAATGGTATGATACTAAATGTGTGTTCTGGAAGCATTGAGAAAACAGGGAGATTTTTCATCTGAAAAAAGAGAGAGTAAAGGGTGGTATAGCTACCTAATTCAATGAATAATAAGTGAATTTTTTCAAATTTCAACAGACATTTTTGTCAACTGTAACAGCATGAATTGGGATTTGCTCACTTGTTTCTCTCCTTAAACTTCAGGACAAGTAATCAAGGGCTGGGATGAGGGTATCAAAACAATGAAGAAGGGTGAAAATGCCTTTTTCACCATACCTCCTGAGTTGGCATATGGTGAATCTGGATCGCCTCCAACTATTCCTCCTAATGCAACACTTCAATTTGATGTGGAGTTGCTTTCTTGGACTAGCTTCAAGGACATATGCAAAGATGGAGGAATCTTCAAGAAAATACTTGTTGAAGGGGAGAAATGGGAGAATCCTAAAGACTTGGATGAAGTATTTGGTAAATATAAATTCATTTCCTCTTTTGTTGCTTTAATTATTCAGAGATCTTATGCGACTGTGTGCTTAATGTGTACTGTGAATTTCTGTTTTTGTGACAGTTAAGTATGAAGCTTGTTTAGAAGATGGCACACTGGTTTCACAATCTGGTGGACTGGAGTTCACTGTTGGAGATGGTTAGCATTATTCCCCTCTATTATACTCACTTGTCTAGAATGATTTCTGCTAGCTTAAATATGATAATGAGATTGTATCATGCAGGCTATTTCTGCCCTGCATTGGCGAAGGCAGTCAAAACAATGAAGAAAGGGGAGAAAGTTCTTTTGATCGTGAAGCCACAGTGTAAGTTAGATTCCTTTATGCTTCATTGGTTATGGCAGACTATGAAACCTAATTGACTCCTGTTTGCTTATAGATGCATTTGGTGAAGATGGTAGGCCAGCATTGGGCAGTGAAGGTGCTGTTCCTCCAAATGCTACCCTTCATGTTACTCTTGAGCTGGTTTCTTGGAAGAGTGTTTCGGATGTCACAAAGAACAAAAAGGTCTTGAAGAAGATCTTGAAGGAGGGAGAGGGTTATGAACGACCAGATGATGGAACAATAGTTCAAGGTAAGATGGCTTGGAATTTTATGTTTCATTATAGTCTATAATTGTTCAGTTGGTTGGTAGGTTTTCCATTTTATCTATTTTTTTCAGTGTATTTATAGCTCATTTTAATACTGCTTGCTAGTTAAATTTATTGGAAAGCTGGAGGATGGGAAGATTTTTGTGAAGAAGGGACATGATGATGAACTTTTTGAGTTCAAAGTTGATGAAGGTAATAATAGTTTTGTGATCCTGATTTGTTTCTTTCTGGACTTGTGTCTTCTTATCTTTCTTTCTCAATTAGATCTCATGACATAATGGCATTTGTTTCATACTTTGTCTTCATTGAAAGTTGTTTCTAATGTAGATGACACTTGTTACAGAACAAGTTATTGATGGGCTCGATAAAGCTGTGAAGACCATGAAGAAAGGAGAACTTGCACTTATCACTATTCAGCCAGAATACGCGTTTGGTTTGTCCGAATCACAGCAGGAGTTGGCTGTTGTTCCTGCAAACTCGACTGTGTATTACGAGGTTGAGATGGTCTCTTTTGTGAAGGTTAGTGCTTATATCACATTTTACCCCCTTAGTAGATCTGTCCACCGCATGTGGGTGTAGTGGTGACTACAGGCCTACTGATTGCAGGAGAAAGAATCTTGGGACATGAATGCTCAGGAAAAAATCGAAGCTGCTGGGAAGAAGAAAGAAGAAGGGAATGCTTTATTCAAGGCAGGTAAATATGAAAGAGCATTGAAAAGATATGAGAAGGTATGCTTATGTAACATGCACCTTGTCATTAGTACAATTGTTGTGACTGTTTTTACTAGTGATTTGACTATTTCGCAACAATTCCTTTGTGCAGGCTTTTAGGTTCATAGAATATGACTCTTCTTTCAGTGACGAGGAGAAGCAGCAAGCTAAGTTGCTAAAAGTAACTTGCAATCTCAACAATGCAGCTTGCAAATTGAAACTCAAAGATTACAAGAAGGCTAAGAAACTGTGTACTGAGGTTGCATCTTTAATGGCATTTTTGATGAACTGTAAATGTTAATGCACTCATGCTGACAATTAGGCACGTATGATTTTGTAGGTTTTAGAACTTGATGATAGAAATGTGAAAGCACTATATAGGAGGGCTCAAGCATATATGGAACTCGTTGATTTTGATTTGGCTGAGGCAGATATTAAAAAGGCCCTGGAGATTGACCCCGACAACAGGTATTTGTCTACTGCAAAGTGTCGGTTGTATCAAGAATATGTTTTATTTTTTGACCATAGTATCCAGAATATGTTACTTTTATGATTAATCTTAGCTGATAGTCATTGCATCCTACCTCTATGAGTGGTGGGATGTGAGCCAGGTAGGAATTTATCTTGCACAAATGTTCTAGGTGAATATGTGCTTTTTTGCACTTGAGATGACTGGAGTGGAAAGTAAATGTTGGATAAGAAATCATGTTGCAGGGTTGCAGTATATTTTTTTCTTGTATTTTCTCCCAAGATTTGTTTTATTCCAATCAATATGGACTTATGATTGCAGCTGAAGCTAATTTACTGTCATGTTTGTAACAGGGATGTGAAACTTGAGTACCGAGTTCTAAAGGAGAAAATTAGACAGTACAACAAGAAGGATGCACAGTTCTATGGTAACATAATTGCAAAGATGAGCAAGTCAGAGCAAGAAAAGGCAACCAAAAAGGAGCCAAGGCACATGACCATTGGTAGAAAGGTTTGATACCATTTGCCTGAAAATCCCCTTTCTTCTCCCCCATCCCTCCTCCCTTTCTTCCTTCTTAATGTTATACAAGAGTGAAGGTGAAGTTTTTGTTTTAACATAACCCACCCACACACACACACACACATAACCATAAAAGACTAAAAGGGTTCAGATAGTGGCAAGAATTGAGTGGGAAAAGTCATGTATGATGCTGATGTTGGTCTCTGATGCATCTAATGAAGAATCTTTGCCTTTGTACTCCTAGCAGGTTTGCAGATTGCCGGTTCTTTTGGTTTGCATCTTTCTGATACTTCCTGTGATTGCCGCCGTGATTTGGCAAAAATGGTCAGATCCCCTTGTCGATCGGGTAGTTATGTGATGTTCAAAGATAGCGCCCTTTAAGTGCATGTATTTGCAGCTGAAAATAACCAAAGATAAAATGATCTCAAAGTCTTAAACCACTTTGGGTAAACATGTTCAAGTTCAAAGATAAAGAGTCGTACTTTATAATATTGTATCATGACCCTAGAATTTGTTTGGATAACTTTTATGTGATGAAATTGATGACGATTGTAATCAAGCCCCAGTGTTATAAAATGAACAATTTTTATTCAAAGCGGGTTCTGAGTGCGCTTAATTTTGTAATATTTTCTAATTTAGGTATTTGGGATTTGTGAGAAATTTAAATCATTTTGTTTTTTTTTAATATTAAATATGCACTTCTATTTTCTTTAAATATAATTAAAAACAATGCATTTCTTATGAATATCATTTTAACGCGTGTTAGTTATTAATCCAATTTTACATCGTTATTATTATTTTATTGAATTGATTAAATCTGTTTGTACTTTAAAATTTTCAATCCGTAGTTTGTATTTTTTTTCAACCAACTTTTAGATACTTCGATCTAATGGTGGACCATTAAAAAGGTGTCAAGTAGTGTGGGTCAAATCTAAAGGGCTAAGGAAGTATGAACGACTTGCAAAAAAAATTCCTTCCCTTTTTAGTCAAAAATGTTAAATAACATTCTTCCTTTTATCCCACTAAAACGTTTTCTTTCTTTCTTTTTCTACTTTTTCTTTGACAAATCTAGAAATAAATGGTTAAAAAGTTTTCATAACCTACTGTTGTCGCTCTACCGTACTTCGATGTCTCTTAGACCAACAACGACACCAAATGATAACCCATCTTCTCCTCTTCAACTTTTATGGTTCATATTTTTCTAAATCACCTCTTAAAAATTCTAGAACTTGAATCAAAGCCTTAGCTCCAACGTTGGATGGTCGTGAGTTTGAGGGATGTTATTCCTCTTGCTTTGGGTCAACTTACTATTATCAGGATCGTGGATTTGAGGGCCAAAGCTTAAAGTGTTGGATATAGTGCTCTAAATGTAGTATTTTTATCAATGTATATTTCTATTTTTTGAATAAATTGGTTTAATAAAATATCCATTGATTACGTTAATAGTCTTTTTGTATATTGCCCTCAATGTTTTTGCATGCAAAGCAAAATGGATTGGTTCATTGGTTATCTAATGTTTAACTAATACTAAGCAGTATTACGTGGTTGAATCATAATAGGAAAGACAATTTGTATTAGTAGATAAATCTAAATATTTTCTTAATCTTATCAAAAATCAGCAAATCGATTGTATTGTCTATCAAGTCCAATTGCAGAGATGTTTTATCTTGAGTATCGGAGTGATTGATTCCCCAAAGATATAGACATATATGTGACTGTCTGGACTAGCAGTACATTAGACAAGTCCAAAGTAAAATAGATCCTAGATTCGTTTATGGATCTATTCACTTGTGATGTTCATAGTGTGACATATCTTAATCTTGAGTGGGTGATGGACTATGTATGTGTGACGCGTATACTTTGATGTAAATAAAAGTCCAAGTTCAAATAAATAATGAACTGAAAGTTGATGTATTGGGTATATAACTTCTCCAGTGTGTAACATCATTCCGTAATAGTGAAATTCTTAGCATAACTAATGGGTAAATGGTATCCTCTAATTGACATTACATGATAGATGAAAAGTAAACATGACCATGAGTTGTTTGTCTTTATGATAAATGACTTGATTACTATTTGATAGTTGTTGACACCATTTTTTTGAATGAAAAATGGGGTCGACTTGGGTTTTGAAAAATGAAACGGGAGTCGCCACCAATCCTTTTTTATGAGGTGTGATTGGATCACCTCAAAAATTGGTTGTTTTTAATAAACGGTTTGATTTTATTAAAACAACAAGTTTGGTCCACGAAATTCAGAAAAACGGGTTCGGGAGTCGGTTACGCACGAGGAAGGATTAGCACCCTCGATACGCCCAAAATTGGTACCTAGTTGATTACTTAATGTCTTAATGTCGAAAATTGAGAACTTTGAAGAATTTTAAAAATACGATCCTTGTATTAAAACGTTGAAATTTTTAGGAAAAGGGGCATATTTCACGTTATTCGAGAAAGAGAATCATATCCAGTAAGTTAGGACACAATGTCTCGAATTCCCGATACACGAATGAAAAATGCTTATTTAAAAGATATTTAACTATCTTGGATTAAAAAAGGGATCACGACCAGTAAGTTAGGACACGATCTTTTTTTAATTCCCGAGATTGTTTAAAATTTGAGTTTGAAAAGATTCACGTATTTAGATTTATTGTGAAAGTCGAAACCCAGTAAGTTAGGGCATGACTTTCTTGAATCTAAACACGAGATGCTATTTATTATTTCTTAAAAAAATCCCCATCTCGGAAAAACAATGCGTCATATCCAATGCGTTAGGACACCACGTATCGAATTCCCGATAATGAGCTTTTTATTATTTTTAAAAGAGTAATATCGATTATTTAGATTCAACGAAGAAAATCGAAACCCAATACGTTAGGGCTCGATTCTCTCGAAGATCCCAAATACCGAGTATTACTTATATTTTTTTCAAAATTTTTCGTTTTTTAATAAATCTGAGTAAAGTGGATGCAAAATAATGATAATGATGATGTAAGTAAAATAACATGATCAAAATATAAATAAATAATAAGACTAACATATAAAAAAAACGATCAAGCAAGCACAATAACAAATAATAAATAAATAAAAACTAGAGCATAATAATAATAGACATGTGAATAAATAAATAAATAAATAAAATGACTAAAATTATAAAGATAAAAAAGATATATATATATATATAAAAAAATAATGGAAATATGAAAAATGTATGTAAGTATATATTTTAAAGTTATTATACATAAAAAATATGTAAATATGTATGTATTCATGAAAATAAAAAATATTTATATAAGTATATATAAAAATTATGAAAATAAAAGTAATAATATATATATATATATATATATATATATATATGTGTGTGTGTGTGTGTGTGTAAAAATATGTATATATATATATATTTATAAAAGTTAGAAATATGTATGTGGATTTAAAATATATAAATAAAGAAGAAAAAAAAATATAAGCGTATCTATGTATGTAAATGTTAAATATGTATATATATGGATATATATATAGAGAAGCAATTATATAACAATAATAAAATAAAATTTATAACTTTTAATAATGAAAAATAACCAAAATGCAAAAATAGGGCCAAATTGAAACTAAGCAAAATCCTAGGGCTGAAATAAAAGGCGTTGAGAACATGGGGGACCGATTGCACAACATTCCCCGTCCCGTATGCGCATTGATTTGCGCGGGACCAGATTGGAAAAGACGCGAAATTCTATGGCCGAAATCGAGTAAAATAAAGAGTGCATTGAATGTGCCACAGAACTGGAGGGACTAATTGCGTAAAATACCCATTAGGGCAATGATGCGCAGCCCTCCAAGCCTTCAAACGGCGCCGTTTAAAATCTTATAAGAATAAAAAAAACCCTAAATAAACAATCAGCACCCATTTTTAAAAAAAAGGAAAAAAACTGAAAACATTTCAGTTCTCTCTCACCCCCTTTCCCTTTCCGACTGTCGGGCTTCTAGGCCTTCACCGCGCTGCCGTCACTCCGGCCACCACGACCGGTGGCCGTTGTTGTGCAAAAAGGGGCTTTTCAGCCATTGTTTCACAACCAAAACCGGAGGTTAGGCCTTCTCCAGCCCAGGTCCGAGAGAAAAAGAACCAAAATCCCCTCTTTTGGCCGACTCCGACGACGGCGAAGGGGCCACCGACGGCGATGATGTGGGGTGATTCAGGTAGTTATTCCCTTTTTCTTATCCTTTTTAATTCGTTTTCGTTTATGGATGTAGAGAAAAAAATCAAAAAAACTAACAGATCTAAAACAGAAGAAAAATAGAAATCACCTCCAATGTTTTTTTGCTTTTTATTTTCTAAAATATTTGTCTATTCTAAAAACAAAAAGAAAAGCCCCCTTGTTACAGATCTTTGATGGCTTTTATAGCCAAATCTATTCTATTTTTCTTTTCTGTCAAATATTGCTGCTGCTTTTGACTTGTTTGCAGGTAGTTGTGGCGGTGGCGACATGACAGTGGCGGTGCAAGTGGGCGACGTCGGCAGAGGCAGTTGCGAGGGCAACGTCAGAAGGCCCTAGGTGCGGCGCACCTAGGGTTAGGGTTTCTTTTTTTTTTCTGATTTGTGTTTTGGGTAATGGGTTTGGTAATTGGGCTTGGGTAGGTTTTAAATTTTTAGGCTTGTTATTTGGTGAGGCCCGGGTAAATTTGGGCTGTACAGCTGCCCCTCTTTGGTCGTTGTCGTGTAATGAGAACAGAGCAAAGACTAAGAAAGACCAAATTTGCCCGGTCTCACCGAGTCTTGACCTGTTGGTGCCTTTCTTCTTCAGATAGCCTTCTCGCAATCCACTGTGTCTTGTTGCTTCAATCCACTTCACTGCACTTCAAAGAGATACGGCTTGTAGTTTCAATCTACTCTGCTGCAACTTTAGGGGGTGAGATTCGTGGTTTTAGTCTGTTCCACATCTTTGATCTGCTCCACTACTGCTTAGGGGGATAGAATCTGCAATCTTTGATCTATTCCACTGCTGCCCAAGGAGATAGAATTACTGGCTTCAATGTACTCCACTGTAATCACAGGAAGGTAAAATCTGCCATCTTCAATCTGCTCCACTACTGCTTAGGGAGATAAGATCTGTAATCTTCAATCTATTCCATTGCTGTCCAGGAAGATAGAATTATTGGCTTCAATATACTCCACTGTAGTCACAGGGACGTAAAATCTGCCATATTCGATCTTCAATCTATTCCACTGCCAACCAGGGAGATAGAATTATCGGCTTCAATGTACTCCGCTGTAGTCACAGAGAGGTAAAATCTGCCATTACTCGATTTGCTCCCCTACCGCTTAGGGAGGCAAGGCTTGTATCTTCGGTCTGCTTCGTTATCACTACAGGAAGGCAAGATCTGCTATCTTCAACCAGCTCTGCTACAACCGAGAGAGGCAAGGTTTGTGTCTTCGATCTGCTTCGCTGTCAAGGTAGGAAGGCAAGATCTGTTATCTTCAACCAGCTCTGCTACACCCAAGAGAGGCAAGGTTTGTGTCTTTGATCTGCTTCGCTGTTAATGTAGGAAGGCAAGATCTATTTTCTTCAACCAGCTCCACCACAACCGAGAGAGGCAAGGTTCGTGTCTTCGACCTGTTTCGCTGTCAATACAGGAAGGCAAGATCTATTGTCTTCAACCAGCTCCGCTACCACCGAGAGAGGCAAGGTTTGTGTCTTCGATCTGCTTCGCTGTTAATGCAGGAAGGCAAGATCTGTTGTCTTCAACCAGCTCTACCACAACCGAGAGAGGCAAGGTTTGTGTCTTCGACCTGCTTCGCTGTCAATACAGGAAGGCAAGATCCATTGTCTTCAACCAGCTCCGCTACAACCGAGAGAGGCAAGGTTCGTGTCTTCGACCTGCTTCGCTGTCAATGCAGGAAGGCAAGATCTGTTGTCTTCAACCAGCTCTGCTACAACCGAGAGAGGCAAGGTTTTGTTTTCGATCTGCTTCGCTATTAATGCAAGAAGGTAAGATCTGCGATCTTTAACCAGCTCCACTACAACCGATGGAGGCAAGGCTTTGTTTTCGATCTGCTTCGCTGTTAATGTAGGAAGGCAAGATCTGCAACTTCATTGATCTGTTCTCTGGGGAACATGACCTGTATATTCTATTTTATGAACCTAATTGTGCCTAGTGATTAGGATGACATGATCAGAACGAATCAAATGCTCCTAACTAGATGTGTATAAATAACATTTGAATGAATGCAAAATGTCATGAAAATGATTCCTTAATGCTTAGGTTATCATCACGCAAAAGCTTATTAAGGTTATATCACTGTCGTGCTACAACGCCTTCTTGCTCAGCTGGCATATCCAAAGAAACACTTAATCTGATTGCCCCCTACTGTGAACGTCAAAGTTAAATTCATTGGGACATAAAATTTGTATCATAAATCTCCTACTGTAACCCAAGGGTTGAAAGATATGGCTTTTTTCAATCTTCTCCTATCGCAATTCAAGGATACAGAATGTGAAGCTCTTTTTTTTTTACCATTCCTAAGGTGTCATACCAAATGCTCATGCACAATTGCAAAATTTTCTTCTCCGAGAAAGCCTTTTCTTATCACTCGGTGATCCTTACTTGTTTGTTTATTGAAGCTTTTTCACCAACACGACATCTTGTCATTTTGTTCAATCAGTGTTTGGACAACAAAATCTGAAAGGATAGTCTTTAACTTAGACTCTTCCTTCTTAGATATTTCACCCTTTAAACTTGGTGTTTTCTAAACAATAGTCCTGTTTCAGGTTCCTATATTATTTAGAAACTTTCTAGAGTAATATGCAAAACTTTTATTGTGAAAGTATCATCATTCCAATGCAACATACTTGCAAAAAAGAATATAACGATGGATGAAATAGAATTGATTTGAGAGCAAGCTCGAAATGAATGAATTATCAAGGGTAGCAAGAATAAAAGAGGAATTGATTGGAACACGTATCTTGAAAAAGAATGAAGTATTCCAAGAACAACAACAAATTCAATATATAAATAGTATGAAGGTTAGGTGCCCCAGATATCGCAGCTTGAACTTCTCTGTACAAACTTTCTGAAGACTTTCCTGAGTTTGACATGTGTTTAGGAGATCTACAGGACTCTGTCGATGCCCCAAGATGTCGCCTTACCCTTTCAGGTATAGCAAGATCACCACATGCCCCAATCTGATCACTTCATGCCCCATTCTGATCAATATTTGAGCCGCCCTTCGGGTTTTCAACTCAAATCCCCTTTGGCCTAAGGTGCCCTTTATGGGTTTTCCCCTTAGCCTCTCCATTTTTACTTTTTCATTTTTTCATTTTTCATTTTTTTCATTCATTTTTTCATTTTTTTTGTTTGACTCAAAGTGCCCTTTGTAGGTTATCACCTTGGTCCTTCCTTCTTCTTTAAACGAAGTGCTTCTCAACTGGATCCGAGTTTATAGGATTGGCAATCTCATTCAGGATCAGTGCTCCTCTGAAAATGGTCTTTTTTACAACATAGAGACATTTTTGGTTTGGCATTCATTTCCCTTTAGAATCCTTTCGTTAAGAAAGAGTCTTTTTCAACATCCAGCCCTCTCGTCGAATTCTCTGAGACGAGCCTGTTTATTATGGGCTCATATTATTTATTTATGGTACATCCGACCCTGATGAATAGCTTTTAACCCTTTTCCCAGGGCCAACTGATCACATCGCGATTGGATCCCTCCAACAAGCAATGAGGGGATTTTAATAGGTAAAACTACCTCAATCCTGTAAACCAAACAGAGAGGTGTTGCCCCAGTACAGATGTTCGACAAACAATGAGGGCAAATAGTAATTTCTCATGCCAGTCCTTGTTCACCTCTAGGTAATTCGGTGACAAAATGTGATGTCTGCTTCTGAATTGATTTCAGACCTCAGTTATCGTGCTATCATTTAAGTTCAATGCATTTTCCAATACCATCCTCTCTGAAATACTGTATCAGTAGAGGATGACCTTGATCCATGAAGTAGCCTCTCAAAAAATGAAGCAATTCCCATTAGAATTCTTCGATAATGGTGATGTCCATGCCCCATTTTGCTCAAAATTTGAGTCACCCTTTTTCGGGTTTTCAACTCAGATCCATCTTTGGTCAAAACGCCCTTTGCGGGTTTTCACCTTGACCTTTCCTTTTTCTTTTTTCTTCATTCTTTTTCTCCTATTTTTGACTTTGATTTTTTTATTTTTTAATTTTTTTTGATTTTATTGATTTTTTTTGAGTCTGAACTCATGAGATCAGGCAAGTCCTGGTCATGCTTTTCGACCAGATTCAATGTATTCTAAAGTCTTCCACATAAGATCTTCCACTTTCATCTTGTATGTGAAAAACCTTCTTTGGTACCAGATTTCTTTCATAGAGCCCTTTTGGGACGCAACTACGATAGAAAACTTTGGATTTTCCTCTTTAATCAGGATAAAATCCAACAACATCTTGAAGGGATGGAAACTCGACTTCAAATGGGCAAAGCTATACTGACTCAATGAGAGAGGCATTGCCCCGGCAAAGAATTGTATTGTTCGCACTGTAAATTTCTGACATCGTGCTGTTGTGCAGGTTTTATTATAAGAATCGAGGCATACCCTGGTATGAACATACAAAGACATCTTTGAACTCTAGAGGTAACTCAACAAGGTCTTGCTTCGTCTCTATGGTCAGGTCAATTCTAGTCTTCACCAAGCTCACAATTTGATTCCTTGATAGGTAGGATCTGTTTATCCTCTTGTTCTACTATCCTCAACAAGTTTGGAGATAAGCTACGATCTATGTCATCTTCAAAGTCGTGAGATCCCTCTAAACACATGTCTCGCTCAAAAGGAGATTCTAAGTCTGTAGCAATGTCATTCATGTCGTTGATATCCAGGGACCTATTGTAGGTACAAAAGAATATACACAGAATATATGAAGTTATGCACAATATGATTATGAATGCCATAATGATTTGGCAGAAAGAATAAAAGAATAAAAATAATCATTCATAAGAAATGAAAGAATATTGGTTCAAAAAGATCGCAAAGATGCATTTCCATTAAAATAATGATGTTCAGACATGAGCCTATTTCACAAAAGAGTTCTTGTTACCTCTAGGCTGAAAGCAACAAGTGTGTTCTAAATATTACTCTGAGTAAGCTCTAAATACTATAGGGATCTATTCCGTAGTCTAATTATTTAGAACACTCCTAAGTTTATAAGGGCGAATATCTAATGATGTCCATCTTCAGTTGTCTTTTTCAGAAATAACATTTATGTAAACATTTCCCAACTTCTTCATGCATTGTATCCACTCTATTATCAGTCATGACTGGGTAGTGAATTTTCTGCACTAGAGGAATCATGAAGTTTGACATTGCCCATACTGATAAGCCTTTCAACCACCTTTTTAAAGGCAATGCAATTTTCTATGGAATGCCCCGTATTTCCCGCATGATATTCGTATTGTGCATTCGCATCGTGCCATTTGGGGTACGGAGGCTATGGGGGTTTTGAGTAGAAAGGGGAAACAATGTGCGCATCGAATAACTTTTGATACAGCTCCTTATACGTCATCGGAATTGGCGTGAACTTAAGGTTCTCAGTACCTTGTTTCACACAAGGTTCTTGTCTAGATGAACCTTGCTGACTAGCAATCACCTTTCTTGGCTGTGTAATCAATTTGTTGTAAGTGTTCATATTGCTCACCTCGTTTTCCTTCTTCTTTAAGTCTGACCTTCTATTATTTTCTCCAGCATCAATCTTTCCACTTCTCACGGCACTTTCAATCATTTCACCGCTCATGACTATGTCTTAAAAACTCTTCGAAGCACTTCCCAACATGTGGGTGATGAACGGGGCCTTCAATGTGTTAATGAAGAGCATCGTCATTTCTTTCTCTAGGAGTGGTGGCTGAACTTGGATAGCGACTTCCCTCCATCTTTGTACGTATTATCTGAAGCTCTCGCTCGGTTTCTTCTCCATGTTTTGTAATGTAATTCTATCAGGGGTAATATCCATAACATGGCTGTACTGCTTCATAAAAGCCTGCGCCAGATCCTTCTATGAGTGGATGTTGGCCCGACTCAATTGGTTGTACCATCTAGCCGTTGACCCGATCAAACTATCCTGAAAGCAGTGAATCAACAGTTGATCATTGTTGATGTATCCGGTCATCCTTCGACAAAACATAGTGATATGAGCTTCGGGACAACTTGTCCCGTTATACTTCTCAAACTCCGGCATTTTAAATTTGGGAGGGAGGACCAAATCAGGTACCAAGCTCAAGTCTTTAGCATCCATTCCTCGGTGATAATCAGCGTTTTCCATGGCTTTAAACTTCTCCTCTAACTATTTACACCGGTCCTCTAATTGCTTCGATAGATCCACTTTCTCTTTCTCTATTTCTGCCACGTCATCGAGATCAGGAACCATGAGATTGGTAGGATTCTCTCCGGGATTATTACCTACTTCGATTTGAAAGTTCATTGGAATTGAAGGAACCGTCTGAAACTGCTTGGGTCTGATTGTAACAGAGGATTTTTGTGGGTACAACTCAGCTTGAGTACGCGCGTGCGGAGGGATAAAGCCTGGAGGGTAAAGGGGTTCATCGTTATTTCCCTCTTCAATATTAACCATAGGGTTTTTTCCCTTGTCGTTTCCTCCTTTCAACAGCTGTGTTAACCGTGCCATCATGTCATCCTAGGACTCTCGCATCTTTTCTGTCATATCTTGCTGAATTCTTTCCAGCCGCTCTTGTATCTGATCTTGCATCTCTTTTTGGAGTTGTTCAAGGTTTTCTAATCTTTGATCCATGTTCTTTGATTTCGCCCGAGTACCGTAGGGGTGTTGGTTTCTAAGTTAACTGAAATAATTTTATTCCATTAGGGTCTTTTAATGGTCGTTAATGCATATGATGCGTGCAATACATGAAATGAATGCAAAAAGAGACGTTGATTCTTGGTTCAATTCTTATTAGAACAACTTTACTAGAAAACAAATCTCTTTACATAAAGCGGATATATATACGGCTCTGCCCTTAATTACAAGACAACGATCCTTTTCTTCATTCGCACGTTAAGATGAATCTCACGAACTCTGAAAAATGACGTCTCTTCCATCTCCCTTTTGCTTGATCCGGGCCGTGACTCGTTGCTCATTCATCCTCGTGATTCTTGTTGGCTCCTCTTTGAAAAAGTTCAGCGGCTCTCAAATGATCTTTGTCACCTTGAATCCTTGGGTAACGGAGCAATAGTCATGTTGTCCTTTATTAAACTATCATATTTCTCTTGTTGTGTTTTCTCGGAATATATCCGGGCAACCGTATTATTTTCCACTTTATCAAAAGACCCATTTTCTTATGACAAGCTCTCTATTTAACAACCGAACATGAATCAACACCTCTTTTCTTTATGATGAAAATGTAATGCAATCATAACAAGAAAACAAGTTAATACAAAACAAAAGCAAGCAAGAATAAATAGTACACCTATCCGGGTGAATACTAGGGGCTTGAAGTGGTTCTTTCTAGGGTGGGCTCCTAAGGTTCACTACATGAGGTTTGGTTCTAAAGTAAGGGTACCCGAACCAGCAGATTCCTCGATCCTCACCCATTATAGGCTCATGCGGACCGAGTTCGGTTCAGGGGAATACATTTCCCTAAGGCTACACGGAGATGAAAATCTCACGAAGACATAGGTACGGATGTATCCCGGAAGCGATTCACTATCCCATGCGAAGGTGAAAACCTCACGAAGGCGTAGTTTCTCACTCCCACTTAAAAGGGTGTGACCAACGGTCATGCAATGCAATACGCAGAAATATATCCGAACTTAAACTAACACAACGAATATAATAATGAAGACCGTAAATAAAATGCAACGAAAGGATCGTATATTTAAACTAAGTTTTTGATTTTTGACAAAAAGACAAAAAGTAATCAACTCGTGGCTTGACTCTTGTGTTTGTCCCCAGTGGAGTCGCCAAGCTGTTGACACCATTTTTTTGAATGAAAAACGGGGTTGACTTGGGTTTTGAAAAATGAAACGGGAGTCGCCACCAATCCTTTTTTATGAGGTGTGATTGGATCACCTCAAAAATTGGTTGTTTTTAATAAACGGTTTGATTTTATTAAAACAACAAGTTTGGTCCATGAAATTTAGAAAAACGGGTTCGAGAGTCGGTTACGCACGAAGAAGGATTAGCACCCTCGATACGCCCAAAATTGGTACCTAGTTGATTACTTAATGTCTTAATGTCGAAAATTGAGAACTTTGAAGAATTTTAAAAATACGATCCTTGTATTAAAACGTTGAAAATTTTCAGGAAAAGGGGCATATTTCACGTTATTCGAGAAAGAGAATCATATCCAGTAAGTTAGGACACAATGTCTCGAATTCCCAATACACGAATGAAAAATGCTTATTTAAAAGATATGTAACTATCTTGGATTAAAAAAGGGATCACGATTAGTAAGTTAGGACACAATCTTTTTTTAATTCCCGAGATCATTTAAAACTTGAGTTTGAAAAGATTCACGTATTTAGATTTATTGTGAAAATCGAAACCTAGTAAGTTAGGGCATGACTTTCTCGAATCTAAACACGAGATGCTATTTATTATTTCTTAAAAAAAATCCCCATCTCAGAAAAACAACGGGTCATATCCAATGCGTTAGGACACCACATATCGAATTCCCGATAATGAGCTTTTTATTATTTTTAAAAGAGTAATATCGATTATTTAAATTCAACGAAGAAAATCGGAACCCAATACGTTAGGGCTCGATTCTCTCGAAGATCCCAAATACCGAGTATTACTTATATTTTTTCAAAATTTTCCGTTTTTTAATAAATCTGAGTAAAATGGATTCAAAATAATGATAATGATGATGTAAGTAAAATAACATGATCAAAATATAAATAAATAATAAGACTAACATATAAAAAAAACGATCAAGCAAGCACAATAACAAATAATAAATAAATAAAAACTAGAGCATAATAATAATAGACATGTGAATAAATAAATAAATAAATAAATAAAATGAGTAAAATTATAAAGATAAAAAAGATATATATATATATATATATATATATATATGTATATATAAAAAAATAATGGAAATATGAAAAATGTATGTAAGTATGCATTTTAAAGTTATTATACATAAAAAAAATGTAAATATGTATGTATTCATGAAAATAAAAAATACGTATATAAGTATATATAAAAATTATGAAAATAAAAGTAATAATATATATATGTGTAAAAATATGTATATATATATATATATATATATATATATTTATAAAAGTTAGAAATATGTATGTGTATTTAAAATATATAAATAAAGAAGAAAAAAATATAAGCGTATATATGTATGTAAATGTTAAATATGTATATATATGGATATATATATATAGAGAAGCAATTATATAACAATAATAATAATAAAATTTATAATTTTTAATAATGAAAAATAACCAAAATGCAAAAACAGGGCCAAATTGAAACTAAGCAAAATCCTGGGGCTGAAATAAAAGGCGCTGAGAATATGGGGGACCGATTGAGCAACATTCCCCGTCCCGTATGCACATTGATTTACGCAAGACCAGATTGGAAAAGACGCGAAATTCTATGGCAGAAATCGAGTAAAATAAAGAGTGCATTGAATGTGCCACAGAACTGGAGGGACTAATTGCGTAAAATACCTATTAGGGCAATGATGCGCAGCCCTCCAAGCCTTCAAACGGCGCCGTTTAAAATCTTATAAGAATAAAAAAAAACCCTAAATAAACAATCAGCCCCCATTTTTTAAAAAAAAGAAAAAAAACTGAAAACATTTCAGTTTTCTCTCACCCCCTTTCCCTTTCCGACTGTCGGGTTTCTAGGCCTTCACCGCGCCACCGTCGCTCCAGCCACCACGACCAGTGGCCGTTGTAGTGCAAAAAGGGGCTTTTCAGCCCTTGTTTCACAACCAAAACCGAAGGTTGGGCCTTCTCCAGCCCAGGTCCGAGAGAAAAAGAACCAAAATCCCCTCTTCTGGCCGACTCTGACGACGGCGAAGGGGCCACCGACGGTGACGATGCGGGGTGATTCAGGTAGTTATTCCCTTTTTCTTATCCTTTTTAATTCGTTTTCGTTTATGGATGTAGAGAAAAAAATAAAAAAACTAACAGATCTAAAACAGAAGAAAAATAGAAATCAGCTCCAATGTTTTTTTGCTTTTTATTTTCTAAAATATTCGTCTATTCTAAAAACAAAAAGAAAAGCCCCCTTGTTACAGATCTTTGATGGCTTTTATAGCCAAATCTATTCTATTTTTCTTTTCTGTCAAATATTGTTGCTACTTTTGACATGTTTGCGGGTACTTGTGGCGGTGGCGACGTGATAGTGGCGGTGCAAGTGGGCGACGTCGGCAGAGGCAGTTGCGGCGGTAATGTCAGAAGGCCCTAGGTGCGGCGCACTTAGGGTTAGGGTTTCTTTTTTTTTTTCTGATTTGTGTTTTGGGTAATGGGTTTGGTAATTGGGCTTGGGTAGGTTTTAAATTTTTGGGCTTATTATTTGGTGAGGCCGGGTAAATTTGGGCTGTACAATAGTAATTAGCTTTTTAAGAAGAAAGATGTAATGATTATCATAAGATAAAATTTGATCTTATTAGGAAAACGAATTTATCCCAAATAGATTAAAGATATCTTATAAGGGTAACACACTTACCACAAGGTCATTAGACAATCAATTATTAATTTGCTTTTGTAATGATATGTAATTAGGGAGAGCTCAATTACAATACTACAATGAAATGACTTCATGATTAAATAAGTTTATAATTAATAGACAAAAAATTGGAACTTAATTATAAATTATTTGAGCCTTAATTATATATGTCCAACGGTCCCTCTGCTAGCTCGTTGAAACCAGAAATGAATTACATGTAGAACCAAATGAATAGAAATTAATGGAAATGGTGAAGTTAGAGAAATGGGTCGCATTCACAATTGAATTCGTTTTCTCACTAAGTATAAAAAAGACTTGAGAATTAATTTAAGATTTTTGAATTATTATTTAATTAATTATAATTAAATAATTGAAGTTCGAAAATAGAATCAAATAAATTAGTCATTATGAATCCATTGAATATGAAAATTAAATATATTTCCTCATAGATTCTTTTACGATAAAGTTTTCATGACTTCAACATAATTAGAATTAGGTCGAGAAAATTATATAATTAGAAAATTAATTAAGTTAATTTAATTAATTAATAAATAATATATATTTTGAAAACTAGAAAACACATATTAGGTTGGATTAAATTATAAAGTGTTGGTCAAAAGTTTAAGAAGTACATATAATTAGACTCAATATATGAGAGACCCAATTCCCCTCATATAATAAGTGAGGGGCGGCAACCCCAGTAATATTTACTAGAGTGTGTCACCCACCCCTCTCCTAGTTAGATTGGGATAGTGTTTTCTATTAAATAAATATTATTTATTTAAGCCTTATTCAACCATGATTCTTTTATCTCTCATTATAAATAGATGGTACCGGTTGACCTAAAACACACACATTTTGATTGTTAAGTTATCATTATTTTTCCAGAAAATAGTGGAAATTTATTTACTTAGAGTAAATTTTATTTTCTAGGAATTACAATCTTTATCGGTTTCTATTGAGAGTTTCGTACTGAAAGTAATAATATCATTTCTTGTTCTATGTTTGGATTGTATTGCTCGATACCACACTCGGTGTAATTCGGGGTATGAGGATAGTGAAAAAGGTCATTGGGTTGAAATTCAGGATCGACTCGAATTTTGATAACTCTAATATATAACATTATTTAAGTACTTTTGAGCTTATATTTTGGGTGAGTTAAGAGGGATTGATAACTTTTTAGTAGCTATTTTTGTTATATTTCTATTGAATATCCGATATTGAAAGGTTTTACTTGAATATTACATTTTTGGTCAACTTCCATGCTAAAATAGGCAATTTTGTCCTTGAAGGTGGCTATTGAAGTTTACTCAATGCCACAATAATGCTGCAACAATGTTACAAGCTAGTCGACATCTTAGGAGCACCATGACATCTATTGGGCATCGATCACCTCTCAAATTAGTGCTATAAACGACCCATAATCAGACAGTGTGGGCTAGGATATACAAGGAGGCCGATTCACTCTTCAATAGAGAACTTAGCCGACTAGCAGCTTGGAGGAAGAGAAAATGAAGGAACCACCTAGAGAGAATCAAGGAAAATCACCGGGAGAGAATCAAGGAACATATTAGGAAATCAAGGAGAAGTTGGGCTGTTTTAAGGGAATTTAACACTATAAAAGGGAGAGCTTGGTAGTAGGAAAGGACATCGATTTTGGCATCAGTTGAAAATCAATTGTGCGTGAGTCTTTGTGAGAAGCACAAAGAGAGGAGAGAACCAAGAAGAGGTTGAGAGCATTCAACCATCAACAGATGCAACAAGGAGAAGGGGCATGACTTGAGCAAGCTATAGAGAACCACTGAAATTTGGCTAATCATCTTCTCTTTCTCTTTAATTACTATTTCACTTGTTCTATTGTTCAAAACCATGACTGCAACTAACTTCACTGTGGTCTTTGACAATGTTTGCTTAAATACATTTGCTAGATTGATTATGGTAACCTATTATTTAATTATTGGTATGTTGCTTTGATTGTTTGTGCAATTGGTCGTTTATTCACTTAGGTATAATTCATGTCTAACTCTTGCTATTACGTAGCTAACGTTAGTGAGGAAGTGAAGCAATTATTAAACTTGGGAGGCCGATAATTACTAGACAAAAGACTTGAATGGTGTATGTTTAATATTCTAATACTAATTCTGTAACGGTATAGACATATATTGCTACCTTTCATAATCCTTAAGATTGGGATGGTTAATAGTAATATTGATGTTAATAGGCACAGACATATGTTTAATTAATCAATAGATTAAATGTAGTGACTTCGAGAGAAGCCTATAGCTTGTGGAGTCTGGATTAATAAATGATCACATTAACACAGATTGTCTGCAATATTTCTTTAGCATCATTTCCAATGATTGAATGTTAGGAGGAAATAATCATTTTAACTTGTCATCTTATTGCTTTTTATTCTCACATCACTGTTTTAATTTGTTATTGATTTTTTTGGTTCTGTCTTAAAGTTGGTTTGCATAGTTAGTTAGATTCAAATTACATATTTTCATCTATAATTTGATTTACTTCCATTTTGCCATTAGTTAATTTTACAATTATTGAATTAACTTCAGTCTCTGTGGGGACGATACCCTATACTTACTACTTTATTACTTGTGATCTATTATGTAGACTTGTAGATGTTTATTAAACCCGCGACAAAATCGTCTCGCACAAAGCACATGTACTTTTCAGTAAAATTTTATTGCTATAAATATCACAAATTGGCTCAATTTTGAACAATTCTAAACTTCCACTATAACTGTAAACTATTTTCTTAATCGAATTTTTCCCACACAAGTAACTTAAGAATTTTATTATAGGAATGTTTATGCCTTTTAAACTTAGAAGTATCTACACATGATAAGATTTAAATATAAAATACTATGGTTTTTAAAGGCACAAAGTAACATTAAGTCGCTAAACTTGATAATTTTTTTTCAACTTGATCCTTAAACCTATTTTTGTTCCATATTAACATCTAAACATGTATTCTATTAGAGTAAATATACTTTTTGCTACTTATATTTGCCTTTGATATTAATTTTGGTACTTGTTGATACAAGATTTGGGTTTAGGGGTTTGAGGAATGATAAAGAGAGTTATGTGATTGAGAGTCTTAATAATGTGCACAAAAGGAAAAGGAAGCCTATAGCTTGATGGAGCGAAGATGAGATCTCTATGGTTTATTAGATCCCCTAAGATGGGGTTTTCCCATGAGTAATAAGATGGGAAAAGTGGGAGAGATTCAGTCTACTGTCCTTATTCCATAAATGTGTGTATAAAAGGGCCTTTGGTGGAGCTCGTGTAATGATGCCTTATTGAAGAAGGAGATGAATTTTCTGTGGTTCATGGGTTCCCTTAAAGATGGGGTTTTTTTTGTGAGTAATAAGATGGGAAAAGTGGGAAAGTCCTCTGTCATTATTACTTAATAGGGTGTTTGGTTGGAGGAATGTAAGATTATGTTTTGTAATAGGATTATGGAAATGTAAGTGTAATACCCTGAAACTTTTGATTTTTCGTATATTGATACACCGAAAATTTAGTTGAATTCTAATATGAGGAAATTAGAATTTTTGAGGGATTAAATTAAATTAAATTTATTAGGAAGCCTTTAGAAGGAAACATTAGCTAATTTGACTATTATTGGCCCAATTGGGTAAAAATCCGAGAGTAGGGGAAAAATAGTAACTTTTTCCATCAAGGGTATTTTAGACATTTAAAAAGAATATGAGATTAAGTATAAGAAAAAAATTGTGACTTGTGGTGATGGGATGATGATGAGACCTTTTTATTGAATTTTTCAAGTGTTGTAATGACATTTTTAACACAAGATAGAATTACCTTTGACTTGTTAACTTCTCCCAGTGAATATTATATTATAAAAAATTAAATAAAAGAAGAAATATCTTTTTTTCTTCTTCAAAAAGTGATCAATCAAGAAGTGTGGAGAAGTTTCTCTATTTTTCTTCATCTTTCTCTTAACTCTATTCACTTCTCTCCCAAATCTTGCCATTTTTCATCACATCCTATTAATTTCTTGTAAAACCATCATTAATAAACCTTTATTAAGCATAATCCTTCATCATCTCCATCACCCAAGTGTTTAGGATTTGAGCCCTAACGTGAGAAAGTGTGTTAGGAGGGAAAAATGATGTGGTTAAGGTATAGGTTTTGTAGTTTTCATCTCATTCATGCATATTTATCAAAATAATTTGGATGTTTTTGAGCCATATTAATGGCTATTTAATGTTTTGGTATTTATGAAATTTTTTTATGAAGAAATAGAACAAGGAAGGGGAAAGAAAAGCTAGTAGATTGAGGTGGATATAGACTTTTCCAACAACTTTTGAATATCTATTGTGGTAAGATATTTTGAAAATCCATTAATTTACTTATTTTGAATTAATATCGTTTCTAATTGAATTGTAATAGTTATCAATTTGAATATCTTATGGTATGGTATGTTAATGTCTCAATGCTATGAAAGTGTGGTTAAAGACAAGAAACCAATTTTATAAATCATTTTCAAATTAAGTCTCTTGAAGAGAAGTTAATATGAGTTTGAAAATTGATTTATAGCTTAATGCTATGATTCAAATCATTATTCCGTGATATAGTGTTTATTGCCTCATATGTTGATTCAAACTATACACTTGCTTGGATATTTTTATAGAGATTCTGAAACAAGGCCTGGAAACACAAAAATATATTTTTTTTTCAGCACCTTTTGAGCTCTAATTCATGCAATTTCGTAGTAATTTTTGTTGAAATTCATGTTTTAATTATAAAATAATTAAATTACACTCAAATTATGAACATATTGAATTTTAATTATTTTTATAATAAATTTACACAAATTTGATTTCTTTTTGACAGTTTTGCACAAAGGGTGAAAATAGACTTGGCAGTCACCTTGAGAAGCTCGAACCGTTGAGGCAATTTTTGTATCAAGTGACCCAAGAGTATGGCCGGTTTTTTCCAGCCATGGACGGTCCAATAATAAATATTGAACATATTTTATAATTTATTTTTATCCAACACAAATTGGGTTAAAATTAATTTCAAGCCTGATGAAGAGAAATGGGTCCAGTTGTGCTAAGTGAAGAGGAATGATCCACCAAGAAATTTGGCAGCCCAAATCATCCCATGTAGTTGACTCAATCAACTTATTTTGGCTGATTTTTATAATTGTAAATCAGCCCTTGAACTTGTCTTTAATTCTGTTCAAGCCCCTCCTCTTTTCAAGCTTTCTTTTTTTAGCCACAAGCTAAAAATAGCAAATTCAAGTCAGACCATCCCTCCTACCATGCATGGCCGGCCAAGGGAAGGGGGATTGGCTTCTATTTTTAATAGCCATCTCCATCTATAAAAAGCCCCGATCACTCCCTCATTTCTCATCCCTCACTTCACACATCTCTCACACATATTTTCTCTCCTTTTCCCTTTGTATTGCCTTTCACTTCCTTTCTCCTCTTGAAAAAGAGCTTGCATGCCTCTTGGAGTAGTAGAAATTGAGTATTCGTGAAGGCCTTGGATCAAACGAGCAGAGAAGAGAAAGCGCACTAGTCTGGCTTCGGAAAACCACCGAGATTTGTTTTTCTAGTTCCCTTATCTTAATATATGTTTTTAGTTTTGTTTTGATCATGAACATGAATATTTGTGTTGTTGTTCTTCAATTAATTAAAATGACTTAAATTTCTTTCGTGTTAGATTAATTGCATTTTGTCTGCTTAGATTATTAAAATGTGTTTGTGTTGTTATTAGGTCTCAGTAAATTGTTCAATTAAATAAAACCATACTTATGTTATGCTTGCATTTTAATTGTAAGGCAACAGTTAAGTTAATTATTTAAACGGATTTAAATTGTAATTAATGAACACAATATTTAATTGGTGCAAATCTTCTAAGGTAGTTGAGGGTTAAATTAGTGACGGTATTAAACAATAATTAACCTTGCATAACTTGCAAGATTACCGTGATTAAATTGTTTCAATAGAAAGATATATTGTTACCTCACGTAATCTTTTATTTACTTATTAAAATTTTATTAATCTTTTGAATTGACATAGAGATATGGTCAAGAGATTAAGAGGTTCTAATAGGTAAGTATGTGAATTAGTTAGCAATTTACCGAGTTGTAGTGAAATTATTCGTAACAACATGAACACAACTTTAATTATTTTAAGTTAAAGAATACAATTGATCTAACACATTTATGTCATATTGATTAAACTCATCTTTTAGAAATCGTATATTAGAATATTTTCACTTTTTATTTTTCTTAGTTAAATTACTTGGTTAATTTTTAGTTTTTACAACACCTCTTCAAAATTTTCATCACCAAATTCTTTAAACTTGCATTTCATAAATATTTTATTGCACAGTCTCTATGGGTATGATAACTCAACATTACTTGTCACTTTATTACTTGATACAATTGTGTACACTTGCGCATTTGCACATTTCCGTCGTTCCAAGGCCCTAGTAGCTTAGTTAAATGGTTTGGATACGATTGGCATGCCAATAGTGGACTTTTGTTACTAATAGTACATTACTTCTGTTATTAGTACTTCGTTACTTTTGTTATTTACACTTTGGTGTGATTTTGATCTGGTTTTCAATGACCCATGTTTTAGCATTTCTGTTGTTGTGGCTTTGGCCAACTAGTCCCTAGTATCCCCTTTTTATTTATCTAGACTTACTATGGATGAACTCAAACCGTTTTTGTTGTTGTATAAATTAATTCTTGAAACTGAAAAATGCTACTATCTACATACTACCATTTCGGAAACTAATCAATTTTTCGGTTTTTTAATTGTTGGTTAGATGTTAGAGCATTATTTTTCAAATGTTTTACAAAATATTGTATAAAGGAGGAGGAGGTTACCCCAAATGTCATTATTTGTTATTTTCTTTATTTGACTTGCCCATTCATGCATTAGTCGACACTAGGTCAACTCATTCATACATTTACACTACATTGGTAGAGAAAAAGGGCTTGCTGGTAGAGTCTACTAAGTTTGATGTTTTAGTAACTAACTTCTTGGTGCAAAGTGTTGAAGTAAACCAAGTGTTTAATAAGTGTCCACTGAAAGTGCAAGGTCATGAGTTCTTTATCGATCTTATGTCACTAATATTTCAAGAATTTGATACCATTTTGGGCATGGATTGGCTATCTAAACATAGGGCCGTTGTTGATTGTAAACAAAAAGAATTTCTCTTATAGCGTCCAATAGTGAAGAAGTGGTGATACTGGAAATTAGAACAAATTGTGTTGGTAATGTGATATAAACTCTTGAGGCTTAAAAAGTGGTGAGAAAAGGATGTGAAACATATTTGGCCTACATCCTTGATACTGGAACTGTTGAATCAAAATTGGAGGAAATGCCTATATTGAGCGAATTTCCTGATGTATTCATTGAGAAATTACCTAGTTTGCCACCTAATGGGGAAGTATAATTTGTTATTAAGTTTGCTCCTGGTACAACACCGATTTCTATTGCGCCTTTCAAGATGGCACCAACTTAGTTAGAAGAACTAAAGACTCAACTATAATAACTACTAAACAGAGGGTTCATATGACCTAGTGTATCACCCTAAGGAGCTCCGATATTTTTTGTCAAGAAGAAAGATGAAATTTTAAAACTGTGTATTGATTATCGACAGCTAAATAAAGCTACTATTAAGAATATGTACCATTTGCCAATGATAGATGATTTGTTTGATCAGTTGAGAGGAGCCAATGTGTTCTCTAAAATTGATATTCGATCAGGCTACTATCAACTGAAAGTTAAGGAGTCGAAAGTTCCTAAAACAAATTTTAGGACAAGGTAAGATAACTATGAGTTCCTATTAATGTCGTTTGGGCTCACAAATGCACCAACCACTTTTATGGACCTCATGAACCAGATCTTTCAACCTTATTTAGATCGATTCGTAATAGTATTCATAAATTACATTTTGGTGTATTCAAAGGATAAGGAAGAACATGATAAGTACTTGAGGATTGCACTGTAGACCTTGAGAAAGAGGCAATTGTATGCTAAGTTTAGTAAGTGTGAATTTTGGCTTTGTGAGGTGACCTTTTTGGGTCATGTAGTATCAATGGAAGTTATTTGATAACTCTAGGATATAGTCATTTTATTAGTCTTAAGCTTATATTTCAATCAAGTTAAGAGTGATTTAGAATATTTTCGTACTTGTTTTAGTTATTTTTATGTTAAGTAGCTAAGTTTTAAAGCTTTTATTTTAATAATATATTTTTTTGCCAAATTAGACATTGAAAATGTGAAAATTTATTCTTGAAGGTGGCTATTAGAACATTGGAAGGTGGAGAAAAGAATATGTTGAATTTCGACATCTTAAGCCCTAATGCTATAGCAATGCCGCAACATCGAGCCAAATAGGAACAGATTGAGAAGCTCACACTTAAAGAACATTACATCAGGTTTATTCATTAGGCTAGAATAATTACAGAATCATAATATGAGATTATTGGTACTTTGTTAAGGATTCTTGTTGCAATATGAGGTTTATTCATTCAAGTGTTTTTAATGTTTAATACTTGTTTTTGCTTGATCAAAATTAGCAGGTAATTGAGTTAATTTTTAATTCTGAGAAGGTTGTGATTAATGGATGTAAAACTTGAATGTTGCATGTTTAGTTTATTTGATTTTAAATGTGTAATGATATAGGCAAATATTTTTACCGTGCATAATCCTGTAGGAATGGTGCTTGAAATTGTATTTTGACATTAATTTGGTATAGGCATATATATGTTAAATTAGTTATAGGATTGAACTTAGTGACTTCGAGAGAAGCCTATAAACTGTCTCATTGTCGCAACTTCACTATCGATAATTGCATATTAGGGGAAAATAATTATTCTAGCTCTTTAATTCATTGCTCTTTAATTCATTGCTATTAATTTGTGTTACAATTTTTAAATTGTTTTGCATATTTATTTGAATCCAAGCAGATTTTTATTTAATTTCCAATTTTTAATTTATTAATTTGAAATTTATGTTTTAAAATGAATCCCTATAGAGACGATAGTTCTAGTATTTACTACTATATTACTTGTGAGTGATTGTGTAATTTACATATTATAAGAAAATTCGTAATAGTATTCGAATGGATCCGGGAAAGATCACTGATACTATCAGAGACTTGTTAAGGGATTCTTGATAATTGCTTCTCTGTTGATTAAGTTGTTTCAAATGAACGTTAAGTTTGAGTGGACAGATAAGTGTAAGTAGAGTTTTGATAAATTAAAAGCTATATTGACTAAGGCTTCGATCTTGATACAATTAGAGCTGGGAAAAAGTATGTAGTTTACAATGATGCGTCTCATAATGGGTTAGGATGCGTATTGATGCAAGAAGGTAAGGTTGTGGCCTATGCTTCTCGGCAACTTAGGTCACATGAAAGGAATTATCCTACTTATGATTTAGAGTTAGCTGCAGTAGTCTTCGCCTAAAAGATCAAGAGGCATTACCTATACGGAGAACAATCCCACATATTTATAGATCACATCAGAAGGATTTGAATTTGAGACAAAAGCATTGGATTGACTTGCTTAAGGATTACGATTATGTTATTGACTATCATCCGGGTAAAGCTAATACAATAGCTAATGTCTTGAGTTAGAAATCATTGGTAGTATTAAGAGCTATAAATGCACATTTGGTGATGAAAAAGATGGTGCAATTTTAGCCGAATTAAGGGTTAAACTAACATTGCACAAACAGATTTGGGAAAATCAATTAGGGGATGCTAAGGTGGAAGCAAAAAGGAGACTATGTGTACCCAACATATGATGGAAGTTTATAATTCTGAGGAAGATTATGTGTACCCAACAATGTTGAGTTGAAGCGAGTCATTCTCAGTGAAATCTCATAGTAGTGCTTATGTGATACACCTTGTAAGAAGCAAGATATGTAATGATTTGAAGTCACAATATTGGTGACTGAGTATGGAAAGAGACATAACAGAGTTTGTATCAAAGTGTTTAGCATGTCACTAAGTCAATGTAGAACATCAAGTTCTTTCCAAACTATTGCAACCTATCTTGATTCTTGAGCGGAAATGGGAATGAGTCATCATGAATTTTGTGTCTAGACTACCTTTGACACAAAAGAAAAAGGATTCAATCTGGGTTATTATTGATAGATTAACTAAGTAAACTCACTTTATTCCCGTAAAAACTTGCTTAACTATAAATTCCTGAGATTGTGAGGCTACATAGTGTGCCATTATCTATTATCTCAGACTGGGACCCAAGATTTACTTCAAGATTCTAGAGTAAATTGCATGAGGCTCTTGTTACACGTTTAAATTTTACTATTGCATTTCATCCTCAAACGTTAGATCAATCAAAAAGGGTGATTCAAATTCTCTAAGATATTTGGAAAAAATATGTACTGCTAGTTGAATTTTCTACAACAATAGTTATCAGTCTAGCATTTAGATGGCACCTTATGAGGCGTTATAGGGACGGTAGTTGTGTTGGACTAAATTGAATGAAAGTAAAGTACTATGACCTAACTTGGTTTAAGAAATTAAGGATAAAGTAAGGATCTTTCATGACTTTCTGAAAGCTATTTCGAATCATCAAAAGTCCTATCCAGACTTGAAGAGAAAGGATATTGAATTTAATGTGGGAGACAAAGTGTTCCTAAAAATGCCTCCTTGGAAGAAAGTGCTTCGGCTTGGACGAAAGGGAAATTTAAGCCCAACATTTATTAGACCGTATGAGTTACTGGAACATGTAGGACCGGTAGCATGTCTTCTGGCATCACCTCCTAAGCTGTCAAAGATTCATAATGTCTTCAATGTCTTTATGTTTGAGGAAGTATAGATTCAATCCTTCGCATGTTATCAACCCTGAGGAGATATAAATTCAGCTTGGTTTGACATATAAAGAGGTACTAGTGAAAAGTTTTGCTTTTGATATTAAAGAGCTAAGGAATAAAAGGGTTTCATTAGCGAAGGTACTCTGGCACAATCATAAGGTTGAAGATGCTACATGGGAAAGTGAGCAAGTTATGAGAGAACAAAATCCCCAAATTTTTTATTTAGGTAAATTTTGATGACAATATTTTTACAAAGAGTGGAGAGTTATAACACCCCAAAATTTATGATTTATCATATACCGACATACCGAGAAATTTATTAGAATTTTGATGCGAGAAAATTAGAATTTATGAGGGACTAAATTATTTTTAATTTATTGGGAAGCCTTTAGAAGACAATTTTAGCTAATCTAAGTGTTACTGGCACAATCAGGTAAAGATCCGAGAGTAGGGGTAAAATAGTAATTGTTTCCATCAAGGGTATTTTATACATTTAGAAGGAACATGAGATTAAGTATTATAAAAAATTGTAATTTGTGGAGATGAGATGATGATGAGACATTTTTATTGAATTTTCCAAGTGTTGTAATGAAATTTTTAACACATGATAAAAGTACGTTTGACTTGTTGACTCCTCCAATTGAATATTATATTGTAAAAATTTAAATAAAATGATAAATATATCTTCTTCTTCCTCAAAAGTGATCGGTTAAAAAGTGTGGAGAAACTTTATTTTTCTTCATCTTTCTATCAACTCTACTCATTTCTGTCCCAAATCTCCACCATTTTTCATCACTTCCTATAAATTTCTTGTAAAACCATCATTAGTAACTTTCTTAAGCATAATCCTTTATCATCTCCATCATCCAAGTGTTTAGGGTTTGAGCCCTGATGTGAGAAAGTTTGTTAGGAGGGAAAAAGGATGTGGTTAAGGTATGAGTTTTGTAGTTTTCATATCATTCCGTCATGAAAGCTTATTTATTATAAGTTTTAGGTGTTGGTGAGCTATATTAATGGTTTTTTAATGTTGTGGTATTTATGATAGCTTTATTAATAGTGAAGAAATAGAAGAAGAAAGGGGAAATAAAAAAACTAGTGGATTGAGGTGGATATAGACTTCTGCAACAACTTTTGAATATCTAGTGTGGTATAGTACTTGGAAAATCCATTAATTTACTTACTTTGAATTAATATTGTTTCTAATTGAATTTTTATAATTATCAGTTTGAATATGTTATGGGATGTTAATGTCCTAATGCTATGAAAGTATGGTTAATGACAAGAAGACAAGTGTATAAATGATTGTCAAGTTAAGTCTCTTGAAGAGAAGTTAATATGAGTTTGAAATTTTATTTAGTAGATTAATGCTATGATTGAAATCATTATTCCATGATACGGTGTTTATTGCCTTGGAAATTGTTTCAAACTATAAACTTGCTTGGAGTTTTTTAACACTGACATTCTAGAGATTCTGAAACAAGGCCCTAGTAGCTTAGTTAAATTGTTTGAATACGAATGACATGCCTGTAACACCTCAGACCTGGCCTAGACGTTATGGCCGAATCCTGAGATGTCACAAAGAAGGGTTTTGAAAACTAAGTTGTTACGATAAAACGTTCCAGTATTATAACACATATTCGTTTATATCTACTATCGAAAACGTTAATTACCTAATTAATTTACCAAAGCGTAATTTAAAACGGAAGTCATAGAAAACATTATTACTTTTGGAAATTCCCAGTCGTATTTTTGGAAAACCTTTGTTTAGGTAAAAACCATGTTTTTAAGTATCCATTGCAATTAAATGTCTAAAACAAAAATCTTGAAATTTAATCAAACAGTTCGGAGAGTCCAATTATTATAAAACCCCCAGAAATAAACTCTAAATTAAAATAAAACCACAATATTTAATAGTTTACGAACTTGTGGTCACCGAGAGGCTCCGCCACACCGACCCGCCTAAGTCTGAGGATTACCTGAACAGAACAAACAGGTAGATATGAGTTTTCATAAACTCAGTGTGTAACCCAACAAAAATAGACATGCTATTCACACAGAAATCACATACACAGTCAGATTCAATTTCGGATCTATGTCCTTTATTGATGCAGATAACAGAATCAGATATGTAGAACAGATATACAGAACCCTACCCCCATCCTCTACACACCATCTCCAACCACTCCATCACACCATGTGGGGTTAAAAACACCCACCAATCCCTACACACCACGTTGTGTCATTACGACACATGTCAGATAATATGCAGCCAAGCTGCCAGAATACACGCGAAGGTCGCCATACAAAATACTGCATCCTCATAATCAATCCCCACCCCGAACATCTTTACAGATTACAGAAATAGAAATATCATGCTTAACATGCTCGCATATAGATATCAGATATATATAATAGAATAATTAGACATGCATAACAGTGTCCTACTCAAAGCAAACTATCAGTGTATCAGATCACATAATCGAAATGACCCGTGCGACCCTAGGGAAAATTTCAGAATTTTGGGGCCATATGCCCGTGTGGCCTACACGCCCAGATTAGCCTCACCCGTGTGGCCCACACGGCTTGGCCCAAAACCCACACGCCTATATGGCATGCTCGTGTGGGCCCACACGCTCGAATTGGCCTAGCTCGTGTGGCCCACACGGCCACACTTACACCACCACTCGGCTGTGTCTGGCACACGGCTAGCCACATGGCCAGGCACACGCCCGTGTGGCGTCAACATAATGCAATTTCAGCTTTTGTTAAAGCTCAGTTTTTCGTGTATAGGGTACACACCTGTTTCAATTTTGCCACGAATACAATCCCGAGACTTCCGAAACCCAAGAACAATATTCCAACAACAAGTTTAGCAGCCAACTCACAAATTCTTCAACTAAACCAAACAAAGCATAAAAACTTACCACCGACTAATACGACCACGCGTACAATCAAATCATTGGAGTGAAAATCGTTGCTTCTCCGCTTTCCCCTACACAACAGTCCGCAAAAATTAAATTCTCCGTAATCAACGTTACACTACCACAAAGAAAAAGAATTAAAAATCTTACCGAAACTGCACGAAGACTCAAGAAAAGTGAACAAAATTGAAGGGAAACATAAGAAAGAAAAAAGGAAACTAGAGGAGGGACAAAAAGATAACAACGACAGAAAAATGGAGAAGAGATAGAGACTAACGTCAGAATTTTCAGAGAGAAAGAGAAGACCCAAAATTTTTGAAAACAAAAAAAAAAAATCTATCCTAACCACTAAATCCCACTAGCCCACTAACTCTCAACTCCTTCAGAATTTCACTTCCACCCAACATCTATCTCACAACCGAAACAAAAAAAAATCATCCATGCTTTCATAGGGAATGACTGACCTCCAACACTCCAACTCCTTACCACTCGAACCAGCAAGCTCATTCTAATATGGATTAACAGAAAATTTTATATAAGCCCATACAAAAAGAATAGGACTAGGATTAGAAAAATAACAAAATTTACAAAAGTGGGACTTGAACCCTAGACCTCATACACACATCCAGAACACTTAACCACTGAAGCAAACACATATTTATGTCAGGAATTTACAGAAACATAAATAAATTAAGTGGGGTGTTACAATGCCAATAGGGGACATCTATTACTAGTAATACGATACTTCTGTTATTAGTACTTCAGTACTTTTGTTACTAGTACTTTGTTACAATTCTGATATGATCTTTAAACACCCATGTTTCAGCATTTATGTTGTTTTGGCTTTGGCCCACTAGGCCCTAGTATATCATCTTTATTCATCTACACTTATTATGGGCTGAACTTAAATTGTTTCTGTCGTTGTATAAATGATTTCTTGAAGCTGACAAATGCTATTACTTACATACTACCAAACTAATTAGTTTTTCTGATTTTTGAATTGTTTATTAGATGTTATGAGCATTGTTTTTCAAATGCTTTACAAACTATTGTATAAAGTTTGAATCATTTTTAAAATGTAAGTATATAGGAAATTTCCATATTATCTTACTAAGCTTTATGCTTAATGCGCTATTGTTTTTGCACGTAAGTCTTCTAAATCAAGGCTCCGTTCTTTTCGAGGATCACAAGCAAACACCATTTTCAACATCGAAGAGTATTAAAGTTTTGTATTTTCAATTAGCACCTAATGTAATGTACTGGAAAAGTCATCTAGGGATTCATATATAAATGTTTCATATAACTATTAGTTGTAATGGTGATGGTATCTAGTTTTATTTTGTTTATTATTTATCGGTTCCAAGCCAAATTCTATATCTTTTGAATGTATCCATACAAGCCTTGGTTTTCCATGCTTTATATTGTTTTTTGGGAGATTTTATATTGGCATAATAGGCTGGTTTAATATCTTGGTTGTGATGATATGTTATACCCCATTTTGAACACGTTACATGAGCATAGATTATGTTTTTTAATCTATTTTTTTAACATGGTTTGTAAAATTCTTGTTTGCAGGTGATTTGGCATTTTTCTATGTTAATAAAAAGTGAATTTTAATATCTAAAAGTTTGGTTTTTGTTATGGTGTAGTTGGTGAAGGCTTAAGTAATTAGTTAAAGTTGAAGAATGTTCAAAATTGTGAATAGTTTCAGTACCGCCTGAGTGGCAGGTTGTGTCACCTAGGTGATAGCTTAACGAAATTAATATTTACTACCTTACCACTTTAGTGGTGGCTTGAGCTTTTGGAAAGATTCAGTTTAGAAAACAGTTTTTAATCGCAGTGAAAAATTGAAATATTTGAAATTTGAGTCGGTTTGTGATATTTAGAGTAATAAAGATTTTACTGAAATGAGTTGCGAGTTTGAATAGAAATGAACAGAATGAATAAGAAAAGAGAAATGGAAAACATTCAGGAATGATTATGGTTTTTCTCGAAATGGAAAAATGATTTGAAAATGAATGTAGGTTTCCAAAAATGGAAATGAAAATGGAAAAGATCCTTTTGCAATTCTATATAAATTACTTAAAAATGATCGAATGAATGAGTTTATGGTTTTGAGTTGTTTTGAAGCCCAAAAATGAAAATAAACCATTCGATCACAATGAACATGTTGAGTTATGAAATATTGAATATATTTTTTCAAAATTTTACCAGAGGTAAATTCATCAAAAATTTTATCGAGGGTAAAATCATCAAAATTTTACTGGGGGTAAAATAAGGATGTGAAATTTGTTTAATATAGAATATTAAAGTTTATTTTGGAAAAATAATAAAATCAAATGGGGTTGGATCATATGGTCAAAAGGCCGAGGAAGTACTCGTAATTGGACCCAATATGAGAGAGACCCGAATCTCTATCATAACACATATGAGGGGAAATACACCCTATTAGCCCCTCTTTCTCGCCTAGTTGGCCTAAGAAGTTGTTTTTATATTTGAAATAAACCTTTACAATTCAACAAGGGTTCTATTTTCTCTTCCTATAAATAGATGACACCAGTAGAGATATTTACAACAACTTTGAGAAATTGTTACTCTGCCGAAAAATAGAGAGAATTTATTCTCAATTATTATATATATTTTTCCGGAATAACAATTATGTCGGTTTCTATTTAGAAGAGAGAATTTTTGTTTTCACTCTAAAAGGAAAGAAAACTTTTACTAGTTCTGTGTTTTCATTCTTTTAGTTCGAGCCAAGACTCGAAGCAGTTCATGGTACGAGAATAGCGAAGAAGATCAATTGGTTGAAAGTTGGACATCAAGGATCAGTTTATCTGAAAACACAAGTATGATTTTGGTCTAAGGTTTTATTACCGTAAATATCACAAATCGGGTTGTGTAACACCCTATACCCACCCTATACCCTATACCACCATCTTATCAACAATCATAGTCAAAAATCTCAACAAATATACGTTTAATGTCACATTATTAATCTTAAGCATATATGGATTTCATAAGTCACGAACACTCAAGTAGTGTTAAATTAAGCCATACAAATATCAACCGAGCTTATTACATAATTACAACATGTATATGAACCATTCAACAAAATTTGAATACAAGTCATGTAGGTATTGATAATTTCTCTAAATGGTATCGGTATCGTTTGCAAAATTGATACAAAAATAACATTTTGTTCCTCTTTTAAAATTAAAACCTAAGAAATTATCGGTATCTTCTTTAATGTATCAATTATTTTACCCTGAGTATCGATACTCGTGTTATGGTTGTGATACCAAATTGCAATACTGACATCCTGCACTTTCGAAAATCATAGAGGTGTCGTTTTTAAAACCCGAATATCGATACCTCTATTTCAAAAAACAAAAATACAACATTCAAAGGCATTTAATCCATTCTAACTAAAAACTAATCAGCAAGCATCTATTACTTCATCAAATCTTCGTCAAAACGACTAAAATAACAGTTCTAAAATATCAAAAACATGTCAGAGCAGGTATCAACATAACAAAGTTCAAGTCCTTAAAATTTAAAGCAATAAAGTCATGGAAACATCTTAGATATCATGGCAAAAACTGACAAAAAGTATACCACATTGCCTTTGTTTCCCATAACAAAAATGAATAAATAAACACCTACGAAATAATGCTAAAGTTTTGCTTGGATCACTCCTTTAGAACCACACCACTCACACCGGAACACAAGTAATCTGCAGTGGTTTAAAAAGGAGTGGGTAAGCTTTACAAGCTCAGTGAATGATCAAAATAACTACCATGCAAACATGTCATCATGCATTATCGAAACAATCATGTAGCACAAATACAACATCTCAACCTTTAATACCATATTACTTACATTTTATTATAATTTGACACTTGAGTTATGTAACAATCATGTAGCACAAATACAACATCTCAACCTTTAATACCATATTGCTTACTCATGCATTATTCATTGATCCATTTACATAGTAACCACATACTCATTTAGGCAATTTTCACATTACACATATTTACATTTTATTATAATTTGACACTTGATTTATGAAACATAAAGTGGGCTTTATCACCACACATTGGATTCACAAATCTCCAACACACCAAATGACTCATAGAGTCGAACATATCCCAAAAAGTGAAGCATATAGCTAGCACTCTCCAACACACAAAACATGTCCTGATGAATACAACTTAGCTTATATTCCTTTATCTCTCCAAATCTATCGTGAGCCTTAACGCCCAAATACACAACACATATAGGAGAGTACTCACAATCCTATGGCATGCCAACTATATCTATAACATCACGTTTCAAACCAGACCACTAATAAATCTCTCGAAGATCATGATACAATTTTCCACTACTGGGATACATAGTGTAAGGGCTACTATGCACCTCAGTAATTGTAAGACCCTAAATTTTGGGCCTAGAAGAAATAGGTTTTGAGCAAGGGAACAGTTAGGAACTACAGATAAATACTTAGTTGTGCAAGGAAGTGACATAAAGGAATGTCTGCTTCAGTGGTTAAGTGATTTAGAAGTGTTTGGAAGTGTCTGAGAAGTCAGGGGTTCAAGCCTTGGCTTATGCAAAATTTTTATTTTAAGTGAATAAAATCCTTGGATCTAGATAGTAGGTTCTTAAATTATCGTGGTTAAAATATGAAACAAAAATAGCTTGTGGTCTAGTGACAAGGTGGCGTGTTGTGTAACTGTGAGGTTTGAGGTTCAAGTCTTGGATTGCGTAATAGAGTATTTATTTTGCTATTTGAGTTGTGTAGGTAGTAGAGTTGGATTGAAATACTGCTAAATGGAGTTTGAACTGGTCATAGAGAGAATTGAGGAGGGATATTTGGAGAGATTTGAGGAAAGAATATTGGGATTTGGGGAGGTTGTTGTTGTGGAGTGATAATAGTAGAAAATTAAGGGATTTGGGGGTTATCTATTGGGATTTTGTTTTCTTTTTCAGTTATTTTCCAAAATTTTAAATGTTTCAATTCTCCCAATCCCCTGCCAATTTTCTTTTTGCTGATTTTCCTTTCTCTTTTCCTCTCTTTCGTCTTTGGCACTTTCTAGTTTGGTGTGGCTTGATTGCTGGTGGTGTTCTTGGTGTGTGTTCTGGTAAGTTTAGGTAACGTGATTGAAATTTAGGTTCTGGTAATCATTACTAAAAGGGTTGTCTTGTGTTAGGAGAAGATTAAGTGACTGGAGTTCTTGCCTAACGGAGTCGTCATGTGTGGAATCGCCAATGTTTAGTCGAAGGTAAGGACTTTTGTTGTTGTTAAAGGTTGCTCGTCTTGCTGGGGTGGCGAATAGGTGTTAATTAAGTGACTGATTGGAGTTTTAATGGATCAAATTTAAGTTCTGTTGGTCTCGGGAGCGTTTCGGCATCAAACCGCATCAGGTGTGTAACAACACTCTATAAACGATATCGGGGAAATACCGAGAAGTGTGTGTAATCACACCCCATTAACTACAACTCGGCAAAAATAAAAAAGCCGAAAATGACGACGTTCGAGACCACATGAGCATACGAACGCTCGTGGGGTAATCCAAGCCCACGAAACATGGTGCTTGACTGTAGAGGCCGCCATGAGCATTCTCATGGGCTTAGGCTGACATGGGCCACGTTGGGCTGAAATGGGCTGTGTGGGCCAATGGGCTTATGGGCCATACACGGATGAAATCCACGAATTGTGACAAATACTGGACTGGGCTATGTAGATCTCATAGTTGTGGCGAAATCTGGGCTAAACAGACTGCACGAGAGTGTAGGCCCACTTGGGTCGAGTAATGGGCCTTGGGCCCATTTACACTGTTATGACCATTTAGGTTACCTGAGCTGCTCGAGGCGACTGCGGACCTTCTGAGAGGTCGATATCTGCACTTAGACCCCAAAATAGGTAAAATAAACAAAATACCCCTGAAAGATAAAATAACTATTTTACCCCTAATAGATGAAAATGACTGAAATACCCCATAGGGTAAAATAACTAAAATACTCTTGAAAGGTAAAATGACTATTTTACCCCTAATAGATGAAAATGACTGAAATACCCTCATAGAGCAAAATAATCAAAATACCCTCATAGGATAAAATGACCAAAATACCCTCATAGGGTAAAATGACCAAAATACCCCCATAGGGTAAAATGATTGAAATATCCCCATAGGGTAAAATGACCTAAATACCCCTATAGGGTAAAATGACCGAAATACCCCCATAGGGTAAAATGACCGAAATACCCCTATAGGGTAAAATGAGCGAAATACCTCCATAGGGTAAAATGACTATTATGCCCGTAGGAGATAAAATGACTGTTATGGCCTTATGTTATGTATGACTGATTTGTTCTATGATATGTATGACTAAGATTGAGCATGACATTTTGCATACACGTATGATATTATGTCACGACATGTTGCATGGGGTTGGGTTGTTATATTTGGAGGAAGTGTACTGTACTGTTAAGGTCACACGGGTCGCCCAAGACGACTGTGGACCTACTGATGGCTTTGCCACATATACTGTTACTAGTAGCTTTACTGCGATACTGATACTGGCAGCTCTGCTGCGATACTATTACTAGCAGCTTTGCTGCGATATTGGTGTGTTGGCTGGGTGGGTTGATTTTATCCCTACATGGTGTTTGGCTGGATTGGGATGGGTTGCATTATTGCACTGCACTATTATTGTATTGGGCTAAGGCCCACACTGATTCTGTATTGGGCTAAGGCCCACATTGTTACTGTATTGGGCTAAGGCCCACACTGTTACTGTATTGGGCTAAGGCCCACACTGTACTATCACTGAATAGGGCTTAGGCCCAGACTGTTACTGCATGCTGTTTACTGAATAATTGATAGGGGATTACACACTGAGTTTTCGTAAACTCACCCTTTCTTTTATTTACTTACAGGAAATCCTCGGCCATAGGCGATTTGGTGCTATGAGGGACTCGAAGATGGCCACACTACTGCAGCTGTTTATTACTAGTTTTTATTTAAATTTAAAGTTTGTTTTGGGTTTGCTCATGTAATAAGGGCCTTTTAAGTTTGTTTAAGTTTTTAATTGGGCTTTTGCTTATTTACTTTAAATTGCTAGTTTAGGGAAGACGAATTTTCAAAATAATAACTGTTTTCAAAGTCACAAACTTTAAACGATTGGAGTTTTCAAATGCTTCCGCGTTTTAAAAACAACTATTATAACAGTAGCAGATAATAAGCAAACGTTTTAACTAGATGATTGTTAAATAATACTAAAGAGGTTTTAAGCTTAGAAACGTTTTTTTTCCAACAAGACAAATTTGCAAACTACACTTCAATGTGACACGCCAGATTCGGCCATAACATCTAGGCCAAGTTTGGGGTGTTACAGTGAGATTCGGTTGCTTCAAATCTATACTATGCGACACACATAATCTACCTCAAAAATTTAATATACCAACACTGTCAACATCAAAATCTCCCTTCACCCCTTGCTCAACCTATCGAATCCTCTTTAGCAAATCCCTATTAAATGGTTGTTCCTCCTTAATCTGTTGTGACAAAGTCAGCCTCACTTGAAGTTCAACTAACAAACCACGATCATTAGCTAAACTTAAGCGCGCAAACATAGCTCTCAACTCCATCATCGGCCTTCTTCTCAAAGCATTTGCAACAACATTTGTCTTGCCAAGATGATACTCTATCACACAATCATAATCCTTCAAAAGCTCAATCCATCGCCTTTGTCTTAAATTTAACTCCTTTTGGGTGAGGAGGTACTTAAGGCTCTTATGATTCGTATAGATAACACACTTCTCTCCATACAAATATTGGCACCAAATCTTAAGCGTGAATACCACAAAAAATAATTTCAAATCATGTGTAACACCCTAAACCTGACCCAGATGTTATGGCTGAATCTGGAAATGTTACGAAGAAGGGTTTTGAAGCAATGACTTTCATGTTAAAACTTCTCATATAAGTTGTTCTAAAAGAGATCATATTTTCAGAAAAAATTATTATTATCTTCTTAAAAAATCTGTTATTTATTGCCCTTTTAAGTGTAACATAAATTTTGCAGCGGAAGTTTGTAAGACATTATAGTTGAAAATCGAGCTTTATTTTAGAAAAATATTTGTTTGCATAAACCATTATTTTCGTAAATAGTTTTGTTTAAAAGTCGTGGAACGATAATATAAACCATTTCAAAATTACGAAATTAGAACCCACAGTACAAAAAGTCCCCAAAATTACAAACTCTCAAAATAATACAAAATTTAAATAAAACCAATAATTAAACCACTGAGACTCCATCGCACCGACCCGCCTATGTCTAAGGATTACCTGAACAGAACAGACAAATAGATGTGAGTCTTCATAAACTCAATGTGCAACTAAACAGAGTCATACATGCACATAAACTTAGATTTTTCGAATACAGAATAGATATAGATATGGGCATAGTCCTCAACAGAATCATACAGATATGCAAAGTCCTACCCACATCCTCTACACACCATCTCTGACCATCTCAACACACCATGTGGGGTTTAAAACACCCACACAACCCTACACACCACATACTGTCCATACGACACTTATCAGTATAATTTGTAGCCATGCCGCCAGAATAACAGTGAATTATTGCCTCACAGAATACTTCCTCCAATAAACAGATCCCACCCATACATAGATACGAATAACAGGTAACAGATATAACAGACTTAACATGCCCCGCATGCTTATATACAGATAACATACATGTTATTACGAATCAGTCAAATCATACATACGAATTTCTAAATATTCAAACTAGTCTATCAAAATAGCAGATTTCATGCACTAGGGTTTGTATTGCCTTTACCTACCCTACGGAAGGCCCACAGTCGATCAGAATGACGTATGTGACCCTAGGGAAAATTTTAAAAATTTAGGCCCATATGCCCAAATTGGCCCTGTCTATGTGGCCCTGTAACACCTCAAACCTGGCCTAGACGTTATGGCCGTATCTGGTGTGTCACATTGAAGTGTCTCTCAAAAATTTGGCTTGTTGACAAACTTGTTTCTTAAGTTTGGAAACCTCTTATTAATATCAAACAGAGCACTTATTTATATGCTTGCCTTGTTAACTGCTTTTTGTTATACTAAGTTGATTTAAAGTGCGGAAGCATTTTGAAAATTCTAACGTTTAAAGCTCGAGTCTTTGAAAACAGTAATTATTTTGAAAATCCGTTTTCAAATAACTAACAGTATAAAAATATGAAAGTGAAAACCCAATTAAATTTAAAACCAAATAAGCAGAGAAAACAACACAAGACTCTAATTGCACAAAATGTCAAAAGCCAAATTTGGCACTAGCAATCCCCCTAGCCGAAATTCCTAGAGTGCCAGAGTCCAATTTCGGCATAACTCTTCCTCTAAATGACTCATCAATTTTCTCCACAACCTCTCCCCTTATCACTCCACCGATTTCTCCTCAATTCCCTCTATGACCGGTTCAAACTTCTTTGGTAGTATTTCACTCCAACTCTGCCACATATACGGCTTAAGCAGCAAAATAAATACTCCATTGCGAAAACCAAGACTTGAACCTCAAACCTCATAGTTACACAACACGCCACCTTGCCACTAGACCACAGACTCTTTTTGTGTCATAAAATAGACGCTAATATTTATAAGGCCTAAACACCACTGTCCAAATTCAATTAAGAGCAAAACCAAAAATTTTGCAAAAGCCAAGACTTGAACCCCTAACTTCTTAGACACTTCCAAACACTCCTAAATCACTTAACCACTGATGTAGACATTCATTTATGTCACTTTCTTGCACAACTAAATATTTATGTGCAGTCTTCTAACTGCTCCCTTGTTCAAAACCTATTTCTTCTAGGCCCAAAATTCAGGATGTTACAGGCCCACACGGCTTGGCCCATAGTTCACATGCCCATGTGTCATGCCTATGTTGGCCTACACGCCCAAATCGGCCTAGCCCGTGTATCCCACACAGCCACACACTCACCCGTCACACGGTCGTATATCGCACACGACCAAGTACACGCCCGTGTGGTGACGACAGGCCACTTTTTTTATTTTCACTGAAATTCATTTTCTCGAGTTTTTGTTACACACCTGGTTCGTTTTTGATGTGAAAGCAATCCCGAGACCTTTAAAACTGAAAAATAGTATACCAAACACTGTTTTAGCAATTAATTTAAGCATTTAAACTAGAATTTGATCTCGACTTAAGGCCTTTCAAAATCGAACTACTCGTGAAACACTTACCACCAACGTGAAGAAACCACTTAATACTCAAATATCTGGAGGAACAACAGCCGCTTATTATCTTTCCCCTAACTGAGAAATACGAACATTATCAATGGATTTCGTTAAACATAATCAAATTCCCCCACAACGTAAAATAGAAAAAGAAAACCACTTGATAGCTTACCTATTCTGAACGAATCGAAGAACCCCAAAAGGGCGATATGACAATACGTGTGACGACCAGAATTGAGGAAGAAAAAGAAGTGACGAAAAATAGGAGAAAGAAGAAATAATGCCAGAGAATAGAAAGAAGGAAAAGAATTTTGGGAAAATTAAAGAATTAAAATTAAAATTTAATTGTACCAAAATCCTAACTCCCCACAACCCCACTAACTACCAATCCCACTAAATTCGACCACTAACCTCATCTAACTACTTCAGAATTCCAATTCCACCGAAACTCTATTACACAACTGAGCAAAAATTATCATCCACGCTTACACGGGGATCCAAACACGAGATCCTAGAGTAAGCTAACACCTTACCATTTGAACCAACAGACTCATTCTGATATGAGTTTACCAAGAATATAACATAAGCCTACCAAAAAGGGATAAGGCAAAGACCAAAAATAACATATTTTTCCAAAAAGTGGGACTTGAACCCAAGACCTCAAACACACACTCAAATCACTTACCACTGAAGCGGACACTTATTTATATCAAAATTCTCAAAACAAAATTAAATAATTCAGGGCGTTACATCATGAGCAGGATAATTGTGCTCATGCGTCTTCAACTGTCCCGAAGCATAAGCCGCAACCTTAGCCTTTTGCATTAGTACACAACCGAGACCTGTATATGAAGCGTCACTGTAAACCACAAAATCTTTTCCAGACGCTCATTGAATCAACATAGGTGCCTCGGCCAAAACTGCCTTAAGCTATTCAAAACTTTTCTACCTTTCATCAGTCCATTCAAACACCACACTTTTCTGAAGTAGTTTCTTTAATGGTGCAGTAATAAGGGAAAACCCTTCAACGAATTTACGATAATAGCCAGCTAAACCCAAGAAAATCTGAACTTCGGTAACACTCCTAGGCAGCTTCCACTGTAAAATCACCTCAATCTTCTTTGGATCCACTTGAATCCCTTCATCTGACACAATATGACCTAAAAATGCCACTTTTTGAAGCCAAATTGATAGGAATTGGAGTGAAGGAGGCGTATCAAAATCAAATTCAAGTTGTTCGACTCAAAAAGGAAAGATTTGGATATGACCTGAAGGGAAGAAACCAAATAAATTTAGAAAATAAAAAAGGAAATAACAAAAATAAGAAAAAAATAAAAATAAATGATAAATGTTAAAAATAATAACTAAATAGAGAAAAGATAGATTAAAGTAAAGTGGAAGATGGAACAATAAACCGATGGAACAATAAACCAATTGAACCCTTTGAGATGTAAATCCCAACAAACTCGATTAATGGCTCTAATCAACCATCCAAGAAATAATCCTTGGGAAATATAAGGGTGAAGAATGAATTCCCACGACTCCTTAAAGAAAATCGAGAAGAAAACTACTTCTAAAAATCACAAGAAAGAAATCTTACATAAGAAACAAACTCCTGAAGTTGAAAACTTTATTAATGAAAACAATTTTCTGAATTGTGTACAATGCAAATGCTTATATATAGGCTAGCTAAATAAATCTAAATAAAACTTTTAAGTATACTAGAACTCATAAATAACTTAAATTACTTAATAATTATTAAAAAATCAGAATAATAAAATAATAAGAGCTGATAAATAAAATATTGGGGCCATATATAATAAAAAATTAGGCCCAAATCCCAAACCCAATATGATTTAAATTTGAATTAAAAGCCTGAAACTCATAATCCCCATCATAATCTCGCTCAAAAATTCTATTCATGCAGTCTTTACTAAAATGGTCATAACTTGAGCTCCCGAACTCGAAATCGAAACTAAGAGATAGATCTTCGAATGCCATGAAGACATCTCAACCCAGAAATGTCAGGATCCCATCCAAAAATTCGTCGCAAGTCTGCTGATTTCCCAAGCTTGAAAATCGGATGCTTTGGTGAATAGAATTTAATAAATTTCACCCTATCTGTGCATGTATCATTCCCCCTTTCCTCAAAAAGATTCATCCTTGAATCTTGTTAAAAATAGAATGTCAATAATGTCAATGTATCGCAAAGAAAAGAAAGAAAAATAGAGCACAAATTTTTACGTGGAAACACTTTCGGGAAAAAACCATGGGTAGAGGAGAAGAAAATTCACTATGTCGAATTCGAATGATACAAGAGGAGAGACGACTATGTCTATTTATAGGTTTGTAAAACCATGTTCTAATGAAATTCAAATAGAAGTAATATAGTAGGGTTAAAACACCTTATTTGAATCAACATCAAATACAGGTAGTATACTTCTATACAGATTTCACTTATGCAGCCTATACCGTACCTTACCACTTGTATTTTATTTTAACAAGAATTTGGGTCACAAATCTTTAACAAATCTTGCCTTTGATTGAATCCTGATTTGATTTGCTTGGCCTTTGACATTGCTCTTGGGCCTTGAGGTAGTGTGAACCTATCAAATCCATGGTTCTAAAATTGGGCCTTGAGACTCGCATCATTCCCCCTTCCTCACAAAGATTCATCATTAAATCTTTAGCTGCACAAAAGGAAAAAGGATTACAACAAATTACAATAAAATTAAAAAAGTACTTACCTAAGATTTCTTGTGCGCTAAAACTATCAAGACATTATTTCGATCATTCAAATATGCTTCGATCATGTACGTCTCCTTTAAAAATAATGTATCAACACTAAACAAAGGAATGTTAAGTACATGAGTGTTCAAGTAAAAAATAACCTATACCATTATTTGAATATGCACGGTCATCCATAAGAATTTCCAATGATGAGTCAAGATTTCACATAACAATAAAAATCAAGAAGGTTAAGATTATTCTGTAAAAATTCATCATTAAAGGTCAAGATAGAAAATTTTGTTGTAAGAGAAAATGTATAAAATGCTTTAATGAACTTATTTAATGCAACATAATTACTATTTTTAACCTTTACAAATCTAGATATACCCATAAAATTAACAGAAGTTAACATTGGCCAATTAGAAAGCATGTCATAAGGAAACTTAAAATCAATAGCATACTTATAAAAAAACATTCAAGGTATGCCTACATGTTTCAATTTCCAATGTATCTTTACTTTTCTTATCTTGTAGCACTTATGGTAAATTATCAATGTTCAACTTACCTCTCTCCCACAAGTAAAATTGTCTATCAATAGTAGAGTAATGTAATTGAAAGTCCGTTAATGGATCCTTGAAATCCTATAACAAAGAAACACCACTAAACAAATTCGAGCTATGGTTAGTTACAACAAATTATTTCTCACTTTTGCATGGATTTTTTCTTGCCTTTCATTTTCTTTTCCCATTTGAGAATTCTCCAATTTGACCTCCTATTTATTTTCACTCACCAAAAGTGGACCAGCAATTAGACTTTTATCACTCAAAGTCTCTTTTTCTCTATCTTTTCAATTTTTTCTTTCCCCTTAACCATCTCACAGAATTTCAGCATTTTCAATTGGTCCTTATACATATCTTTGGGGCTCCAATGGGGCTAAAGTGTATTTTTTTTCGTTTAAACACAAGGGAGTAACGGTTCAATTTGCCATGGTGTACCATATCACGATCATATTGCCTGGTCTTCCAAGAAGCAACTGGGTGACATGCATGGGAACTACATCACACCAAACCTCGTCAGAATAATTTCCAATTCTCAATGCAATTAAGGACTGTTTAACTACCTTAACTTTTGAAGTTTCTTCAAGCCAGTGTAAGTGATATGGCTTTGGATGATTTTGACAAGGTAAAGATAAAGTATCCACGAAAAAGCTACTCACAACGTTGGCACAACTACCACTATCAATAATAAAAAAAACATAGCTTTCCTCGAATCAAGCACCTTGAGTGGAAGATGTTAGTCCTTTGCACTTTATTAGAATCGTCCTTTACTTGAATGTTAGAGGATTGCCGCACTACAAGACAATGGGAGTCAAGCAAATCGTCCCCATCAGTAAGAGATTCAAAAACCTCGTCCATACTATGTCTACGCATAATTATTAGAGGCTGAAATAAAAATAATAAAAAAAGAAAAGTTGATCAAAGAAAATTAAACATCGCCGTTATACACTCACAATAAAAAAAACTCTAAAAGACAAAGAAAAGAAATTAAGATTTTCTCACTTGTAACTTTTAAAGAGTAATCAAACTCAATAATATTCGAAAAGATGTGGGACCACTCTCTAACAAAGTTGACCTAAGGCTCTAAGAAGCTAAAGAAAAAATCGACTCCAAATGAAGTAAGTTGTGCAGAGAAAGGAGAGACAACTCTTTTTGTACCTATTAACACAAGAAAAGAAAATGTGTTAGAATGCATAATAAAATAAGAAAAACTAAAACAAAAGAAACCCTAATGCTAGAATCAGAGAAAATAAACTACCCAACCTAAAACCCGAAACAATGGAAAACAACTTGAATTTGTTCGTTTAAGGTGTACCCAATTTTCAAAAATCACAAAATTTAAACTGGAGTCTCATCAAATAATGCAGATTGGATTTGGAAAATTTTGGCACAAAATTCAACCCACATAATATGTTATTTATTTTTATTTTTTTCTTCATATATTTTTTTATTTTTGCACTTTTTTCGAACAATTTTTTTGTTGGAAATATTTTTTTTTATATTCTAAGAGAGTGCCAAGAATCAGTATGTAACATTTCAGATCATTTGGAAAGCTTTTACCCACAGAAAAATATTTTTTTCGAAAACTTCTTGGGTAAAAAGAAAAAAATTGTTTTGAGATTATTTATTGGAAATAAGTTTATAAGAACACAAAAAACACCTAAAACACCCGAATTTGATACCAAATGATAAGAAATTGGAGTGGAGAAAGTAGAAGAAGGATCAAATTCAAGTTGTTTGACTCAAGAAGGAAAGATTTGGATGTGACATGAAAAGAAGAAAGCAAATAAATTTAGAAAATAACAATGAAAATGATAAAAATAAGAAAAATTAAAAAAAAGGATAAATATTAAAAATAATAACTAAATAGAGAAAAGATAGATTAAAGTAAAGTGGAAGATGGAATGATAAACCGATGAATATGATGGATAGAAGGATAAATGTTTAATTGAACCCTTTGAGATATAAATCCCAACAAACTCAATTAATGGCTCTAATTAACCCTCTAAGAAATAATCCTTAGCAAATTGAAGGGTGAAGAATGAATCCCTACGACTTCTTGAAGAAAATCGAGAAGAAAACTACTTAAAATCATAAAAAAAGAAAAAGAAATCTTGCACAAGAAACAAACTCCTAGAGTTGAAAACTTTATTAATCAAAACAATTGTCTCAATTGTGTACAATGCAAAGACTTGTATATAGGCTAGCTAAATAAATCTAAATAAAACTCTTAAGTATACTAGAACTCTAATTAATTTAAACAATCAGTAGTTTTAAACTAAACTTTCTTGTTGACATAAAACTCCTAAATAACTTAAACTACTTAATAATTATTAAAAATTCAGAATAATAAAAAATAAGAGCTGATAAATAAAATATTGGGATCATATATAATAAAAAATTAAGCCCAAAACCCGAACCCAATATGATTTAAACTCGAAATAATATCCCAAAATTTGTAATTCCCGTCATAATCCTATTCAGAAATTCTATCCACTTAGTCTTTACTAAAATAGTCACAACTTGAGCTCCCGAACTCAAAATCAAGTGATTCAAAGTGTGTTTCGAAGCTAAGAGATAGATATTCGAACTCCATGAGACATTTCAATCTAGAAATTCCAAGATCCCATACAAAAAGTCATCGCAACTCTGCTGATTTCCCAAGGTTGAAAATTGGCAGCTCCGGTGAATTGAAATTTAATAAATTTCACCATATCCATGCATGTATCATAAATTCACACTTACTCAACTTCGCATACAACTTCTAATCTTTCAAAATCTGCAACACAATCCTCAAATGCGGGTTGTAATCCTTCTCAAAACGAGAATACACGAAGATATTGTCTATGAAGACAACCATAAATTAATCCAAGTACGAATGGAATACTTGGTTCATCAAATCTATGAACGCAGGAGTAGCATTAGTTAAACTGAACGGCATGACCAAAAACTCATAATGCCCATACCGAGTCCTAAAAATAGTTTTCAGGCAATCAGACTCCTTCACCTTCAACTGATAATCCCCAGATCTTAAATCAATCTTCGAAAACACTGTTGCATCTCAGAACTGACCAAACAAGTCATCAATTCGAGGCAAATGATACTTGTTCTTGACAATCAACTTATTCAACTTCTTTACAAAAAACACTGATGCACCCATAGAGATACACTCGGTCGAATGAACCCCTTGTCAAGCAACTCTTGCAACTGAATCTTTAAATCTTTGAACTCTTTTGGTTCCATGCGATAGGGCACAATGGATATTGGTGCAATACCAAGATAAAGCTCAATACCATACTTAACGGTGCGAATATCCTAAACACTCAACTCCTTACTAACCGAATTCATCACATAAGCTAAATAAGCTTCACAACCTTTTTCGATCAACTTCATAGCCTTCATAGCCAAAACCACACTAGAAATAAATATCGGTCTTTCACCTACCAAAACAATTTCTAACCCATCACTATTCCTCGAAGTAATTCGCTTCATTTCAAAATCTACCTTAGCCTTATGCTCAGTCAACCAGTCCATACCAAAATCACGTCAAAACCATAAAACAACAATTCCATAAGATCAATAGAGAAAACGTGCCCTTGAATCATAAGGAGGCACCTATGATAAACTTTGTTCACTACCACACTATCATCAAAAGGACTAATTACTGTCATACCTAAATCAATAGTCTCTACAGGAATCTCTTACTAACAAGCCAATTCACTTAAGATATATGAATGTGTAGAACTAGAATCAACCAAAGAAAATAATGGAATAGACTACAAAGTGAAAGTACATGCAATAACATTAGTCGAATCTTGATCCTTGAGGTCTCTAACAGCATAAACCCGAGTTGGAGCTTCAGACTCAACCTGTGTAGTAACAGTAAGAGCAACAATCATTGCCCAACTGGTCTCCTGTTACCTCTACCACAACCACAACCTCTAGCAGGCGTAGAAGCAGATGTCGAACTTTGAGTCTATGAAACCTCAACTTTGTTTGGGCAATCTCTCAAAAAATGTTCATTTGAACCACACATAAAACAACCACCTATCATCATATGACACTCAGTAGGATGCCTACGCTCACAATGTGCACAAAGTGGCCATCCAGAACCACTCGTCGAACCACCAGTACTATCCATAACACTGCTCTACTATCTAGACTGACTTGGTCGAGACCCACGTCTCGCACCTCTATTAGAACTATGATTATCACGTCTTCTCTTAGGCGGTTGACTAGATGTACAATCAGCATTCCTCTTACCAGACTCAGTAACCACAGAACAAGGCAGCTTAGTCAAAGTCTCCTCAACTGCCTTACCTTTTTCAACTAGCTCACCAAACATGTCCGCCTCCCGGGCCACTAAATGAACCCGAATCTCATGATTAAGCCCAAAATGGAACCTCTTACAATGGTCCCTTTCAAAAAGAACCATCTCAAGAGTGTATTGACTAAGTCGCACAAACTTTGCCTCATAATCAGCCATTGACAAATCACTTTAAACAAAATCCAAAAACTCACGTTTACGAGCCTCCTTATACTACTCGCCCATAAACTTCCTCTTAAAAACCTCAATGAAATAATCCCAAGTCAAATGATTAGTAATAATACCTCTCTTAACGGTATTCCACAAAGGATGAGTCTCACCGTCGAGTAAGGACATAGTACAACCCAACTTCTCCTCCTTAAAATAGGACATCTGCTCAAGGATCTTTTCAACTCCTTCAAATCAGTACTCAGCTACAGTTGGATCAATTCTTTTTACCCCATAAAATTCCTTACCACCAAACGCCCGTAGATGTTCAAACGGAAACTCTCAATTAATAAGCGTAGGATTAACAAGTGCAGAAGCAGGGTTAGCACTAGCAATCCGCTGAAACACTCCAATCATAGCTTCTATCAATGGGCCAAGACCCTCATCAAGTATGTTCACTTTATGTGGCGGTATAGGAGGTACAGAGGATGTACCATCCACTTGAGCATTCGCTTTCACATTAACACGTATAGGAGGCATATCGAATCTAATAGAATACACACAAACAAAGGTGTGAGTGGGGGAAAATGATCCAAGTCATGGTCCTGCAAGCAAACTTTAGAACTAAAGGTAATTTTTTCTTGTTCCTACCCTACATGCAATTCTATCAAAGATATTTCAAATAGTTCAAGCAGTCAAAGTAACTTAAACACTTGGGTTTCACAACCCCAATCCACAAAACAATCACCTAGGACTAAGTGTTGATGAACCTAGGCTCTGATACCATCAAATGTAACACCATATACCTGACTCGATCGTCGAGCCCGAATATTAGGAGCCATACCACCATCTTATCAACAATCATAGTCAAACGTCTCAACAAACATGCGTTTAATGTCACATTATTAATCTTAAGCATATATAGAGCTCCTAAGTCATGAATACTCAAACAGCGTTAAATTAAGCCATACAAACATCAACTGAGCTTATTGCACAATTACAACATGTATATGAACCATTCAGCAAAATTTGAATACAATTCATGTAGGTATCGATACTGAAACTAAGGTATCAATAACTTCTCTAAATGGTATCAGTACCGTTTGCAAAATCGATACCAAAATAACATTCTATTTCTCGCTTAAAATTAAAACCTAAGAAATTATCGGTACCTTCCTTAATGTATCAATTATTTTACCCCAAGTATCGGTACTCATTTTATGGTATTGATACCAAATTGCAATACTGACTTCTTGCACTTTCGATACCTCTGTTTCAGACAAAAAAATACAGCATTCAAAGGCATTTAATCCATTATAACTAAAAACTAATCAACAAGCATCTATTACTTCATCAAACCTTTGTCAAAATGACTAAAATAACAGTTTCAAAACAACAAAAACATGTCAAAGCAAGTATCAACATAACAAATTTCAAGTCTTTAAAATCTAAAGCAATAAAGTTATAAAAACATCATAGATATCATGGCAAAACTAGCAAAAAGTCTACCACATCCCCTTGATTTCCCAAAACAAAAACAAATAAATAAACACCTACGAAATAATGCTAAAGTCTTACTTGGTCAATCCCTTGGAACCACATCGCTCACACCGGAACATAACTAATCTGCAACAGCTTAAAAAGGAGTGGGTGAGCTTTACAAGTTTAGTGAATGATCAAAATAACTACCATGTAAACATGTCATCATGCATTATCGAAACAACCATATAGCACAATTACAACATCTCAACCTTTAATACCTATATTACTTACTCATGCATTATTCATTGATCCATTTACATAGTAACCACATACTCATTTAGGCATTTTTTAGATTACACATATTTACATTTTATTATAATTTGACACTTGAGTTATGAAACATAAAGTGGGCTCTATCACTACACATCGGATTCACAGATGTTTAACACACCAAATGACCATAAAGTCGAACATATCCCAAAAAGTGAAGCATATAACTAGCACTCTCCAACACACCAAACATGTCCTGGTGAGTGGAACTTAGCTCATATTCCTTTATCTATCCAAATTTGTCCCAGGCCTTAATGCCCAAAATACACAACACTTATAGGTGACTACTCACAATCCGATGGCATGCCAACTATATCCAACGGTCTCAAAGATCACAAGGCCAAAATATTTGTTACTAAACACACATATTACTTGCCGTTTTCTGCACTTTTTCACCGTATATTCACATTATTAGCACAACATAATCATTTTCACTTGGCACATATAACATGCCTACAATCAACTCTTTCACAATAGCTATCATAAGCTTATTTCACATATGATAGTATCACATTTAAATCCATAATTCACAATACGCAATCATATATTAAATCAAAAGTATGAGAAATCTTATACTTGGAATTTAGAGTAGAGGTTTAGGCTACTTCTAAATTCCTAATAACGCAATGAATCGTGTCTGAAAGCAGTGATTCTAAACAATCACCAATTATGTTTTTTTGCCTAGAGACCGAAAGCTCAAACTAGTCTTTGCCTAACTCAAAGAAGGTCCTAACGAATCCAAAGCTTCAACAAAATAAATCACACAACAACACAACCAACAATCAGCTAAAGACTCACCTCAAACAATTAAAAACATAAGCCTAAGTTAGGTTCTCTTGTAACTGAAACCTTCGACAAAGCAAACTTGAGATTCAAATATCTCGGTTCATACTTAATCTTTTTGCCTCAAATGAATTCCATTCATCTAATTATTCACCTACAAAAAATTCTCAACCTTTAAACTACACAAAACTACCCAATTCAAGGTATCAAAATTTTCAACAAGTTTGTGGAAATTTTAAAGAAAATCCATTACAACATTGGAAATCTTTAACGAAACTTTAAACTCAGTTTAGAAACCTTCTAATCTCATCAAAACTAATTGAAAAACACTTTGAAATCATGTTTTTTATTCAAAATCCTGAAATCTACCATTAACAACCCAAATTTCGGCTTTTATTTGAAACATGTGATTTAATGGCTAAAAACTCGATTTAAAAGAGTGAAAAACATTAAAAGCAAATAGGAAAATGATTCGATGCCTTCGATTGGAGAAAAATGAGAGCTTTTGGTTAAAATCTTGAAAAAACCCGAAAGCTAAACAATGGAGAAATCTATGGTGTTTTTGGGTATTTTTCTTGAGATTCTATGGAGGTTTATGACTTAGGTGATGATAGAAATCAATGGAATTTAGGTTTGCAAAATAAAATTGAGTGGGATGTGTTTTAGGGAAGCAAGGGACGACAACTAAATTAAAAGGGGATGGGGTTTTCGTGAATTGTTGTAGGTGAAGGGGAAATATTAGGTTGATTTTAAATTTTGATTTAATTACCTTTTAAAAACTCAAAATTCAGACCTTTTTACAAATCAGTCCACTTTCAAAATTAAAGGTCCTTTAAACATCTTTTTTTTCAAAATTGACTTAATTTTCTAAAAGCCATAGACGAAAACATTTTCGGTTACCAAGCTTACGACATTCCGAGCACATATGAGCTAAAATTCTCATGTTACCCTTGAAACTTCTATATCCAATTTTAGGGTGTGACAAGTCGATTTTCAAAATTTTAAATTTTGCTATGTTAAAAAATTATTTTCAAACCAAATTTTTTTTCCAACAATTAGTACCAAAAGCTAGGTTGTGCTATACCCATGACTCTATTTGACATCGTTGGTAGGACATTAATTATTACCAATTATCATCAAAACATATTATAACAAGAAACATAATATTATCATAATATGATTCCATAGTCACCAATGTATACACATTCTAACATATTTCAACATAATCAAGTAATCAAGTTTATATGTACCTTAAGTTTACTTGACACCTTTATCGAAAATAATAAAATTACATTTACAAAGAAATCAACATTTCAAAATCACATTTCAATCATATAACATTATAATATTTATTGATAATCATTTCATTTAGTTATGACATTTAAATCTTACTAAATTAACAATCTATGGTAACATTCAAAGTCAACTACAATCTTAGCACATATTATTTATAATTTTCATCCCATATACTCAATCAAATTACACCATTTTTACTCTCATATCTCGTTCATACTTATTGTAATATCAATTCATACCCAAGCATAATTCTCAAGATCACAAACACTATTATGAACACTTCTAATTCGCGAACATATACATGGTAACTTACCATTCACGTTTAACTAAGTAAAATCCACCTAATAGTAATAAATGTAAGGTCTTTAAACATGTAACATCATAATATCTAAAATATAAATATACATATTTCCAATGTTATCTTATAGACTCAAATAATCCATTTTATACATACCTTGGACCATGTGTGACATCAATGTTATTCAATTATATTAAACTACCTAACAAAGTGTAAATTAAAGTTAAGTTACAAAAACACAAACCAAAACTCTTGTCCGTCGTCCATTTCGCCTTTGACCCTAGACATTTTGACTTTGTCTCAAATGTGCGAAATAATTCGATTACAAAAAATTATAAGTTCACATATGACAAAGGCTAGCCAACAACCAAGTGCATTTGCAATATTTTACAATTATTAGGTCATTTTTTACCTTAATGTATAAAAATCTCGTATTCTACAATCTACTCTATCGAATCTAAATCCAATTTCATAACATTACTCCAGGGACTTCGAAATGTTGTTTTATCGTTTCAGTCCCAAAGTTTTGATCTTGCTTAACTCGTACCATCACTAACATGATCTTCTCATTTTCTAAGCTTAGCTTTCAATTTTTCATGGTTTTCAAGTTTCAAACTCTCTATGAACTCAACAATTGTAAGCTTGGCTACATTCAACAATCATAAAACCTACCTATTGGATTGAACTTATTAAGTTTTCTAGACTAAAAATCCATAAAAATATCAACCAAAAAGTTCCCTTACCTTGGTAATTTGAGGAATGGAAATGGAGGCACAATGACTTAAAATTTTCCATTCTTTCTTATGTTTGCCATGGGAAAAAAAAAGAGAGAATGAGTTGTCTTCCTATTTTCTATCTTTTTAACTAATATATAATAACAAGTAAATTTAATAAATAATATCCAATCGTTAAGATTTAATGCATGAAAGGTTAGTGAGATTGGATGGCCAAGATCATGCCTATCAACTAACCATGAATTGGCCATGTTTTATTAGCATTTTAGTCTTTGGTGTAATAACGATATAATGACTTGCTTAAATCCTTAATCAAATTTTACTAGTTTAGTCACCTTTTAATTTAGTCCCTGTATTATTTTATTATTATATTTAAATAACTACTAAAATAAAAATTTTATTTCTCTTTATTACTAACATTTCTATTTACTAATTTCTTACTCACCTCGTAATTACTATATTAAAATTTTTGAACGATTCGATTTAATAAATCCGGTCTTAAAACTAACTTTTTTCGACACTAACGAAAATTGGATCATTACAGAAGACCTCACTCTTCTCATGCAAGCAAGCTAAAGAAAGCAATTTACGACCTTAAACAGGATTATCACACTTGGTACTGTAACAACTCGAATTTGGGGCTAGTCGAAATAGTGGTTTTGGGAGCACAAATTTGACGAGAAAAAAATTATTTTTGATTATATTTTTATGGTCTACGATTTCACAAAATGATTTCGTGAAAATTTCGTTCGAAAATTTTGACGTTTGGGCACTCAATTTAGTCAAAAAGGCTAATTTGTAAAAAGTGAAAAAGTTGAGTTCTATATGTTAGAGGTGTCCAATTGTTATGAAATTTTAAATTGGAGGTCTTTATATGGTAATTAGACCATTGGTTAAGTTGGTGGACAAAAATGGGTATGGATAGGCATGTTTCCAAAGTTTTTCATTAAGGGCATTTTGGTCATTTAGTTATTAAAATGAATTAAAAACAAAATTAAAAGCCAATTTTTGTCCATCTTCTCCATAAGGCCGAATTTAGAAAGGGGGAAGCCATGGTTAGGTTTTTCAAGCTTCCAAGCTCAATAGTAAGTCCATCCTTGCCCCGTTTTTAATGATTTTTACGTTTTTGAGATTACCGTAATATGATTTACCTATTTTTACCATTTATTTGAGCTAGAGTTGATGTTTAAAAATTTACCCATGGAAAATATGCATGTATTTTGATGTTCTATGGAAAAATATGAATGTTTGGAGTGTGATAAATGATTTTTACTAAGTAATTTTTGATGAAAATACCTAAAATGATTAATTTGTAAAAGTTATAAAATATGTCACAAGTGTGTGAATAAGTGAGTATTGTGGACTACTATAGTTATGAGAATGGTTCAGCTAGGCCTAAATGCAAGGAAATTGAATGAAATTTATTTTACGAGCCTAGGGGCAAAATCATAATTTTGTGAAACTTTAGGGGCAAAAATGTAATTTTTCCAACTTATGATTTTTGGACTGGAATGAATAGTGTGAATTTTATATAAGTTAAATGTATTGTTATAAATCAAGAAAGACAAGAAATTGAAATTGATCGATAAAAAGTAAAGTGAGAAAAAGTGAAAAATTCCCGAATGAACCTTTGGAATAAAAAAGGATATGAATGAAGTGACAAAAATGATCATATGTGTGGCACAGATTGTTTGTAGGCCACTATGTAAAAGTGAAAGTGATGGTCACGTGTGTAGTACTATGTGCAGGCTACTACGCGTACCGGAATGATAGGTCGTATGTGTAGTACTATGTGCAGGCTACTATGCGTACCGGATAATTTCGATCACATGTGTAGTACTATGTGCAGGCTACTACGTGTATCGGATGGTAATGGTCACATGTGTAGTACTATGTGCAGGCTACTATGTGAACCGAACATCATTGATTAGTAAGGTGGTTGCTATGTGTTGATTCCACCGGACATCATTGATTAATAAGGTGGTTGCTATGTTCTGAATCCACCGAGTATCTGCTATTATTCCGAAGTGTTCATCGGGAAATTGACTAAGTGTAATTGAATAATGAATATAAGTGTGGAATTGAATTGAATATCGACTTAGAAATGGAAAAGTGAATCTTGAATTGAATTATGATTGAAAGTGAAAAAGTGAAATTATGAAAGAGTACATTTAGCAATAAAACAGTTTAGATAGCAACAATTGTGTGACTTTGAAAAATCACCAAAAATGGTAGAGATTTAATTAGAGGCTGAATAATATATGAAATTGAATCTAAATGAGTCTATTTTCACATAAAAGGAACAGAGCAAGCAAAAGAGTTATATATTTTGAGATATTTGAAGTTTAGTTAGACAGAGTCAGAATGAGTTCAGAATCCCCTATTCTGACTTTGGAAAATTGTCAAAAATTGTACAAAAATAATTATGAGATAAAGTTTATATGTTTAGAATCCTCAGTGAATCTATTTTCAAGAGAAACAAATAGAAATAATATCTGAATTTAGTGACTCTGACTCGGAGAGACAGTTTTAAATATACATGTAAGTGAATAGTAAAACGATAGAAAATGTTATTTCTAAGAGTGTTATGTACATTAAGGATGTGGAATGGAGAGGAGGAGGAGGAAAATTGGAAGAACATATGAATGATTTGTGTATAATTGGTCATATGCTCGATTATAATCGATAAACGATTGAAAAGAAATAATGTTTATAATTGTTCATTATTAGTTATGGTTAAAGTTCATGTGAGAAAATAAAGTTTCATAGTATGTGTATGTGGTATACTTGGTATATAATTTGGTATGTAGCAATGTCAGAAATGGTTTATGAATTAACTCATGTTGATAAGTTTGATACATAAATAAATGTGGTGCTTATCCATGCTTATAATGCTTATACTATATGTTTATTTGGCTAGCATGTTTGGTGTGTACGCTTAGGCTTTGGCAAAGTTGTGGCTGGATTACGCCACATTAAATTTATAAAATTATGCATTGAGATGGTAAATGCCTAGATGGAAATATGCTTGTGATCATAAAAGGGTGGTAAGGTTTAAAGTTTGTAATCTTTCTTAAAATGGTTTATCATGTGGTTAGTCTTCAAAAAGAACTAGCTTGTGACTATGGTTGAGTGTAATGTTTATATCTTGTGTGATACGCATAGGAAATAGGAGTGGAAAGGAAATGAAATACCAAGTTCATAATTGAAGTGTACGTTAAGTTAAACGATAAATATGTATTAGTATTGAACTTAATGAAATTGAACTGTACGTGAATTAAATGGAAATTGCAAATGATATGATTTGAATTAAATGAATTATTGTGGTATTGAAATGTATATTGGATTGAGAATTGAATTGAATCGTGAACATGAGAATCGTGAATTAAATGAAATGGAAATGAAGTATTGAATTGCATAAGTATGTATTGGGTCTCAAAAGCCTTATTTGTTACAAATATAGTATTTTGAAGTTATAACGTGAAGATTTATAAAAGCATGTTAAAAATTTGAAGAGTTTAAATTTGAATGAAATTTTATAACTCGGTTTAACATGTTTATAAGTGTATGTGTTCTGGTAATGCCTCATACCCTATTTCAGTGTCGAATACGGGTAAGGGGTGTTACAGGTACACTGAACTTCAAAATTATTTAGCTACTGTGGGTTTTTTGAGGTTCATATTTGACTCATCCTTATTTATCCTTCATAATCATGGATTCATTGCTAATGTGATAGTCTATGTTGGCGGTATTGTTGTTAATGGCAGTACTAAAACTGGTGTCAAATCTATTATGATGGCCTTACTAGTCGGTCCTCTCTCAAAGATCTTGGGATTCTTTCATAATTCTTGCGAGTTGTAGTAATTTACTCCTCCACTGTCAATATTTTATCCCGAAAAAAATTCGAGATATGCTCAATGAATTTCATACGGATTCAAGAAAGCCTATGACCACTCCTAAAAGCTCCACCATAATTTTTACAACTCCTACTAGTGCCATTACTAATGGATCTTATTATTGACACATCCTTGGCAAGCTTCAATATCGGTTGTTTACAAGACTTGACATTGGTTTTAGAGTCAAAAACTCTCGCAATACATGCATCCTCTTAAAGAGTGTCACTGTAACGTCCCTAACACCTTCTGGGATGATATCAGTATCATTATGGAGCTTGTACATGTTAGAATTTTTGAAATAGATAATAGAAATTATTAATATTAGTGGAAAAGGTTGTTGGATACCTTAGGGAATTAATAAGCCTTTCGAATTGGGAGAAATTAATTTGAGGTATTGACTTAATCATAAACATGTGCAAAGTGTTGAGGTAAAAGTGTGAAAATTAAAAATAAAAAATGATTAGATTAGATGGATGGATGGTAAAAAGAGGAAGGACTAGAAGTGCAATTTAACCAAGAAAGTACCATGAATTGTGGATGAAATTTAAAGCAATTTTGGGCCACAAAATGTAAAAGGTGATGTTAGATTTTTTTTCTTTTTCTTTACTTAAATATTTTAATGTTTTCAAATGTAAAAATTAGATAGAAATTTGTTTTCAGAAAGATGTAGCAAATCTTTCCAACATCATCTTCCACTCACGTCACCTTTATCCCCAGTTTAGACAACTTTAATTTTATTTCATTTTGGTTCCATTTCCACCATTACCAACCATTTCAAGCTCAAAACTTTAAATTTCTTCCATAGATTTTTAGTGAAATGTAATAGCCCATTTTTAGTAGTGTCGAAAATAGTGGTCTTGGACATAATTTTGATGAGTGACTTATTATTTTAATATTCATTTAATTTCTATTAGATTATTTTAAGGTCGTATTAAAGTTTCGTTAAGAAATTTTAAAGTTTAAATGATTAATTAAATAAAAAAGACTAAATCATAAAAGGTGTAAAAGTTGAATTCTATGAGTAAAAAGGGCTAAATGGCTATGAAATCTTAAACTAACAGACTAAGATGGTAATTATACCAATTGAGTTTATGGTGGATGGCTTTGATGAGTAAATGCATGAAATTTTGTTAGTTTTTAAAGGACAAAATAGTAATTTAGAAAATTTATAACATAAACTAAACAAATAAAACAAAAGTATCCATCTTCAACCTTTAATTTTTCTTGTTTCAACCGAGAACCATAGCAAAGGAGGAGCTAGGTTCGACCAAGTCATTTTGCTAAAGCATGGTATGTAATTTTTGCCTGTTTTTAGTAATTTTTTTGTTTTTGAGTTCATTTTAACTTAGTCTAGCTAACCCGAGGGTTAATTTGCAAAACTATTAAAGGTTGAGGGACTTGTCATGGATGTTTTTAAATGTGCTTTGATGTTGTTTTATTGATTTGTAATCTTGGTTGTAAAATAAACATGTTTTGTTAAGTAATTGTTGCTGAAACTGCATTTAGGAATTTATTTGTGAAAATAGTAAAATTTCATGGTAAAATTAAGAAATAATGATTTAGGTGGGTTGGTATGAGTCCCTATGAAATTCGACTAGCTAGTATGGAGGACTAAAATGGTTAAATTTCAAATTATGAACTTAAGGACTAAATTGTAAAAAGTTAAAATGTTAGGGGCAATTTCATAATTTTTCATAAATATGAATTATGGATTAAATTGAATGCTAGAAGTACTTAATTGAATGAAATTATCTACTTATATCAAGATAAACAACATCCGAACTTAAATCATGGAAAGACTAAAACTTAGGATTAGTTTCGGATTCTAATTCTACGACCCTAGTTATCGAGGTAAGTTTGTATGAATTATGATCGTATTAATGTTAGCTAAATGATTATTTACTGTGTTGTTGTAACATAAACAGATTTGTAAATGTATATGAATCAATGGTTGAATAATTAATGGGCAACAAATCTCGTTTGAACCGTAAGAATTCTTAGGATACAAATGACATGTCATTAGGGATTTCATGTTTTGGGTGCTGGTCTGGAATGTCCTACTGAATTCTGAGGTCCAGCATTTGTTACAAATTCTCCACAACTCATGTGAGCAGCATCGTGTAGCTTACATTCCAACCCGCAACTCATGTGAGCAGGCCAATTTCACAGCTCATGCGAGTATTATCGAAAAGGAAAGGTTATGATTATATGGAAAGGCACACTATGTGTGTGAGTATTCCCGAGTATCCGATGCAATTCTAAATGGTTCAACAGGTAAGAAAAGGAATGGCATGGTAAGTATACAATGTGATATTGAATCATAATCTATGAAAAGGCAAATCTAATAAATGATGTGCATATGCAAATCTACTTATGTTATGGATGAGTTCATACGTATCATGGATGAGCTTTCTAACTTGTGAGTTTGACGATTGGTAATGACATTATGATTAATCTATGAATTGTGCTAATGAAATGGTAAGTTATGTTTAAGTTTATACGAGCTTACTAAGCACTCGTTACTTACGGAGTTACTTTCTTTTGTTTTATAAATTATCGGAAGCTCATCGGAGACCTATCACACTATCTAGCAACCATTTCGATAGTTTTTGAGTCATTTGGCCAAAGTTATATATGACATGTATAGGATCTTTTGTAATGGTAGTTTATGAATGTATTAATGGTTGACTTGGTATGTATATGCCTATAAAGTTTGATTTGGTTCGTCATTTTGGCCACTTTTGGGAACTTGAAATGCATAGTTTTTGTTGGTATGTTGATGATGATATGCAAATGCTCATTTGTGATATGATTTGGTAGATATTTGAACTAGGTTATATGCTTGAAAAGTAGCTATGTTGCTTTGGTTTAATTCATGATGTTTTGTTACAATTGTAGTGTCTTTGAATGGCATATTGGTTAGATGAATTAGGATGTTTGAAATGGTATATTTAGGTGTGTTTGAATGATGGTTAAACCCCTTGAATGTGTGCTCAAATGGAATGGTTGGTTAGATTTGGTTTGGCCTTGGAATGGCATGAATTTATGGTAAATTTTTGGATCACACGGGTTGTCACACGACCGTGTGACATACATGGCCTGGCCACATGGCCATGTGTCATTTGTAAAATCCTAGTATTTTAAGTTAGTGAGTTACACAACCTGCGACACGGCCGTGTGCGGCAAGTCAAAGAGTTACACCGACGTGTGACCCTACTCAGTGAGTTACACGGGTGAGGACACGGGTTGGGACATGACCATGTGTCCCTTGTTCGATTGTTACACAGCCTGGCCACACGGCCATGTGACCCCTATTTTCCAATTTTTGTATCTTTTTCTTAAAACTTTTGTTTTGTTTTGATTGAGTACCAAATCGCTTTTAAGCTATTTTTAGGGCATCGAAGGCTCGATTTAGGACCAGATGTATATGTTTGATATGATTTTGATTGAGCCTAATTTATTAAATGTTATGATGATAAATGTTTTTTGATTGATTAGTAATGTTCTATAACCCTAATCCGGTGACGGAAACAGGTTAGGGGTGTTACATGAAATCAATAGAAAAGCCCCATGGCAAGCTAATTTTCTTGTGAAGTTAGCTAGAGTACATTTTTGAGGAGAGAGAAAAGAGAAGTTAGTGATTTGAGTAAGCTTAAGGCAAGCTTGATGAAGTTTTCTTAAAGGATTTCATGTTTATCTCATTAAAAATCCATGGAAATAGTATGTGATTATTGTTTTGATATTAAATATTGTGTATGTGTGTTATGTGAATGAACAAAAAAAGAAGTGACGCGAACAACAAGTGTAACACCCCTAACCCATCTCCGTCACTGGATTAGGGTTATAAAAGGTTACCATTAAAAACAAAACAAAAACGAGCTAACACAATTCAATTTTTCTTAAAAAAATTATTCATTAAACATGTAATTAAAACATGATATTCATACATAATCAGGGTTAAATTGAGCTTACGGAAGTCTTAAAACAATTCAGAATGAAGTAGGGAATAATTTGAAACATTTAATGAAAACATGGAAAAAATGTAAAACTGAGGTCACACAGCCATGTGACAACCTGAGGCTGAATGGTACAAGGCCACATAAAACTCCATGTAACAAACTAATGTCGTGTGATAAAGGCTCACACAACCATGTCGCCAGGCTGTGTAACAAATTGTGACTATGTGTGCAAATTGGTACTTAAAATACACAGACCACACCGCCGTCCCGTCAACTCGTGAATCAGTCCGTATGCACCTAAAGGTCATTTTTCCATCAAGTTAACCCAAATAATCTCTCTTAATCCATAAGCAACAAGATGCAAATGTTCAAACTTGCTCCAAAACACATTAAAACATGTCGAAATCATCACAATATCAAGCATCCGAAGTGCCTAACCAATATGCCATAAAAGGTACCTCAATTCAAACAATTTCAAGCTACCAAAAATTTCCACTTAAACACCATTAAATATCATGTGCATATGGCATACAATCAACTAGAATTATCAAGTACCAACCAAGCCAAAAGTCACTACCATATTTACTTAGCCATAAACACACCATAACGTGAATAAATACATATGAAGTTTAAATCATCTACTAATTTCCACTTATAACCTAAACCAAAAACAATCAAAAGTTCTACCAAGCTATTGAACGGATAGTGTGAGCTCTGACTTGTCTTCCAACCTACCAAAACTTCTGATAATATACAAAGAAATCAAACATAATAGACGTAAGCAAACCATTTCTTAGTAAGCTCGTAATAAACTTTAAATCTTAACTTACTGAATATGATGTAACTTAAACATGTTATACATAATTTCATAACTCAAAAGCATGAGTTCATTATTTGCCTATACATATCATAAGTCTTACAAGGTTAGTAAGTTTATATATGAAACATGTAACTTTATCATGGCAGTAAACATATACAAGTAATCACATCTGAGACACAACTCAACCATCACATATTCATTTAACATTTCACATTTCCATTTCAAGAATCCATTTCAAATATCCATTTTCATATAACCATTTCATATATCCATTTCCACCTAATGAACCACAGTGAATTAATGTTGGATACACGGGAATAATGCTCACACCAGCTATGATAATAAATGCTCACTCGAGCTGTGACTGTAAATGCTCACACTAGTTATGGGTTAGGATGTTAGGCTACACGATGTTGCTCACACTAGCTGTGAATAATCCACAACAAATGCAGGATCTTAGCCATCGATGGGTCATCCAAAACCAGCACTCGAAACGGTAATAACCCCAATGACATGTCATTTGTATCCTAGGAATTCACAAGGTTCATACAGGCCATGATTCACATTCACATTCACATAATTTAATTATTTATACATTACTTCTTCTAATGAATTCATCTACATAGTTTTCCATTTTCAGTCATAACCTTTAACTATAATATCACCACAACTTAGTCCAATTCACCACTTACCATTTATCAAGCAAATAAACTCAATCACAACATATATAAACAATTAATAAATCACAAGAACAGAAACTAGTTAATTTAATCAATATGCGAACTTACCTAAACCGAATTTGCAGCAAACACAACACCAATGATTACTCCACTAAATTTCCTTTTCCACAGATAATGTCTAGTTGATTTGTTTCTTGAAAAAATCAAACTTATGCATATAAGTCTTTTATTAACATTTTACAATTTCTCCCTAAAATTTCACCCTTTATGCAATTTAATCCCTATATCAAAACTTGCACAACTTTCCCAATTAAACCAAAAACATCAATGCCAAATTCATTATGTTCCTCAACAGCCCCTAAATAACTAAATTTTACAATTAAACCATGCAAATTTTAAGATTATAACAATTAAGTCCTTAATTTCAAAACCAACCAAAATTACTTTAGAAAATAGTTTAAAATCATCATCAAATCCCAAACTAAACCACTAACAACAACAAAGCTTCAAAAACATCAATGGCCAATTTTCAAAACTTTAACAATATTGCAAAATAATCCCTATTCTAGATAGATTAAGCTACAACGATTTCAAAAACATAAAAATCACTAAAAACGGGCTTGAATTTTATACTATGCAAGAAGAAATGAGCTTGGTCGAAAAATAGCTTAGGCATCCATGGAAGAATCAGTTTTGAAAAAAATGAAGAAGAAGATGATAGTCATTTCATCTTTTGTTTTATGTTTAATTACTTAATTACCAATTTACCCGTAATTAACTTATAAAATTTCTTTATTAACTAAGCCTAAACCGTCAAATTCCATTAAAAATGCATAATTATCTTTTAAGGTCTTCAAATCATAAATTCATGATCATTTAGCACAATTACCTAATAGTAATTAAATTTTACAGCTTTTACAATTTAGTCCTTTTTACTTAATTAACTATCTAAACGTTAAAACTTTCTAACACAAAATTTAATACGACACTATAATAAACTTGTAATTGTCAAATAAATAATATTTAATGACTCGCTAGTCGGAATTGTGGTCTCAAAACCACCATTTTTGACACCATTAAAAATTAGGTTGTTATAACAAGGGCTTGATAAAGGGAAGGAAGTAGAAAAGAGTGAAAGGAGAATAAAAGAGCTCATTCCAAGCATTTGATTGTAAGTACCTCAAGAATATTACTTTACCTAATTAAAACCTAAGTGAAAACTTGATAAATTGGTTTTAATGATAGTTATGAGATTTCTTTATATAAGAAAATATTAATATGTATTTTGGAATTTAGTTGAAAGTGAATATGAATTCTTATAATAAATTGAATAACCTATGTGTAGTGAATTTGGTGAAAAAGGACTAAATTGTAAGTTGTATAAAAATTTGATAAGTGAAATACATAATAAGATAAAGCACTTAAGTGAAGTGTTAAATGTTGATAAAATAAATGTCAAGTGAAATTTTATCATTGTTGATTTCTATATAGATAAGGACTAGGTCATAATAAGAGCAAAGTTAGAATTACTTTTATTTGTTGAGAAAATGTAGTGAAATTAAATATGTAAATGCCCATATAGACAAAATGAGAACTAGTAGGATATAAATGGCATGTCATTAGGGAAATTTTCATGCGTGCAAGTGATAGTGACACTTCAATGCAAGTGATAGTGGCACTCTTGTGCAAGTGACAATGGCACTTCGGTACAAATTATACAAATTATTTATTTTTCGCATATCCTATATGCTATATTGAGTCTAAAATTTGGTTACAAATTTTAAGGTTACGTGTATTTAACAATAAGATTGATAGGTGACTTATGAAATGTAAGCTTGAGACTTTATTGTAGTTATCTTTTAATTAATTTCATTTATGATGGTATTTATTTCATAAGTTCTTATACATTTGTATTAGTTAATTTTCTAATGAAAAGTTTAATTATTGATGTACTTATTAAGCTTTCACGAGCTTAACCCACTATTTTTTATAGAAAAAGCATGCAACTAAGTTTCGATTGTTTATTTCTGTCTATATATATGAGTTGAATGGATGCATGAGATTTTTGTTGTTGATTAAAAAAGCCAATGAATAATTAATTGCATGAGAAAATGTCGTATGGAGTTCTGGGTCACTATGGTGACTAATATGACATCCTGAATTCAGGTTGGATCGTCTTGACCAGGTTTGGGGTGTCACATTTGGTGGTACAAAGCCAGATTTTTTTAACACCCAGATTTAAATTTTTTAATACTCAAGACAGGGGTAACGTAACCCTTGGACCTAGATTTTTATAGTACTTAGACTATTTGACTAAAATACCCCTATATGAAATTATTGTGAAATTGCTTATTTTGCGGTAGGATTGGGAACACATTACCTTTATTAAAATGTTGGACTATACCATATCCCTATTGATGGTGAAGCCTATCGTTGGTGGAATACTATGAGGAGAGGAATTTTTGTAGACCGTTTAACTTGGGATTATTTCCTAGAACTGTTTAAAAGGAAATTTATAGGCAAGTAGTACATGGAGGCCCGAAAATGTAAGTTTCTTAACCTGATTTAAGGTAGTATGGCTACGGTTGACTATGAGTCAGAGTTTGTGCGACTTAGCTAGTATGCTCCTAAGACGTTCTTATTGAGAAGTACTGATGCAAAAGGTTCTACTTTGGGCTGAATTAGGATATCTAGGTTTTTCTAGTAGCTCAAAGTACTTAGATTTTCAATGATATGCTTGAAAAGGCTACGGCTGTTGAGGAGACTCTAATTGAGCCACTGAGACCAGTAGTAACTGAGTCTAGAAATAGGGCTTTTAATCAGTCTAATGCTTTGGGTGATCGAATAAGAGATACTGAGAAACGCGAGTGCACAACTCGAGTTCTGAACAAATAAGTCTTATCCACAAAGCACGACAGCAGTTGCTTCGATATTTCCAATTGATTGGCTGTCAAGTGAACATTATAATTATAGACACCTCGAAGAGTGTTGAAGGCTAACGGGTCATGTCTTTGATGTGGATAAATGGAACATCGATTGAAAGACTATCCGAAAAAGGCCATGACTAATCAGACACAAAATTATGCATCTATTATAGACCGAGACAGAGGAGGTAACCTCAGACAGACTGGACAGAGGATTTGCTCATACTGTAGTTGTCAGACTAAATCTGAAGGACCAACTCGAGTTTATGCTATTAGGGAGTTACGAGACCGAGAGTCAAATGACGAGATTGTATTCTTTTACTCAGCAATCAATTCCTTTATTCTCATTGATAGATTCAAGTTTTACGTACTTGTATATGTTGAACGATTTAGCTAATGAATTGCTTAGCAGTAGAGCTTGAGAGTATTCAAGATGCGTTTCATATGTCTGTGTTACAGAAGTATAAATCGAACCTATCTCACATTATGCTAGTAGAGGAGATCGAGGTTTGACCTAATCTCACTTAAGATGAGGAACCGGTTGAGATTTTGGCATGAGAGGCAAAGGTACTGCGTAATAAGAGCATAGCGTTGGTTAAGGTTTTATGGCGTAACCACAAAATGGAATACGCTATTTGGGAAGCCGAGGACGCGATGAGACGTCAATATCCCTATCTGTTTGGTTCAAGTAAATTTTAAGGACGAAATTCTTTTTAAAGGGGGACAGTTGTCAACCAAAAATTTAGCCTAGTAGTTTTGGGTTAGTAAACCCAATTTTTTCGATTTAGGCTCGGGATTAGTTCCAGAAAATATGACCTAAAATTAGGTGCAAGAATTCAAAATTTAGTAATAAAAAATATTTTCCTTAAAACATCTTTCAAAAAATAAAATCAATTTTAAAAAGAATAAGGAAAAAGGCTTTTAACTAGAAAAACTGGACTAATTTGTAAAAGGGTTAAATTTGGGAGTAGCCCAAATGTAATTTGTGGCGCCCCAAACTCGGCTGGAATGGACTGACCTGAATTTGGAACGTCACATTATCCACTTATGTGACTCTCCTTACCGATCATCCAAACACACCATAAAACCAACCATCACACCATCCAACTATACTTAATCAAGTATTTCTAGTCATGCAAGCCTAAATCATGCTTTGATTAACACAAATTAGCAATTTAAGAACATGGGTAAAATTGTTATTTTGCACATCATTGATGAAACACACATAAATCGTAAAATTAACACAAAAAGTTTCTTAGGCATTTTATTTTAAACCATTTGCGAAAATTTCAGCTTAAAATGACATTTAAAACTCACTTAATTTCAAAACCAAATTTAAGGACTAAAACGTAAATTCTACAAAATATCCAGATAAACCATTTTAAGAAATTGAAGTTAACATATTGAAATTCAATGTTTAAATCCATGTCATGTAAATTTTCAAAGCATTTCGTGGTGTTTAAGGCCTCCAATTTTATTGTGTAAAAATCATGACTTATTTGCAACTGTTTCAAAACATGCTCAGAACACTTTGAAAACCTTGTCGCAACCATGCGATTTTCACGTCGAGATATCCTATAGGGCTTGTCACGACATCAACTAGAAAAAAAATTGCAAAAAATTGCAACATATGCATTTGATACTTTGACACTCAACTAGACATACCATTTCAAAATTTCATGTCATTTTCCCTATACTAACATGTCATATAGCATACATAATACACATAAACTATGCTCAAACACACAATATCATACATTACCATGCTTTGGCATCCAAATCAATTACCTAAGCTAATATGCTTTTCTAAAGTCTCAAACCAATTTACGCAACATAGTAAATTTGCATATAAGGCAATTTAAAGTGCAATAAAGGCACATATCTTGTCATTTGGTCATTTTTGCATTTGTCAAAGCCCTCAACATATCATTTAAGTCATTTCAACCAAAAATCGATACATCACATGCATACTACTCAATAATTAAACTAAGCATTCTCTAACATACTTCATGCAATCATCTAGGCAATTAAAACATCCACAAAAAAATTATAAAAGTCCTTAAACAGTCCATGGAAAGTCCATTTACAAACCAAATCAAATACAAAGTCTAATCCCTCAATATAAACTCACATTGCCATCCCTTATTAACCAAAACCATCTTACAAGTAAAATCAAGATGCCTTTGCCTTTGGATATCAAGCTTGCCCACTTCACAACTTCATACAAACTATTTTTCTGCAAAAATAAACACAAAAAAGCATGAGCTTAACCAAGCTTAGTGAGTACTCAAGATGATACAATAATTCACAAATAGAAAAGTTAAAACAAGCTTGCTAAATACATCATATCATATTTATATATTGAAAACTTGTGAAGATGAAAATGCATAACAATAGCTGTCATTGGATACTTGGATATCCATCACACCATGACTCAAAAGAGTCCACATATCCCAAGTAAGTGTAGCATAAAGCTAACACTCTCCAACACACCAACATGTCCCATGAATGAAGCAATGCTTTACATATGACATGCCAACTATATCCAATGTTTTCAAAGGTTCACAAGGCCAATATATCTATTTCACACATTTATTTTCTAGTTTATACACACTACACATATTATGCTTTACCATGGCCAAACACTTACATATGTTCACATATTGCAGTACAAGTGCTAAAACTTTGCTCATTGAGCCAAATTTACTTTCATATCATAGATGTGTGCATGATACCTATAACACCCTAAAACTCGGCCTAGAAGTTTAGACCAAATCCCAGAGGTTACATTGATCACCGAAGTGATCGTAGGAAAAATTTCAGTTTACCCAGCTAGAAAATAAACGGTATTTAAGTTAAGAAAAACTCTCAATTGTAAAACCCCGATATTACAAAATACAATTATTGAAACCAAATAACGTCTACTTGCATTTAACACAAAATTTCTTACCACATTATTTAAAATAGAACTTTCAGTCCAAAACAGTTTACATAAAACTCAGATTTAAAGAAAATACTTTATGAACCAGTAAAAAGAAAATGTGACACTTCCGAGACTTCCGCATACCCGTCCAGCTTTAGAACACATAAATGTACTTGAAGGGGGAAAACACTAAAGGGGGTGAGCCACACGAGCTCAGTGTGAGTTCGACACGTGTCTAATAACAGAATTATGAAACTCAATTCAATAGCAGAACAAACTTACAAACATACACAAAGTCGGAAAGTAAACTTGGAACCAACGTCCCAACAGAACGAAACAACTCAAGCACACCAAGTCAGACACAGACACTCAGTCACAAGTGTTATTCAATTAGACAGGAAACAGTCAGATAATCTTACACTCAGAACACTCAAACAGATGCGTATGAATGCAGTCAGATAATAAAAACTCATCCATCCAGCCAAAACACCTCACTGTCCCCTGATCACACCCCAAAAGAGTTGTTTAAGCTCATCAACGAAACACACCATATAGGACCTCGAAAGGCCCATCCAACCCTACACTCCATATATGTGGACTAAGCCACTGAGATAATAATACGCAGTAAAGCTGGTATAACTGCTAAACAGTGCATTACGGTAAACCACTGTACAGACAAGTTGTAGTTAAACTGTTAGATCAGATAATAATATGTAGCAAAGCTGAAGTATATGCGGTACAGTGCGGTAAATCACTGTACAGATAAGTTGCAGTTAAACTGCCAGATCAGATCAGAATCAATCTTCCTTCTCTTCACAACCAACCCCAAAAGTTTTATGTAAATATATGTATGCAGACAGGCATACATAATCAAGATACAAAATCTCTAGACAGACATTCAAACACAGAAACTCACAACCACATCACATAACCACTCACACACCAATCACTCAGAATCAGAAATGCGTACAATCATTTACCCGGATTCAGAATCAATGGCATGATAACCTCAAGTAACAATTAAACAAACTGTTTAAATAATGGTACATCTATATAAAACACACAAGTCTAGGCCGAATCAAAGTCTCGATCACCACTGCTAAGACTTAGCTAGGAGTCGGAACACACAGAATCACAATAAAGGTTTAATTTAACACAGAACAAAATTTGGCGATGACAAGCCACATAGCCGTGTGGAAATATCTAGGTCGTGTGGAGGGTCAACACGCCCATATGGAGGGACACACACCTGTGTGGAAGGAGGCACATGCCAATATGACCTAGGGACATGGTGTGTGATCCGGCCGTGTAACTCTATGTCTGTTAGTACAAAAATAGAGTGCCCACCAAACACGGCCGTGTGAAAATCAACTAATTTCCCAAAACAGCCACACGACCGTGTGGCCAGACCGTATGGCACCCAAATTAGCTCAGAAACTCTAATTCCCAATTACACACGGCCGTGTGAACTGCCCGTGTAGAGGCATACGCCCGTGTGGCCACCCGTGTGGTTACGAAACCACCCTAAAATAGCCCAGAAAAATGTGCTTTCACCCTTGAAGCACTTCCTAGCCCTCGACCACTCAATATTTTACCAAATCAAACAAGTTCTAAGCATAAAAACAGTGGAACAACATCGTAAACAATCGATTTGCAAACACACACACAAAATGCCGACTTTCACAGTGTCGAAATTAGAATTCACAAATAGATTAAAAAGATATGGAACCCACACCTGATTCGCGATCAAAGACGTCCAAATGTTGACTCGACGACAAATAAAAGAAGCAAAAACCCAAAAGAAAAGAACCCAATAAAAAGGAAGAAAAGAACGTCCACCAAAAAAAAGAGAAAAATAAAATAAAATCATCTAATAAATATAAATATAATATAAATGGTTATATATTCTAACTTAAAACCAAATTACTATTTAACAAGACAAAACAAAATAAAAATATTTAACCAAAACACACACACAAGGACTTGAACCTAGAACCCAGAGATACACTTACACTCACCCAACCACTAAACCAACTAGCCCATTCTAACACTTGAACGCGCAACTAAACACAATAGTGCAACTTTCTCACTGACCTTAACCACAAAACTCAAAACTTCCAACACCAAAATTCGGGGTGTTACAATACTAGCTATCCACAAGGCATATCTAGTCATATCCAATACGTATATGCACATCACACACTTTAGCATATTATAACACAAGTAAGCCTTTTTATAGAATAACAAAGATTAAGTAGGAAAACTTACTTCAAGGACTTAGATTAGATGATTTGATCACCTAAAACGCCTTTAAGTCACTATTTTGTGCATTAACTATAGCTCACAAGATCACTCACCTTAGAAACTAGTTTCCAAAATAAGCTCAAGTGAGCTTTTGTTTGCCTTTGTCCTTGCTTGTTGAGGCTCCCAAAAAAGTTGGCACTTTACACAAACATCAAACACAATACAAAGGCATTACAAACAACAGTAAACAAGATTAAATCACTCTAAAATCATAGATCAAAGCCTCTAAATCTCTATACCCAAAACTTAGCTAGTTTTATCAAAAATACGATTTCACCACTCAAATCTTGTTTCTAAATCTTAACTTTGATCCTAATATTCCTAAATATAATCTAATTACATATTTAAATCTTCAATTTAGTCAAAGTTTTTGGATCTCATTTTTTTTCAAAAAATTAAGCCAAAAGAGCTTTAAAGTGAAAAGATCATTCAAATATTTCAAAATTACTTAATGATTTGTTAAATTAGGATTAAAAACCTTCTAATAGGATCAAAATAAGTTAAAAATACCTTTGAAACAGTATTTTAACTTAATAAAATGAGATTCACCATTTCAAGCTTAAAATCAATGTAAAATCAATTGATATATTGAAACCATGATCTAAACGGTTAAAACACAATTTGAAATGTTAACACACTTAATTTAATTAAGAAAATTTAGAATGTAACCTCAATTTTACAAAATCAATGAGCTACGAAGTTAATTCGAGTTTGAACATGTGAAGAATTTTAGAGAAATTGAAGATGAAATCATAAGTATTCTTTGAAATTGAAAGGAGATTTTGTATTTGGAGAGCTTAGAAACAAAAAAGGATGAACTAATTTCGGGAGAAAAACAATAATTTTTGTTTGCCAAAATTTTTGAAGAGATGAAGAATGGGAGGAAAAAAACATGGGTGGCTTTAAATAGCCAACTAGATTATAAAAATTCGGCATTTTCCCCTTTGACCGCCAATAGTTTTCTTCCTTTTCCAAATTGGTTCTTGGCTTTCAACTAAAGTCAATTTCAAAATTATTTTCAAATTAAGTCTTGTTTTAAAATCCATTTTAACCAAATGGCATAATGCTAAAAATAGCCTCTAACATTTGATTGTTTGGTCACTTTGGCCCTTTATGTATTTTTTAAAGCACTTTAACACTAAATATTTTTTAGTCAAATTGATCTATTTTTAATGGCTAACAACCAGCATTAACCACTGAAATGGCACAGTCCAAATATAATTAAATATTGATGTGACATTATTTTGTCTTATATGCCATGTATCAAATAATTTAAAATTATTAAAATTATTTTAAAATCATCATCATCACTGTTTAATCATTGTTTCTTCTTCTTATATATTCTCCATTTTTGGTCATCATTATCACCGTTTCTTCTTCCATTGTTTAACTTCCCTATCCCTCCCACAATCCCAACTACCTCTGCCATCCATCCACCAAGTCGACCACCACCACCACCACTATATCCTGATCGGTTGCCATAATCATTCTTGGGAGCAACCCAACGAGATCCATCTTGTCTGGGTCGGTCATTACTTGAAGCAAGACCAGTGGAAATAGGAGCAGGTGGGCCAGCAGAAGGCAGACGATTACGGAGATGTGGAGGAACATAAACAGGTTTGCTATTGCTATAAAAAGAATACCCAGAACCTACATTCTCAGCTGCAGAATTTGCAGCCATATCTACCCATGATGTTCGTGTAGTCATCACAATTCACAAGCATCAAAATCCCAAACTTTTTTAACAAAACCCTTTTTAGTCAAAATCCACTATGAAAATTCGTCAAAACTAAACAAATCATTTAAAAAATAAATTGCAAAATCCATTAAAACAAATATGATAAATAATTAACATATCTTACTTCATTACTCACCCAAATGCAGCACAGTCATATAAACAAAAAATAAAACCCCAAGCTTTAAAAGAAAAAAAAGGGTTTCCCCTCTTTCACATAATCAATTGATTTAACCAAAAAAAAAGTCTTTCTATTTTTAAATTTCTGGGGGTTTTTTTGTTTTTAAATTTTTGGATTTCTAGGTGTCCATTCGACAATGACCAAGGAAGTTGATGGAAACGAGTTGGATTCAGTAGCTCAACGGGCTCTGGATTTTGATTCAATGACCGAGGAAGTTGATGGGAATGGTGAAGATCAGAACAAAGAGATAGGAATTATGGATTTGGAACAGGAGTCAGACAAGAAACAACTTAGTTCTGATGAAATGAGGAGTAAAGAAACGAAAAAGTAAAAGAGAGCGAAAGGAGTCGGTGATTGGGATATCCCCATGTTACCTGAAAAAAGGACAGCGAACGTACAAATAAATATTCTCTTATTTTTTACACTACATATCACAATATTTAAATTATTTGTTTCTGATTGTTCTTTGTCTGATTTTTTGTGGTTTTTTAATTAATATTTTTATAGGAAAGAAGAGATTTCCTCTTCTTCTTCTTTTTGAAAATTTGATTTGGGTTGTTGAAGAAAAAAAAAAGGGATCCAATTTGTTTGTGAAAATTCCTATGTAGGAAAAAAAGTAAAAAAAAAAATCATGGCAAGAAGTAGAGGAGATAAAGAAGATGATGAGAAGTACACTGGTTTGCTGAAACTGGTTCAAGTTCTATCCTTTTTGGTGGCTTTTGTTGTCGAAATCATCATTGGATTAGCCACCAATGCTCATATAAACACTTATTTCTCTTCTCAAGCCCGGCTTGTTTAATGGTGGCGCTTATGGTTCTAAGCTGTCGGAGAAGGTGGTTAGGGACAGAAATAGGGGGAAGAGGGTTAGGAGATTGGACGGTGGATGAAAAAGAGGGTTATTGTTTATTATTATTATTTAATAATTTTAAAATCATTTTTTGAGGTGGCATATAAGATAAAATAATGTCACATCAACATTTAATTATATTTGCATCGCCACGTTAGCAGTTAATGTTGATCATTAAGTAACTAACGGACACATCAGTATGTTTGTTAAAAATAGATCAATTTGACCCAAAAAAATCGTTAGGTGTTAAAGTGATCCAAAAATAAACATAAAGGGCCAAAGTGACCAAAGAGTCAAACATTAGGGACTATTTTTAACATTATGCCTAACCAAATTAAATCTCAAACACTAAATTATAATTTCTTAACCTAAAAATTTTTTATTTCTAATTATTTTAATATTTTATTTAACTATTCCTAATTATTTAATTATCTAACATAATTACGGTTTCCTGTTCACTAACCCTCAATTTACTAACCTATTTCTACTAACCCAATTGCTAGGATTTGACACAATTGTACAATTGTCTAAAAACCAACCTATTTCTCTTGCACATTAAAGTTCATACATGTCTTTCCCATTTCCCTACTTAATATATGAAAATTTAACAAACACCAAAACTCTCTGTTTACTCCCAAATGAAACTCTTCAATTTTACTTTCCTTTCTCTTAAACACCAAAATCTCTCTCAATTTTTAAAGAAAACAATCAACAACGTTATTAATTTCTTCATTTTTTTATTGGACTTTCATGAAATTCAATCTTCGATTCATTTTTCTTCACCAAACAAGGTAAGATTCTATTTCTTGACTATTTTTATGCATCCTATTTTTTAAAAATCAAGGTTTGGTTCTCTAGAATGGGTTTTATGAGTTTAATGGATTACATCGAAAAATGAGGTCAATAATAGCGAAATTCAGATTTCCAAACTAAACTTTGGTTTCTAAGTTATTTTCAACTTATTTTGATTAGATTAAAATGTTTCTAATCTTGCTCTGACTAATTGTTAAGATATTTGAAAGATTTAGCAATTTTTCATTCAAAATGTTCATAAACATCGAATTTTTTTTGGAAAATTAAAATATGAATTTCTAGGTGCTTTAATGGTTTATATATGTTCTAAAGTGATTAATTAGATGTTTAAAATCGATTTCAAGCAACGAAAATGAGATCGGATCAATAAATTTAAGTTTCAGGTTAACAAGTCGAAACTTTCGTTTTAAGAGGAGCTAGATTGGATATGCATTTTTGTTTGATTTTTGTGGTGTTTTTGTCTGTTAATGACATATATGTATTGTGTGTATTATGTATGAGAAGTCTCGGATCCGTCAGAGCCCTTTGCGAGCAAGGCGAATAGCAAGGTGAAGCCTATTTAAGCTTTCGACTAGCAAGGGAAAGCAAGATTGGTGAGTGTTATGAAGTCACTGCATGTATGTGCGATTCATAGTGTTAATTGAGAGCTTAGGATTAGCCTAAACCCCTATCCTAAGTTTTGAGAGTAAGCATTTTTTTATACTTTTTGCCTTGTTTGTAAAATCATGCCTAAGAAAGATGAATTGTGCTATATGATGCTAATGCAACAAGCAATATGAGAAATACATTAATGTGATAGATGATTTATTGATTTTTAATGAACACATATGAGGTATGATATTTGATAGCTCAATGAGCATTGTTGTAGCACTTGTAAGTGCAATTAAGTATGTATCCGATAAGTATGCATTGTGAATGAGATTGTGATGTGAAATTGATGAATATGAATAAAGGTTATGTGTATTAAAGCAGTAAATAAATATGTGTAAATGTGGATATTCTGGCCTTGTGATCTGTTAAACCATTGGATATAGTTGGCTATATGTTACACGTCATGAGATTGATTGGTGTGTTTAGAGAGTGTTAGGTTCATGCTACACTATTATGGAACTGGTATAGACTCTATGAGTCATTGGTGTAATGGAGATCCATTTATCTAATATGTGGTGATTGAGTCCACTTATGTGTTTCATAATCTCAAGATGCCAACCTATCATGATGTGAAATAGGTAAGCTATGATGTGTGTGATTATATTTAGAAGTAAATTCTAAACTTGTTATACATATAAAACATGAAAACGATTCTCTGACTTGATGAAAATGAGTTTGCTAATGTGCCTTAGTATGCTCTTTCTTAACCTATGCTATTGTTTATGCTTGGTAGTACTTTTGAACATTCACAGAGCTTGCAAAAGCTCACACTCTTTTCCCAACACTTGCAAGTTAGTAGTGCAACCAATTAGTGTAAAGTAGGCAAGGAAGTGATTCGCACAAGGCATCATGGTTGAGTTTTTTTGTGGTTTTGAACACTTTGAATAAAAGAAATGTGGGTTGTTATTTTGGTACTAGACACATGGACTACTGATAATGTTTTTGGACTTTGATCATGGATATTTTGACGCTTGAGAATGAGGTTAAGGATGCATGCTATGTTTTCTTGATGAATATGTAATAAAGAGGTACATAAAATGGTTAGGAAGTGTTAATGGGCATAAATTGGTATTTTGGAAAATCGAGCATGTTTAAAAATGACCACATGGTTCAAAATAGACATTTATGATCCTTAGGAAACCTTAAGATACTGATTATTACATCATATGTCAAATTTTTCTATGATATGTTATGGTGTATGTGAGCATGTTCCAATTGGTCTATGATCGTATTATGACTTGTTCACATAGCGTTTAAGCCTCTAATGCACGAAATGGTAAGTGGGGAAGTGTCTAAACGTCGGTTTGCCAAATTGCAGGTCTGTTTGCTGCAGAATTCAAATCATGCTTAGCAAATAACAAAGCATACTTAACATAATACAAATCATACTTAGTATATAGCATATTAATCATGCGTACATAAATCATATTTAGCACTAACAAAACATCAAAAATCATGATTTATAGCCTAATTTGTATCATACGAGCCCTACGAGAGGCCCACATTCGACTCGTACGATGAATACGGCCATAGGGAAAATTCTCAAAATTTGGACCCACACACCCGTGTGGCCTACGACCTACTTGGCGCTCTACAAGTCCTGGAACATGGTCTCACACATGCATGTGTGGCCCACATGGCCTAATTAGCTTAGACCATGTAGGTCACATGGTCGACACACGACCATGTGACATCAAAAGTCCATTTTTAAGCTTTTTGTCATTCGCGAGTTTTCGAGTTTTCATTACACACCTGATCTAATTTTGATACAGAAGTAACCACGGGACTTCCAGAACCTAAACACTACAATTAAATCACCAATTGAGATAATTCCCAAACCCAATTCACAAAGATTGATATATCAAACATCAAAATTAAATCGAAGTATTTTGATCTCAATCCCCAAATTAACTCTTTACTTTCAAGAAACAGTAGCCCAACAACGATTCTAGGTCGCTGGAGAATTAACTGTCTTACCAACTTCACTTATAAACTCAAACAATTATATATACGAAACCTTTAACCCACATTAATGAAGAAGAACAGCCCACTTACTACAAGAGACACTTAACGGCACTTACACAATTAATAAATAGTATGATAACACTTCAATGACAATCGGATTTGCAAAAATAAAAAAGGGAAGAACAAGGTGTAGAACAGCACAAGAAAGAAAAGAAAGAAATCTAGCAATTGGAGAAAAAAATGGACGTGGGAATTGAGGGAGAGGTAAAAAGGGAATATTTTCCTTTTAAAAAAATACAATAAAATCCAAATATTTTAACAACCAAATCCCATTCAATAACTAACCTAATATTCTGATATCCTATCAGACAACCTGCAGATAGAATTCGATTTAACCATAACCACCACATGGGCGGCTCAAACAGAAATAGCAAAAATATTGCCACTTTGGTCACGCAGGGATTCAAGCACAAGATGAAAGGGTAAGCTAATACCTTACCACTGAACTAACAAGCTCATTCTGTCATAAGTTGAGCGAAAATAGTGTTTAAGTCAGAAGAACATAGATAGGGATAGGAACAAAATTAGTAAAATTTTCCAAGGGTGAGATTTGAACCCATGACCTCAAACACACAATTAAGGCCCTTAACCACTGAAGTAGATACTTAATTATGACAAATTTTAACAAATCAAAATTTTAAAATTTTGGGGCGTCACAATTGCAACTAGGTCCTGCTAACCCATATCTCTGTTTTCAAAACTGTTAAAGATTTCTAAAGTTTCCATTGATGTTAATTGAAGTTTTTGAATGTTTATGGTAGACTTTGAAGATTAGAAATAGGATTAATTTGTTAAGTAAATATTGTTAGTTTTGAGTTTAGGGATTAAATTGTGAATATCTTGAAATTGGTATGAATTTTTTTCAATTGTGATAATAGAAAGTTGTATATGGACATAATTAAAGTTGGTTTAAAATTTGAAGTTCAAATTTGGAAGATATGATAAGTTTAGTTTGAGACTAAATTGAATAAAATGCAAAAAATTTAGGGGGCATTCAGATAACAAATTTAAACTGATATATACTTATATAGGATGATATAAGATTTTTGGAATTGATAAATTGAATCGAATTATTGAATAGATCAAAAATTGGACCAAATTAAAGATAATTAGGAAAGTGGCAAATGTTGTTGATTAGTCCTTAGAGAGTCATTTGTTTGCTGTCTTGACTAGGTAAGTTCGTACGATATGTTTTATTAAATTGTTATGCATTTAGAATTATAATTGTAATTATGTTTAATTGTAATTTTTATTATTTACGATTGATACAAAAAGGTGAGATAGAGGATTAAATTGAATACGATGAATTGTAAATTGAAATAATTATGAAATTGACCTTAAATTGAATGGGAATAGGATATTTTATGTGTGATGAAGTTCTGATTTGATGAAATTAGTTGATTTGATTTGATTTAGACCTTTTTTATAGTGATAAGGACTAATTTGAATATATGTGAAAATATGATATAATGTTATAAACGTGAAATTCAATCAGTATGGTTATGTGATGTGCTATTCTGTTTGAGAATTGATTATTTGGTTGATGGAATTATGTAATGAAACTGAGAAACTGTTACCCTATTAAATGTTCGGGTAGAGTCGGATATAGTTGGCATGTCATAAGGTAGGAAGAGTTCAGGGTTATACGACTACGTGTCAAGGAGTGCTGGGCACCCTATTTTTTCGATTATGCCAACTAGTGTTCGGCACATATATTTTTCAATTTTCCCAGCCAACGCAAGGCACAACATATTATTTTCGGATTTATCCGATGACACTAGGTGCCAAATTACTATGTTGGTTGGATCTATGTATCCGTCTAAGTTCGAGTCAGGTTAATAGGGACATGCATAATGTAAATGAAATAAATGATATTCAAATTTATTTGATACGGTGATTGGATCATACATATACATATTGAGAATTAGTTATAAAAGCCCAAGGGGCTAACATGGAAACGTGACAAATCGATGAATGTGAATTGGAATTCGTATTATGAAACGAAGTAGTAATTGACATTGGATTGGCAATTGATATATATTTAGTATAAAGATGAATTGATATGAAATGGGAATGAAATTTATATGATTTAATAAGAATTTGATTGAGAATTCAAATTATGAAATGAAAATAATGGTTGACATTAATTTGAAATGGGACATGTAATAGGCCCAATTTGCCCGGCCCGTTTTATTAAACCAAATAAAATAAAATAATAGTCCAAAAACCATAGTGTCCAAGATTACAAACCAAGTTAAATTAAGCCCAAACTCGATTACAAAAATACCCAATGAACCCACTAAACTAAGCCCAAATTAGCCTAGCCCAAACCCGATTACAACAGAAGGGGAAACCCTAGCATCACTGCCCTCCAGCTGCCGCAACAGTAGCCTCCCACACGCGCGCCTCCATGCCACGCTACTCCGTACACTCTATGCACCTGCAAAGGACAAACAAACAAGCAGCAAAACAGATAACAACAGAAAAGAATTGAGCAACAATAGGAGATTGACAGCAAATACTAGCAAAAATAGAAAAAAAATATAAGAAATTTGTAAAAAAGGGATTCGGGGGGTTATTTTTCAGGGACTCACGGATTTCAGCTATAAGGAGAAACATATAGCCTTTGTATTTTTTTTGGAGGGGGACTGAAAGATATCAAAAAAAGAAAAATCAAATATCGTTTTTTTCTCAAAAGGTGGTTCTTTTTCTATTTTCCTTCTTTGCGTTTTTCTTCTGTTCTTTCATTTTTTTCGTATACATTTAGATATAAAATAAAAGAGAAAAGGGAGAAGAATCTTACCTTTGCGCACCATTGGAGCCATCCTTTACTCTGTCCGAATCGAAATGAGAAAGAGGAGAGTTCTGGCTTTCAAGGTGGCGGAGAAGGAAGGGTTTACCTTCATAACGTGACCGTCGGATCCCCATTTCTCTCGTCGTAATCGGAGCAGCGGGAGATCTGAAGGGTTGAACGGTGCAAGAGAGAAATGGGAGTGATTAGGTTTTTCTTTTAGTTTTATGTTAGGTGATTGATTAATATCATTTAGGGGTTTTTTAGATTTTATGCAGATTATTTAAACGGTGTCGTTTAGACCTTGTTTCAATGGTTTAAAACGGCACCGTATTGGCCACTATCTAGTAACCCGCGCGCGACCCGACCCGCTCCATGAGGGATCCGCGCGCTCCTGTTAGTTGGGTTATTTGCAACCCTGGCCCCTCCGCTTTTCAAGGGCGCTTCAATCCAGTCCTTTTATTTCTTTTTGAATTTAATATCTTATTTTACTTTTGTTTCTTTTTAATCCAGTGCAACGTTGCGTTTTGAGAGGGCGGGGGATATTTCTGACTAGTCCTCCATGTTATTCGCGCATTGCACATTGGCCCTTATTTTGTTTTATTTACGTTATTCCCAGATTAATTTCGTTTTAGTTGCAATCTGATCCTTTTTTTTTGTGTTATCCTTTTTATTCTTTTTTAATTAGTTTAATATTTTCATTAGTATTAGGATCATTGTGTTGGTATTATAATTATTATTACTACTTTTATTATTACTAATATTATTACTATTGTTGCTATTATTGATAATATTATTCGTTTATATATTTTTCCATTATATATACATTACTTTATTTTATATGTATTACTATTTTAGGTTTCTTTTAAAATCTTATATTATATTTACCTTTTTATAATATATTATTATTAATATTATTTGAATTCATTTTATTCTACTATATGCCTTATCGATATTCACTCATTACACATTTTTAAACTTGTATAAACATTTTTTTTACGTAATACTATTATAATATTATATAGGTATATGTATTTCATATTAAATTATTTTCATTATACATACATATATATAATCTATTGTTAATTTCATATTATTATATAGATATTTTATTTCTTTCAAATATTTTAACATCTTTAATTTATTTCAACTTATTTCAACATTGTTAATTTATTCAAATTTATCTTTTTAATTTACATATATTATTTTTATTTCTTAAATTATGTGTAAATTTGTATATTTCAAACATTAGTGTTATATATTTTTGCTTGATTTTCAATTAGTTTCCTCTTATTAGCTAATGTTGATATTTACATAATGTATGAAATTATTATTGCTATGCTCGTTTAAATTTACTTATTGATTGTTTGTATTCATTAGTGTCTATTTAAATTTACGAATAATCAATTCACGTTGTACATCATCATTCTATCACACTTTATTCGTTTAAAAGGTTACATCAAATATCGTTTAAGTATCAAAACCAATTTATTCAAAAAACTTTCAAGATAAACGCAAAGTTCGGTATTTGGAATCTTCGAAAGAATTGAGCCCTAACATATTGGGTTCCAATTTTCCTCGTCGAATCTAAATAATCGAGATTGTTCTTTAATCAAAACACATAAATAAAATGCTCATTCTCGGGAATTCGATACGTCGTGTCCTAACGCATTGGATATGACATGTTATTTTCTCGAGATGAGGATTGTTCTAAAAATAAAGGTAATATTCAATATTTAGGAATTTTGTGAAGTCGAACCCTAACTTACTGGGTTTTGATTTTCTCACTTGACCCTAAGTAATCGGATATCCTTCCCAAAATGCATAGGCTTTAAAAGTCAAAAGATAAACTTAACTTAGAGGATTTAAAATGTTGCACTCTAACTTACTGAATGCGACAATTTATTTCTTTGAAATAAGTGAGCATCATCATCCAATCATTTTATTCAAATTTTATTTTCAAAGGATCGTATTTTAAAATCTTTTCAAATTCTCGACACTAAGACATTAAATAATTAATTCGGTACCAATTTGGGCGTTACCAGAGTGCTAACCCTTCCTCATGCGTAACCGACTCCCGAACCTGTTTTCTCAAAATTCGCAGACCTAAAATTATTTTCAAGGTGATCCGATCACACCACAATAAAAGATCGGTGGCGACTCCAATTTTCATTTTTAATAAGTCGATAACCAAATTTTTTATTTTTCAAAAAAAGGTGGTTTCGACAGGACATATTGCAGGTAAATAGATCGTAGGATATGATTAAGATAGTGAATTGATTAAATGATTATTTATTTTGTGAATGATAATGAAATGTTAAATTAAGTGAATTGAAATGTTATATGATTGAGTTACTATATGGTATGATAAATGTTGAACTCACCTTTTGTAACACCCCAAATTTTGGGCCTAAAAGAAATAGGTTTTGAGCAAGAGAACAGTTAGGAACTGCACATAAATACTTAGTTGTGCAAGAAAGTGACATAAAGGAATGTTTGCTTCAGTGGCTAAGTGATTTAGGAGTGTTTGGAGGTGTCTGAGAAGTTAGGGGTTCAAGCCTTGGCTTATGCAAATTTTTTATTTTAAGTGAATAAAATCCTTGGATCTAGATAATAGGTTCTTAAATTATTGTGGTTAAAATATGACACAAAAATAGCTTATGGTCTAGTGGCAAGATGGCGTGTTGTGTAACTGTGAGGTCTGAGGTTCAAATTCTGGGTTGTACAATGGAGTATTTATTTTGCTGCTTGAGCTGTGTAGGTAGTGGAGTTGGATTGAAATACTGTTAAATGGAGTTTGAACTCATAGAGGGATATTTGGAGAGATCTAGGGAGAGAATATTGGGATTTTTAGAGGTTGTTGTTGTGGAGAGATATATATCATCATCTCATTTGTTCCTGGTCGAGGTTGATTGGCACATTGCCTGGGAACCAAAGGTGCGATGATCATTGATTTTCAGAATAAGAGTGTTCGGAATGAAGGAATCTGCAAATTGCATCAAGTGTATAACCACCCCACTGTAACTGTAGAACGGTAAAAGTCAAAATACGGCGTTGAGGCCACACGAGTGTGCGATCGCTCGTGTGGAAAGCCAAACTTGTGAATCATGGGCGATAAATTGTAGAGGCCGTAATGGGCCACGTTGGGCCGAAATAAGCCGTGTGGGCTAAAGAGGCTCGTAAGCCTCACACGAATGAAATCCACGATTTGTGGCAAATACTGGACTGGGCTATGTAGATCTCATAGCCTCGGTGAAATGTGGGCTGAACGGGCTGCACAAGCATGTGGGCCCACTTAGGCCGAGTAATGGGCCTTGGGCTCATTTACACTGTTATGACCATTTAGGTTACTTGAGTCGCTTAAGGAGACTGCAGACCTTCTGAGAGGTCGATATCTGCACCGAGACCCCAAAATAGGTAAAATAACCTAAATACCCCTAAAGGATAAAATGACTATTTTACCTTTAATAGATGAAAATAACCAAAATACCCCCATAGGGTAAAATGACCGAAATACCCCTATAGGGTAAAATGACTGTTATACCGTTAGGAGATAAAATGACTGTTATGGCCTTATGTTATGTCTGACTGATTTGCTCTATGATATGTATGACTATGATTGAGCATGAAATTTTGCATTCACGTATGATATTATGTCACGACATGTTGCATGGGGTTGGGTTGTTATATTTAGAGGAAGTGTACTGTACTATTAAGGTCGCATGGATCACTCAAGACGACTATGGACCTACTGGTGGCTTTACCACATATACTGTTACTGGCAGCTTTGTTGCGATACTGATACTGGCAGCTCTGCTGCGATGCTATTACTGGCAGCTTTGCTGCGATATTGGTGTGTTGGCTGGGTGGGTCGATTTTATCCCCACATAATGTGTTGATGGTACGGAGTGGTGTGTTGGCTGGATTGGGATGGGTTGCATTATTGCACTGCACTGTTACTGTATTGGGCTAAGGCCCACACTGTACTGCCACTGAATAGGGCTCAGGCCCAGACTGTTACTGCATGTTGTTTACTGAATTACTGATAGGGGATTACACACTGAGTTTCGTAAACTCACCCCTCTGTTTAACTGTACAGGTAATCCCCAGTTGTAGGCAGATCGATGCTGCAAGGGACTCAATGATGGCCACACAATCGCATCAGTTTTCATTTTTAGCTTTTGATTTATAAGTAACTGGATTTGGGTATTTTTCATGTAAAAAGGCCTCTTTAAAGTTATAAACTTTAAATTGGGGTTTTTTTAGTTTGATATAAACTGCTAGTTGTAGAAAAAGGCGGGCTTTCAAAATAATTACTATTTTTAAAGACACGAAATTTAAACATTAGAGTTTTCAAAAGCTTCCGCGATTTTAGATCAACCTTTTATAACAATAGCAAATAACAAGGTAAACGTTTTTGGCTAGATGATTTGTTAAATAATAAAGGGGTTTTTAAACCTAGAAACGAATTTTTACCAACGAGTTCAATTTTCGCTAAACACCTCAATGTGACACCGCCAGATTCGGCCATAACTCCTAGGCCGAGTTTGGGGTGTTACACATGTTTTATATTTGATTTTCCATGATGGGTAAACTTTACCAAGCTAAGTAGCATGTAGAGTATATTTATAACTTGAGGTAAGTTACTTGGTTTTATACTTGTGAACTTACTAAGCATTTGTAATGCTTACTCCATTTGTTTTCCCTTTTCCTGTAGATCGTCGACTTGCGAAGTGTGTCTAGCGGATCGTTGTGGAGCACACACTATCCTGTTATTGTTTCAGTAGTATTTCTATCGTTTAAAGCTCGGTTTTGTGGCATGTAAATAGGTTTCAATATGGTTAAGTATTGATTTTGAAAGTTGATGAAATGGTCTATATTTATAATACTTGTTTTGAATGTGTGTATAATAGGTATATAAGGCTTAGAGTGTATATGTGTGGTAATTGGTTGTAATAAAATGCTTGAATGACATATTTGAGGTATATATCTATGAAATGATAATATCATGAAAGTGATTATGGTTGAGTTAGTTGGTTGATATGGTTGAAACATTTGTGATAAACGGTTAATGGTATAACATGTTTATAAATGTGTGATATAAGGTAATATGTACATAGGATGATTATGCTTTTGCAAGTCAATAAGTGTGTTTGGGTATAGTTATTCATGTATAAAAGCATATATGGTAACTTGTTAAATGATGGATGTTTTGTGGCAAAGTTTGGATGATGTTATGCATATGAATTCATAGGTGCTTGTGTTTTGGCATTGTTGAGTTTGGACATATATATAAACATGTGCATATGGTAGCTTTAGTAAATGTTGAATGGTATTTGTAAATGTGAATGGCGACCTCAAACAATGATATGTATGTGATTTAGCTTGTGGTATAAAATGATCAAGTGTTTTGGTATGGATTGTGAATTTATATTGATGGTTATGTTGGTGTCAAATGTGGCATATTGGTTGTATGTTTGTAATGGATTGAATGAGTTCTTTACAGGTTAATTGTGCACCTATATGTATCTATGAGCTAAGATATAGGTTGGGCATTAAATGAACTTTTTAACTTGTGATTTTTTATCATTTGGACAAAAGTATCAATATTGATTATAATATCAATACCTATCATAAAATTATTGGTATTTATTCCTTTAGTATCGATACCTAGTTCCAAAATTTTAAAAATTTATAGTTTAGTCCTTTTTCATGCTCGAATCTAATTTATTGTATTTTAAAGCTCAATTTAGTTCCGTTTTCATTTGTAATATTTAATGTGTGTATTAATATGATCATTTAATGTTTTAAATTGCATGTCATTGTTTTGGAATTATTCTTAGCTTCTCGTAGCTCAGATCCGGCAACTGGACCAGGTGAGGGGTGTTACACGAATTCGCTGGTTCACTCAATCTATAGTTGGCTTGAGAAGGATTTGAAGGTTATTGTCCAACATACGTTAGGGAAGGTAATAGGTAGTTAACAAAATGGATGCAAAGGGGAAATTGTTGGAAAACCGGGTTTGAAAAACACAACGGAAAATAAATTTTGGGAAAACAGAGTTTTAAATTTTTTTTCAAAAATAAAATCTTGGTTGTGATATTTAAAGTAATAAACACTTAATTAAAATTGTACCTTTTCAATTCATCTAGGATAAGCGCTTCGACCGAGTAGTCTTCTCCGCTATCCTCAAGCTCACATCTGCCAAGTGTGGGTGGGGTAATTTCACAATTTCTCTTAACTTTTGGGCTAAATTGTAAATCAAAAAAAATATCTCTAGAAATTTTCTGAAATAATCTCTTTAGAAAATTTTCTCTCTACAATTTTCTCTTGAATTCAAGTGTGTGTAAAATAATGACCAAATGCTCTTTTTATATAGGGAGAATTTAGAGAGTTCAACTATGATTAAACTTAATCATTTTAATATTAAATTAATATAATATTTATCAAGATAAATATTAGATTAAATTTAATAAAAAATCTTATTAAAATAATAGAATGTTTATCTACAAAGTGAACATTAAATTAAATTCAATATTAAGATAATCACTTTAATATTAAATTAATAAAATATTATTAAGATAAGTATTAATTTAATATTAAATTATTAAAATAATATTATTTTTGGAATAGTTAATTTGAAATCAAATTTTTTGGTAGAGTCTCAATAGGAGTGTAACTCTTCCACTGCTCAACCACCGAAGATCAATCGCCGCCGACTATCGGGACGCCGCTGTCGTAGCCGCCGGCACTGCCTTGTCCGGTGATGCAGGTGCGACACCCTTACGGCACTATGAGTTGTTTCGGTCCATGTAAATGACAACCCGACCGCTTCAGTCTAGCCACCGATTGGACCGTCGGTCCAGTTTCACATACCAAGCCCAGTTCGACCAATTTTTAGGTCTTGGTCTCGATTTTGAGCTCTCATTCCCAATTTACTATCTCAGGCCCAACTTTCAAGTTCAATTACCCATTGGGCCAATTGTCTGACTTGAAAATTAATTTCCACAAATATCATATTAAATTTAATTAATTTGATTAATTTAATTTTAATTTATCAAAATTAATTTTTCTAAAAATCACTTAAATTTTCTAAATTAATTTTTCAAGAAAATTCTTTAATCAAATTCTCTAGTTGAACACTGACGACCACCTAATTTAATTCCAGATCGAATAAATCGACTCAATTAAATTATTTCCAAAGTCGTAGAATTTTCTTCTAATTCAAATGCAATCCAATCGAGCTTTTGTTGAGCTAGCAGAGGGACCAATCGGACATACACAATTAGGCTCTAGTAATTGCAATTATGTCCAGAAGCATAGTTTTGATGATTCGCAATTACTTAATCATGGAGTCAGTCCACAAGAAGTACCATAATTGAAAGCTCCTTATTGTATACTCTTTATGAAAGCAATTCATCCAACTACTTTGTGTGTTACCCACATATGATATCTTTGATTCCTTTGAGTTAAATTCATTCACTCAATACAATCTTATTTTATCTCATTGTCGCCATTGTGTCTTCTTAATGATTAATATGATCACTCCCAACAAATGACTGTGACAAATTGCTCGTTCAAGAACGAGCAACCCGTGGCCACGTTCCATATTTATCAATCCATACAATGCTAATGACAGAATATCATTAACTCTTTAATTGAGCTACGAATTCCACTATTGCTAGTAAAACCATGCCATACACAAGTCATGTACCCAACATACCGGCTATGGGATCGATCATCTTTAGAGCATAAGCCTCCACTCATATCAAAGCACATGAGTTGCATACGTATGGTCAGTGACTAACTCAGGATTTAGGTAAATCACACCATGAACGTCACAAGTGAATTAGTTCACAAACGAATTCAGAATTAATTCATCTTGGGTCTAGTCCAATATATCATTCTACCAATGAATACATCTATATCTCTACACGTGAAGTCAACTGCTCCGATAGCCAAGACTAGCCATCTCCCCAATTGGAATTGTAGATGACATAATAATCATTCTCAGTATTTGAATCGAACACTCACTTCGATTCTTTTATGGTATTACAGACTTATTTAGATTATCTATTGATGTAAGTTGTCTTTCTCACAATGTCAGCGTTCTTACAATGCCACTTATCTTCAGTTTGAACTTAGACAATCAGTGAGCTAATATTTGCTTGTCATAATTTTGCTATGCATGCAAAATATAAAAGACAGAAATACAAAAGACATAATAGTGAAATGTGAAATTAACTTTATTTATTTATCGTTCAAATAAATAGAAGACAGTAACATGTTTACTACAATATGAGCACATTTTCCAACAGAAATGACTAAATTTAGGTTTTTATGTTTTTAATTTTCCTCCTACATAGTTGTTACATGTTTTGCATGAGGATATTGTCCTTCCGGCTATACCTTAAATGATTGTGTTGTAATTTGTTCTTTTTCTCTTAGTTACCAAAAAAAATTTAATAAATTTATTTTGTTAAATTCATATTCATTACAAACATCATTTAGTATTTTTTTTAATTTTAAAGTGTAACACCAACAAATTTAACAATAACAAAAGTACAGCATTAACAATTGGATCTATATTTTGAAATTTAAAAAGTAAAGAAACTAAATTCCTAAAAGTAAAAGTGCAGATATTATATTTTAAATTTGTGAAGAATAAAAAAAATTATGTGATATTTTAACTAATTATAATATACTACAAGCTTGTATTATTCATTGGCCAAAAATTTCCATTAGTGAAATTTATCCATCGATCATGTATAAAATATTTTCTTTTATATTTAAAATGTAAAAAGTTAATTGCACCAAGCATTCTTAAGCTATGGTCTACATTTTAAATTGGTTTCTAAATTTTAAAATATTCTAATTATATTATCAAACTATCGATGTTATATCAATTTAGTCCTTTAATTGTTGAAATCGTTAATCTAAGTAAAATGTTGCTAAGTAAGTTTTAAGGAAAAGTAAAATGTTGCTAAGTAACTTCTAAAAAAAAATAGTAGACAATAATTTTTGTAAAAGTTTCAAAAACCAAGATTTTTACTACATACATTTTTATAATATTCATTTTTCTTATCGATATAACATCATTAGTTTGAAGATATAATTAAAATATTTTAAAATTTGAGAATCAATTTAAAATATAGATAATAGTTTGAGGAAGTTTGGTCAAAATAAAAAATAAAAACTATTATACGCATCGGATCCAGTCCGGCCCGTTAGACACGTCTCTAATGGACTGACTTTTCCCGACAGATTTACTCAACCTCATAGTCTGTGGACACGTGTACTTTTACCTTCCAAAACTGGACCTAGAAATCCCCTACGACCCTTACTATGCTACATGGAATCTCTTCTGGAAACTACTAAATACCTCTTTTAAGTATATGAACAGTGTGCAACGTGGTGAATAACCATTGCGTAGTAGTGGAACAATAAGCTCAGAGGTCACACGTCACAATTACCGATTCAATGTTAATATTTCTGGTTCTTATTACAAAAGTATGTATATGAGAAGTTTAGAGACATCATAATCGGAAAAGCGGGGTTTTCTCTCAATATTAGAATTTAGAATTTTCTCGAGAAAAAATTAATTCAAATTCCTTTTACTTCTCTATTTTCCTAGAAAGTTTTCTTCGTGATCCAAGCGGGAAAAAGAGAAATGCTCTCCTTGAAGAGCGATCCTCGGCTGCAACAGTATCACCATAACCAACTGTTTCAACAACAACAGCAACAGGTTCAATTGTTTCCGTATAACCATGACTCATCGAGTCTGAACTCGGATTTTGGAGGCGCCGTTGCTGCTCCTGCTCCTGCTTCTTCCTCTTCTTCTGCTGCTGCTGCTGCTGCTTTGTCTAATGTTAAGCTCTCTGATCCAAATGAAGGTTCGTTTATTTTTGGCCTTTTGCAAATTTTCCATGCTTTCAAAATTTTCACTTCTAGGGTTTTGCAAAATGTCTTGTATGTAGATGCATGCAATAAACTATACTGCTATATTTGCATGTAATTGTGCTTTTATGTTTCGCTTTACTAAAATTTTCTCTTAAAAGAAGCTTAGCTTACGGATTTCAAGTGGATGCTTGAGTTTGGGCGATTATTTTTACTTAGCTTTAATCTTTCTTTCTTGATTACTTTTGCTATTTGCCTTTTACTTCGGATAGGAAACAAACAAGTTTATTTGAAGATAAAAAGAACATTAGTAATACTTTCTTTTCTAACTTCAAAATTTTAGATTTATTCGGTACGATTATATAAATATTGATTATACGTAATGTATTAGCCATTTGCTCGTTTTTAATCAGATGTTAATTTTCTTCAACTCTTAGTAATTTTTTGAAACTTTTGAGAAAGCAAAAGGCTAGTAATAAATGCAATAACTCGGCGAGTCTTAATTAGTCGGCTTTTGATTGAAAGCTATTTTTATTCTATGACATGTGAACAGTCTCAATCATTTCATATTTATGGGTGAAGATGTTTGCTTTTGTTTAAGCTCTTTTATAGCAACGGTTACAGAGTCCTCCTATGGTTGGTATGATCTTTTGAAATTATAAATTTGTTAGTCCTGATCTTGGGATTTCATCCTGAGTTAACCATTGTTAGGTTGAGCCTTCACTTTTCTTATAATTAATCAAGGAACTCTTGTGTTAAAAAGTGGCATTTTTTAGGTTAGATGGTGCACATCTTGTTATTCACTTTTAATTGATGGGAAATTTTCTATCTAGAAGTAACTTTTAGATTTGGAAATGTCATATGACTAACTTATGTTGTGCAAGAACTAGATGTGTAACACATAATAGCAATTAACAGATGAAAAATTGAACACCAGTATGATGCCAGACTTGGGAGTTAGGGCACTTTTCAGTTCATAAATTTAAGGACTGCTTCTTTTAATGACAAAAATCACTTCCATAATCATACCTACTTTGGCTTGAACTATTTCAAACTCTTGTGTTAAAAAGTGGCATTTTTTAGGTTAGATGGTGCACATCTTGTTATTCATTTTAATTGATGGGAAATTTTCTATCTAGAAGTAACTTTTAGATTTGGAAATGTCATATGACTAACTTATGTTGTGCAAGAACTAGATGTGTAACACATAATAGCAATTAACAGATGAAAAATTGAACACCAGTATGATGCCAGACTTGGGAGTTAGGGCACTTTTCAGTTCATAAATTTAAGGACTGCTTCTTTTAATGACAAAAATCACTTCCATAATCATACCTACTTTGGCTTGAACTACTTCAAACTCTTGTGTTAAAAAGTGGCATTTTTTAGGTTAGATGGTGCACATCTTGTTATTCACTTTTAATTGATGGGAAATTTTCTATCTAGAAGTAACTTTTAGATTTGGAAATGTCATATGACTAACTTATGTTGTGCAAGAACTAGATGTGTAACACATAATAGCAATTAACAGATGAAAAATTGAACACCAATATGATGCCAGACTTGGGAGTTAGGGCACTTTTCAGTTCATAAATTTAAGGACTGCTTCTTTTAATGACAAAAATCACTTCCATAATCATACCTACTTTGGCTTGAACTACTTCAAACTCTTGTGTTAAAAAGTGGCATTTTTTAGGTTAGATGGTGCACATCTTGTTATTCACTTTTAATTGATGGGAAATTTTCTATCTAGAAGTAACTTTTAGATTTGGAAATGTCATATGACTAACTTATGTTGTGCAAGAACTAGATGTGTAACACATAATAGCAATTAACAGATGAAAAATTGAACACCAATATGATGCCAGACTTGGGAGTTAGGGCACTTTTCAGTTCATAAATTTAAGGACTGCTTCTTTTAATGACAAAAATCACTTCCATAATCATACCTACTTTGGCTTGAACTACTTCAAACTCTTGTGTTAAAAAGTGGCATTTTTTAGGTTAGATGGTGCACATCTTGTTATTCACTTTTAATTGATGGGAAATTTTCTATCTAGAAGTAACTTTTAGATTTGGAAATGTCATATGACTAACTTATGTTGTGCAAGAACTAGATGTGTAACACATAATAGCAATTAACAGATGAAAAATTGAACACCAATATGATGCCAGACTTGGGAGTTAGGGCACTTTTCAATTCATAAATTTAAGGACTGCTTCTTTTAATGACAAAAATCACTTCCATAATCATACCTACTTTGGCTTGAACTACTTCAAACTTTTGGAAATTTTGACCCGTAGAATTTTTAGTTGTTAAAGATGCATTATATCAGGATGTGATTATGGTAGCCGATGAACTCTGGGGCTTTTGGTTGATTATAGTGGTTGGAGGTTTTGTCCCTTATAAGGTAGCTCTTCTGCTTGGTAAGATAGCTCATGCTGGACTGAATTTTAGAATTCTGTATATCATCCTTTTTGTCCCTATTTTTATACTTGCTTTAGCATTAAAAAAATCCAATAATTAACCATTGGGGTTGGGAGTGTAAAACCGCACATTGCCCTTTGACAATGTTGGATTTTGCCCGAGGGTGTGGCAATTACAATATTCATGTCTATTTGGAAGAACCTTCTAACATATCATATTTGTTTGTGTTTTCTTTTCTCTTTACCTTTCCTTTTTGGGTGAAGTTTAGTTGACATGGTGAGGACTTAAAATTTATCAATGCTGAAGGGCATCTACGTGTATGTGTTTCAGTTGATGACAACACACTCATGGCACTTGCTCATCAAAACTACAAGGCTGGGAACTACAAGCAAGCTTTAGAACACAGCAGTGTAGTCTATGAGAGGAACCCATGTCGTACTGATAACCTTCTTCTCCTGGGTGCAATTCATTATCAGGTTGTTTCATAGGTTTTGATTGATTCCTGTCATGTATGGGTTTTGTTCATAAGATTTATTGCCTTGACTGGTCATGCTGTTGTTTGTTGCCGGTGATTTGTTTAACTCTTGACTTCTCACCCTACTCCTTTCAGGAAAAAAAGAAAAAAAGAATAGAACCTACACTCTTGTTCTGAAATTTTTGGATATATATTTTTCATAGAAGCTTTCCTTCTTAGCTCTAGTTGTAAATGCTTTCTTTGGAGAGGATCCTTAAATGCCTCTGAAAGTGGACACTTTGTTTGATCTCAGTTGCATGATTATGATCAATGCATTGCAAAGAATGAAGAAGCTCTTAGAATTGATCCACACTTTGCGGAGTGCTACGGAAATATGGCCAATGCTTGGAAGGTATATTCTGAGTGTCTTTGATTTTAGATGCTTTTCATTTTATAGTCCTTTGTTGGTGGTGTATGCATTAATAATGCTTTATGCTGCAGGAGAAAGGCAATATTGACACTGCAATCCAGTATTATTTGTTTGCTATTGAGGTTAGTAAACAATATTTGTTGCTTTCTGTTCCCCATCATGCATTCATTGTCCTTTTCTTATTTAAAGAATTTGTAAACTAAGAATTTGATATTCTTTATTCTTTTACTTTTTTTTTTTTGTGTGTGTGTGTGTGTTTTGCTGCTGTCTTTTATTTGTTACACTTCATAGTTATTCTTTCCTGAACTCTGATAACAAGGTGGAGCGATAACTGGCTTTTACCAAACTGTGACAAGAATTTGGAAGCAAGGTTTGGAACCATACTATTATCATATCAGGACCAAGATAATTAACATTTGGTTTGAGGAACCAAGACAATCTAGATCAAAGATATATAAGTTCATTTCAAATACTTGGATGTGGTTATAACTCTTAGTAGAAGTGTCACTAAAATAGAGCTATGTTTCTAAGAAGTAATATCACTAGAACTATCAGATCAGAAATGAAATATGGCTGTTGTATTTACAAAAATAACTTATATGCAAGCATTGCACTTACTTTTTTTTTTTTTTTTTGAGGAACAGTTTATGGTTAGGTTTTAAATTATCTTTATTTGTTTACTTGTAACTTTGTGATTGTAATTTGAACTGCATGTTATTTACCATATATGTGTGGGGGGTGGGTTTGGAGAGCAACAGATTAAGCATGGATAGCTACATGTCAATAGTTATTTTTTTTTTTGTACATTCTCATTTATGATTGATTATATGGCAATTGGTAGAGTTTTATCTTTATCCCTTTACTTCCACTCACAACAATATTTATGTTTGGTCTACTTCATATAAAAATTTTTCTAGGTTGCTTAGTAAAATTGATAATTTTGTTAACCCAATGATTTACTGATAAGAACCCTGTTTGTAAAAGACACTTTCATCTAATGAAGAGCCTTGACCTTTTTCTTTGGTTTCCAAAGAGGATAAGATCATAAAATTATTCTAATGAGCTAATGGTCCACTATTATTCTCTCTCAAAATGTTCGTGTGGCTGATAGAATAGGCAGCTTGTATTTTAATTTTTTTTAGCGTCTGAACTGGTAAACAGTATGCATGATTTGTAAACTTCTACATATATTTATGACTGAATTCTATTATTGATTGAAAGCACGTTTTAAGCTTATCAAATTTTCATATTATGGAAAAACTAGTGCACCAATTGATGCCAACATTTCCTTTGGTTTCTTTCCCTCACGATATCTTCATAAGAACTAAAAATCAGCAATCTCATGAGCATAATGATCCATTATTGTGCTTTTATTATTATTGGTCTGTTAATGCTGACTGCATAATGTAACTTTTTTCTATTCATTAGCCTTGGTATGTCATTCACCTCTGTTTGAATTTTGATGTGAAGCTTCAACCCAATTTTGCTGATGCATGGTCAAATTTAGCAAGTGCATACATGCGAAAAGGGAGGCTTAATGAGGCAGCCCAATGTTGCCGCCAGGCACTTGCATTAAATCCCCGTTTGGTACATCCTTATTTGCTTTTTTCATCTTCATTTTCTGCGTATACGGCTGGGAAAATTCTGAGGTTTCTATGGGATTTCACTTGTTGATGCAGGTTGATGCTCACAGTAACCTTGGCAATTTAATGAAAATTCAAGGTTTCGTGAAAGAGGTAAGGCAAAGGGCTTGTCGTCTTTTTTCCCTCTGATTGCTTGATGCTGTTTGTTTTGTGTTTCTCTGGCTACACTGCAAATGTTGGATGTTGTTTGTTTGACTATTTGGGTGATAAACTAAATCATCTTCTATTTAATCATGATTATTAAGCTCTTTTGTGAGTTTTATTTAGATGTCCTTATTGATGCAAGGAGAACAAAATCATGTCTGCTTCAGAAAATTTATTTAAATCCCTCTTCATGTTGATTGGAGTGCTGTGTTGTGCCGTTTGCATCTTTCTCCTACTAAGTAATCCTTATTAACCCTGAACTGGTTTGAATGCTAACTTTTGCTACATAAAATTCGTCTATATACTTCTATTGGGAAAGGTTTAGATCCTCTTATGTTTATGTTAAAAGATGGGTTGCTATGTATTGTATGTTGTTCATCATGGTGACTTAAATCCTTCCTGTTAAATATTAAAGCCTTGGAGCCCTCACTGACCTGGAGATTTTGAAGACACTACTCTTTTGTTTTGGTTTGTGTTAATCTGTTTATCATCTTCGTATATATGCTTGACTTCTGATGTGTTTATATTAACAAGCCAGGGAAATGTGCTACATGATTTTGTTTGGTTTGTACTTCGTTGCTCCTTTATTTAATTGTTTGATTAGTTCTACTTATAGGCTTACAATTGCTACATTGAGGCGCTACGTATACAACCTAATTTTGCAATTGCATGGTCCAATCTTGCTGGTCTTTTCATGGAGGCAGGTGACCTTAACAGGGCACTTCAATACTATAAGGTATGTGTTCCATACTGTAGTGAATTGTGGGTTTAATCTTCAAGCCACAATCTATTCCAAAAGTGCTTTTATAGTTTTCCCATATTGGGTTTAACTTAGGTCTCTTGTTTATTATTTTTTTAATGTGTATCATATTTGGTTTTTCCTTTTTTCATTTTAAATTTTTGATCTCTTGCTTGCTTATGTCATTTGTATTGATTGGTGTATGGCTTTGAGTTTGAATTTATTGAAACAATTCAATAGTTTTGGTTGAAAAACTATTTAAAACTAATATGTTGGATAAAGAGGAACTAAAAGTAAAGAAAAAAATAAATTTGGTTTTGATTAGGCCAAAACTTTAAAGACATTTATTCATATATAAATATAATATATTTTTTCATTCCCTTTAAAGGATGTATCCACATACTTCTCTCGTTTGGACTCCTTTTTGTGCAACTCTGCACGTCCAAAATTAGAGCAAATGACTACTCAGATCCTTAGTCTCATATCCAAGTTCCTGTATCTTCATTTATAATCCTTTCACAGTTTTTTGGCTAATTTATAGTTTTACCATATTCAATCGACTATTATGTTTGTGATCTTTTTATGTAGAATATGTCTACCAAGTTTTTGGTGAACTGAAGCAATTTAATTGTATCATTGACATTTACAAAACTTTCAACTGTGTAATTATACAGCCTAAGACAATGTTTTTTGCTGTTGTATTATAGTATCTATATGGGGAATAAATACCTTAAGCATAGTGATTGGAACTGTAACTTTTTATTCTGGGCTGTAGAGCAGATTCCAATCCTTGTACAAGAAACAGAGAAATCATTTTACTTGAAAACAGAAAAATTAGTTTACTCTTTCAGGTATCCTTTAAGCTACAGAATCATGACTGAATGCATTAATAAGCATTTTATCACTGGCCTTTTGACTCGGATCTAGCATTTTCCTGCTATCTTGAGGGTTGGAACTAGTTCTGATAACAAAATAATTAAGAGCTTGGGTAAGTTATGAAAGAGAAAGCAAATTGTTTTCTAAGGAAAGTAAGAGAGGAGCATCAAGATTGAAACGAAAAGACTGCAGAGATAGATCTAACAAACTTGTGACAAAAGGAGGTAAAATAATCCAGGGGGATTCTTCCTTTTTTTGGTTGTACTCACGTTGCAACTGTGTTGTTAATCACACAACTTACCTTGCTAGATAATATAGTAACTTGTTGTGTTGAAACTGAGGCCTACAGTTCTAATTTTACAATAACAGAGGTTGATTTTTCTCCAGAAATAATAAAGTATTTATAAGCATAAGAGCTATATTATCTATATCATTGTTGTCAAGGGTGCAAGGTACACTCTAGGCGCTAGAACCCCTGTATTGCCTGAGACGAAAAGGAAGTGCTTGCCTGAGTGAAGCTAGGTGTAATGTGTAAGTATGCGTATATTTTGCATGTCTAGCTATGTTTATGTATAAAATAATCTTAGGATGTATAATTATGATATTAATTTCTAAAGTGATCAATTTATTATACAAAACATGTGAAATTCTTTTTCTTTCATTGGCTAATATGCGTGATTTGTTATGGTCCCATGTCTTTTGTTGAGTAGTTGAACATTAGAAGTAGAAAGTTTGATATTATCTCGTTTTTACTAGTAAAGGTGTAATTAATTTTAAAAAAGTTAAAGAAAACTTCAATTAGGTGGGCTTTTTTGTGTGTGCCTAATATCTTACAAAAAATCTCTCCTAAGTGCACTAGGTGTGTGCCTGATCAGATAATAATGGTTGGGCTAGAAATGTTGGGTAAATAAGTAAATTGAATAAAAACAGCATAATTTAGATACCATAGTGCTCAGTTTTTTGTTCAATTACTAAATTAAATATTGAATCATATATATATATATATATATTTATGTCATGAGTAAATGCAATTTTGCATTCAAAGCTGTAGATATTCTTTGAGTTCTATGTTGTGTCTATTTGTGTCTGATCTTTTAGCTAATTTTTTTGTGAATTCTTGTCAATTTACAGGAAGCAGTGAGACTAAAACCTGCATTTTTTGATGCCTACTTAAACCTTGGAAATGTTTATAAGGTAAGCTATAATCTATTATGCTAGTATGGTCGGGTAGCTGCAATGTGTGGACAGGTATCTGGAGAAAAAAAACACATTCTTTTGCCTTTTCCAGGCTTTGGGAATGCCTAAAGAGGCCATTGTATGCTATCAGCGAGCTCTTCAGGTGCAACCGGATTATGCTATGGCCTATGGTGAGTTGTAATGTCTTTGCGACTGTTCTTCACTATGGGCATGTATGTACTTTGTAGTGTAGCTGGCACTCTAAAAGTGTTGATTTTAACTTACTGATGAGATTTTGATTGCATTAGCCTTGTTTTTATTGAATTTGAATGCAACTACGAAAAAGTGTATGCCATCTAAAAAGTCTTGGGCAATGTAAATTCATCTGATTCAAGTTAACATCTTTCAGCACGATGTACGAGGACAGTTTTGTAAAGAATTACTTTGAGGCTTTAGAGTTACATTTATTATTTAGAGTTTTCCAGTGGATGGAGTTAAATATTTGAATTAGCTCAATCAAGGATCAAGGTTTGGACTGAAATGAATGTAGAAAATCAAATCTTGAGTCTGTCTTGGACTAATGGTAGCTATAAATAGCAACTGGTTAGTGTTGGAATTTGCTTTATTAGGTCTTTTCTAGGAACTATTGGGGTGGTTTACAGGTCTAAAACAATGGTAAACTTCAGGGAATTGCTAGAGAGACCTAGATTTTTCCTTGTAGATCTTGTGTGGTTGATTGCATAGCACAAGTCTCTGGTGCATAATTTTCTTGAAAGTATCTGTAAAATTTCCTTTGATTTGATGAAGGATTAGAGTTCTGGAATGAAGGAAATTGTAGCATGTGGACATTTAAAACCAAAAATTTGTTGACCACAATAGTGTTTATCAAAGTAAAAACTACCAAAACAGTTTTAAAACCTGACTAATATACAAGTAAAACAGAACCTCGCATATCTATCATCAAGTTAAGAATTTTATTATCAATAAAGGTGCCTATTCGAAGCCCTTACCATGCCATTGTAATTTTCTTTTGGCTAACATGTCTCTTATGCATCTTTGAATGGTAGCAAGTTCGGCCATGCGTATGTAAAACTTGTTTTGGCATGACTTTTAAATGAAGTTACGACAAGGTGCTGCAGTTTGTGTCATTATGCAATGGTATCAAACTTATTAACAATGTTATGCAATCATGCCTTTTTGCAGGTAATTTGGCTAGTGTTTATTTTGAACAACGAAACCTGGATATGGCAATTCTCAACTATAGGAGAGCAATTGCTTTTGACTCAGGATTCTTGGAGGCATATAACAACTTGGTTGGTCCTATTATACCTTTTGATTGGTTGCTAATTTAGTACTTACTGATTCTTTATGATTTCTGTAGTCACTCTTTCTTGACATGTTAAAATCAGGGCAATGCTTTGAAAGATGCTGGAAAAGTTGATGAAGCAATGCAATGCTATAGGGTAGGGTTGTTTTAGCCATGTGGTTCTGTTATCATTTTGATTTCTTTCTCTATCACGCCTTTCCAGATTTTGTTCTGATTTTATGTCTTTTGTCTTATGAAGCAATGTCTTGCCCTGCAACCTAACCATCCTCAGGCACTTACAAATCTTGGGAATATATATATGGAATGGTTTGTGCTGATTGACTACACTTTTTTTTGAATGATTCTGGTTGATTGGTGCATTGGTAGGATTTCATAATGAGATAATTCTTGTTTGTAGGAATATGTTGAGTGCTGCTGCTTCATGCTACAAGGCAACTTTATCTGTAACTACAGGACTTTCTGCTCCTTTTAACAATTTAGCAATCATTTATAAACAGCAGGTAGGTGCATCTTCTCTTTTGAACACTCACTTTTTTCACGCTGCTGATGCATGGTTGTCTTTTTCTCTTCTTTTATAGGGTAATCTTGCAGATGCTATATCTTGTTACAATGAAGTTCTCCGTATTGATCCTATGGCTGCTGATGCACTTGTCAACCGGGGGAATACATATAAGGAGAGTGGACGAGTAAATGAAGCCATTCACGACTACATACGAGCAATCAACATTAGGCCAGCAATGGCTGAAGCTCATGCAAATTTGGCTTCAGCTTACAAGGACAGGTATGTCATACTTAAATGGAGCTATTTGCTTCTATGCGGAAATCTGTTTGTTTCAATGTGTCGTGCTTTCAACATTTTGCAGTGGGCATGTTGAAGCTGCAATAAAAAGCTACAAGCAAGCGCTGGTTCTTCGCCCTGATTTCCCAGAAGCAACCTGTAACCTTCTGCACACATTACAGGTAAAGGCCACCAAGGAACAAAATTATGATTGCAACTGTAGGTCAAGTGTTGCTTGGTTTTTGGTTTGTAAATGTTGATAAGTTCGAGATAGTGTTCCACATGATGTCATCTATTGGTGGTAGTAATTACATGAGTGCTTATTTTAACAAACGGGGAAGATTTCATTTACCCTTTGTTTGGGAATCAGCAGATAGTCTACTTGAGCACACATAGCAGTAAGTTTTGTTGATTAATGAGTATTTCTTTCTGCACCCCAAGTTTTTCTCTCCCAAGTCATTAGGTGATAATGTAATGCTATCTTAAAATTCATGGGTAGACGGGTTTCAAATAAATTGTGGTTCATAAACAAAAAATATTTTATGCCTTTTGTCTTGCTTGGTTTTTGTCTGATGAATTTGATCAAATGGTCCCTCGTTTACGTGATAGTACAAAAAGAGAACAGAGATCTACACTTTTATCTGTCTGGTTATATGCAAAATAGATGAATGGCTTGACCGTCCATCTTTCTTTTACCTGGATTATATTATATTAGTTGCCTTGGGTAAGTCGGTTTACCTTTTTCTGTTTGCGTTTAATAAATTTGATACATCCTTGGTCAGTGTGTTTGTGACTGGGAGGATCGGGAGAATAAATTTCTTGAAGTTGAAGGCATACTCAGGAGACAGATTAAGGTTCATGCTCAATCTGCTGTAAGCTCTACTCCTTTTTCTTCGGCTTTGATGTCTTGCTTTAAATTTCTTTCCTAGTCAATTCCTTGCCAAGAAGCATTGATGGTTTTGTTTTACCCTTCAGACATCAGTTATTCCTAGCGTGCAGCCTTTCCATGCAATAGCCTATCCTATAGATCCAATGCTCGCACTAGAAATAAGGCAAGTTGTGTGATTGTTTTGAATGTAAGTAGAATGTAAACTTTACAATTTTGAGTTCTGATTAATTTTTGTTTTTTGTAGTCGTAAATATGCGGCACACAGCTATGTTGTTGCTTCCCGTTATTCTCTTCCTCCTTTCAACTATCCTGCACCCTTCCCTGGTGGGAATGGGAATCGACGCCTTAGGGTGGGGTATGCTTCGAGATCTCTCTCTCTTCCTCTACACCTCTCTTTTCTCCCTCTCCCTGGTCCTTTAATAGGCACTATGGTTTTCAGATATGTGAGTAGTGACTTTGGCAACCATCCCCTATCCCATCTCATGGGCTCAGTGTTTGGCATGCACAACAGAGAAAATGTTGAGGTTTGTAAATTGTTCTTCTCACATATGACCCTAATTATTTGATTTGGCTGTTCGAATATTTTCTATGTTTTTGTCAGTACATTCTAGAATTACTTGTTTGCAGGTATTTTGCTATGCATTGAGTCCAAATGATGGGACAGAGTGGAGGTTGCGAATACAGTCAGAAGCTGAGCACTTCATAGATGTATCGTCCATGTCCTCTGATATGATTGCAAAGATGATAAATGAGGACAAAATACAAATTCTTGTCAATCTTAATGGTTATACTAAGGTAACCTTTCTCTATTTGGTAGTCCAATTGAAACTCGTGAAAGATACGGAGAAAAGAAATATTTTTGCTTTCAGTTGGTTCTGCTTGATTGGTTGGATGAATACTTTTGTGAACCAAATTTATATGAAGATACCTGGTCTACCTCTTATAACACTGCTTGTCATTTCTGTTCTGAAGTGATTGGGATTTTATTTTGTTATTTGTTTGATTGCTTGATATTTCAGGGAGCAAGGAATGAAATATTTGCTATGCAACCTGCTCCTATTCAGATTTCTTACATGGGATTTCCTGGGACTACTGGTGCATCATATATACACTATTTGGTCACAGATGAGGTTAGAAATCCATAGGTCATTGTTTGGTTATGCTTCCAAGTTCATCCTCTTGTGTTTTTCCGTTTTACATCTTTTGCCTCTTCGTATTGCAGTTTGTTTCACCTCTTCGCTTTTCTCATATCTACTCTGAGAAGCTTGTACACCTTCCTCATTGTTATTTTGTAAATGACTATAAGCAGGTTAGAGTTGATTCCTTGTTTCAGCATGTTTTTAGTATCATGTTTTTGTCTGGGTTCCATAACTTGCTTCTTTACATTGCAATTGTCACTAGAAAAATCTTGATGTCTTGTATCCAAATGGCCTGCCTAAGAGATCTGATTATGGACTACCTGAAGACAAATTTCTCTTTGCATGTTTCAATCAGCTGTACAAGATGGATCCTGATATTTTCACAACGTGGTAAATATATGTCAGTTTCTTAATCCTGTTTTACTTGCCTGTTTTATCTTCATACCTAAGTCTTCTTGCAATCAAACTTAGGTGCAATATTCTTAAGCGTGTTCCAAATAGTGCTCTTTGGCTGCTTCGATTCCCAGCTGCTGGTGAAACGAGACTTCGCGCATGTAGGTCGCATCTGTATTCTGTAGATTTTCTAGTGGCATCTGTTTCTAGTGATCTCTTCTGCACTGTGAAATATGCCTTGAATTATTGTTAGTGTTGTTATTAAAATAATTGGTTCTGGTGTGATTCAGATGCAACTCAACAGGGCGTGCAGCCAGATCAGATTATTTTTACTGATGTTGCCATGAAAAGTGAACATATAAGACGCAGTGCCTTGGCAGATCTCTTCCTTGATACGTAAATATTTAAATAAATCCTAGAACCTCTGTTCTTTTTCCTCCAAACTTGCGATATAAATTGATTCAGATTTCCTCTTAAATTTTTCTCTCTTTAGGCACATTAAAATCTGTGGCTTACATTTCATTGTACTTATGCTTTTTTATTTGTTTTTGAGTAGACCATTATGCAATGCACACACAACAGGCACCGATGTTCTATGGGCTGGTCTTCCAATGGTGACCCTTCCACTTGAAAAGATGGCTACTAGAGTTGCTGGTTCTTTGTGCCTGGCTACTGGTGTTGGGGAGGAGATGATCGTCAGTAGGTATGTGACCAACTATCTAATTAAAGGAGCAAAGAACACTTCTCGTTACTAAAATAGCATGGATTGGATGTTAATTGATTTAGCTTCCTAGCATTCTTTGACGGAGATAGTGGCACATTTCTTCTTAGCTTCTTTTCATGGTCAACATACCCCCAAAATATAGAATAATAATAAGAAGCTGCGGCTAATGATAAAAAGAATTTTGAGTCTTAATATTGACAAAAGGTGATGGGAGTGAGTGGTTTACCTGCCTGCACATAACTTCTTGCCAGGCTAACATTCCACTTATAAACCATGACCATGAATTTTAGCACTCTGCCATTTTAGGTTCCTTGAATGAAATGGGTTGCTGATAAAATTAAGGGGTCAAGGAAGCATTTTTGGGAATAAAATCGAGTTGTCTTAATCCATATGCGCTTTCCTGAGTTAAGAAGCATTCAATACTGTTGCTTTTGTCTTTTTCCTTTTTCTTGCTGATGATGGTGCCTTTTCTTTTCAGTTTGAAAGAATATGAAGAGAAAGCAGTGGCACTTGCTCTAAATCGTCCAAAGCTTCAAGAGCTTTCCGATAAATTAAAAGCAGCCAGAATGACTTGCCCTCTTTTTGACACAGCACGCTGGGTGAGATTCTTTTTTTTTTTTTTTTTTGCCGTTTTTTTATCATTTTAATTGGTACAGAGATCTTTATATTTCATGCTTGAATTCAAGCAAAGCTTACCTCAACAAACTTTGGATCTGTATTCATGGTTTAGCATAGAAGAATGAGTTCATGATCAATGCTAACAAGATTTGAGTTAAAATTCATAAATTCAGGTTAGGAACCTTGAACGGGCCTACTTTAAGATGTGGAATGTGTATCGGTCAGGGCAGCAACCCCAACACATTAGAGTAACAGAGAATGATGAAGAATTTGCTTAGAGGTGGGGGTGCATTGTAGATAACGCCGAGGGCATTGGGGTAAATTTATTTTGTAAGGTAGAAAGATTGTTGAGGACTCCTGAGTGTGATTTGTTGTGGATACTCACTTTTCAATGATTAAGATAACCTATGTCAACACCTTCAATTCTGTAAGTTTCATTAACCCTCGTGTTTTTTATTATTATCTAATTTTAGGCTTAAATGTAAATTAGTTCTCAAACTATAGTGTGCTTTTATGTTTGGGTTAAAAATGATACTTTAAACTTTTAGGCATTTACATCATGAAATGTTGCATTTTTTTTATTTTACTTAAAATAAAAGTTAAAAGAAAAGGTGGAACTAAATTAAATGAAGTTAAAAAGAAAATTAATTCCGGTCACCGACTTTCTATATGAGTAGTTATTGTCTTTCCTTGGAGTTATTTTTACGGTGTATAAAGTGTTTGCTTCTTTGTATTAGAAGTTTTAGGAGAAAGGTTTAAGGCTTCCTCCTTACTATGCTAGATGTAGATAATATTATTCTGTAGTCTTTCAGGCGACCATTTGTCCACATGGATTGCCATCTTATATCTGCAAAATTCTTAAGCAACTCCTTTTTCAACGTGCACCACATTCTTTTTAATAGAAGGTTGTCATAATTTGTTTGTCCTTGCCTTGGAAAGAGCATCCTTTTAAGCTTAGATTAGATGAATGGAAGATTGTCATGTCAAAGCTAAACTATTATCACCTCTATAAATCCAAAGAGTAATGGATTGTTTTGTATAAAACCGGTTAATTTATCTTCTAATATTATTCATCATGTTTAAATTATAATAAAGCTTAACGATAACTTTGTATCTTGTTTTTGTACTTTAGTATTTAAATTTAAACTATTATTTTTTACTCGGCTGAATTTTTTGTGCAACGGTGGTAAAAAAATTGATTTGTCTTATGGTGCTAATGCGGTTCATCTAATTACTCGTACTATGTTATGTGATAATTAAGATTATTTAAATAAAACCATTTAATTTTATATATATATATATATATATATATATATATATATATTGACTTCTAACTCATTGGCAGTCATTACGGTCAAAAAACGTGCCATCTCTATATTTTCTAATATTATATGAATTAAAAATGGTAAAAAGCATAACTCAAAAAAATTTAAAATTTAAAATATATAAATATAAGTTTTTAAAAGTCAAAATAAGGTATAAACATTAAAAAGTTTAGAAACATTTTCTAATTTTAATAAATTGCAAAAAGAAAAACTTAAAAGTTTTCAAAAGTATATATTTTAAAAAAATGAAGTTAGACTTTCAAGTCTTAAAATTTTGAGTTTTTCTTTTTGCACTTTTTGTAGACTTAAATATTTTTTTAATTTTTCTATATTATTTTGATTTTTGAAATTTATATTCATATATTTTAGGAATTTTTAAAGAAAAATTTTAACTTTTTGAATCATTTATATATTACATTTTTTTATTATTTTTAATCAATATAACATTAAAAAAACATAAATGACGTGTATGTGGAAGGTTAACTTTAGTCAACGATGATTAAGATCTAGTCGATAGTGTACTAAAGTCAAAGTTAAATTTTTTTAAAAAATTTAAGATTAACGTTTTTATTTTAAATGAACTCAATTGTTAAATGATACAATGTGATTGCTTAGATGTGTCACGTTGTATATTTTAATTTGTGTCACATGACAATAAGTTATTTTAACTGAATCGAATAATGAAATGCTAATTTAAATATTAGTTTAGGATTAAAGAATTTTAGATATCAAAGTGAAAAAACAATGACTAGTTGGGGTTAAATTTAGGATTAAGCATTATACTAAAGACGAGCAAACATGAATCTTAAGAAGCACTCAAAGCCATTTGGGGCTTTTTTACATTAGTATTATAAATAAAAATTAATACTAAAATGGTATGTCATGGTAATTAAATATCAAAATGGCATGTTTAGGGGTGATGTCTTTCTCATAGGCGACGTCATCATTCTTTTAATAAATTTTATTTTTTATTTTTTTAAAAGAGATATAATTTTACTAATCGTGTCCTGTACATAAGCGATACTCCTTTATACTCATTATATACAGTTAAAGCATGGGTCAACTTTGACTCGTGACCAGCCCGCCCAAGTGAAGCCTTTTGGACTGGCGGCATTGGTGCTAGTCACTAGTCCCCTCTGTCATGCCTAGACATTGTACTTTGCAGTGATGAGTCCCTTCAAAGGAAAAAAAAAAAAAGATGATGAGGGACCTTATAAGCATGTTCCCCCTTGTAGAAGAAGGGTTGCTAGTGAGAAAAAAAAAAAAAAAAAAAGAGGGAAAGAAAGGAGAAGGAGGAGAAGAAAGAAAGGAAAAGAAGAAGAAGAAAGAAAGAAAAAGAGAAAGAAAAAAAGGTAATTAATTTTTTTTTTAATTTAAAGGGATTAGTTTTTTTATTTAGTTTAGTGTTTTGTGATTTGTTATGAAAGTAAAATTTTTATTTTTTTAACTAATTTAAAGTTATTTTGTTAGTAATTTTTTATTAGGTTATAAATTGTTTGTGTTGAATTTAGTGTTTTGTGAATTTTTATTAATTTACATTTTTTGTTTTCTTAATTATTTTATATTAATTTTGTTAGTAATTTTTTATTATGTTATAAATTATTTGTGTTTAGTTTAGTGTTTTGTGATTTCTTATGAATGTAATTTTTTTTTGTATTTTTTAAATTAATTTAAAGTTATTTTGCTATTAATTTATGGTTAGGTTATAAATTGTTTGTGTGTGTTTAGTTTAATGTTTATTGTGATTTTTATGAATGTAAAATTTGTTGTTTTTTTTTTAATTGTTTGAAAGTTATTTTGTTAGTAATTTATGATTAGGTTATAAATTGTTTGTGTGTGTTTAGTTTAGTGTTTATTGTGATTTGCTATGAATGTAAATTTTTTTTAATTATTTTAAAGTTATTTTGTTAGTAATTTATGATTAGTTTATAAATTGTTTGTGTTTAGTTTAGTGTTTTTTAAATTAATTTAAAGTTATTTTGTTAGTAATTTATGATTAGGTTATAAATTATTTGTTTAATTTAATGTGTATTGTGATTTGTTATAATGTAATTTTATTTTATTTTTTGATTTATTTGTTTGGCAATTTTTACTAATTTATAGAAATGTTGATTAAATTTATTTTTATATAATTTTATAGGTTGTTTGAAAGAAACTAAACAAGTATGTTTCTATTTTATTTTTTGTCGATTCGTATGTTTTTTTTTTGTTTAGATAGTTTATGTTTATTTTAATTATATTATTATTTTTTTTATGTAGGTGAAATATGGGAAATTATGAGATTTTTTATTGTGTTTTTTACTGTGTTTTTTGTTACTCACGTATTTACTATGTTTTTACTGTATTTTTTTTTATTTCTCAAATTCCATTTATTGTGTTTTTTGCAACAAGCTAAATAGATTTTTTTTTAATTACAGATTTGCAACAAATGGGTTCTTTGATTAATAATGATGATCACATATCAAGTACTATTAAGGATATGGTAATAAAATTGTTATTTGTTACTCACGTCATTTACAGAGTTAAATTAGATTATATTAACTATTTTGCTACTTTAATAACGTCAGGGTACATACTGCGCATTGAGGGGTCATGTTAATAATGTATGCTTTCTGCCAGATGAATGCGTAATGCCATACTTGGAGTTAGTCGGATTCAGATCAGCTGCATTGGTCCGGACCTTTAATCTACGGTATGACTTAATATCGCTTTGGTTGAGTGATGGTGTACGGAGAGCCACACATTTCATTTGCTGTGTGGGGAGTGCACCATCACTCTATAGGATGTTGCACTGCAGCTCAGGCTCCCCATCGACGGGATTGTAGCCACAAGCATAAGTTCAATCTTTAGGTTGGCCGCCCTTTGCTATAACTTACTGAGACGCTCGCCCAATGAGAGAAAATTTACGGGTTTGAGGTTTTCATGGCTAAAGACCAATTTCGAGTATTTACTGAGTATTGCCAGTGAATGGGAGCTGATGCATGTCGTTCGAGCTTACATTATACACATTATAGGGAGTGTACTCATGCCGAATGCAAACGGAACAAGGTCCACTTGTTCTACTTGCCCATATTATTGATTTGCACAACATCCATTCGTACAGTTGGGGTTCAGCAGTGTTAGTTATGTTGTATTGCGAACTTTGTTGGACGAAAAATTCCCCTGCGGTGGACATAGGCGGATGTCTCATATTGCTACAGTCTTGGGCGCTTTACCGGATGCCATTCTTGGCATCGATTAGTCACCAATCATATGTATTTCCACTCGTGAATAGGTGATGAATTTTTACTCATTATAACAATTAGTTATTTTTTTCGGATGATATTATTCTAACAATTTGTTTCGTAGATGGAGCACTAATCTGGAAATCGAGAGGTCATACACAGTTTCAATATACCGTCTGATGATTGAGAATTATGCTGGAGAGGGGTAAGTTTTTCCAATATTCATATTTTATTATATTATCACACTCGACCCGCGTTAATATAATCATGTTATTAATTGTGCAGTTCATTTGGATGTCGTATTCTGTCCTAAAAATTATGGCGGTTATTCCCTCGTTTGTCCACGTCCACTCAAACCTATGGTACATTAACGCACCCATTATCACTTTCCAGACAGTGGAGTGGTATCATGGTAATCGAGTACTCCAGCAGTTCGATTGCATACAGTATATCCCGATGCTGTCAGTACAGTTAGGGGACATCCACGGGATTAACAGAAAGGGGAAACATGGAAATAATTGGGCAGAAGTGCATGAAGAATATATTGCAATGTGGAACAACCGGTTGGGGCAGGTACCTCAGATGGATCGTGCTTTGGATCTGCAGCTCTCGTTAGTGTACATACAGTGGTACTTTGAGATGGGGAAATTATTTTTGTTCGTTAGGCAGTCGATGGTAGTCCCCCTAGACATGACACGACTTGGGCAACCCTTCCATCCCCTTCCACATCTGCCTTCTGCACTTGAGCCAGAGCCGGAGCTACATTCTGGAGGATAGTTCTTATCATCCAGACTTGGGGGGCAATGGCTATTTCCCGGGCTCGTCAGGCCACGGATATTATTCAGAGTTTGATATCTTCAGCCCACTACCATCACAGTACTCCACTCTTCCCGGCTCAAGTTCATCGATGGCATTTGAGGCATATGATTTTTCATTTATGTTTCGCACACCCCCATATGCAGGTGAAGAGAACGTTGATTGCCGCAATCACCCGCAACGTGAACGTCGACCTCCACAAAAATATACCCCTAGGACCACACCATCAGATCATCAATTTTAGGGGTTTTGTGCAATTTAAATAGTCAATTTTGTATTTATTTAATGATTTTTTTGCCTAAATAATACAAATTTGCAGAAACTATTCTCAATAAATTTTAAAATTTTATTTTTTTATTTAATGAACTATTCTCATCAAATTCACATCAACATAAAATGCGAATTAGTTTATATATATATATATTTTTTTTTAAATAGCTTTACTTTGGGTAAAATATATTTATTTTAATATTAAAATAAAAGGATTTTATGAGTAAAAATCATAAGTTAAGGGCTTATTTAACTACAAAAATAGGTAAGGGCTTGTTTAAACACAATATAGTGAGTTGAAGGGGAATAAAAAGAAAATGATAAATAAAGAGGGCTTACAAGGCAATTAGTCACATTTAAAGAGGGCTTATAAAGCAATTAGCCACATTTAAGGTTTGTTTAAACTCAAAATGGAAAATTTCAGTTATTAATCTTGTGGACATGCCATTTCAGTTATTAATTTTATTTTTTGTATTATTTACGTAAAAAAAGTCTTATTTAATTCTACAAAAATATAATTGCAACAAACTTTAGACTAACTTTGAAATTCAAATTAGATTAATTGCAACAAAATTTAGAAAATTTTAGATCCAATCCTCTCTACATGTAGTGAATGTAATTAATGCGAGCATTTACTCCGATTAATAGGGGTTGATAAACATCTCAATTCCTAGTCAACCGCGATGATTATCCAATATAGTAGTTTCGGTGCAAGCATTTACTCCAGTTATGACCAACTAATCTGCATACACTACACAGCTCTTTGTTGGATTTCTCCCTAATGTCCATTTTATTATGGATTCTAGATGATTGCGGACGACCTTTCAGGTTCCTACGTAACCCTTTGTCTGGGACAAGCTCGAAAGTTGTCGGAGGCATTTCCCATGTAGTCAGGTCAAGCAGGACAGTGAACTCATTCTCCCAGACATGCAACGTGCGTGCAAGGGTGTACACCTCATCGATAAATTGTTTAACATTGAGCGAGACTTTAGCACAAGCTACCACGACATGTGCACAGGGATAATAAAGTGTTTGGAACCTCCTGTAATCGCACCGTCTGTTTTAGAGATCAACTCTATAGGACTTAGGTGGTATACTGGGTTGATAACCAATGGTCTTTGTAACTTGAAACGTTTCATTACGTCGTGAATATACTTCTACATTCATCGACCTCACCATCCGATGATTTGCAACCATTGCATCCCTAACATCTTCAACAAACACGTGTCTCACCTTCATCTGGTTGATTGTTGCTGGCCCATTCTTGGTATTAAGGTAGCCAACCTATAGAACGTAGCCGAGAAGACAGATGAAATCGAAAGATGTTGTGTTTTCATCAACATGGAGTTAACCTCCTCCGCCAAGTTAGTGATCATATGAACATAATGAAAGCCCTCGTCGAAGCTTTGAGCCCATTACCACGGCTCCATGGTACCCAACTATTGTCGGAAAGGTGTTTTTGTTTGACCCTCCATGTCACTCTCAAGTCGAGTCATCTTTTGCTGAAAAATATGTGCATTTAGCTCGTACGCTGTGTATGTATTAAGAAAATTTAACTTACAGTCTCGCCTTACAACATTAGGATATATATTGAAAAGATAAGGTTATCCTTTACCCATTCTCACAACTTGTCTTCGCCAATTTTCCTTCTTATAATCTCGATAGAAGTTAGCCGTGATGTACCCGATGTAGTAAACGAATCTCCATGGCACACTGGAATGCCTAATGGGGGTAAGTAATCATTTCTCTCTATCGGAGATGATGCAAATATTATCATTACCAATAACATACCTCTGTAGGTTCGTAAGGAAGAATTCCTATGATTCCATGTTCTCCTTATCTACGATAGCAAACGCAATCAGGAGCATGTTCTTGTTCCCATCTTGAGCAAGCGCAAGAAGTAGGATCTGTGCATATTTACTGTATAGTCAGGTCCCATCTATTTGCAGAAACGACTTGCAGCTGGGAAATGCACGCACGTATGAATTAAACGTCCAGAATATCTGTTGGAAAATTCTTTTTCTCAGTTGTAGTTGGTCATCCGAATCGTAATAAGGTCGTGTCTGCAACTTAATGACAGTTCTCGGCATGTATTCCCGCATAGTGACTATCCATCCCTGTAGCTCATTGTATGACACATCAAAATCTCCGTACAATTACTCTATTGTCATTTGTTTAGCTATTCATGCCTTCCAATATGATACTCGTTACTGGAATCATGCCTGCATTTTGGAAATCAGTACCGAAACTTTAATGGTCGGCATGTCCTTTACCATTGGCATGATGCACGTATAGATAGTTTTAGAATCAAGTTTTCGATGATCTTCTGTCATACGTGTTGAAGTGCATGTGTGAGGCCCAACAAATTTTTGTATCTCCCACATCTATGACTTCTAGATAAATACGGCTCGTACCCACCAATTGTAGCCTTCTGCCGATCCCCAACACTCCCCAATATATAATGTCGACTTAGACACGGTGACTTTGTAGTCCACTGATATATTCATGCTATACTGCTTAATGAAAATACGCATTCTTCTTTACTTTCGAATCTCTGGCCCATGAACAACTCCTCAGGATCAGAATCTATGGCCAGCCGGTGAGTAGGTAGTATTTCAAGGTACTCCGCGAACTAGACTATGTGCGCCACATCGGGGTCTATGAGCGACATGTGTGCCCCATGATTATTGTGTATCACAATATGTCAAATATGGTTCCCGACTAAAGACGCGTTAACGTTTTCATTATCATTCACACCTTTATCGTTAATATCATCTGGGACCTCGTCTACATTGGGATCACTATCACTATCGACCTTGTAATCAAAAGGATCACTACTATTGTATATATCATCACCAACCACATCAGTCTCGAGTACAGTATTAAGATTGATGTTGATCCCACGTACAGTCGATTGACTATCAATGTACGATATCGGAACCACCATACATGGCTCTTGAGCTCCATGTTCTTCACCTAATGGAGTGGGATCTTCAGCTGGCTCCACACCAGCTAACTCAGCAAATAACTGAATCGGTGCATTTTGGTCGCTTTGATTCTCATAATAAAGAGTGACCATTGTCTCCACATCGTCTACAAGTTCCATTTCGGTGAATTTTATGGGATCTGTCGAAACTGGAAACTTGTAGAAAAGTTTCGAGATCCTTCTCCCACAATATTTAACAATTTTTGCACTAATCCTTTCCTTCATATCATCAAGCGAGACATTTCTATTAAATCTCATTGCTATTTGTTAGCAACATTCAAATATACATCCCACGGTTGTTGTCAAAATTACTCCATCAAAATAAACGCAAACGAAAAACTGATTATCCATCTTCATTATTAAATCTGTTAAAAAAACAAATAAAAATTCTCAAAACAATTTCGAACAAAAAAAAATACTTACATAAAAATTTAATGAATAAAAAGAGATCAAAATTATAACAATATGCAAAATTTTTTATTCATAAGCTTAGACTTTTTCAGTTCTCATTTCGTACATGCACAACTATATTTATTCATTTTTTTCACATTCTCTGCTCTTTAACATATATCCTTACATTTAGCCATTTAAACTCATTTCTACGTTTTCTTTTATCTCGATTCTATATCTTCATCTGAGAAATTCTCTATATTAAATTCTGAATTCTCTACAAATTCATCTTCTACAATCTAATTTGGAAATTCCTCAAGATCTTCTTCCTCTTCAATCTTTATAATGGGTATTGAATTTATAAATTCTCTTGGTAATTTCCTAACAACTAATTTATCCCCATCCATGGCATGCCAAAGACATTTTGCTTCGCAGTCACCTTTCGAGAACCTACACTTTGTCTCGCTATTTTCCTTGCTCCATAAGAGATGATAAACTTTACGAAGTATATAACTATATTCCAATAGGTTCGTGGTACCAATGTCTTCCAAAGTTTGTCTAAAATGAATTGATGTTCCCGTTCTATTAATGTCCCTATAAGGGTCAAGTATTGTGCTTTATTCTTTCTAACCAGTTCATGACCTTTCCATAATAATTCTTGCATCTTTTGATTTACAGTAATAAGGCGTTGAACAATGTCTTCTTCTGGTTTCATTCTATAATCTTGCAATTCTCTCATCATCTTATCAACTTTCTCCCTTTGTGCTGAAGTTGTTATCTCATCAGACAATATCAGATTTATTGTCATTTCTACCAATATCTATGACAAAAAATATTTTTTTTTCTAGATTTTCAGTTTTTATCTATTTTCCTCTAATGTCATCACTAGCTAATAATTAATTTATAATAGTTACTAACAAAATAACTTTCAAATAAATTAAAAAATATTAAAGATTACATTTATAACCTAACAAATCACAATAAACCCTAAACAAACAATTAACCTAATCACAAGACTTACTAACAAAATTAATAAAAATTTATATTCATAACCTAACAAATCAAAATAAACATTAAACTAAACAAATAATTTATAATACTAACTAACAAAATAAACTAAAAATAACATGAAACAAACTACACAATACTACCAAAATAATTTATCTTCATCATAATCTATTCTATATAAAAAAAACAAAAATACATTATCCTTCTTTTTTTTTCTCCTTTCTTTCTTCTCCCTTTCTTCTTCCTTCTCTTTTGCTATTTTTTTTTAAAAAAAAAACCCTCATTCTCATCTTCACCGGGACTATTAAATAGGGTGCTAAAATTGGACCATTGGTGCCACCTATCAGATAGGGGTCACTAGTGCCACCTATCAGATAGGCACCACCCCATTTTATACCATTTTTGTATTTGTACACAGGGCCGTGTACTAGATCCGAATATTTTCTACAAGTAGTGCCGCCTATGTAAATGGCACCACTAATAAAATAATATTTTTTAAAAAATCAAAAATAAAATTTATTAAAAAAATCGTAATACCGCCTATGAGAAGGACATCACCCCTAAACATATCATTTTAGTATATAATTATACTGACATACTATTTTGGTATTAAATTTTTTTGTTTATAATATTAACGTAAAAAAGGCACGATTTGGCTTTCAAAGTCAAAAGGTAATGAAAGTACAAACAGAAAATATTTATTAAACGAAAACCTATCAAGTAGAAAAAAAATCTTGACATATAAGTTGCATACAACTCTATAAAAGATTTATCAAAAATTATATAATAATTTGATCAAAATAATATAACATAAACAGTTAGGGCACGTTTGGTTCGCTGTAATGGAATAGAGGCGTAATGAAATAAAGACGTAACGGAATAGAGGCGTAATGGAATAGAGGCGTAATAGCAATTCAATTATTTGGTTGAATGTAATGGAATAGAGGCGTAATAGTATTCTTGTGTTTGGTTGAATGGAATAGAGGCGTAATAGTATTCTTGTGTTTGGTTGAATGGAATAGAGGCGTAATAGCATAAGGAAAAAAACTAAAATGACTAGAATACCCTTAGTAAAAATTTTTTAGGTAGATGATTTATTGTTATTGTTATTAAATTTTAATAAGATTATTAATATAAATAATAAATAATTTAATAATAATTTAAAATAATTATTATTAAATATAATTTAATAAAAATATATAATTTAATAAAATTCTTAATATAATTATTCTTATATTAATTTACTAAAATCATAATATATAATAATATAAAAAAATATTTAATCTCATTTATTATTTTTAAACCGCAATACAATGTGCTAAAACATCATTAGTGAATCAAATAATTTAATTATTCTACAAAAAAAATTAGAAGTAATAAATAACTTGAAAATTATATTTTGCATAAATATAATTTTCAAATATTAACAAACATACCCTAAATTAAATTTCAGGTATAATTTTAAAATTTACCCCAAAGATTTAGTGTACTTCTTGACCTGAACTTGACAATTAAGTTTATTTTAGTACTTGTATATTTTTTGTCCACTTTAATAATTGAACTTGACAATTAGATATATTTTAATCTTTGAACTTGAAATATATAAAATTTTATTGACATAACTCTTTAATAATTGAACTTGACAATTAGATATATTTTAATCTTTGAACTTGAAATATATAAATTTTATTGACATAAAACTTTAAGATTGTCTCACATCATTAAATTTGGACGGAATATAAATTCATAGTCAAAATAGACCTACTTGTAAAGTTAGATACTAAAGTAGACCTCAACAACATATAAGTATCAAAACGAAACTAGCTCACAAAGCGGAACTTCTTATGAAAGAAGATAAACAAATTGTGCTACTTGAAGGGAACAACACTGGCACTGGAAAAGCATTCCGTGGTTGAGGACATAAAATCTCTTAAGCACTGCGTCCAGGTTATGAGCTACTCACAGCAACACAGATCACTGGGAAATAGTATGCCCAATTACCTTTTGTATCTCTTCTTGGAACCACATAGACAAGGAGCATTACGGCTCATTTCTCCACTCTTTACCATATTAAACTTGGCAAGATCCAATGGTGTTGAACCCATTAGCTTTTGCACCTGCAAAAGATAAAAAATAAAACGAATGACATTTCCAATGGAGAAAGAGAGAGATGCATAAACTAATACTTGTCATTGATGTTTTAAACTGTGGGAGGGGCATATCCATGCAATCCACCATTATAAACAAAATTTTCTTGATATTTATATGATTTAATTGTTCATCACTCATCCTCCTTCACTGGGTGACTAGCAAGCAAAGCAAACAGGTTAAAATCTACCATCAAAAGGAACAAGGTTATATATATATATATATACCGACATGTACGTATAGCAAGAGGCAGAAAAATATATACAAATCCATATAAGTTCACCCAAAACTTTAAAAAGCACATAATACATAGAAGCTAAGTATCAAAGTACCTAAAATCTGTATCTCACCAAGGCATCCACTAAATGATGGAAGCAAAGCTATCTCTGCTGCTTCATCTAGAAAACTGTCTTTCCATTTAATAAAAAAGGATAAATCATAACAGAATCCAAGAAGAGGCCTAAATAATAAGAATTAGCATGTTAATTGGAACAACATACTTCTGCACATGAGTTTCCCAGTAAATCTGCTGCCAATCAACTGGTTTGACACACTCCGCAAGATCAGGCCAACGAAACTTAAACAATGCCTTCCACGCTGTATCGAAATTCCCATATCTGTAAGAAACTAGCACTAAACAGTCACCTCACATTCTAGTCTTACTTTCTACGCAAAACAAAAAGGGGATCTAGAGATATCGAATCTAACATACCTTCCACGTTTTCTCCCCATTTTTAAGTCATCACTAGAAGGACCATAGTCATCATAGTTCTTAAATGGCCTGCTCAATGAAAGTTAATATCTTTCAAGAATATTCAAGTAGCCCGCATATAGCAGCAACTCAGCAAAAGTTAAACAAGCTATGTCAAGAGGGAAAAAGATTATTGCTACCTTAAGAAAAATCTTTCATAGTCATGCTCATCTGTTAGAAGATTTGTGCATTAGAAAATCTAGTAAAACATTTCTCTACCTATTTGAAAATTTCCCCTTCCTAAGTAAACAATTATCACATTTTGTTCACCCATGACCATTTCAAGCTTCAGTAGGAGCAATCGATATCCAGAATTATTCAGCTATAACAGTTATAAATTTGAAAAACAACTTGAAAACATGCATAAAACTTATAAGGAGCAAAAAATTTAAATAACATTTCACTTTGCAGCTTCTGCAAGGCCAGAGGAGGTAGACATTCTACTAATGAATTGAACAACTCCAGAGGAAGTTCATAGACATGCGGCAAAAGATCATCCCCTGCAACCAACCCAACCAATGATTAAATTTGACCACTATGAACTAAAAATATCAGTTAAAAGGGGGAAATGCATCTCTCAGCAACTAGGCATTTTTAGTATAATGCAAACAGTATGCACTACAAGCATTAAAAAGGAAAGACATAAGGGAAATGTACTGTGAATGAGTTCTCTTTTAAGTGCGTCAATGCTCAGAGACACCAAAGAGGGAACATTCACCATTCTCCACTCTTATACATGAAAAAACAAACAAACAAAATCACACAAGGAAAATAAAATAAAACAAAACAAATGCCCCAAGTCTGAAAGTTGAGTTGCTGTAACACGCAAAAACTGAAGGATTAGATTTAATTGGTTTAGACCATAGTTGAACTAAGTTCAGTGTTCTATAAGGTGACTTTTGGTTTAAGTAATATTTTCGAATTCAATAGGTTGACCTTACCGCTAGTTCATCATTGACGATATTTTAAGGAAAGAAAAGAACTACTGTTGAAGCTTCAAGGACCCAATGAATGAAGTGAAAGAAAAAAGCAATATAGCTTAGTAGTTACCAGAAAGTTTGGGATCGATCAGTGAATAGTTGACGTTTGAAGAGTTGGCTCTTCTGGTTCTGGTTCAGGTTCAGACGAAATCGAGTGAAAGAGAAATGCTTTGCTACTTTTTCATAACATTCAGAAATTGAGCTCTGTACGAATCAACTAACCCTGATTTGTCGCTAAAACGAATCGATAGGGCTTTCTTCTTGTATGTTTTTGAGTTGATGATCATTGGGCTAAACAGGGAGGAACAGAAGACGGAAAGGGGAAGCCGATCGGGAGGGTAAAACAGGGAAGGTAAAGTGAAGCTGCACCTAAACTGAGCAAAAGGGATGGATTAGAAATCGGTGGATTTTACCGATTAGGTCAGTAATGTATTACACCCGTAATAGCATTACCATGAACCAAACAACGGAATAAAGGGGGCTTAAGTGGGGCCCACCTAGTCAATACACCCAACCAAACATGGTGTTATAGTTTAGCGATACGTTAAAGGTATAAACACTCATTCATAAAAACGAATTATAACAAATTACTTAACTTTAATTTATGTCAATTTATAAAAAATAAATTTATATTCTATTTATAAAAATTAAATAAACAAATTATGTGGTCGTCTCAATTATTTTATCCATTTTATATTCTATAAGAGTGTTTAAAGTTTATTTGTTAGATCACTGTTCATCATAATTTTTGGATAAAAAACACTACTGGTCCAAAAAACTGAAGCATGGCACTTAAGCTTGGCTTAACATCGCTTCTTAAAAATGTTTTTGGGTAAAAAAACATCTTTAGAGTCATAAGCAATACTAAATAGATAATTTTTGGAGTTAAAAGTTCTTTTTAACTCAAAAGCAAAAACAATTTTTTTTAGTTTTTGTTTTTGGCAAAAATATTTTCAGGACCAAAGGATAATTTTAACCCTTATAAAGTAATTTATATAATATTTATATTAGGTATTTAATTTCTTTCCTATTGAAATTTATTTTAAATATATAATATTATATATTTAAATTTTTATTGGTTATATTTTTATATTTAAAATTTAGTTTATATATTTAAATTAAATTTTATAAATAAATAATATTTATTTTTTAAAAAATATTTAAAATTTATATTTTATATATTAAAATATTAATAATAAATTATTTTTTATATTCTTACTAAAATATCATAATATTAATTAATTATTTAAGTGACAAATTTTAAAATTGGACGTAAAAGGGACCCATTTTCATTATTTATCAAGCCTTTTAAACAAGGTTCCTCGATTCTAAGTAAACTCAGACTATGAGCGAAAAGAAAATGCGGATCATCCTCTTTAACCTCACATGGGTCTAGTGGACCACACAAGTCGAGGTTCGCCTTCGATCGATGTAGATCCTTGCATTTGTGCATTCTTTGGTCTATAAATAGGTGGTTGGGAAGATAACCCACCTTGATAGAACAAAGATCTCGGAGGTGTTTGCGTCACCCATGGTGAATGAGCGTAACTATGTTGAGTTCCATAAGCCAATGGGATAACGACTACACTCACTGTTGGTGCCTCATGCATAGATGGTCTATACACCGTCGTAGGCATCACCGTCATCAAGAAATGAGATGGCCCGCATGTGTACTACACCGAGGATGGATGACCAACAGTCCAACCTGACATAGGACTAGGAGCAGAAAAATGTGGTGCAACATTTTGTGCTTGTGTGAAAATAAAAGGGTTAGGATATGAACTAGAATAAGGCAGTGCATACTGAAGGGGGTGTGGTGAGGGCAGCGGTGTTGAGGCCGTCGGAGCTAGTTCTTACATGGACGCTGATGATGAGCCCACCTCGCCACCCCTTGGATTTAAAGGGACCCGTCGTGACCTACTCGTATGGGAACGCTGACGCCTCACCTCTTCCCCTAACAAATATGGCTTGCCATGGATCTTAAATCATGACATGTAATCTAGATCACATTCTAACTCCGGAAAGAGAATTGCATCGCGAGTAGATAAAAAATCATACCGATTATTCCACATGTTAATGTATTGCGAGTGAAATACCGACCAATTCGTATCCGGTCGTTGTAAGTCGATACAATGCAGATCATCAAGCTTCTGATGTGCCACAAGAATAGATTGTCGGAATCCAAACTACTATAACACTCTATCCGCCTCGTACATCTCGATGGTAGCATATACTATCAATGGGACCTTAACGTGACAGGCGTTGGGATTCACAAAGAATTCCTCTGAAATTACTGTCCGAATTGTCGAGTCCTTGTATGGTGTCCATTCAAACTATATGAATGTGATAAAAACATTAATTATATATATACTACTAAATACTAAATAGGAAATCGACTACGTTATTTGTATATAGTTCAAAATTAAATAAATACATACATCCCCTTTCAGTCATTGGTCTAATAGAAGAGGTATATCTTCAAGCTCGGTAGGTAATCCCATGTGACTCGAGATCAAATGACAAGTTTAACTCTTATAAAGTAAGTTATATAATATTTATATTAAGTATGTAATAACTTTCCTATTGAAATTTATTTTAAATATAAATATTATATATTTAAATTTTTATTGGTTATATTTTAATATTTAAAATTTAGTTTATATATTTAAAATAAAATTTATAAATAAAATTTAGTTTAATTGTTTAAAAATTATTTAAAATTTATACTTCATATATTAAAATATTAACCATATATAATAAATTATTTTTTATATTCTTATTAAAATATTAAAATATTAATTAATTATTTAAGTGATGAATTTTAAAATTAGAGGCAAAAAGGTCCCATTTTTCATTATTTATCAAGTCTTTTAAACAAGGTTCCCCGAGTCCAAGTAAACCCTCTCAGGCTATGAGTGAAAAGAAAATGCTGAAAAAGATTACAGCAAGGATTCTGAATCCTCCACTCTATTAGCAATAAAATGCAAACATTCCCACAACTGCCTTCTACGCCCTGGTTGGTTGCCGACTTGCATAAACGAAAGTGCAAAGACAGTCCCTGAACTGGACATGAAGAAACTGCGGGTGATTGCAAACAACCTCCCAAATCCTTTCCATTAGTAATATTAGCTTCATCCGGATTTCCTCCCTCATTAACTACCACATCCCGAAATTCAGCATTATTAAATACCCAAAATCTCTATCTATTCCCAACATTCCCATTCCGTCCCTCCTTCCTTGCTTACGGGGTTTCCTTCTATCAACAATCATCCAAGCCCCATACTGTCCTCTAGCCGGCGAGCCATTCCCCCTCCGGTGACTTCTGTTGGGGTTTCGTATTATGATGGCCATCAGTATCCGATTGAAACCCACAAATATCCTGGTTATGCCCATATCGACCACACCCAAAACAAACAGTGGGAAGACCTTCATATCTACCCTTTGAAGAACACCATTGATTCGTATTTTCGACACGAAAGGAGAGCAAAACCAACACAGATAGCCATGCGAGCAAAACAACCTTTCGAACCATTATGCTTGTTAGTCCACCTTCACATCGCGACCAATAATATTACCAATTGTTTTAAGGATGCTTCTTTCACAAAGTCCGGGCAATTGAATCCATACCATTACTTATGGATGATCTTGAGCTGTTGAAAAGAGAGGTGATCATGGTTGAACGGTCAAATACTATCTGAAAACCACCTAAGGTCCTTCCATCAGCGCTTTTGTATAATCCTGTTCATCCTTACACTTAACAAAGTAATAGACATTCTCAAGATCCATGAGTTGAATAGGAGTATTTGACTTAATAAAGCACTGAAACCAATACGTCTCCCTAAAAGCTTAATAACAACAGTCAATCTCCTGTACCCTCTCAAAAGATTTATGGAAGGTAACAAAATCACCCTCTTGTAAAACAATATCCTCCTCCTTAGAGCTTCCAGCATTATTCTTATTACCACCACATAACATATCCTCGAAAAGAAGCTTTCTGCACAGGAAAAACATCCTCCTTAACCTCACACGGGTCTAGCAGATCATCCTCCCAGCCAACTCCGACAGGCGGTAAACAGTTTCCAGATAAAGACATCCCCAAATCAAATTAAAACTAACTTCACTTATATTTATTCAGACTTAAACTAATTTGATAAAGATTGTCCAATAATGCCTTTCAAAAATAAACTAATAAAATATATTTATCTGAATACAATTATTATGTAAATTATGTCAAAAATTAAATATAGAGATAAAATTTTAAATTTTGAGCTTAATATAAAGACTAAAAATAAAATTTGATCATTGTTTTATAATAATAATAATAAAATAATTAAAATTGAAATTGGATCATCATCTTATAATGGAGAGAGAGAATAGCAGAACATGTGCCTCTTGAGATACCAAATTATGTTAAAAATTAAATAAAAAATTAAATATTGAATTTAAGTATAATATAGAGAGTGAAATTGAAATTTAACCCTTATTATATAAATTAAAGAAATCTTAATTGCAATTCAATTATTTTATAATGTAAAAAGCAGGAGATGTGTCCTGTTGGAAAGTCCTAAAGCCTTCTTCATATTTAAATTTTGAACGTAATCTAAAGACTAAATTGAAATTGTACCATTGTTTTAAATTTAAAAAAAAAAAAAACTTTGTTTTTTGGACAGTTGTCAAAAAAGAACGGTTTAAACAATATATAGCTTTGATCGGAAAACCATTGTGCGACAGTCCGAAAGTCCTCTTCTAACTTACCGACCGCCACAAAGCTTTTGTAACTTAATCCTTTTTTTTAAAGGTTATAGGTTTAATGTTTTAAGATTTAGTATTTATCGTTTATAAATAAATTTATTATTTAGTGTTTAATGTTTATAATTTAAAAGTTTAGTGTTTATTTCTAAATAAAAAATAAAATTTAATTATTTAGAATTAATAATATAATTTATAAATAAATAATAACTTTAAATCTAAATATTAAATACTAAACCTTAAATCATATATATTAATTTAAAGATAAATTATTAAAATAATCACTTTTGTTTATCTCAAATTATATTTTAATTATTTATATTTGAAATGTTATGTTTTAGTACTTACATTATCATGTTGTAACATTTTAGTCACTAAGTCATTAATTGTTGTTAATGACGTAACGGTAAGCTGATGTGGCATATTAAATCATCACTTCAAACAAAAATTTTAATTTACACAAAAAAACCAAAAATTTTAAGTTAATTTATACAACCGGTCCCCATATTTTTTTTCTTTTATGTTTTTTTAACTTCTTTTTTTCATTCTCTTCTGCGTCTCCCTCTTTTTTCCCCCTTCTCTATTTCTTTTAACGTAATTTTTTCTTTGTTTTCCATTTGTTAAAACTAGTCCCCATACTTTTATTTTTTTGCACAATTTAATTTTTTTTGAGTAAGGCAAGCTTATGGACTAGCTTTAACAAATGAAAAACATAGAAAAACTATGTTAAAATAAATGAAGAAGGGAGGAAAATAGAGAGAGAAGCAGAAGAGAATGGAAAAAAAAAGAAAGTTAAAAGAACATGAAAGAAAAAATTAAATTGCTCACAGTGAAAAAAATATAAGGACCAATTGTAGAATTTAACCTAAAATTTTCGTTTGATACGATGATATAACGTGTCACATCAACTTATCGTTACACCGTTGACGGCAATTAACGACTCAATAACTAAAATGTTACAACACGATAACATAAGTGACTAAAATGTAATCTGAGGCAAACAAAAGTGATTATTTTAATAGTTTACCCTTAATTTAAACGTTAGCTCTAATTTAAAATCTTAAAGTAAATAAAATCAATGGTTTGATTTGACTGTAAGTCCCAATGGAACCTAAGGTCTGTGAGGATAATATGACCCTATTTTATTATCCCGTTAGTTCTATTTTAGAATTCTACGTTCATATATACGTACATGGTTTAATTTATAAAGGTTAAAAAAAAAGAAAGAAGGAAGATGGAAGCTTAGCTGGCCTAGAATTGTTGGATTTGCATAAGAAATGTATGATGTACGTAAAGGATGAGAGTGAATGCAGGAGTTGGAACTTGTTCTACAATTCTCACAATAACACTTCCATACATACAGCATCGATCTTGCTTTGAGTTTTGTTCTATAGTATTCTTTAATTATGAAAAATAATAAAGAGGCATAATCAATCATTATTATTATTCCTTACCAAAGAAACAAAGGTGAGAGTGTTGTAAATCTAATCTCGACAAACAACCATACATTTACAGTTGCGCTCATTATTTGGCAAAGGTTGACAACTACAATTCATTGCCATTCCTGAAGCTCCAACCTTGGCATTTATGGCTAAGAAACAATCCCAACCTCCTTTGATGCCGCATTGCCCTGCTATCTTTAGTTCAGTCGGGCAAAATTTAATCTCCCCTACAAACATTAACAATATGTTAAAACCAAAAAAGAATAAGGGAAGTATTTATTGAGATTGGAAGAGAGTACCTTGAGAATGTGAAGGTGAGACCAGAGCTAGCCAAAATGCAACACAAAGCATGGGGATAGTAATTGACTTGTTCATGATTTTCTTCCGATCTTCCTACTACTTGCTTTAGCTAGTGGTGTGGTGCAGGCTCATAAGCATGAGTTGGTAAAGATTTATAGGTCTCCTCGTATGGACAACAAATCTCAAAACAAACATTTTACAATCCCAGATTGGTGACGGGTTTTTAAAGAAAAAGATTTAACAATGAAAGGGGTTTACTGGCATATAATACAATATCTAATTATATTTTTAAAATATTAGAATATTTAATTTTCTTATAATTGATATACTTCCAGTTTTGTATATCTTTTGAGGTGATGATTGTGGAGAATCAATTTTAAGGGACAGATTAAGAGTTAAATCTCTTGACAATTTTAAAATATATGAATTAGTATTTGATTCTTTATAAAATATAAAACATAAATCGTATTTAGGCATTATAATGTGTTGGTAAATGAGTTGTAACAGTCTAATGCAATTGACTTTAGCAACTGCCATGACTTATTTCGTTGTTAGTATTTTTGACTGGTTTCAAATGTTCATTTTTGTGCCATTATTGAAAGCATTTTGTGCAGCAAATATTAAGGTATAATTTAGTATGATTACTATTTCTTATTTGAGGAATATGATGAAGAAGTTTAATTGAAAAATATCTCTACTTTTATCTCATTCCATATAAAATTTAATTGGTGTAGAATTTCAAAATTTTATTCTTATAACACTAATTTGATTTGTGAATACCTCCATCTCTGTCCTCAATTTAGACTTAATTGAACCCCGATAAGTGGCATAATTTATGTTGCCTTATCTGCTTATTTTTGAAATGGAGATGATAATGTGAATTTTTTTTTGGCTATAGGATGTTCCCATGGTTAATTCTTCATTTGATCATTGTTTCCCTTATAGGCTTGATGTTATTTTTTACAATAATTTTGGTCTCTACTTAGGAGTATAAATTAGGTTTTGCTTGCAAACCTCAAAATGGTTACCTTATCATGCTAAAGTTATCATTGTCATATCACTTTTTATAGAGAGGCTTATATTGCATTAACTTGTCTGTACATTTGTGTTTTGTGATGCATCATATTAGAAGCTGATGAACTATTGTTCTTGATTTTTCATTTGATCTTTATCTTACTTGTAAGCTTATTTAATTATTATTATTTTAAACTCAACTCGATTCTCTTCTACGGGGTTATAAGTTAGGTTCTGGCGCATATTACAAGGTCGAAAGTATCTGCATGTTCTTGTTACATTGATATGAATTTGGCTAGAGATGTTATAAATTATGAGGCTTAGCGTAATGTTATCGGATCATTTGGTACTAATGGTTGCTGATATCTTTGATGTGGATCCTCACGTACTGATCAGCCATATGGGGGGGGGGGTATTTGCACATTTAACCCAAAGAATAATGAGCCGTGTTCTGCAGCTCCACCTAGTCGACTAACCTTTGTTGTAATCATCCAAAATTATTGTCGTAGCTTTCTATTTCATACAGTTCAAATTGCAATAATACACCCCACGGACGATTACCACCTGATGCCACTTTTTAAATTGCAATATTCGATACAGGGAACCCGAAGGGATATTTAAGAGAGGTTATACCCTTGTATATATGTATATTTATACAGTGTATATTGTTAGAAAAAGGGAATCTGCGAAGGACTTCCATGAATAATTAAGTCCATCATATACACTTATGTCATATTTATAATTTTACATGTTATACCAATGATTCACTCTCCACATAATTTCAGGTAGCAAGAGCCGATGGTAGTGCGATCGACCAATGATTTTTTCTGTAAACCTCCCCCATGCATCTAGGAGCAGGGTCACTTTACCACCTTCCGCAAGCCTTTTCCCATGCGTGTGGGAGTAGGTCACTCTACCACCTTCTATAAGCCTCTCCTATGCGTCTAGGAACAGGACCACTTTACCACATTCTGTAAACCTTTTCCCATGCCTGTGGGAATAGGTCACTCTACTACCTTCTTTAAGCCTCTCCTATGTGTCTAGGAACAGGGCCACTTTATCACCTTCCGTAAGCCTCTCCCCAGGTGTCTGATAGCAATGCCACTTTACCACCTTCCGTAAACCTTTTCTCATGCGTGTGGGAGTAAGACATTTGGGCCCCTCCATGAACCCTTTGAGCTTTCAATGAAATTAAGACATATCTTCTACATTCGGTTTCCTCCGTGAACCTTTTGTGCTCTCGGTGAAGGTGAGGCATATCTTCTTCATAAAAATCAAAGTTAGGTTAATGAATAAATTTTATAACTATAAGCACACGTACTTTATTTCTCCATATCAACAATTATGTTCTGATCAGCACTATAATACCATCTTCTTGCAGCACTTTTTCAATATAACTCGTCAAAAAACTCAAGCCAAAAGCTATATTCAAACAGTAAGTGTACTTGTTTGCAAACATTAAGCATACTTGTTTGCGAACATGATTGAACATGTTCACAACAATATTCATAAATAATAAATAAACAAACAGACAATAAATAAATAAAAATATATCTTATTTTTTAGATATAAAAAAATCAATTGTATTTATTAAATGGCTTTAAATAACATGAATGAATTTATTCACGAACATAAATGATTTGAACAAACTTTTTTTTTATATTTGATTAGTTTAATAAATTAGCTTCAAGATCATGTTCAAAATTATTTATTTATCTTAAAAAATTAAGATAAATACATGAAAATCAAACTTCATTGAACGCTTTATTTATATAGAGATAGAACTAAGATACATTTCATAGTGAGAATATAGAACTAATATGGCTGTCGAGTGAAGAAGACTAGACAGCAGGCAGCATTGGGAGGGAGGATGTAAGCAAAAATAGCAGATAATCAGATATTTAATTTATGTAGTTAGTTATTTTTATAAATAAAATAAAACTATTCATAACTTTTCCTCAATTTTTAAATAAAAGGATAAATACATTTTAGTAGGTTCGAACTTACGTATTTTTATACTAGCAACAATGTCAATATCAACTGAACTAAGACTAAATCAACTAATTAGAGTATTTCTTTTTTAAATTCACTCCTAATTTTTACTTTTCATTTTGATTCAACCCTTTAAAACCATTTAAAATTAAATTAGAGAGGGAAATAGTTTTTATAGCTTTTTAGAATTTTTAATTGAGAAAAAAAAATAAAATAAATATATCGAGCTTGATAATTTAAGTTGATTTAATATCAATTTAATATAATCTAGATAAACATTTAAAAATCATCATTTGAATCTCAATTTAATAATAATAACAACTTGTTTGGTTGGTTGATGTGATGACAAGTGGAAAATTTTATTTAATATTATTAAACCGATTAAGTCATTTATTCTTGATTTAATTAATCTGTTAGGTTTAATCATAAATTCAATTGATTTAAATATTAAAATAAATAAAAATTTAATAAATCAATATAAATATGTGAAAAGTTTCTTTGGAAATAAAACACAAGTATAAATTAATTAAAAAAATAGAAATAGAATAGTAAAAGGCAATACAACTCATTTGGTAAAAAAGGAAACAAATTAATAAAAAGACGATTTAATTAGGTAAAATGTTGATTTTAAAATGAAATAAAGGTTTTAAATCGTTTTTCTTGAAATTTAGAGAAATATATAATTTTGAAGAGAGAAATCGAAAACGTTTTTCACAAGATGCATTTTCTTTTGACACATTAATTTCTTTAGTTAGATAGCTAAATAATAGTGATTTTATTTTTTATTCCCAAGTTTGATTTATCTTCTAATCACATTTATATTTTTTATTTCATGTTGTTTCAAGCCTTTTATTATTATTATTATTATTATTTTAATTCATCTTTTTAATTAATAACTCTTTTATTTATATAAATAAAATAATAAATATGTAAATATATAATAAAATATATATTTTTTATATTTATTACTATTTTAATTACATTTTATTTTTTAAAAACATTAACTAATTTTTTTGATATATTTTTCTTTATAGATAAATTTTATATGTGAAATATTTATTTTTCAATCTAAAATATATTTTTATTATACAAATATTTAATTAGAAATATATTTAACATAATGATGTATATAAAATATATATTTTAATTATATAATTACATATTTATTATTTTATTTTTATAAATAAAAGAATTATTAATTAAAAAGATGAATTAAAAAAAACTTGAATCAATATGAAATAAAAAATACAAATGTGCGTAGAAGATAAATCAAACTTAAGACTTAATAATAAAATTATTATCATTTGATCATCTTAAAGAAATGGTATTTTTCAAAAAACACTTTTTTCAGGATGAGTTTTTGTCCAAAAATATTTTATTTCTATAAATTTCGATAAGAATATTTTAAAATTCTCATTTCGTTTTAAAATCGATATATTTGTCTAATTAAACCATAAAAAAGGCATTAATTCCTCTTGCCTTGAAATAACAAAATGAAAGAGAAAATTAAAATTCCATCTTTTTAGGTTGAACTTGACGCTGGCAGCGACAAGTGGAGGTGAGAAGGGCGAGGTTGAAGGGAAGCAGCACAAGTGTCTGTTTTGGGAGCAGGAAGGGTTTTTGTTATGATTTTTGGTTTGTATGAGTTGAATAAAGGCTGTATATATGAAAAATCAGTTCAACTGGATATTTACCAATTTTTACTGATGTAAAATTAAAATTTAACAATTTTTTTATATGTTGTTCTTTGAGAGGGTAAGGTAAGAAATATTCCAAGACTGAAAACAACGATGTAACTTTGATTCAGTTGTACCAATTAACTTGAATCTGCAGATTGCTTGTCAAACAAATAGTATTTATACGTTTAATTGAAATATATCTGATAATTAAAATATATTATTTTTAAGTTTAATTGAATTACTAACTATATTAGAATTTAAAATTTCCTTTTTTACTTGCATTAATATATATTATAACTATATGCTACATTAACGTTCGTTAAATTATAAATTTAGAGGTAAAAGTATTATAGAGATTTTTGTACTAAAAAAATATTATATTTTGTTTTTTTTCACTCAAAAAATAGATAAACTAATCTTTTTACATTAAATTAAATAATAAATTGATAATTTCTTTTAAAAATTCCATTCATTTATACTGTTAAAAATTGACATGATTGATGAAATAACCAGACAATAACATGTGATGTGCCACATGTACCTCATTTTAACATACATGAATCAATTTTTAACAATAAAAATAGATGAAATTTTTAACAGAAGGACCAGTTTGCTCTTGGATCCAATGTGTAAGACTAAATTATCTAATTTTCAAATAGAAGGAGTAAAATACAATTTGACTCTTAATAGAAGAGCTTTCATGCAACTTTTACCTAAATTTAGATTTATTGAGGTTTAAATTAAATTTAGTTCGAGCATGGATCATATAACGGGTTTTCTGAGTCTGAAAATTTTTTAGACTAAATAATTACAAAAGAGAAAACTCAAAATTTTTTAAAACTAAATAATTACAAAATCGAATAATTATGAGCTCAACTCTAATGATTATGTTAAATTAGCTGCTAAAAAAACTTGTAAATTGGCTAATTGACTGAAAAACGAAATCTGGGCCGTCCAAGAAAGAACGATGTCGTATTGGAAAGTGGGCCCATGACACGTTGGGTTTATTCCATTAAAAAAACGCTCCAGATCCAACATCACAAATTCAAATCCACAGTTTTCATTTAAAAAAACAAATAGATAAAAAAAAAATTCAAACTTTGTTTTGTTTGCTCTCTAACGGCTACATTCTGTGACTTGTTATTGTTTTTTGCTTTCTCTCCATCTCTCTCGCTTCCTTGCCCTAAATCTTCCCCCCCTTTCTCTCCCTTTTTCCTTTCTGTCCAAAGGAAAGAAATATGAAGCATTTCATGTTACCAAGAAACACGATCTTGAGAGAGCCGATGGAGAACACCCCTTCTTCCCCAAACCCTACCCCTTCTAAATCCAAACGTAAACACCCTAAACCCTCCAAAGAAAACGCTCCGCCGCCCGATCCCAACTCCCAACCTTCCCCCGCCTCAACCGCTAAGTTCAAGTCTCAGTTGCCTCCTCGCCCGCCCTCCTCCAACCCTCTCAAGCGCAAACTTTATACCGAAACCCTCCCCGACAATGCCTCCCTCTCTGGAATTTCCGATTCCGGTGTCAAGGTTTTTCTCTTCTGAATCAATTTAATTTAATTTCTTAGATTTCAATTTTTTAACTTCCTTTTTCTTTATTATTGTTTGTTTTAGGTGGTTGTACGGATGCGGCCACCAATTAAAGAAGAGGAAGAAGGGGACACGATTGTTCAGAAAGTTACTAGTGATTCTTTGAGTATCAATGGGCAAACCTTCACATTTGACTCAGTTGCCAGCTCGGATGCAACTCAGGTACTGACGCCCTCATCTTTTGTTTCTTTAGTTTCCCTTTGTTTGATTATTTGTGAAATACCCTAAATTTTGTTTCCTCTTAAAATGCAGCTAGATATCTTCCAGCTTGTAGGAGCACCTCTGGTCGAAAATTGTCTTGCCGGGTTTAACAGTTCTGTGTTTGCTTACGGCCAGGTACTTGCTTCTTCATTTTCTTTCATTTATAATCTTCGAATTACTCTTGAATGGATTTATAACTTTTTTGATTTGTGTGTGTGAATTAATTGATTGTCACTAGACTGGAAGTGGAAAGACTTATACCATTTGGGGTCCAGCCAACGCCTTGTTGGAAGAAAATTTATCAAGTGATCAACAAGGCTTAACTCCCCGTGTGTTTGAGCGGCTTTTTGCTCGTATAAATGAGGTAAAACCATAAAAGTTTCTACTATTTTCATCAATATTTATGTTTTGAATGGACTATTTTCAATAGTTTGTTTTTTGACCTTCTATGTTATAGGAGCAAATTAAGCATGCTGATAAACAACTCAAGTACCAATGTCGCTGTTCTTTCCTTGAGGTAGAGTTAATTTACTTGTTGTGATACTGAATTTTGATAATAATCGAACTGTTTAGCTTTTCATTGTTCTTAGTCCTTACCACTTATTTTTTCACTTCTCTTTTGCAGATCTATAATGAGCAAATCACGGATTTATTGGATCCAAATCAAAGAAACTTGCAGGTAGGATGGATCATCATAAATAACTTTTCAAATACTCTTTCCTAGGATGATTTTTTTTTTTTTTTTTTGTTTATTTTCTTAGACTGTTTATGATTTTCATCCAGATAAGGGAAGATGTAAAATCTGGTGTTTATGTTGAGAATTTGACAGAGGAGTATGTAAGTTCGATGAAGGACGTGACCCAGCTGTTGATAAAGGTTGTTTTTTGTGTGTGTTTTTTATACTTTCCAATGCTTTGGCTGCTATTTGGTTTTTTGCTTTGTAGAACTTCTCTTTATGTTTAGAATAATAGCATTAAACTTTTTCTTATAGAAAGGAACACTTGTATGTACTTATTATCTTGATCAGTTTATTCCAATTTGGTAAAAGCAAATTGAAACTTGACTGTTAAATTTCAATCAAATAATTATATTCACAAGCTTCACTACAAAAACAATGCAGGGATTATCAAATAGAAGATCAGGTGCGACTAGTATCAATGCTGAAAGTTCCCGTTCACATAGTGTCTTTACTTGTGTTGTTGAGTCTCGATGTAAGGTAATAATGCGTTGAATTTCACATGATTTGTCGATTTTTTTTTATTGTTATGTTGGAGCAAATATACTTGTTAGATTACAAGTTTGTCGAACCAAATCATGGCATCAATCTCTAATTTGTGCATTTGTTAATTTTGTAAATAATAAAATTACAAGGATCTAATCATCTGCAGAGCAATTGGAGAATATCTCCTATTTTTCATGGGGTTTTCTCTCTCAATTATACTCGAGGATTCTGAAGAACTCTCTTTTCTTGCAGAGTGTGGCCGATGGTGTAAGCAGCTTTAAAACAAGCCGAATAAATCTTGTTGATCTAGCAGGCTCAGAGAGACAAAAACTAACTGGTGCTGCAGGGGAACGCTTAAAGGAGGCAGGAAATATTAACCGTTCCCTCTCACAGCTTGGGTATGCTTTTTCTATCATTTCTTTCATGTGCATGTCTTCTTTCAGATCATCTTTTATTGAAACTCTAGATTCAACTTCTAGCTCTTACCTTATTGTTTAAAAAGGTGGATCTTTCAACTTTGACTACAGTGTAATAGTAGGCATCGGCATTTTCTGAATCTTTTAATTTCAAATAGTTGCCAAATAAAGTACAGAGCATTGTTACACAAAATGTAAAAATGGAATAAAAATAAGTTATAGTAAGAAAATGTATGTCCAAAATTTTAAAGAAAACTATTTTTAGCATATATTTGACTGAAAGGATATTGTCTGTAGAAAAAAATTGAGTTTGTGGATTACAGTTTTTGATATATAAAAGGTCTATGTGATATGATGTATGGGGACAATTGCTCAATTCAGATCTAATTATGCCATGTTTTCTTGCTTCTTTGTTGCATAAGCATGTTTTCATGGATCAAGAGGCCCAGACTCCTAGATTTTTGATAATTTTATTTAATTTTGGAGTTCAGGAACTTGATAAACATCCTCGCTGAAGTTTCCCAAACTGGAAAGCAAAGGCATATCCCCTACAGAGACTCCAAGTTGACATTTTTATTGCAGGAATCTCTTGGTGGCAATGCAAAATTAGCCATGGTCTGTGCAATTTCTCCAGCACAGAGGTAATGTGATAGCTGCTCTTATTTTATTTAAGACTCCCCCCCCCCTCTCTTCTGCAAGGGAAGTTTACATGAGTCATAATGCAGCTGTAAGAGTGAAACATTCAGCACACTACGATTTGCTCAGCGTGCAAAGGCAATCAAGAACAAGGCAGTTGTTAATGAAGTAATGCAGGACGATGTAAATTTTCTGCGAGAAGTGATTCGACAATTGAAAGTATGTTCTCATAATCAGTCTTTTTCCCTTATCAGTTACGTGATCAAATATGAAAATATATAAAATGTGGAGGGAATCATGCAGGATGAACTCCATCGTATGAAATCTAATGGAAACAACCAAACTGATCCAAATGGGAGTTACTCAACTGGATGGAATGCCCGTAGGAGCTTGAATTTGTTAAAATTTAGCCTCCATCATCCAAGGACATTACCTCATGTTGATGAAGATGGTGATGAGGAGATGGAAATTGATGAGGAAGCTGTTGAGGATTTATGTGCTCAAATAGGTCTGCAACCAGCAGATATATATCTCCATTCAAATGAATTAACCAAACAAGAGATAATTGAATCAATTTCGGGAAATACCACCTCTGAAAATGGATGCGCTGGTAATCTAGTGCCTAACTCATCTGAAACTTTTAAAGTGCAAGATGCTGAGGATACTGATGTGAACATGGAGGAAGAAATCTCTGAAGAGCCTAAAACCTCTGAAATTATGATTGTTGAGTGTGTTGAAACTGCTACAAACACGCCAAACATTTTAGTGCTCATGAAAGTGTCAAACAGGATCCATGCCAGCTAACTGTTGAAACAACCGATGGGGATTCTCCTGCAATTCTTAAGTCTCCAACACCAAGTGTCTCACCTAGAGTGAATCAGAGTAGGAAGAGTCTGAGGACATCATCAATGTACTCTGCTTCACAGAAAGATCTTAGGGATGATAAACCAGAGACTATGCGGGTCACACCAACCGAACATTTAGCAGCTAGCCTCCACCGTGGTCTTGAGATTATTGATAGTCACCGACAGAGTTTGGCATTGAGGAGGTCATCATTTCGTTTTTCATTAAAACCTGCTGATTCTAAGCCAATCCTTGCAGCTAGAAAAGTTGATGCTGGAGTTCAAACTTTTCCACAAGAAGAAGACCCTGTAGTATTTCTATGTAGCAATTGTACACAGAGAACAAACCTAGATGGCAAAGAGGACACTGAAAACTCTAACCTGCAATTAGTTCCTGTTGATGAGTCCGATTCTGGTGACAAAACCAAGAAGCAAGTCCCGAAGGCAAGAAGTCTCAAGTCCTAGCTTTTGAGATTTATATCTTCTGCATCACTGACATTATTTTACCTTTGTATTGCACAGGCAGTGGAGAAGGTTTTGGCTGGATCTATCAGGAGAGAAATGGCTCTTGAAGAGTTCTGTGCCAAGCAAGCTTCTGAAATAATGCAATTAAACCGTTTGGTAGGTTTCTTGGTAATTTTACCAGCAGCCATCATCATTGTTGTGAATTGTTGATGTTAAATTTATTAAGGGCTACTATTTACAGGTGCAACAGTACAAACATGAGCGAGAGTGCAATGCTATTATAGGGCAGACAAGGGAGGATAAAATTCTTCGCCTTGAGAGCCTTATGGATGGTGTTTTACCTACTGAGGAATTCATGGAAGAAGAGCTTGTTTCCCTCACCCATGAGCACAAGGTGTATTTTTGTTCTTTTATTTTTCTTTTTCAGTTGAACATTTTTATGTATATCCATTTCTTACCTATTACCTACAGCTTCTGAAGGAGAAATATGAGAATCATCCTGAGGTTTTAAGAACAAAGATTGAGCTGAAAAGAGCTCAGGATGAGCTGGAGCGTTTTCGAAATTTTCATGATTTGGGTGAGAGGGAAGTGTTGTTAGAAGAAATTCAGGATTTAAGAAATCAGTTACAGTATTATATCGACCCTTCTTCTACATCAGCTCGAAGAAGAAATTCTTTACTGAAGTTAACATATTCATGTGAGCCCAATGTCCCTCTACCTCTTAGAGCAATACCAGAGACAAATGAGGAGAGTGCTGAAGAGAAATTTGAACAAGAGAGAATCCGGTGGACTGAGGCCGAAGGCAAATGGATTTCTCTTGCGGAGGAATTAAGGACTGAACTTGATGCTAGTAAGTTGCTGGCAGACAAAAGGAAGCAGGAACTAGATATGGAGAAGAAATGTGCAGAAGAATTGAAGGAAGCAATGCAGATGGCTATGGCGGGACATGCAAGAATGCTTGAACAGTATGCTGATCTTGAGGAAAAACACATGCAATTGCTTGCAAGGCATAGGAATATTCAAGAGGGAATAGATGATGTTAAAAAGGCAGCTGCTAGGGCAGGGGTCAAGGGTGCTGAATCCAAGTTCATAAATGCCCTTGCTGCTGAAATTTCTGCATTGAAAGTGGAAAGGGAAAAGGAGAGGCGATACCTTAGGGATGAGAATAGAGGACTCCAGGCTCAATTAAGGGATACTGCTGAAGCAGTTCAGGCTGCAGGTGAATTGCTTGTACGACTTAAAGAAGCAGAAGAAGCTGTGGCTGCTGCCCAAGTAAGTGAAGTTATTATTTGTTTTCATGCACTTCTTTTCTGCTTGATACACTGTAATTAAGCAATTGTTTTTTCTCGAACACTTGTTTCAAGTTTCTTCTAAACAACAGGCAGATCTATAGGCATAAACAAAGACATACTTCACGAGCACAGCATTTATCAAATTCGATATTAAGATTGTTGTTACACATTAAGTTTTCATCTCTAAATGAAAGCTGATAGTTAAAGTGTCTGTCCAGTCTGGTACCTAAGTAGGAAACATTCAGTCAATTATTGATTCATTATCACAAAAGTTACAAGATGAGTGGATGGACACTATACCCCCCCCCCCCACCAAATTAATGTGATTTCAGTTAACTTCTTGCTACAACTATTGAATCAGATCTTTTTACCTCAAGTTTAGAACATGTCTCTTCCTGAGTCATAAAATTCTATTTCTTTCTTTTTGCTGAAGGGCTGGGATTTAAGACTTTAGATGGCCAAAAGTCTAGAACGTAGTTCTGCTGTCTTTTTGCAGTAAAAAAAATCTGTGCTTGATATTGTTTGCTTCAAATTGTAAGGCTGTTGGATGAACATATTACTTCATTTGGGATTTTGATTAAATTGTTCCCTTGGTTTCATGAGCTTCAGACTTGTTGAAAATTTTAGCATTGTTCTCATATCCTTCTGTTATAAAATAATTGCAGAAGCGGGCAATGGAATCAGAACAAGAAACTGAAAAGGCTCACAGACAGATTGAAAAATTAAAGCGAAAACACGAACATGAGATCAGCTCTCTTAATGAGCTACTTACAGAATCACGTCTAGCTAAAGAAGGAACACAACATACTTTTGATAATGTTGACCTTGCCAAGCATGATGCGGGTGAGTTCCATGATGCCGATTCTGATCAGCAATGGCGGCAAGTATTTGAACCCTTCTACAATGGTGAAGATGGTGAGTTATCAAAGCTTGAAGAAAACTCGTCATGGTTCTCCGGATACGATCGTTGCAATATTTAGATCACATTTAACTGCAGAATCATGTATGTATTATTAGTAATAGTTTCTCTCACGTTTTATTTACAGAATCATGTCTACCTAAAGAAGCAATACAACATACTTTTGATAATGTTGACATTGCCGACCATGATGCAGGTAAGCTCAATGATGCCAATGATACTGATCAGCAATGGCAACAAGTATTTGAACCATTCTATAATGGTGAAGATCATGAGTTATCAAAGCTTGAAGAAAACTCGTCATGGTTCTCCGGATATGATCGTTGCAATATTTAGATCACGTTTAACTGCAGAATCATGTATGTATACTAACAGTTTCTCTCGTATAGCTCCAAAACTCTAGCAGTTTTTCTGTTCATCTGGTTATTACCAGTTCTTGCCCATCTAGGTAGTGGGACCATTATCTTGGTTCCCTTATTGTTCTTTGTAATCAAATCCAGATTCTTTCATACATAAGAGTTGAATGAATGACTTGTATTCTTTTCTTATCTCTTGGCAATGAAATGAAACACGAATGGGAGTGACGTGTTCACATTCAAACACATAAATATGCATCATGGCACATATTTTTCCTATCCGTATATGGTTTCCACATTCCAGGATAATAGCATTGAAGGAGACGGGGAAAGAAGACTTGTTCAACTTGTATTCGAATTTGCGGTGTTTTCTTTAAGGGTGTGTTGTGGTGATAATGGATATGGTGGACCCTCAAAGTTGTGTACAGACAATGGACCTGAAGGCCTAAATAATATGTTCTTTTTGAAGCCTTGTAGATCATTTAGTTGTTTGGTTTTGTTGTCAATAGGATCAAACACGGGGTTGTCTATGCCCCCCAACTAAATCAGGTAATCTGGTAATTCATGTGTCTGTATTGCACTCTCTATGTTTGTATTTTTGTATTAATTGTCATATCATCAAAATCTTAAATCCTAAACAAATAATGTACATATATAAAATGTGCTATTTTGTGCTTATTCATATCATTTTCATATCTTAAACTTTTGTCTATAGGAGACCATAAAACAAGAAGCTTGTGACTTTGTCTTCCCTTTGACATAACTCTATCCAATCCTCTGGACCATTTCTCACGCTTTGAGATCCCATGGCTGGAGTGGTCATCAAACACCACGAGCCATACGATACAAAGATTCTTGATTTTTCTTAAAATAATCAAATTAGATACTTAATGCATTTTACATAAATGTTATATGGATTTATAATTTTTTCAGTATATGAAAACATCGAACATATTTGTATGCGTCATTTATCCCAAAGCTAGGGTAATTTAGCATTTGATGCTTTTCTTGTAAACATTGACATAAAAGGATAATATTGTAAATAAATATTGAATTTCTTTTTTCCAAAAAAAATATTGAACATGCTTTTACATTTTCATATTTTTGAAAGGAATTTATTTCATTTAACTCTAACTCCAAAAAATCAATCTGGATAACATTTTCCTTTGATTTGAAAAAAAAAAGCTTTTCAATAATGTAGATATTTTATTTTAATATCGAGATGTAAATTCATTATTTTGTAATAAGTGGAAGTGAATAACCAAACCAAAAGTATCTATCAATTTGATGGTGCAACTAATTTTACCTAACTATAGTTAGATGGAGATTACATTTAAATTAAATGTTATGGTTTTTACAGCCATTATTGTTATAAATTTAAGTAATTAAATTCTTGAACAAATGTATAGTGAAATTTTTTTTTTTATATATGCTTAAAATTATCTATAATTCTCGTTTAATTTTTAAATAGGAAGATGAATACACTTCAGTGTAATTGTATAATTATAGTCTTTAATAAAATAAGTAAATGAAATACTCCCCTTTGTCACACTTTCTTTGTTATTAAATTTAAGTGTAATTACTTATAATAAAATATGTAGTGTTGGATAATACTATAATTAATGAGTTTTATTGAATTTAGTACTGTGTGTGTATTTAGTCATGATAATTTTAAAAAAGATATTTATATTTTCTCTTTATTTTTTTAAGATGTAATTACATTCTGTGTAACAAAATTTTCTATGAAATTAGAGTTGTAATTTCAAAGCGTTATAGTTATTATTCTAATAATTATAGATTTTTACAATTATTTTAAAGTATCCCAACATAACGATAAGCGTAATCCACTTCATATCTATTGCTGAAGAACTTTATTTTAGATTTGAAAAGCTTTCTGTTAAGGATTGGACCATGGGTCGAACCCTGAACACATATATTATTGTCTTTAGCAAAGGTTTTATCTCTTGACTCTACCAAGAACTGAAGTGCTGAAAGAGGTAGCGGCAAATTTACAAAGTGAGTGTTTCATCTAGTTCATGAGAAGTCAAACTACTTGAGCCATGCTCTGTAACATTATAAGGCACTTATGAGTGAGAATGTTACCACTAGGCTAAAATCATTTGGTATTCAAATTGGATATAATTACTTGTAATTTCATATTGTGGTATGCTCAGATAATCATTATAATTAAATGGGTTTTACTAAATTCAGTATTATTAGACTACCCCAATTTCATTCTCTCCCAAGTTTTTAAGAATAGGTGAGAATCAAAGGAATTATACCAAGTAATTAGTGATAATTACTTTCAAACTTTCCTTTTAATTTTTAATTTTTTAAAATATAATTATTACTCTTTATCAATTAAACACGTTATCATTATAATTACTATCCAATAATTACATGTTATAATTCCTCTATAATAAACTTTCAATTTCCAATAATAATTTCAAAGTTCACAATTCTTTTTTATCAAATTCTCTATCTTTTGTGGAAGAAGCATAGAAAATTATTGGGTTTCCATTGGCAATGTTTAGTCGCAGTCAGAAATCCTGCTAGATTTAGTCCCATAATTTGCTTTGGCATTTTTCTCATTGGTTGGTTCATAATAACGTCTAAGAATTAACATAAATTCCCACATCTCAGGTGATAATAAAATCTCTTTTCTTTGACTTGTTATCAAAGCAATAATATTAATATCCCTTCATCCACCTCAATTTGTTCTTTAATTATCAACCACAACCAATTTAACACCTCGAATTATATAAATATTCATGGTGGAGACAAATTTGAATAAAATAAAATATTTTATTTAAAGATGTTGAGGGATAATTAGATGACAGACTTTGTTATGAGAAATTTAGGAAATATCATTTGTCAGGAGTTGATATATCCCTTAATAAATTTAATATTATCTACAATTGGAGTTTTATCTTCCAACTTTATCAAGAGCTCAAGTACCTAAACAAGCGGCAGATTCACAAAGTGAGCACCTTGTTGAACCCATGTGCAATTGAGCAATGTTTAACAAAAACTCATGTCCTATAGCATATAGGCAATTAACGAGTGAGGATGCTAAACACTTGAGTTAGTTCCCCATGAATTAGCCACCTATTTAGGCACTTGGACTCTCGACAAATCGGGAGACAAAATCCCATTAGAGACAATACTAGACTTGTTGAAGGGTTTGTCGACGATGGACAATATTTCACAAACTTCTCTCAATGTAATTGACAAACCCCTCTCAACAAGTCTAGTGTTGTTCTCGATGGGGACTTTGTCTCCCAGCTCTGCCTAAAGCCGAAGAGCTTAAATTGGTAGTGGTTCACAGAGTAGGTGCGTCTTGTATGTTGCCTAGCCCAAGTGGTATCATGCTCCCCACTAATGTCCTATAAGCTATAAGTTAGGGGTTTGAGTTGAGCATGTGCAATTGTGCACGTTTCATCTTCTTAGGCACCATAGGAAACACTCCCACTCAATGAACCCTCCCCTTGTTTGGACACTTGGGGCTCTTAATAGAGTTGAGAAGCAAAAATCCCACTTGAAATAAAACCAAACTTGTTGAGGGGATTTGTCGACTCTTGACAAACAACACATCACAGAATTCTTCAGAAACCTACTATTAACAAAAGAGTTTATAAGGACAATCATAAGTATAGATATAATCACAAATAATGCATGTTTGAATAAGGGCTTATTTGGCATTTCTCCTCAAATAAATTAACTTTTGATTAGCTATAAGAAATACCAAAGAGTAAACTTTTTAACCAATCCAAAAATTTAAAATTTTTTATTTTTCAAAACCAAGTTTAAGTATAAAATTGTCTATTGTTTATATGAATTATAAATTACAAATATACTTTTCATATTCAAATTAAATTTTACAAACAATTTTTATTAATTTTTTTAAAAGTATTTAAAATTTATATTTTATTTATCATAATATTAGTAATGGGTTACCATAAAATTTTTAATATTTTTATTATAACCTTAATTTAACATTTGCTAATACAAAAATATATCAATATAACATTGTGGTAACAGCAGCAGCAACAACAAGAGAGAATAATATTTTGCATTTGAGTTAATTATTCTATTACTTATATTTTTTTTATTTTCTAAAATTTATGTTTGTATGTTAATTTGACATAAAAATATGATTTTATATTGAAATTAAAGTTTACAAATAATTTATATTTAAAATTATAATTCTATATTTAAAATTAATATTCTACCACAAACGCCGCTAAATATCATGACCTTTAGCGGCGCTTCTACCATAAACACCGCTAAAAATCATGACTTTTAGTGACGCTTCTACCACAAACGCTGCTATAAAGAATGACTTTTAGTGGCGCTTTTTCACAAACGCCGCTAAAAACATGACTTTTAAAAAATATATTTTAATTAAATAATATTTATTTCTATGATAAATAATATTATATTATGTTTTTTTTTTAAATTTAAACTTTAAACTATATATTTTTAAGGATAAAATAATTAATTAAATTAAAATTTTTATTAAAATTTTAACTTTAAAGCTAAGTATAAAAATTAATGAATTTAAATTTAGAATTAAAATATTATGTTTAAATAAATGAGCAATCTACCTCACAGCTCATCTGATCTATATTAACTCGGCCAAATATAAGAGAAGCTACAAAACACGTAATAATTAACAATCATGGTTAAAGAAGCTAGTACACAAGGTAGCTACAAAACCCTGTTTCAATAACACCAAATTCAAGTTCTGACTAAGATAAACGACCATGGAATGGAAAATTAAATAACACTCCACTTGAAGAAGTGCTAAGCCTTGGCTTTTCCAGCTTGAAGAGATTGAATCCTCTATAACACCTTCAATATCTAAAGGATGCAAAGCCAAATGATCAGATAAACCAACAAACTTGGTAAACAACAGAGATGTTAAAAATAAAAATTATATATAGCCATTAAGGCTCAAAAAAATATATATAACAAACAATTATGTGCAGCTTTAGTAGCAGGTTGAACCATACTAACAAACAATCTCAATCATAGCTCTTCCATGTGTCACAAATAGGCATTCTTTGTAATGATTGTCTAAACTATTCAATTTTTTAACAAGGAACAATAGTATTAATTTGCAAAAAGCATAATTGAGATTGATTACATAAATCAATAAAAATAGAAAACAATCATAAATCTGGCTGATAATGAATGTATCTAGAGGGTAGTACATAACCGCAATGTAGTAGCCCCACAAGAAATACAATAACAGAACTAATATTTCCAAAATGTATACAAACCTCATACATATAGTTCTTGTCAGGAAATAATGTAGAATTTCTAGCCATCAGAATGGGAATTAATGCACAGATTAATGCTACAAAAGAGAGGCAAGAACACAAATTAAGATGCAAGCAATCAGTATCGATACTTAAACTAAAGCTACATCCTGCACATAGAGTTATAAAAGCACTAAAAATGATGTCAAATGGATTAAAAGAAAACATAAAACATACAGTTATTTGCATCGCGCAAAGCAACAGTAAAATACATATGAAGAAGCCGAGGTGTGATATTGAGTATCTACTTTAATCTATCAGACTGAGGGCTATTTGTTGCAGCTTGTAGTACTGCAGCAACCCCAGGAGAAGTCCAATGGCGTTCCTGAAACAATCAATCTTCTGTCGAGTGTCTCCTTATTTCAAACTACAGAAAAAGAAGGGATGTTAGTTACAAAACAAACAAAAACCAGGTTAGCCTAGTTATATGCACAATTCATAGCTCAAAAAATATGATATTGTACTATTGGAAGAGCGTACAATATTAAAGTAAGCTAGCTTTAATTTAGAAATGCAAAGTGTTGCTTTTACTTGCATTAATAGAAATTCAGAATACTTGATAAAGAGAAAATGAACTATCTAAAAATTAAAAAGCAAAGCACTCTACAAGAGCACTGAGAAACAAATTCCTAATTAAAAAAGCCTGTAATGGTTAGACAACTATACTTTCCTCTAGCAATACTATGTTTGTAATTGCTTTCATCTAATTGTAAATGGAGTTTTATCAATAGAAGACCATACAGCAAGGCCATCATTTTCATCCTTAAGAAGTTCCAGAAACACAGGATCAGCAACATCAATCATACAGCTTTCCTCGGACCCAGAGTCTCCTCCTCCATCTCCAATGCTAGAACCCGTATAGGCTTATTCAAAAACTGTAGCTAAAAGCATATGGATATTTTAAAATGTAAAAGTGCCAAGCAAAACCATGGGTCATATTCAGTTTCTGAAACAACAGAACAAACAAGTTATGAAACTTTTACAAATGAACACCTAAAATTCCAATCAATCCCAACGAATAATAAATTCATATATCTACCATTTTTTTTAAAAAATTCACGTCAATATTATAAAATTAAAGAAACCAAATTATACTAAATTAAAATCAAATGATAACAGAGGCTGTAAGCAGTATAATCTTATGCCCCCACACATATTGCAAATGTTGAGAGGCTGTCATTCATCTATCAAATAAGAAGTATAACTGGAGAGGCTGTTCCATAATAACTTAAATCGACATGCCAATACTTGGTATAATAGCATAATAACTTAAGTCGACATGCCAATGTAATTGAAGGAGGAAAAAGAAAACCTGGAAATGCTTCAACTGGAGACATGCACCCAACTCAAGCAGATCCGAGGCCTCAGAATATCTTTCAGCAGATACATATCTGAAATAAAAATGCATGTTTCAAAATCAAAGATAAGTCTTCCAAAGTAAACTAAGGCATCAAACGTGGTACGCACCATTGTTAATTTGTCCCAACTGCAAAATTAGTAACATAAAATAAAGAAAAAAAGGGAAAACTCGCACCATGTTTGGTTGCCATTACACCCCTATTCCGTGGGCCCCACTCAATATATTGTTTGGTTTGGTGTATTGGCCTAATACGGGTCTATTACATTACGGAGGTAATCCCCAAAATCCACCGATTTCTAATCCCTTCCTTGCGCTCAGTTTAGGTCCTGCTTTAGTTTTGGTCCCTGTTTTACCCTCCCGATTCACGCTTCTGTTTTACCCAAAATCCACCGTCTTCTGTTTCTTCCTTCTAGCTTTCTTCTCCACTCTCCTCGTCGTCTTCTCCTTCTCTTTTTACCTCTCTTTGGCGTCACAACTGGACTTCAAACACCGATCAGAAAGCAGCCTCCATCTCACGTTTTTCGTTCCTCTCCATCGGTGAAACTGTGTTCTGTCCATTGGAACCGGTAAGGAAGATACAACCTTATTATTATTATATTTTTGCAGATTTGCTCTCTCTGTCTCTCTAATATTTTTTCAACAAGTTAACAATATAGAAATTGGGTTTTGTCCACGTAGAAAACCTGCTAATATTGTGGATTGGGTTCTGCAAGTTATTAACTTTGACTTATAATTGCTTTTTGTTTGAAGTTATGGAATTTTAATGGAGTAATAACTTTGGATTGTTTTCTAACCTTGCAATGACCACATTTTGTTTTAGTAGGGGTTTCTGTTTGAAATTAAATTGAGAAACTGGATTTGGGTATTTCGATTTTTATCACATCATGTTAAATTTGAAGTTTTCTTTTTCTATTTTGTTGTTGATCCCTGTAATTTGCTAAATTGTCGATTTGATTGTTTGGCTGTACTGTGGTTTAGCAGAAGATTCGTATGTGTAATAATTTTCCACCTAAAGTAAAAATCAAGAAACTGACACTTTTTATTTTTCAATTGCAAACTGAAAAGAAGATACTTTAGTTTTGACATTGCATTTTGATGAGTCCATAAAGGTTTAGATGTAGAAACTAATCGTCCGATGCAATGTGGACTGAAGCTACATTCTTCGGTGTAAAAGGGATCCTTTGGATATTACCATTGCTTAAAGAGTAGAGTGTAGTAGTTAAGTTTTGGTTTTTTAAGCCCTTAAAAGTTTAGACGAAAGAAGACGAATTTATGTTGTTCAAGGATATTACCATTGGATATTACCATTGCTTAAAAGCTTCGGTAGGTTTGCAAAGGGTGCTGAGGTTGTTTGCAGCATTGTATGTCCTAATTTATGTTGTTCAAGGAACTTATTTTGTTTCTAAAGTTGTCTGCTGTTGGCCAAACCTGCTTAAGTCCATTTATATTATGTAAATTGCTCTCTGTTTGTTCTATGAAATTAGTGTCTTGCTATTTGCAGAGATTGATTATCTATTTAATTTTACATTCTTTATTGTTTTTTTCTTCTTCTTTTTGTTAGAATTTTTTTGGGGGTATTTTTCGTGTTTGTTTTATGGTCTAGGGACCATATGACTGCCCCTCTTAATAATTTCATCTTCAAAGTTAAAATTTGTATTTCTTCTGTTGGCTAAGTAGGTAGACAAAAAATCAGTCAAATTCAATAAATCGAATTGATTTATTGAGTTAGGGTGTTTATTTAGGTTAATTGATTATTTTTGGATAATAATTACTTAATATTTTGATCCAATAATAAAATAGTGAGAATAGTGAGGGATAAAGTTAGAAATTTATTTTAGAGAGGTGAAAGTAAAATTTTATCACTGTATTACCATATTATTTCATAGTTTTTAAAAGGATTATAAAGAAATTTTATCATCTTAGGGGAGTCGAAGTGCAATTTAACCATGTCATCAACAGAACAGGCTATAACATTTGCTTTGTAAATTAATTAAATGCACACAAAAATTAATAATAAAAAAATTCAGTTAGATTTATGAAGCTTTTCACTCCTAGCTTGTTGCTTGAGGAATTTTAGTTCAGGTATTAGTCACAGATATTATGAAATGTTACACATCACATATATGATCTTGTTTGTGGTTGAAACTTTAATAGCAATAGAAATTACTGATAAGATAGGATATTGTAATTGCACCAGCCGAGCTGCTGCTTTTATGTTATTATGGAGGCACTAGGCCATGTTGCTTGACCATGTCCAAATCATTTTGGCAACCTGAACAATCGAGTAGTTTCTAGCAGTAGTTTTCTTCCACTTCATTTCCTCAATTCGTTGTGTATCTGTAATTTATTTTAGTTTGTCGTTAACACCCACATTTCATTTGAATTTCAGAATGGTGTCCTTTACAGAGGAGTCTCTCCGGATGTTTTAATGTTGAACAAAACAGGCCATTTACAGGTTGGTACTATTGTATGCTGTGTTATAGTTTGTGCTGACTTTTATATTTAAATTACTATTAAGTTTACACATAATCAAAGGTCTCCCTTCTCTTTTACATAAGAAGGGTGGCAAATCACGAGCTAAGCTTAGTTATTTTATTTTGTTATGTTGCATTGTAGCTTGTCGATTTCAGATTTGGGAAGAAGTTATCTAGTGAGAGAACATTTACAATTTGTGGGATGGCAGACTCTTTAGCACCAGAGGTAATTCAGGGAAAGGGACATGGTCTTCCTGCTAACTGGTAAAAATACATCCTGTTCTCCATTTGTCTGGTTGTCATAAACCTCTTCCTGCTATATTTTTCATCTAAATGAACAGAATTGATTAGCTCAAAATAACTACACTGCTAGCTTGTTAAAGAACATGATTTGGGTTTATAATGGAGATTAATTAGCTCAAAATAAATCATGATAGTTTGTTTTTTTGTTATGTTGTTTAACTTTGTTAGTTCTTTGGTGCCAGAGCTGAAAACCCGAATCAAGAAGTACTTTGAAGGGGATGAAGAGGCACTCCCTTCAGTTCTTGAGGCCATTTTACGGAGAAAGTTGGCTGGGAAGCATGAGGAGACCGATGATGATTTGATGGATGAATTGGAGGTGCAACCACGAGACGATGTGGATGATGAAGAGTTCGAGTCAGATTTTGATAATTTGTACTCGACTGATAAAGAGATACTTGCAATACTTGCAATGTTTTTGATGAAATAAAGTGTGGATAGAAAACCTGTCAATACTTGCAATGTTTGTCCATAATGTTTGTAAATGAGAAATGACCCTAGTCTACTTCATTTCTCAAAGCCAATTGCTTGCGATTGCATTTAAATGTCACTAGAAGGCTGTTGCTAAGGCTTAAGAATCTGTTTTATGAGTCAGTGTTGGTTGTTTCAAGTTCACTTTAATGTCATTCTGTTTACTGCTTTCTAGTTTAACTTTTGTATGGTAAGTGATTTGTATACTAGTTGTTTCTCTTGAATATGCATGCAGAACTTACATATTAGTAGTTACAAACACAGATTTCCTGCTTGATAACATATAGATCTTTTTTTTTTCATAGTTTACCTCACCATGGTTGCTTTATGCCTATATGATTGTTCATAGAAAATTTTTTTTGGAAGAAGCCTATGCTTGACATTTGTTTAATCCATGTTTTCTTAGCAAGTATCTACATTATTAATCTATATTATATAGTATTATATATTATGATTTTATTAAATTCATATAAGAATATTTAATATTAATAATTTATTAAATTATATATTTTTATTAAATTATATTATTAAATTATATTTAATAATTATTATTTTAAATTATATTATATAGTATTATATATTATGATTTTATTAAATTCATATAAGAATATTTAATATTAAAAATTTTATTAAATTATATATTTTTATTAAATTATATTTAATAATAATTATGTTAAATTATATTTTATAGTATTATATATTATGATTTTAGAAAATTCATATAAGAATATTTAATATTAAGAATTTTATTAAATTATATATTTTTTTTAAATTATATTTAATAATAATTATGTTAAATATGATTAAATTATTTATTATTTATATTAATAATCTTATTAAAATTTAATAACAACAACAATAATCATCTACCTAAAAAAAATTCTGCTAAGGGTATTCTAGTCATTTTAGTTTTTTTCCTTATGCTATTACACCTCTATTCCATTCAACCAAACACAAGAATACCATTATACCTCTATTCCATTCTGTTCAACCAAACAAAAGAATTACCTATTACGCCTCTATTCCATTACGCATCCATTACACCTCTATTCCATTACAGCGAACCAAACGTGCTCTCAATCTTACAAGCCTAAAGCAAATTGGAAACAAAGAATAATGCAAGCATAACATGCTAACCTCCTCAATCTTACAAGCCTTTTATCCAATCATAAGGGGATTTACCCCATTAAGCCCCATCCAAGACTAAGCATTAGCATAATAGTTCCATCTTCTTGGTGATTGGAGAGGTCACTAATCATTTCCACGCAGCAAAACCAATCAAGGCTACAAGCCTATAGGCATTAGAGGATGGTATAAGCACGGTTACATTCTTAATGCTAACAAATAAATAAACAAAAGAAAACCTCAAATCAAGCGAGAACTGTGATTACTTACCCTAAAACCTTTTTTGTTCTTCTTAATCGGACACGTGATATACTTACTCATGTTTTCATCGCTACAATAATATTCCAGCTACAGGAACATGAACATAAAAATAAAGAATTAAAGATAAAAAAAACTAAAAAAACATAAAAACAATGAAAAAAATAAATAACAAAATAGGCAGAAAGCAGAAATCTAGGGTTTAGATTTCAAAGCAAGAGACAGAAACTTGTGGTCTTACCTGCTTGATGAACTAGTTTTTAAGATCGTCAGTTAGCGCAACAATCGCCTACGAGGTCTCCTTATTCTGACTCTGACCCTGCTCATGGTCGTGCCTCCTCTTCGGACGGCGATGATGGAATCTCCTCTTTTCCTTTACTTCTCTCCTGCTCTCTTATTTCTTTCGTTCGGTGGGAACCCTTTAAAATGAAGCGGTAAATTTAAGTTTGTAATTTTAGGGGAAAAATTAGAGGTTTTCGGGGAAAATTTAGGATAAAACTGCATATTTTTAAAATAAAATGATTCTATTGCTTACCTTTTGCACAAAAAATCATTTCATTTTGAACAAAATGACGCCATTTTGCTCTGTTAAAAATCTTTTATTTTGTCAGCTAACAACTTTTAGTTAAGTGATTTTATAAAACATTTATTATTACTATTTTTTATAAATTGGATTTTTATAAAAAAAAAAACCAAGTACTTTCAAAATAAATATGGTATATTTTAATAAGAAAACAAATGATTAAATGACTGCAATTAATTATTAAGTTAGAATTATCCAATGTTAATCACGATTTCTATTAAAGATTGAAATGTTAATCACGATTTTATATTATTCTTTTCCGATTTAATCTCCATTTTATTAGAGATATTTCTTCTTAACTAAAATATAACTATTATGCTAGATGTTCGATGTTGAATGATTTTAGTTTTTGTATTTCATTTTTATTTGTTATAATTTGGTCCTATCCAAAATAGATAGTTACCTATCCATATCAATCTGTTACTTTTTTTTTATCAATTTTTTTGTTAAATCTAATATTTAAATATATCAAATGGTTTAGATTAAATATTTTTAAGTATAAAAGCATTAATTGATTGTATAAATTTTCATCATTTAACAAATCTCAAGTAAACTTTAAATCCTAAACCAGTTAATATATATAAAGTTTATCTATTAAGCTCTTAAATAATTTAAACTATAATCATAATTTTAATATATTAAAATTAATATTATCTCTTTTACAATTATATAAGAAATTATTTAATATATAAATTAAAAAACACTAATTAATGTAAGCCTTAAACCCCTAACCCCTATCCCCTAAATCCTAAATTGTAAAACATAAACCGTAAATCGTAAACCCTTAACCCTTAAACCCCAACCCTTATAACTGTCCTCCATAAGTTTTGTGACCGCATTTAGTATAGTTCCTTAATCTTAAAGATATTTCAAAAGACAACAATTTCGCAAAAATTGTAAGAATAGATTATGCCTGGACTATCTGCTTCTATGCCACCTTAACTAGAAACTATTTCACAGGATTGATTGCCAAATACTCAAGCATACACTTAGACATCAAGTTTTGAACCAAAAAAATTGGAGCCAAAGGAATAGGAACAATAAATCTTCTCATTATCAGCATATGGTGATTTAGTTATGTTGCTGCTTACTAAAAAAGTTTTACATTTAAAAAGGAAAAAAAACGATTTCTCAATTAAAAAAAGCTTATTAAAGACAAAATAAAGATAAAAAGCTTGCCAGAATTAGTTGTTAAATTAGCTGTCTTATCACGATAGCGTCTGTTAGTGTGGCTTCGGCTGCCATTTGTAACAGTACTCCTAGTTTCTTCAACTCCAGAAGATTCAAACTCCTCATCCACATCAGACCGTAATAAAAATCAATCATTCTTGCCTGAAATGATGAAAATATCCAGAGTCAAACACATTTTTATCCAACAACAAAAATCTCTAACCACCAACAACAAAATATCCAGAAACACTAGGATCCAAACCACCAACAAAAATCTACAAAAACCTTAAAATAGTAACTCCTAAACCTTAAACTCTAAATCATATACCCTAAACCAAAAACCTTAAACTATAGTGATAATTAATTTAATATTTTAAATTAATACTATCTCTTTTACGATTATATAAGAAATTATTTAATATGTAAATTAAAAAACACTTAGTAATGTACCAAAAAAACTTTAAAATTATTTTAAATAATAGTATTTTAATTTTTCCATTTTTAACAAATATTTTTTTATGTTTTTTATTTCAAATTATTTCTACGTGTCATTATTTTTTCTGAAGATTTTGAATATTCAATTAAAAATAATTTGAATTTTATTTAATATAAATAAACCAATTAAATAATAAATAGACAGATAAAATATTTTTGCGGCGCTTTTTCAAAAATGCCGCTAAAAATAGAGCATTAGCGGCGATTCTTCAAAAATGACGCTATCCCAGAGCATTAGCGGCGCTTTTTAAAAACGCCGCTAAAACCCTGAGCATTAGCTGCGCTTTTTTAAAAACGCCGCTAAAGCTTGAGCATTAGTGGCGATTTTTCAAAAACGCCGCTAAAGCCCCGAGCATTAGCGGCGCTTTTTGAAAAATGCCGCTAAAACCCTGAGCATTAGCGGCACTTTTTCAAAAACACCGCTAAAGCCCCATACATTAGCGATGCTTTTCAAAAAAAGCCACTAAAGCCCTCGAAAACTCAGAAACGACGTTGGGCTTAGGTTTTTTGCGGCGCTTTTGGAAAACGCCGCTAATGCTCATTTTTAGCTGCATTTTCCAAAAAGCGCCGCTAATACTCGATCTTTAGCGGCGTTTTTTTAAAAATGCCTTTAAAAGCCTTTTTTGGTATAGTGTAAAATCCCTCTTTAAATTTGAATGATATGTTTGACGAACCATGGTTGGTTTGATGATGAGGCTAAAGGTTTTAGCATAGTATACGCTTGGTTTGATGAAACCCTTTAGCCCAAAGTCTGGTCTTATAATAAGCAACAAATCCGTTAAGTTTAGTTTTGATGCGATAAATCCTCTTGCAATTGATTATATTTGTTGCTTGTGATCTCATATCCAATTTTCCATTAATGCATCTGATAAGCTATAAAAGTAACATATTTTAATTTCATTCTTAATGCGTTTTTGGATGATTAATTATCCAATTTAGTGAATTTGATGCTCTTAATCCTTTAAATTCATGTTTCTATACTTAGGAGAGCATTTGGGAGTGAAATGAGATAAAAATAAGCCAAAATCGAACAAAAAGAGCTGCTTTCAAGATCCACACGGGCTGGGCTCACACGGGCTAGCCACACACCCATGTGCCATCCCGTGTTGATTTCACACTCTGCTTCCCAAATACGCGGAAAAACCCATTTTTTTGGCTTTCTGAGCATTCTAAATACTATAAATACCAATTAGAAGAATAGAGAAGGGGGCAATTAGAGAAGATCGAAGAAAACACTCGAAGAATGCCATCGAAATCAACTTGGAAGCGGATCTCCCTCAAGATCGAAGATCTCCATTTTTCGAAGTTTTATTGAGTTTCTTTATGTCTTATGATTATCCTAACTTTGAAATGTTTCTATTCAAGATTATGAACTAAATTCCCCAGATACCTAGGGAGGATGAAGCCTATGATGAATCCTCTTATTTAATTTATGTTTTTAGGCAATAAATACTTGATTATTGTTCTCAATTATGTATGCTTATTTCGTGTTTTTAATATTTTCAGGATATTAATTCATGTTTAATGTGCTTATTTCAGTGAAGCAAAAGTCCTTGTTTAAGGGTAGATCTAGCATAATTGAGTGGAGTTGTATGCAATCCTAGAAATATGACGACATAAATCTACCGGATTAGAGTCAAATCTAATAGGGGAATCCATAGATCGAGTTAATGCGACGATAGGGGTTTTAATTAGAAAGAGATTTCAATTAAGCAACCTAGAGTCAGTTGTTCTTACTCTGGAAAAAGATATTAACACAATTTAGGGATTTCTACGGATCAAGCAGCAAGTGAACAAATTGTTTAATTCAAATTCATAATAATAGGTGAAGTCTACGTGGATTCTTTCCTGGGTATTGTCTATCTCATTGGTTATCTTCGATTATTTCCCTATTTCATTATCTATTGTGTTATTAGATAAATTAGTTTAGTAATTTTAGAATAAAACACATCACCCCAATTTGTCGGCTAGATAATAAGAAGACAGTAATTACTAGTACTTTTAGTTCTCATGGATACGATATTCCTTACTCACCATAGCTATACTATTATTCGATAGGAGCGCTTGCCTTTGTATTATTTATAGTTAGTTTAGTAACCATCAAGTTTTAGGCGTAGTTGCCGGTGACTAAAATCTTAGGAACACTTTATTTTTATTAATTTAGCCATTTATTTTTACTTTATTTGATTTTTTTTTTAGTTTAATTTTTACATTCTAATTTTTATTTTGTTTGCTTTTGGCAGGTTCCTTTATTACTAAGGAGATGGGTGATAATCAAAATAATCAACTACCTCCTACAATTACTGTAAATCTTGTAGATCCAGTTCTTGTTCCCCGTATTATGTACAATGGTTTGAATCCCTCAACTAGGCAACTAACCGACGCAGCAGCCGGTGGAACTCTAAATAATAAAACAGCTGAAGTGGCTCATGAATTTATTGATGAGATGTCACTGAATAATCATCAGTGGCACATCATGAGGATGAAACCGATGAAAGCAGCCCGTGTCTTTAATTTAGATGCGATCACCATGTTATCAAATCAGGTAGAAATATTAAACAAATAATTTGATGATTTATATCTTTTTATGCAGGTAAATCCAGTGATGCAATGCGATGCAAATGGAGGTGGAATAAATAATCCAGAAGATATACCCTTCAGTCCTAGCACAGAGAATGAGCATATCAATTATATGGGTAATAATTCTAGAACTCAACATAACCTTTATAGTAATAACTATAATGCAGGTTGGAGAGACCACCCAAACTTTTCATGGGGTGGTCAAGGAAACCAAAGATCGCAAACCCTTTCGAGCTTACAACAACCTTATCAGCCAGAGAAGAAGCTGAACCTTAAAGAAATGTTGACAAAATTTATTTTGGTGTTAGAGACTCATTTTCAAAACATCGAGACAACTTTAAAAAATCAGCAAGCATATATTTTTTGGCTCAAAAATTAGGTTGAATAGCTTGCTAAATTGGTTTCAGAAAGGCAACAAGGTAGTTTATCTAGTAATACCGAACCCAACCCAAAAGAGCATGAGAAAACAGTTACATTAAGGAATGGGAAGGTGTTGGCTGAACCTGAAAAGAAGCTGCAATAGGAAACTGATAAGGAAAATGATGAGGGGGTAAAACCCGAAGAGTTTCAAACACCAGTGCTTAAAGAATATAAACCACCGATCCCATATCCGACAAAGTTGAAGAAAGACTGCATGGATGAACAATTTGGTAAATTTCTTGAACTTTTCAAACAATTGCAAATTAACTTACCTTTTGTTGAAGTTATTTTGCAGATGCCCACATATGCAAAATTTTTAAATGAGCTATTAACAAGTAAAAGGAAGTTTGAAGAGCTATCCACTGTGGAACTTAACGAGGAATGTTCAGCTATTCTTCAAAATAAACTGCCAACAAAGCTGAAAGATCTAGGAAGTTTTACTATCCATTGTTTTATTGGTAGTTTAAACATTGAGAAAGCATTAGCTGATTTGGGTGCTAGCATTAATTTGATGCCTTATAAAATGTTCAAGCAACTTGGTCTCGGGGAACCAAAACCCACTAGGATGAGTATTCAATTAGCCCATAGATTTCTTAAATATCCTAGAGGTATTATTAAAGATGTAGTTGTAAAGTAGATAAATTCATATTCCCTGTTGATTTTGATATGCTTGACATGTATGAGGGTAGTGAGGTGCCTTTAATTTTAAGTCGCCCCTTTTTAGCAATTGCTAGTGCTGTCATTGGTGTGGGTGATGGTAAACTTGTGCTTAGGGTAGGTGATGAAGAGATTACTTTTAAAATCTATGATGCCATGCGATTCTCTAGAGAACAAGATGATTCATGTTATTGTATTGGCTCTATTGATCATGTTATTCAAGATTCATTATAAGAAATTATTCATAAGGACACGTTGGAACTATTTCTTGTTCAAGGAGAGGAGGTAGATGATGATAATGCTATGATAAGTGAGGCAAAAATTGATTTAGATTCTAATGAGTCTTCACTTAGAAAGAATAATTATGAGGGCATTGAGGTTAACAATGAAATAAAATTAAAACCCTTCATTGAAGAACCTCCCAAATTGGAACTGAAGCAATTACCAAATCACCTAGAGTATGCATTTCTTGGAGACGGTTCTACATTACCAGTGATTATTGCTTCAGATTTAAAGCCAAATGAAAAAGATGAGTTATTGCAAGTGTTGAAGGAACATAAAAGAGCTATAGCCTGGAAGATTTTCGACATCAGAGGGATTGATCCTTCTTTTTGTACTCATAAAATTTTAATGGAAGACGAGTACAAACCATGCATGCAAGCTCAAAGAAGGTTAAATCCCAACATGAAGGAATTGTTAAGGCTGAGGTAATTAAACTTCTAGATGCTGGAGTTATTTATCCTATTTCTAATAGTACTTGGGTGAGTCCTGTGCAGGTTGTTCCTAAGAAAGGAGGCATGACTGTTGTGACCAACGAGAGAAACGGTTGATTCTAATAAGAACAGTCACGGGATGGAGTTGACTATAGGAAGTTGAACGACGCCATAAGGAAAGATCATTTTCCTCTACCATTCATAGATCAAATGTTGGAGAGATTATCTGGTCACATGTATTATTGCTTCTTAGATGGACTTTCTGGCTACTTCCAAATCCTGATAGCTCTCGAGGACCAAGAAAAAATGACATTTACATGTTCACATGGTACGTTTGCTTATCGAAGAATGCCTCTTGGATTGTGTAATGCTCATGCTACTTTTCAGCATTGCATGTTAGCAATCTTTGAAGAACTTGTAGAAGACATTATGGAGGTATTTATGGATGACTTCTTACTATTCGGTAATTCTTTCCACCTTTGTCTGAAAAATCTAAAACATGTTTTAATGAGATTGAGGGAATGAACCTTATGCCCAATTGAGAAAAATGTCACTTCATGGTTCGAGAAGGGATTGTGTTAGGCCATAAAATTTCTAGTAAAGGATTGAGGTTGATAGAGCGAAAATTGAAACCATCGAAAAACTATTTCCTCCTAGTTCAATTAAGGCTATTCGAAGCTTTTTAGGACATGCTGGATTCTATAGAAGATCTATCAAAGATTTTTCTAAAATAGTTAAACCCTTAACTAATTTGCTTCAATTTTAGTCAGAAATGCTTAGAAGCATTTGATACTATTAAGGAAAAATTAATTAATGCCCCTATTGTGGTTGCATTTGATTGGAATTTACCCTTTGAACTAATGTTTGATGCGAGTGATTTTGCAGTAGGTGTAGTTCTTGGACAGCGAAGAGACAAGCATTTTCAGCCAATCTATTATGCTAGCAAGACTTTGACAGATGTAAAAGAAATTACACTACTATAGAAAAAGAATTGCTAGCCGTGGTTTTTACATTCAATAAATTTAGACCATATTTAATATTGTCTAAAGTTATTGTTTACACTGACCATTTTGCTCTTCGCTATCTTCTAACTAAATCAGATGCAAAACCTCAACTTATAAGGTAGATTTTATTATTGCAAGAGTTCGATTTGGAAATCCAAGATAAGAAGGGAGCTAAAAATCTTACAGCATATCACCTTTCACGACTAAAGAATCCCCATCTCAAGGAGCTTAATGAGAACGAGATAAATGACTCGTTTCCTGATGAACAACTCATGGTTATAATCGATTCTGAAGTCCCTTGGTTTGCGAATATCGTGAATTACATGGCCGCTAACATCTTACCAAAAAGGTTGACACATCATCAAAAGAAGCGATTCTTTGTCGATGTGAAAAATTATTTCTAGGAGGACCCTTTTCTTTTTCGTGTATGTGCAGATCAAGTAATTCGAAGGTGTGTTACAAAATTAGGAGCGAATAAAATCTTGGACCATTGCCACTCAGGACCGACAGGAGGACATTACAGTGGAATTAGGACAACACATAAAACGCTTGAATCAGGTTTTATTGGCCTACACTGTTAAAGGACGCTAACAGGTATGTTGCTTCTTGTGATAGATGCCAGAGAACAGGTAACATTTCTAAACATGATGAAATGCCTCAAACTTACATGCTTTCATGTGAAATTTTTGACGTTTGGGGCACTGATTTCACGGGCCCATTTCCTAGCTCTTTTGGTAATAAATACATTCTAGTAGTAGTTGATTATATGTCAAAATGGGTAGAAGCTCAAGCTTTACCTACTAATGATGCTAGTGTGGTAGTTTGATTTCTTAAGAAGCTCTTTTCTCGATTTGGAACACCTAGAGAGATTATTAGTGATAGAGGTACACATTTTTGTAATGCTCAATTTGATAAGGTCTTAATAAGTATGGAGTGCATCATAGAATGGCTACCTTTTATCACCCTCAAACTAGTGGGCAAGTTGAAGTTGCAAATCAAGAACTCAAATGCATCTTAGAAAAAATGGTGGAGTCAAATAGAAAGGATTGGGCGGTAAAAGTAGATGATGCTTTATGGGCTTATAGGACTGCGTATAAGACACCCATAAGAACCTCTCATTACAGACTTGTATATGGAAAGAGTTGTCATTTACTGCTTGAACTCGAACATAAAGCATTTTGGACAATAAAATTTCTATACTACGACCTTAAACTTGCAGGTGAGAAAATATTGATGCAACTAAATGAGTTAGACGAGTGGAGAGCTAATGCTTACGAGAACTCGAGACTTTATAAAGAAGCGACAAAGCGACGCCACGACGCTCATTTGAAGTAGCCCAAACAATTCACAGTTGGGGATCGTGTCCTTTTATACAATTCAAAGCTTAAATTATTTCCTGGAAAGCTGAGATCAAGATGGTCAGGTCCATTTATGGTACAAACCTTTTTCCTGTATGGTACGGTAGAGGTAACACATTTGACATATGCACATTCAAGGTAAATGGATATCGACTCAAATTTTATAGTGGTGACGATTTTAGAGATGATAAAGAGGAGCTTCGACTCCAAGAAGCACCATAACAATACATTAGGTAAGTCGAGCCTAGACTTTAAATAAACGCTTCTCGGGAGGCAACCCGAATGTCTAACTTTTTCGAATTCTTTTAATTCCATTGCATGCAAATTTAAAATCTTAAAAAAATAAAAAATGTGTGTTTTTGACCCACACGGCCTGGGCAAACAAGCGTGTCCCAGGCCATGTGCAAATTGGAGTAGCGGATAGTTCGTCACATGCCCGGGACACACGGGCATGTCCTTGGCCGTGTACATAAAAAAGTATTCGACAGTGAGTTACACAGTCTGGCGACATGGCCATATGACCTACATGGCCTGGACATACGAGCGTGTCCTTGGCTCTGTGGATTCTGGGACTTAATTTTTCAAAAATTCGAAGGTTACACGGCCTGAAATAGTTAACACAATCGTTCCGCACGGTCATGTGAAACCTGGAGCTATTTTTTTTTCAATTTTAAATCAAGTAACAAAGTTACACGGGCAAGACACATGATCGTGTGCAAGACACGGCCGGGCTACATGGGTGTGGGAGAAGCGAAGCAGAGCACACAAGGCGTAGACACACGGACGTGTTTGAGGCTGTGTGAAGTCTGGGCTAAAAAATTTTATTGCACACGGGTTGGAAAAGTCCTACAAGGGCGTGCGGGCCAACATGGGCCTCACAAGACTGTGTCACCCTTAAAACCCTAGCCCCATTTCTTTTTCTTTGTTTTGTCTTCTTGCCCAACTATCCCCTAACCCTAGCCCCCGTTCCAATTTCTTCCTCTATTTCGATCGCCGTTCCTCCCTCGTCGCCGCTGAACCACTCCCTCACCAGATTGGCCACCTCACCTCACCTCACCTCACCGCACCACCAACTACGCCCCCACACCCTAGCTCCTCTATTTCCCTTTCTTTCTTCTCCCCTCCTCACTGACCCACCTTCGACCAAAGCCCTTAACCCCTTCAAACTCCATGCACACAAGGCCCCTTACGACTACCCTCTTTTCCTCTCGCGCCGACCCCTTGTCGAACCCTTTCCTTCCCTTCATCCTCACCGAACCACACACAACCAGCCCTGTTCATCCACCGTTTCCCCTTTCTATGTCACACACACATGCCCCCTCAACTGCGTCACCCCCTCCACCGTCCATACCAGCCTCCTCCATCCCTTGCGCCGACCATCGCGCGTTTTTGACCGCCAGCACCACCCATTGGACACCATTACAAACACATAAAGTAAGTCTAAGATTGTCGTTCCCGCTTTAGAAAAGCAGAGGACTCCGGGTGTGACCTCCTTTTTAGACGCTTCCGTTGAGGCATGCCATCCATTCTTCCATTTTTCTTAGGGTCTTAAGAGGACTTGTATAAGATTATTCGACTTAGGCCACTCGGCATAGGCCGATGCATTGATTGGGCTGCTTTGTAGCTGGTCCAATTAACTGATCATGTTCGCGCCATTATTGCTACCACACCGTGGGACTGGTTCTTTTCCATCATCGAGCCCACTTACATGGAGCTTACTTTGGAGTTTTGTTCCACATTTACCCTTCAGCAGGTGATATCGTCTCATGATGAGCCGGGCACCATCACTTTCAAACTCGGTGGCATGGCGCGTCATATGAGTGTCCTGAGTTTAGTGTTGCTTTGAGACTATACACTGAAGAGTTTATGAGTGCTGAGAACTTCCTTCGCCTACAATGACACATCCACTACTCGCCATCTCTTTGTTGGAAAGACCTCACGGTGAGTATGACACCTTATGATGCGAGTCGCTCGAAGACGATTTCTCTTCCTCTAGCTCTACAGTATATTAATGCCCTCTTTGCTCACACATTGACCGGTAGAAGAGAGAGCACCAGAGTCATCAGTACCACTGATGTATACTTTCAATGGAGCATGGCCACGGGGCTTATTTTTTATCTAACTTACTTTATCACGCTCTCCTTTCGCCATCAGATACAACGTAGCAGGAAGGGTCCTATCTGTTTAGGCCCTTATGTGACTCGACTCGCATGACACTTCAGTCTCCTCGACACACCGTAGCAGTCTTCTTCGATTACACTTGTCGAGCAGATGTCCCTGTAGAAATTATCAAGCAGTGGCTTCGTAGAGTGGATCATTCTTAGTATCGATTATTTCATTCTGACCCTCAGAATGAACCGGAGACTTCACTGATGATGCCCTTTCCATCACGTGGATCCACCTCTTCATCCACCTTCGAGTCACCGTCTTGTTTCTTTTGCTTCTACATTAGAGGACCTCTCCGAGCATTTCGAATAGCACCGCTTTTAGAGGTTCGACAGTATTGACGGGACTTTGCAGCAGATCTGCCAGCACCTTCATATCTCTTCTCCAGCAGTGGTGACTCACCCTACTGATGCCTCTAACGATGATGATCATTGATTTTATTTATTTTCTGTTATGTTAATGTTTATTTCTACTTTTAGTTGTTTTGTTTTGTTTTTATTTTTATTTTCTTGTACTTCTTTTAATTATCTCTTAAAATATATTTTTATGGTTGTTTCTAATCGAGTTATAACCCCTTAATCTTCTTTGTTATTTGTGTTTATTTTCTTATTAGTTTACTTGGAATCCTGCACTACATTTAGATTTGCCTACAATTCAGCTTTTCACCATTCTGGCAAATTCATCCAATATTCAGGGAACTTTTAGGTTTCTCTCTCTCTTATGAATATTCTGTTTATACTATGATTATATCTGTTTGTACATTGAGGACAATGTACATCTTAAGCGTGGGGAGGATATTTATATAATTATTAGAAAATCCTTGAATCATGTCTTTTATTTAAGTAATTTTCTCATACTTCCATTAGAATGAATTTTTGTCTATTTGGAATTTTTGTTGATGTGTTTTAGATTCATTTGCTGATAATTGTGTATTGGTTGATTTAAACTTGAAGACATCAGAGAATCAAGCATGATAAACTATTTTTCAGAATTTAAAAAGTTTAGGTTGTTTCCCTAAATTGAAGTATTACCTTGAAGTTTGAGATCTGCAAGTTTGACATAAAAAACCATGAATTTTTGTAAGATTTTGAGCCTTTAGAGCATACATTTATCTTGCTCATTTTATTATTGGTTATGAGTGTGTCAATTTGATTTGTTATTTTAGAACTTGCTTTGATTATACATGTCGAGACCACACATTTGATTTGACATACTGAGATGATAAAGACACTTATATTTTAACCCACTTATCCCATAAAAGCCTACCTTTGTAATTAACCCTTCGTGAACCCCGTTGAGCCTAACACACATTTTCTTGATTTTTCCATTAATGTTAACCCATAATTCAACTTTTCATTGAGACTTTTTCCCGTTTTATTGACTTCCTTTCTGTCAAGATTTGATTTGGTTAGTTGCCTAACTATACTCTTTTGTTTGATTTGCTGAATTATTTCTTATTGTTTTTTAAAAAAAGATCGAATATATATATATATCGAAAAATTAATATTGATTATTAATTAGTCTTATTGATTGAGCTTGAACAGTTAAATTCATATTTTGAGAAGAAGCTCATTTTAATATTCTTGAATAGTTCTTAATTCAGCATTTGTTTATTTTTATAATTTGGTAATTTATCAATTCGATTTTGATTTTAAGCAACTTTTTCAGCCTTTCTCCACACCCTTAACCTAAGCCCCACTACAACTTCTTAAAGACCTTTGATTTGTGTATCATATCATTTTATAGTGGTGGAGATTTGATTTTCATGCAAGCCTATGGTAATGACTTTTCTTGTTTGGCTATTGAGTGCTTATTCTTGAACCTTAAACACTTTGATTGATTTGAGTGAATCTTTAGTGGGGATGTCGATTCTTGTCAATTTTGAATTAAAGGTAATTACCTAGATAAAGGAGAAATACCTATGTTTTTGTAACTTTAAAATTTTTTGACTTAGATTGTTTGAATCTTTAGTACTTTTTTAGTTGAATTGTCAATGCATAATTATTTGTGAATTATTTTGAGACATTATTGATGAGATTTATAAGTTGAGAAAGATTAATTTTAATGAGATTTAAGGATTTTGCTTGAGGGCAAGCAAATGCTTAAGTGTAGGGATATTTGATAAGCTATAAAAGTAACATATTTTAATCTCATTCTGAATGTGTTTTTGGTTGATTAATTATGCAAATTAGTGAATTTGATGATCCTAATCATTTAAATTCATGTTTCTATACTTAAAAGAGCATTTGGGAGCGAAAGGAGTGAAAAACGAGCCAAAATGAGACAAAAAAGCTACTTTCAGGATCCACACGAGCTGGGCATTTCCACACGGGTTGGCCACATGCCCATGTGCCTGCCCATGTCGTTTTCGCACTCTGCTTCTCAAATACACGAAAAAACCCAATTTTTAGGCTTTCTAAGCATTCTAAATACTATAAATACCAATTAGAAGAATAGAGAAGGGGGCAATTAGTGAAGATCGAAGAAAACACTTGAAGAATACCATCAAAATCAACTTGGAAGTGAATCTCCCTCAAGATCGAAGATCTCCATTTAATTTATTTTGAAGTTTTATTGAGTTTCTTTATGTCTTGTGGTGATCCTAACTTTGAGATGTTTCTATTCAGGATTACGAACTAAATTCCTTAGATACCTAGGGAGGATGAAGCCTATGATGAATGCTCTTATTTAATTTATGTTTTTACGCGATAAATACTTGATTCTTATTCTCAATTATGTATGCTTATTTCGTTTTTTAATATTTTCAGGATATTAATTCATGTTTAATGTGCTTATTTTAGTGGAGCAAAAGTCCCTATTTAAGAGTAGATCTAGCATAATTGAGTGGAGTTATATGCAATCCTAAAAATAGGACGACATAAATCTACCGGATAAATGTCAAATCTAATAAGGGAAACCATAGATCGAGTTAATGTGACGATAGGGGTTTTAATTAGAAAGAGATTTCAATTAATCAACCTAGAGTCAGTTGTTCTTACTATCAAAAGAGATATTAACACAATTTAGGGATTTCTATGGATCAAGCAGCAAGTGAATAAATTGTTTAATTCAGATTCATAATAATAGGTGAAGTCTACGTGGATTCTTTCCTGGGTATTGTCTATCTCATTGGTTATCTTCGATTATTTTCCTATTTCATTCTCTGTTGCATTATTAGATAAATTAGTTTAGTAATTTTAGATTAAAACATATCACCCCAATTTGTCGGCTAGATAATAAGAAGACAGTAATTACTAGTACTTTTAGTCCTCGTGGATATGATATTCCCTACTCACCATAGCTATACTATTATTCGATAGGTGCGCTTGCCTTTGTCATATTTATAGTTAGTTTAGTAACCATCAGCATCTATTTCCTCTGACATTGCTTGACGCCAAATTTTTTATTTGGCTACTTTTTTATATATGCATAGAGAAACGATAAAAGTGAGTGTAGTATGAAAGAGTTTCGGTTTCAAGTTGTCAGTTTTGGATCTAGTAATCATGGAGTGTTGGGTTTGAGCATATATATTGTGGTCTGTGTAGGATGAAAATTCATTTGTACGTTTAAGGAGTGGTTGGGATATTGAGGAAGATGGTAGATTTGTAGTGGTGTTATTGGTAGGAGAAAAGAAAGGACTTGTTGATGGTGTTGTTTGTAAGTCTCTTGATTGTGTAGTAGGCGTGATATTTGGTGTTGGTTGGGAGTCCATTGACTTAATAGGTTGTACAAGAGAAAAATAGTAATTGGTGATGGCGGTGGACTGAGAATTGAAGGTTGCCCATCATTTCCTTTGAATGGGAACATTTGTTCATCAAATATGACAAAAAACTTCATTGGTAGGTATTGAAAAACATTTATAACCATTATGAAGAAGATTATAACAAGAAAGATGAGTTTATTTTTAGTATAAGGACGAGGCCATGAATAATAACAACAACAACAGTAAAACATGAAGAAAGTTATATTCCAGGTTACGTTGAAAAATTTGTTGATAAGGTGATTTGCACTTTAGCTTTTGAGTGGGTAAGCGATTTATGGTATAAATAACAATGGCAAAAGCATGATCCCAATATTTTGGTGGTATAGAGGATTTGTAAAGATAAGCTCGATCTGTTTCTATAATGTGTCAGTGTTTTTGTTCAACATATTTATTTTGTTTGGGTGTTTATGAACAAGAGCTTCTTCGTAGAATGACATTTTAGGAAAGGTAGTGTTGTAGACCTTGATATTTCCCTCCCCTATCTGACTGAAATTGTTTAATGGATTTAACAAAAAAAAACTCAACTATAGCTCGAAAATTAACAAAGCAGTTGAAAACATCATATTTATGATGAAAAAAATAAATCCATGTGTACTTAGAATAACGATAAAAAATAGTAAAAAAAAAATCAAAAGAAGTAACTAAAGAAGGACTGCATAAATCAGATAGATTAATTTTAATGTTTCTTTTGCTTGATAATCGAAATAATGAAATGATAGCTTATGGCATGCCAAGTGAACAAAGAAACTGAATGGGAAGCTTATGGCATGCCAAGTGAACAAAGAAACTGAATGGGAAGCTAGAGAAACTAGACTTGAAACTAAATGATAGAGTCTATCTTAATGTATCCATGGTGGGGTGGCTGCTTCATTTTCCAGTCTTTAATCACAAAAAAAATTGAGAAAAATTCGATAAAGACATCATTAGAGTTAGTGAACTAACAAACAAATAAAAAATTATGTTAGATTTTGGAACATGAAGCATAATATCTAACAAAAACTTTTGAGAATTAAGAGAAATATCACTAGAATCAATATGAGTTATGGGTACGCTTTTACCATTGGTGAGTGCCACTTTGTCAATGCCTGAATATTTAGAGTGAATGCCTGTATTTTCCAATTTAGAAGTCAAGTGATGGATTACTCCAGTGTGTGGCATCCCAAACCCAGTCGGGAGGGTCCGACCCAAATCTGAAATGTTACATTAACCACTTACATGACTCTCCTTATCGGCCACAAAAGCACACCATATGAACCACCATTCACACCATACAATACATGCATATTATTCAATTAGCCATTAAAAATAAACATACAACCTTAAGTCATGCTTCATCTATCACTATCGTCGCGATGTGACCTGGAGACCCTCTTTCGTCCTGATGACGCGATAAATGGCGTCCCAACGACAATCCCTCATCGCGGCGTTGTTTATAGCTCGTCATAACATCGACTGGAATATTTGCAGAAAAATTATAGCAACTTAGATATGACACTTTGACACTCAACTATACATACCATTTCATGATTTCATGCCAAATTTCTTATTCTAGCATGTCATATAGCATACGTAGAGCATATAAATCATGCTCAATTGCACAAGATCATACATGAACATACTTTGGCATCCAATCCAATTACCTATGCTAGCATGCTTTTCTAAAGTCCCAATTCAATCTACTCAACATACCAAATTTGCATAAAAGGAAATTTTAAGATGAAAGGAAATTTTAAGTGTAATATAGGTCCATACCTTGCCCTTTGGCCATTTTGCATTTGTCCAAGCATTCATCCAATCATTTAAGCATCTATAACCACAATTCACTAAGGCACATGCATGCTAATCCACATATAACCTAACCATTCATCTAGCATCATTCATGCAACAATCCAAGCAATAAAAGCACCCAAAAACCAGTTATAAAAGTCCTTAAATAGTCCATGGAATGTCCATTTACAAACCAAAACAAAAACTAAAGTCTAAAACTTCAAAATGTTCCCACATTGCCATTCTTTATTACCTAAGAAAACCATTTCACATACACAATCAAGTTGCTTTGCCTTAGGATCACAAGCTTGCTCTCTTCACCACTCCACACAAGCTATTTCTCTACAAAAGAATAAACACAAGAGAGTGTGAGCTTAAACAAGCTCAGTGAGTGCTCAAGATGCTACAATAAACCACAATATCAAGGGTTAAAAACAAGACTAGAAAGCCCATAACACTTATCACCATTAATCATTTAATCATGATGATATATTGACATCTTGTGATTATGAAATATGTATAAAAATATAGCACATTGGATACTCAGATCTCCATCACACCAATGACTCATAGAGTCTAACATGTCCCAAGTAAGTGTAGCATTAAGCTAACACTCTCCAATACACCAAACATGCCCCTTTGAATGAAGCTTAGTGTTGTGCGGAAGCATGTAAAAGAGTAAAATTATTGTACTAAAAAATCACACTAAGTTCGATTCCCAAGAAAGAGAGGTAGATCACAAGGATCGCTTAAGTACCAGGACTTTCCTAGCCAGAATATCCCTCAATCGAAATTTAATAGCACAATAAATCACTACAATCACACTCACAATTCATGCAGAATAATACAATAAAGAACACAAGAATTTAACGAGGTTCAGCAAATTTTGCCTACGTCCTCGGGCACTACCAAATATATTTCACTCCAAAATACAAGTGAGAATTTACAAAGAGAGAAAGAGAGAGAGAGAGAAAACAATGCCTTAAGTAGAGAATGGCAAATTTGGGATAATGAAGAAGAGAAATGGTTAGGCCTATTTATAGTTGAGGTTAAGGGATCAAAATTGCAATTATCTTATGCCAAATCTCAATCCCACTTTTGGTGCCTTAAATCTTAGATTTTGATATCCATATCTTTCTGATACCTATATCTTTCTGATACCCATATCTTTGACTTCCTATAAATATGGATGATTTCCAATAATCTCCACCTTGAAGATTTGATTCGAATAATCTTATCTTCATACAGTTCTCTCTGTATTTGTCAACAACACTTGATAGTGTCTTCTTCAACTGTTAAACATGCCCTTTCGTAAACTGATCAAATCACTTGTACCACTGCCTTGGAGATTGTTTCAATCCATAAAGCGACTTTGTCAGTTTGCAAACCCAATTTTCTTTATCAGCAACCTTGAATCCATCTGGCTGAGTCATATAGATTTCCTCTTCCAAATCACCGTGTAAAAATACGGTCTTCACATCGAGCTGAACTAGTTCAAGGTCATATTGCGCAACCAAGGCTAGCAAAATCCGAATAGACGAATGCTTCACAACTGTAGAAAACACTTCATTATAGTCTATTCCTTCTTTTTGAGCGTAACCCTTTGCTACCAATCTAGCCTTGTATCGAACTTCATTTTTACCAGGAAATCCTTCCTTCTTTGCATATACCCATTTGCATCCAATTGCCTTCTTTCTTTTGGGTAGTGTCACAAACTCCCAAGTCCTATTTTTATGAAGAGACTGCATTTCTTCATTCATAGCTTGCTTCCACTTTACACCATCAGGGTTACTTCTTGCTTCTGTGTAAGTAGAAGGAATATCATCATCTGCAATTGGAAGTGCATAGGCCACCATATTATCAAAGTGAGCAGGCATACAAATCTCTCTTCTTGGCCTCCTATATGCAATTGAATCATGTTGCTGTAGAAGTTCTTGGGTCGAAACTTCTTCATCATTTGTTCCTTCAATATTAGCTGGATCATTATTAACCTTTTAAGCTCACCTGCTGCAAAGTGCCACTGGTTTTGTTATCCTTTTGTGAATCCTTGTTCTTCATCATGGTTGATTCATCAAAAGTCACATTTCTACTGAAAACAATCTTCCTTGTATCAGGACACCAGAGATGGTATCCTTTTACTCCACCAGTTATACCCATGAATAATGCTTTCTTTGCTCTTGGGTCTAACTTAGATTCTTTTACATGATAATATACAGTGGAACCAAAAACATGTAAAAAATCATAATCAGTAGCAGGTTTACCAGCCCACCTCTCCATAGGAGTTTTTCCATTTATTGCAGCTGATGGCAACCGGTTAATTAGATGGCACGCATATGTAACTGCCTTAGCCCAAAATTCCTTACCAAATCCAGCATTGGACAACATACATCGAACTTTCTCTAATATAGTCCGATTCATACGTTCTGCCACCCCATTCTGTTGTGGTGTATCTCGAACAGTGAAGTGTCGCACAATGCCCTCATCTTGACATACTTGTAGTAGTGGATCATTCTTGTACTCAGTACCATTCTCTGATCGAAGTCGTTTGACTTTTCGACCAGTCTAGGTCTCCACCATCTTCTTCCATTTCAAAAATGCTTCCAAAACTTCATTTTCCTTTTCATTAGATACACCTATACTCTTCTTGAATAATCATCAACAAAAGTAACAAAATAGTGCATACCTCCCAAAGAAGCCACTTTAGTAGGTCCCCACACATCACTGTAAACGTAGTCCAGAATTCCTTTTGTATTGTGAATTGCTAAACCAAATTTTATCCTCGTCTGCTTACCCAGAACACAATGTTTACAGAATTCCAATTTGCAAGAATTTGTACCTTTCAACAAGCTTGCTTCACCAAACTCTTCAAAGTTTTTTCACCAGCATGTCCCAATTGCATATGCCATAACCTGGTAGCCTCTAAATCTGTATCTTTCGCAGAAGATGTTGATGTTGATCCAATAACTGTACTTCCATTTAAATAGTACAGTTTATTCCTTCTTGTGCCTTTCATCACCATCAATACCCCAGCTACTACCTTTAGTAATCCATCTCTCAAAGTGATTATGAGCCCTTTAAATTCTAGGACCCCTAATGAGATGAGATTTTTCTTCAAGCTAGGTATGTAGCGAACATCTGTCAAGACTTGAATTGAGCCGTCGTGATTCTTCAATTGGATTGTACCTACTCCCATTATCTTACAAGCGCTGTCATTGCCCATAAAAACAACTCCACCTTCTAGTTCTTTAAGACTAGAAAACCAGTCCTTATTAGGACACATATGGTAAGTACATCCTGAGTCCAAAATCCATTCATCTGTATGACATGCCATTGCCATGCCAACCAAGCTAAAGTCTGACTTATCATCATGCTCTGCTACACATGCATCAAAAATAGCCTTGCCTTTTTGTAACTTAGGACAATTCTTTTTCCAATGCCCTTTCTTACGACAAAAAGCATATTCATCTTTGGCAGGTCTCCCTTTGGACTTACTCCTTCTACCAGATTTGTTGCTGTGCGAACGACCTCTTACTGTTAAGACTTCTGTAGTTGTATCTCTGAGATCTTTTTTATCTTTCTTTCGAGTCTCAGATCTATATAACGCACTACAGACTGCATCAAATGTGATTGTATCCCATGAAGCAATGTGGAGGTAAGATGATCATATTCATCAGGAAGAGAATTCAACAACAGTAAGATGATCAAGTCTGCTAAAATTTTATTGAATGAGTTCACATGGTCATTCATCGACATACTGGGTGCATACGTGAATCGATAAAGTTTCATTTTCATATAAAGCTTATTTTCAAGACTTTTTGTTAGAAACTTTTCTTCCAGTGTATCCCACAACTTCTTCGCTGATGTCTCCCTCATGACAGAGTACTTCTGCTCTTTGGCCAAACATAGGCGAATTGTTCCACATGCCTGTCTATTGATCTTAGCCCACTCCTTGTCATCCATCTTGTCAGGTTTTTCTTCAAGGGCTATATCCAGCTCTTACTAACATAAGACATCCAGGATCTCACATTGCCACATACCAAAATTATTGGTACCATCAAATTTCTCTACTTCAAATTTTGCATTGGTCACAATAGTCTTTGCTGATGACGATGCCTTTTCCATTTTTCTGCTCAATTCCAACTATTGTACGTGAACAGTGCCGTGAACGATCGTATTCCCCAAGTACGAATCTAGCTCTGATACCAATTGTTGTGCAGAAGCGTGTAAAAGAGTAAAATTATTGTACTAAAAAATTACACTAAGTTCAATTCCCAGGAAAGAGAGGTGGATCACAAGGATCACTTAAGTACCAGGTCTTTCCTAGTCAGAATATCCCTCAATTATAATTTAATAGCACAATAAATCACTACAATCACACTCACAATTCATGCAGAATAATACAATAAAGAACACAAGAATTTAACGAGGTTCAGCAAATTTTGCCTACGTCCTCGGGCACTACCAAATATATTTCACTCCAAAATACAAGTGAGAATTTACAAATAGAGAGAGAGAGAAAACAATGCCTTAAGTAGAGAATGGCAAATTTGGGATAATGAAGAAGAGAAATGGTTAGGTCTATTTATAGTTGAGGTTCAGGGATCAAAATTGCAATTATCTTATGCCAAATCTCAATCCCACTTTTGGTGCCTTAAATCTCAGATATTGATACCCATATCTTTCTGATACCCATATCTTTGACTTTCTATAAATATGGATGATTTCCAATACTTAGCTCACATTCCCTTATCTCTCCAACATGTCCCAATATCAAAACACATATATGAATACTCAAGTCTTATGGCATGCCAACTATATCCAATGTTTTCAAAAGATCACAAGGCTAATATATCCATATCACACATTCATTTTTTGGTTTATGCACACTTACAATTATCATGCTTATCATGATCAAACACTTGCCACATGTTCATGCAATGCACTTTAAGTGCAATCACTTTGCTAATTGAGCCACATAAACTTTCATATTAGATGTGTGTCCATAAAACCAACTGATCATAAGGCACGTTCAAACGTATACTCAACACATATAATCACATTACACACTTAAGCATATCAAATTACATGTAAGATTTATTTGCAAAGCATCATAGATCAAGTAAGAAAACTTACTCTTAGAACTTAGGAAAGGTGATTAGGCTACCTAAGCTCCCATTTAACACTTTGATTTTAGCATTAATTATAGCACACTAGTTCACTCACCTTTGCAACATTTGCTTCCATGAAAAAAGCTCAAGTAAGCTTTTGTTTGCCGTTGTCCTTATTTGTATAAGCTCCCAATTGATTTGGCACTTTGGATACACATAAAAAACAATGCATAGACATTACAAGCAACATAATGAACAATTAAATCATTCTAGAATCACAGATCTAAGCTTTTCATTCACAATACAAAAAACTAGCTATTTTTGCCAAAATAGAAGTCTCGACACTCAAATCTCGTTTCTAATCCTTAGCTTTGTTTTCATAATTCCTAAATATCATTTAATTACAGATCTAAACTATCAATTTCATTAAATTACTCAGATCTAACTTTTTCAAAAAAATAAGATTGTATGAATATTAAATAGGGAAAACGTCCAATTCATTAAGGATTTGTTAAATTAAGTTTAGAAAAATTTTAATTAAATCAAAATGAGTTGAAAATAACCTTAAAATAGTAACTTATCTTAGTATTACGAGATCTACCATTTTCAAGCAAAAAATCAGTTTAAAATTATTAGATCTAGTGAAATATTGATTAAATCAATTAAAACTCGAATTGAAATAACAACATACTTACGCCACGTTTGGTTAACTGGAATGGAATAGGGTTGTAATGTAATAGAGCTGTAATGGAATAGAGCTGTAATATAGATGTAACAGAATCGAGTTGTAATCAATAATTCAATTGTTTGGTTGAATAGAATGGAATAGAACTGTAATAGTATTCTTGTGTTTGCTTGAATGGAATAAAGATTGTAATAGAATATGAAAAAAATTGAAATGACCAAAGCACCCTTAACAAAATTTTGTTAAGTAGATGATTATTGTTATTGTTATTAAATTTTAATTGGATTATTATTATATATAATTTAATAAAAACAAAAATAAATAATTTAATCATATTTTAATATAATTATTATTAAATAAAATTTAATAAAATATATAATTTATTAATTATGTTTTTATTTTTGTAAAAATAATTATATATTACATCTAACAATTACATTACAAGCACACATCACAGTCATCAATTTGTGTTATGCCACTCTAGAAAGACTTTGATGACACTCGAAAAATAACTAATAATTCATATTAGAGACTTCTTAATTGATCGAGTCATTAGGCATTCTCTTGACTGCATGCCTACTATCTCCCCATTGTTGCTTTGTTGCGTAATCCATATTCAGAATGATATAATTATTTAGACCAACATTAGAGATGTCTCATTTAAAGTCCTCCAAATTTGCTGACATTGCCTTGAAAGAATAAAGATCATGAAGGTTGGTACTAAGGGATAATTGATTTCCAAATGCATCATTATGTTTTGTTTGTTGTGTGTTTGATTGTAACAACAAAGGGTTGCTTGAGGAAACAGGTAGAGTATTACACGAGCCACCAACTGCCACTCTGGCATCTAGGAAGTTCGGATCATTAACGTGATTAAATTCTCCACAACCGTTTGTGGGCTTGTTCTGCGACGATTAATTGAGATTTATCGATGTTGGGATCCCTTGAAACAAAGTTCCATCTTGATTCTAATTTGTTGGTACCACGGCTAGCTGGATCTTCCTAGAACCATTGATAGGATTGTTCGATGTTTGAGAATGTCTAGGTTGAATTACGCTAGAATAAATCCCATCTAGGCTTAAAGCAATTGAGGAGTTCAGTCTCCCAAACATTCCACCTGGTTGATAAGATGGCAGAAAGGCACTTGAAATCTTTCCCGGTCTAATCAATATGCGAAAATATCCAAAGTCGTCTAGTGGATCCCTGCGCAAGTAAGACGAATCTTTACTGCCTAATGGAACAACACTGTTGAGTCCTATGCAAAGCCTATATTTCTATAAGACAACATAAGATAGTAAGCTTAAATACTGCACACTTTATAAAAGCCCATACTTCAAGTATATGCAATTCTCCCATGTGTATGGCCCAGTCTAACTTTTACAAAAGCTTGAATTGAAGTTGCAATAACTTCATTAACAATGTGCTAATTCTAAAAAGGAGTAAAATGGTAACAAAACACTCTACTAAAACTAGTAGATTGCTTGTTACATTTTCCCTTGCGAGCCATCAACATTCATGGTTAAGAACTTTCTTCGGAACATCCTCTAAATCATTTAAATAAAGAAAAAATGAAAGTTAAAACTAAAAATGAACCTGGTAAGCTGTGTCATTGTAAGAGAATCTAATCAAAACAACATAAATCTCACTATCAAGACCCAATTGGTTGACAGTTGAAACAAACTTCCGATGCACCTCTACAGACCAAACAACTTGAGGCTTTTCTTGGATTGAGGGATCCTCATCTTTTTTGTTTGTTATCTTGATTCAGTGCATTAATGTGATCTTTGAAGTCAAAAATTTTTTTTCTCACAACGTGTTGCCATATGTTTTTTAGCTCATCGATACAAACTGGCTTCAATAAGTAGTCACAAGTGCCATGAGTAATCCCCTTCTTTACAAGCTTTGTATGGCCATGAGCTGACAACACTGGAATTTCATTAAGAATAAGAAAATATGGTAAATCATTCTCAAACACTTCTAATCTACTAATCAAATTTAGATCTAGAATAATTATGGGTTTATAAAACCATCAAACTTCACCCAAATTTTTTTTCTTTCATTCCACAAATAATTCAAACGACAATAGAGGGGAAAGAGCAAAATAAAATGGGAATAATTTAGTGCTATAAAATGAAAAAAAAAGGTTTAATACTTACTAATTACAGGTAGGTCCATTTCAAGTCCCACGAGTTCAAGAAGCTTTAAGGCATCCATGTCTGGCATGTTAACACTAGTAATAACCAAGTCATATCTGCTCATGTTTTCCCTCAACATTTTGAGGGCCGTAGTTTCCTGATTGGTTATGGAAACTGCAGAAAAAAAAACATACATGATATATAAAAAAGAAGCCCACTGTCTTAGTATTGTTACAAGTTAAACCTAGCATTCTACAATTACAAAGACCCTAATCTAAATGCTCACTTCAAAGCACAAGACACAGATCCTTCTGATAGAAGAATTTATTTAACATTTTGAAAAAAATAAATAAAACTTTGAATTAAAGATTGAGAATAAACAGAACAGTAAACACGTAACTTGTGAGAAGAATCTAGAAGTAAATTTTAATCTTTGAGAAAAGAATAAAGAAAAATTTTCAAGACTATGCATTATGCATATATCAATTCAAAGAACTAAAACGCAGGTTGTCACATTTTTATTCTTGTTTTTTCTTCTGTTCTTTGGGAACAAAGCTTCCATAATTTTTGGTGATACAATCTGACTTTGTCTTTGCATATTGTATCCGCTGCACCAAATTAATCATATAGTCAATCAAACCTAAGAATCATTACAACTAAAATTGTATATAAATTAGGCCTGAAAAAAGCAATCGATTGTAATCAAAAGTGATGCACAAAATAAATCAAGTTTGGTTCAAGCAGCCACCCGCAGGATAGAACAAGTTTTGTTCAAGCTGCAAATGGTGTTATTGATGAGTAGCAAAAGTCTTCCATGGTTGCAGAAGTAACAATAGTGTTGGAGCAATAACAGAAACTAACAGGCTCAGCAAATATCTTGTCGAGCAAGCCTCGTAACTTGCTGAGCAAATAAGAGAATTCGAGCAAAAGAAAAGAAGAAAAAGCTAAGGAAAAATGGAGAGTTTTTTTATGAACAAAATCTGATTCTATTCATTAATTATCAATGGCATAATGCCAATACATATATCAAGCATTAAGATTGTCTAAAACAACAAGTAATCACCTAAACATTACCTACCTCCACTAATTACATGGAAACTTGAAATTTTAGCTTGTAAACCTATACAAAGCTGTGTTTACAGCTCATACATAGGCTAATTACATCAGACAACAACCTAACTTAGTTAGAAATGAACTAAGACTCATTTCCTAAGCTAAAGATTACAAAATGAACAAAAACAGCTTATTCCAGTAGCTCCTGCACAGCTTGGTCTTCATGGCCTGCTTGCAGTCGAGTGTTTGCTACATGCTGAACCAACTTCATCACTCCTTCTTGGTTTGCATGGTGTAAACACCTAACTTACTTCTTAGACATTCGAACCTTGTGACATTGAGGGCTTTAGTCAAAATATCTGCAAGTTGGTCCTCTGAATTGCAGTGAATCAACTTCACTTCCTGAGCTTGCTCCATTTCTCGAACAACATGTAGTTTAATGCTGAAATGCTTTGTTCTTTCATGGAACACTGGATTTTTGTCAATTGCAACAGCAGATTGGTTGTCACAAAAGATCTCTGTTGCTTCCTTTTGATGCACATTCAAATCAGCCAAGATTTTCCTTAGCCAAATGGTTTGGTTGACAGCACTTACTGTTGCCACATACTCTGCTTCTGCAGTAGATTAAGCCACCAGACTTTGCTTCTTCGAGCTCCAACAAAACATGGTTGAACCAAGGTTGAAAGCATACCCTGAGGTGCTTTTCATGTCATCTACCGAGCCAGCCCAGTCACTATCAGTGTAGCCAACTAGTTTCAGATTTCCCTCCTTGCTGTACTTCAAACCATAGCTTAAAGTGCCTTTGACATATCTCAGCACTCTCTTTGCAGCTTGAAAATGCTTCTCATTGCAACAATGCAAGAATCTTGAGAGCAATCCTACAGCATACATTATGTCTGGTCTAGTAGCAGTTAAATATAACAGACAACCAACTAGACTTCTGTAGGTTGTTTCATAAACCTTCACAAAATCACCTTGGCTCGATAGTTTTTCTCTAATAGCAACAGGTGTTTTAGTTGCCTTGCTGTTTTGCATGGAGAACTTGGTCAAAATCTTTGTGGCAAAGCTTCTCTGACTTAGAAATATCCCACTCTGTGCTTAAGTCATCTCCATTCTAAGGAAATAGGACATCTCCCCTAGATCAAACATTTCAAATACTTCCTGCATCTTGGTCTTGAAATTGACCAGCACTGTTCTATGTCCTCCTGCCACCAGTAGGTCATCTACATATAGGGACACAATGAGCTGTGTTTGTGTCCCTTGCTTCTTAACATACAAAGTCGGCTCACTCTTGCTTCTATCGAATCCCAAATCAGTTAAGTAGCCATCGATTCTACTGTACCAGGCCCTAGGAGCCTGTTTCAAGCCATATAGGGCCTTCTTCAGTTTGTAGACCATATGCTCTTTACCAGCTATCTCAAACACTTGAGGTTGTTCAACATAGATGTCTTCATCTAGGAAGCCATTCAGAAAGGCTAACTTCACATCGAGTTGACGGATCTTCCACTCGAGCTGTGCTGCTAAGGCAATCAACAATCTGATGGTGTCTAGCCTGGCCACTGGTGCAAAGGTTTCTAGGTAGTCCAGGCCATATCTCTGACTGAACCCCTTGATAACTAACCTTGCTTTCAGTTTGTTCAAGGTTCCATCAGCATTCTGCTTGGCTTTGTACACCCATTTCACCCCAATAACCTTTCTTTTGACTGGCCTTTCAACCAATTCCCAGGTCTGGTTCTTTTCAATCATGCTGATCTCCTCAGCCATTGCCTGCTTCCACCCTTGCTGACCTTCAGCCTCTTCAAAGTTGCTTGGTTCAGCTATGGCTACATGAGCCCTTTCATAAATTTCAGTCAATGGCCTTGTTCTTCTGACTGGTTCATCATCAATGTCCATTTCAGGAACATTTTGGTCTGACTCAGCTTGATCTGCTGCAAGTTCCTCTGAAACTTATTCAGGTTCATGTCTTTCCCAGTTCCAACATGACCTCTCATTAAATACCACATCCCTGCTGACAGACACTTTGTTTGTTGAAGGATCCAAGATCCTATAGCCCTTCTTAACAGTGCTGTAGCCCACCAGAACACCAGGTCGGGCCCTTTCAGACAATTTGTCCCTTTTAACAGCAGGTACATGTGCATAACAAATGCATCCAAAGACCTTCAGATGAGCCAATGATGGCTTGAAGCCAAACCAGGCCTCGAATGGAGTCTTCTGATCCAGGGCCTTGGTTGGAAGTCTGTTTTGAATGTAGTTTGTAGTGTTAACTGCTTCTGCCCATAGTGTTCTAGGAAAATTCTTCTGAATCATCAAGCACCTGGCCATATCCATCAAACTCCTATTCTTCCTTTCACTTACACCATTTTGCTGAGGTGTATATGTGTTGCTAAGCTGATGTTTGATACCTGCCTTATCACAAAAGGCTTGGAACTGAGCTGAGGTGTACTCAGTCCCATTGTCAGACCTTATGGTCTTCAGCTTGTAGCCTGTTTCAGTCTCAGCAGCAGTCTTGAACTTCCAAAACACAGAGGCCACTTCTGATTTCTGTTTCAAGAAGTAAAGCTAACAATATCTCGAGAAATCATCAATGAACAGCATGAAATACCTGTTTCCACTTAATGACTCAGTCTTCATAGGGCCACACACATCAGTGTGCACCAATTGGAGTTTTTCAGAGGCTCTCCAAGTTTGATTCGAGGGAAATGGGAGTCTGGCCTGCTTGCCTAGCTGACACACTTCACATACATCTTCATGCTCCACTGAGTTGATGAAGTTTTCAGCCAAGTCCTCTCTGACCATTTGAGTCATCAATCTGAAGTTGGCATGTCCAAGCCTTTGATGCCACAGCTTGGATTCATCTGATGTAGCTGTGTAGGCAATGTCTGACTTCTTTGTCTAGTCAACCACAAAGCTCTTATCAGCCATAGGAACTGCCATCAGCTTGGATCCACTTGGATCACTGATTTGGCATTGATTATCTTTGAACACCACAGAATAACCTTTCTCCAGCAATTGAGCTATGCTGAGCAGGTTTCTGTCAATTTCAGGCACCAAGAGCACATTTGAAATCACTTTGGCACCTGTGGGAGTGCATATCAGCACATCACCCTTGCCTTCAGCTTGGATAAGATGACCATTACCTATCTTGACTTTGGTTCTGCAGCTTCTGTCTCAGGACTTGAAGATAGCAGCATCAGGTGTCATGTGGTTGGTGCATCCACTGTCTAGGAGCCAGCCAGATGAGAGCTTTTCTTGAGCAGCTGAGCATGACACAGCAAAGACCTGCTCCTCTTGGTCACTGTCCTCCTTAGCTACTCGAGCCTCAGCTTTCATCTGTTGAAACTGATTCTGCCTTGATTTGGCCTTGCTCTTGCAGACTCTCTCAACATGACCCTTCTTCTTACAATGCTGACATACAGCATCTGGATTGAACCAGCACTTTTTTTCTAGATGACCAACCCTTCTGCAGTGCTTGCAAGTCTGACCCTCTTTTCTTGCAGCATCAGACCTTGGATTGTCTCTCCAGGCCTTTTTTCCTTTGTAGGCAGTATTTGTTCTTGCCTGAAAGGCACCTTCTTGATGCTCCTCCAGTCTACTTGCTCTCCTCTGCTCTTGAGCATATAGAGCATTGATCAACTCTGTCAGGGAGATGCTGGACAAGTCCCTTGAGTCCTCGAGAGATGAGATTTTTGCCTCATACCTCTCAGGCAGAGTTGCAATAACCTTCTCCACTATCCTAGCTTCATTAAACTGCTCTCCAAGGAGCCTAATGCTGTTAACCACAACCATAATCCTGTCAGAGTATTGTTTGACAGTTTCTTCTTCCTTCATCTTCAAATTCTCGAAATCTCTCCTCAAGTTCAACAACTGTTGCTGCCTTGTCCTCTCTGTCCCTTGAAACTCCTCTTTCAACTTGTCCCAGGCCTGTTTTGGTGTTTCACAGGCCATAATCCTTGTGAAAATCACATCTGACACTGAGTTCTGGATGTAAGACATGGCTTTGTGCCTCTTGGTCCTCTCATCAGCATGCTGCCTGATTTGAGCCACTGTTGGATTGGCTCTAAGTGGCTCTGGTTCAACATCTGAGTTGACCACCTCCCACAGATCGAAAGCCTACAGGTAGGTCTTCATTTTGACCACCCATATGTGATAGCCCTCTCCATTGAAGACTTGAGGTGCAGCTGGTGAAAAGCTTGATGAAGCCATGAATTTGTATAACAGATCCCTTAAGAAATAGGCTCTAGATACCAATTCTTGGAGCAATAATAGAAACTAACAGACTCAGCAAATATCTTGTCGAGCAAGCCTCGTGACTTGCTGAGCAAACAAGAGAATTCGAGCAAAAGAAAAGAAGAAAAAGCTAAGGAAAAATGGAGAGTTTTTTTATGAACAAAATCTGATTCTATTCATTAATTATCAATGGCATAATGCCAATACATATATCAAGCATTAAGATTGTCTAAAACAACAAGTAATCACCTAAACATTACCTACCTCCACTAATTACATGGAAACTTGAAATTTTAGCTTGTAAACCTATACAAAGCTGTGTTTACAGCTCATACATAGGCTAATTACATCAGACAACAACCTAACTTAGTTAGAAATGAACTAAGACTCATTTCCTAAGCTAAAGATTACAAAATGAACAAAAATAGCTTGTTCCAGTAGCTCCTGCACAACTTGGTCTTCATGGCCTACTTGCAGTCGAGTGTTTGCTGCATGCTGAACCAACTTCATCAAATAGCCCTAATTTATATAGGAAAAAAATAAAATGGCTCCTAAAATTTCAACAAAATGGGTTCTCAGTAAATAATAGAATAATTCCAACAACATTAGTACAAAACAGATTTCAATTAGTGGGTATACAGTAATAGTGGAATCACAAAACAGATGCAACACAAACATTATTAAAAATTGAAATTAAACTTCAAATACTAAATACATACTATAACTAAAAACTATACCCAATATAAAACAAATAAGAAAATTAAACTTACAATTCTAACAAGATTGAGTGCCTTTTGTCCAAAGCCAGCTAAATCTCTTTTCTTCCACAAGTGATGCTCGTTGCCTTTTGTCCAAAGCCAGCTAAATCTCTTTTCTTCCACAAGTGATGCTCGTTCTTTCCAGCCTTCTTCATCGATTTCTTACACCCTAAAAAATTTAGTATCTTTGGACTTCTAATTCAAGATTTTGATACATTGAATTCAATCTTAGACCCACTTCTCAACAACTCTGGAAATGCTCAGTGATTGTTTACCCAACTTTTGTGACCATTTAATATAGGGAGTTCTGCAAATTAAAAACCCATAACTTAATGAAAAAGCTCTTCATTTTGAACCTAGAAAAAAATTCAACCTATATTTAGTAAAATAAGATGGCAACCTAGAAAAGGAAAATGAAACCTGAAAGTTTCAATTTATCAAATTTGTTTTTGAGCCATGTAGATAATGGATAACTCCTTGATGAATACAACTATAAGTCATTGATTTACTTTTCTATTCAAGAGAGAAAAAAACCTTACCATCAAAACAAGCAGGGCCTTGGTAAGCACCAGGCAATTCCAGTGATGGGTTGGGATTACTGAGGAGTGGTAAACAAAGTGTGAGTCTTTGGCCTTCGATTTGATTTGCTTCCTTTTAGGTTGAGCGTGAGATTATTGATGGCCAAAGAAAAAAAAAGTGAAACTATTGAGAAATTTCAGTCTAAGGGTGTTTTCGGAGGGGAAAAGAAGTGTCATTCGATAGAGAGGCTGGAATAACCAATTCGACACTTTCTCCCCTGAATGGCTATTCAATGATTTTCAAAATGGAGCTGTAATTTCCATTCGGGCATTTTAAACTTTCCAATGAACCAAACCTCTACTTTATTGTAGAATCTGGAACCGTCCCGTAATGGCTTTGCCATTACATTGAACCAAATGAAGTGTTAGTTTGATTATAAGAAGTCAGATGTTACCTCAATTTGAAGAAATAAAAAAGTTGAGGATCAAACTCGAGCTAAAACGTGCTAAGAACAATGATGAAATTGAAGAAGAAAAGACGAGTTTTCTTTAAAATTGAAAAGAAAACTTGTGTTTGGAGGGCTAGAAAATCAAAGAGGATGAATCAGTTATGAGAGAAAAGCTTTAATTTGATGTTTGAGAAATTTTTGAATGAGGTGAAAATGAGAGGGAACGGACAATGGAGGTTGTTAAATAGGCAACTAATTTTTAAAAATTGGGCAATTGCCCTTTCAACTACCTCCAATTTCTTCCCCTTTTCAAATTAGTCATTGTTTTCAATTAAAACTCATTTCCTAAATTATTTTCAAATTCGATCTCGTTTTTAAAATCTGTTTTAACCAAATTATTTCTCAGACACCTAATTTTAATTTCCTAATCTATTTTTTAAAATTCTAATTATTTTAATATTTTATTTTATTTATTCTTATTTATTTTAATAATCTAACCTAACCTAATTTTTAGTTCACTAACCCTCAATTTACTAACTTGATTTTTGGGATGTGACATAGTGTTAATGATCCATGGTTTGTGTGGCGCCCCAAACCTGGCCAGGATGGTCCAACCTGAATCCAGAACGTCACAGTAGCCACTTACATGACTTTTCTTACCAACCACCGAATACACCAAAAAACCACCATTCACACCTCACAATATTCAAGCAACAAATTTAAATGCATAAACATCAATAATATAGTCTAGGGTAAATATATAAACTCTAAATCATGCTTTCCTTATGCTACTCTCATCAATAAACAAATTCTTCTTTTCTCATGCAATATACAAATCATACATAACTTAATAAGTGAAGCATACATACAATTTAAAGCATTTGAATGTAGACTATATTTAAAAGAAACAATTCAAAACGATAAGAAGTATTCATTTAACTACAAAACAAAAATTTAAAGATTAATTCGTAAGTTTAGTAAAATACTTTGAAAAACATTTCTGTAAAATCGAAAGTAAAATTATGAAATTAACCAAATAGGACTTAATCATGAAAAATTTCAAGTCATTTCATTGCATTTAAGGACTCCAATTACATAGCATAAAAATTAGGACTATATTGCAAAACTATAAAAACATGGCTCAATCACTCAGTATGTCAGGTCGTGACCATGTAACATTCCTCGTCCTGATGTCGATCCCTCGTCACGATGTATTTCCAACGTCGTCGCGACGTCGTCTTCAATTTTTGCAGAAAACATCCCAAAACCACATATGACACTTTGTCACATTTCCAAGCATACCAATTCGTGCACTTAGCCTAATTTCTCTAATCTAACATATCATATAACATACATAGATCGTATTATGCATGCTCACACACTTCAAAACTTACCAACACACAATTTGACATCCAAGGTAAGTAGTTATGCTAGCATGCAATTCCTAACTTCATAAATTAATTACTTAGCATACCGATTTTACATTACCATCATTTTTATGTGCACCAAATGTCTATTTCATACCAATAATTCATTTAAAAATTGCTACAATATCCAACATGCACTAAAAACATCTTTATCATTATTCACCTATAGGCATACAAATCATTATTCATGCAACTCAAACCATCATAACATGCATATTCAAAATCAACATTCTCAAGCAATCAATGACCAAAAGCCATTTATAAAAGTCTATAAACAGTCCTTAAAATGTCCATCACAACCTAAGAAAATATCAAAGCCTAACTCCCCAATTAAGGTCCTATATTGCCTTCCTTATTGAAGTAGAAAACACAACACATACTCAAAAAAGTTTGGCCTTGCTTTGGATCACTTGGATGACTCACCTCTCCTCCAACAAACCAACTATTTATCTGTCAAATATACATAAAAGTGTGAGCTTTTACAAGATCGGTGAGTGCTCAAAATGGCCACAAATAACCCACAATATCAAGGTTATAAGAAAGTATACTATATCATTCACTCATGGTAAGCATTAAGCATAACTCCTATCAATCACATTGATATATTGTCATATTGTGACTAAGAAACATGTATAAACATATATGCATTGGATAAGCGGATCTCCCAACACACCAAATGACTCATAAAGTCTGTACTAGTCCTATAAAAGTGTAGAATGAAGCTAACACTCTCCAAACACCAACCAGTCCTATTTAATGGTGCTAAGCTCAACATTTCCTTATCTCTCCAAACCAATCCTGGGGCCTCAATGCCCAAATACATAAGCAAATAATGGTGAGTACTCACAATCCTATGGCATTGCAGTGATATCCAATGGTTCCAAAAGATCACAAGTTTAACATATCCATTTAAACACACATGTACTTATTGTTTTATGCACACTTTCACATATCGTATAACACATATCCATATCACTTAATCAAATCTCATATAAGGCGTTTTCAAGTGCTTACATAATGCTCAAAGAGCCATATCAGATTGATCTCATATTTTGTGCATAAATACCAACAAGCTCATATAATATTCAGTCATAATCACATAACATATTCATTAAAATTTCATGATAATTTGTTGGGAAATGTGACCATATTGTAGTAAACATGTAATTATTTTTATGTATTTGAATGGTGAATAAAAAATTAAAGTTAATTTCACATTTCACTATTATGTCTTTTGTGTTTTTGTCTTTCATGTTTTGCATGCATAGTGAAATTATGACAAGAAAATGTTAGCTCATTTATTGTCTAAGTTCAAACTGATGATAAGTGGAATTGTAAGAACGTTTATATTGCAAGAAAGACAACGTACTTCAATAGATAATCTAAATGAGTATGTAATCTCGTAAAAAAATCAAAGTGATCATTTGATTCAAATACTTAAAAGGATTATTATGTGATCTAGGCTTGGCTATCGGAGCAGTTGACTCCTCGAGTAGAGACATAGATGTATTCATTGGAAGAATGATACATTAGGCTAGACCTAAGTTGAATTAATTCTGAATCCATTTGTGAATTAATTCACTTGTGACGTTCATGATGTGATTTACTTAAATCCTGAATTAGTCATTGGCTATGCATATGTAACTCATGTGTTTTGATATAAGTGGAGGCTTATGCTTTAAAGATGATTGAGACCATATCCGGTATGTTGGGTACATGACTTGTATATGTCATAAATGAAATTCATAACTCAATTACAGAGTTGACAATATCCTCTCATTGGCATTGTGTGGATTGATAAATATGAAATGTGGCCACGGGTTGCTTGTTCTTGAACAAGCAATTTATCACAATCATTTGTTAGCAGTGATCATATTAATCATTAAGAAGACACAATGGTGACAATGAGATAAAATAGGATTCTATTGAGTAAATGAATTTAACTAAAAAAAAAAATCAAAGATATCATATGGGGGTAACACACACCTGACAAGGTCATTGAACAAAGATGTTGGATGAATTGATTTCATAAAGAGAGTACGATAAGGAGTTTTCAATCATGGTACTTCTTGTGGATTGAATCCATTATTAAGTAATTGTGAATTATCAGAACGATACTTCTGGACATAATTGCAATTACTAGAGCCTAATTATGTATGTCTGATTGGTCATTTCGCTAGCTCAACAAAAGTTCGATCGAATTGCATTTGAATCAAAATAAAATTTTACAACTGTGGAAATAATTTAATTGAGTCGATTTATTCGATATGGAATTAAATTAGGCAATCGTGAGAATTGTTCAACTAGAAAATTTGATTAAAGAATTTTCTAGAAAAAATAATTTATAAAATCTAAGTGATTTTTGGGATAATTAATTTTGATGAAGTAAAATTAATTAATCAAATTAATTAAAATAAATATGATATTTTTTTGAAATTAATTCAAGTAAGACAATTGGCCCAATGAGTAATTAAACTTGAAAATTGGACCTGAGATCGAAAATTAAGCCCGAGAACTTAAAATCGAGATCGAGACCAAGAAACTAGTTGAACCGGGTCGATGGTCCAACTGGTGGCTGGATCGGACCAGTCAGGTAGTCATTAGCCCGAACTGAACCAACAATAGTCGAACCGACTTGGGGTGCTGTGAGGGTGTCGCACTTGCGATGGCACCACCGTGGCCAGCGGTGGTCCTTCAGCGGTTGAGTAGTGTAGAAATCACACTCCTAGTGGGACTCTATCAGACAATTGATTTCAAGTTAACTATTCCAAAAATAATATTATTTTAATAGATTTGATATTAAATTAAATTTAATACGTATTGTAATATTATTTTATTAATTTTATATTAAAGTGATTTTTTTAATATTAAATTTAATCTAATATTTATCTTGATAAGTATTAGATTAATTTATTAGTAAAGTGATGAAGTTTAATCATAGTTGAACTCTCTAAACTCTCACTATATAAAAAGAGCTATGGCTCATTACTTTTCACAGACTTGAATTCAAGAGAAAGTTATAAAGAGAAAATTCTCTGAAGAAATTATTTTAGAAGATTTCTAGAGATAATTTTCTTATTTACAACTTGACCTAGAATTTTAGAGAAATTGCGAAATTACCCCATTGGTAATTTTGTGGAAAATTTTCTAATTTGAAACGAGCCCATACTCGGCAGACATGAGCTTCAAGATAGCGGAGAAAACTATTCGGTCGAAGCATTCATTCTAGACGAATCGAAAAGGTACAATTTTGATTAAGTGTTTGTTACTTTAGATATCACAACCAAGTTCTTGTTTTGGAAAATTTTTTAAAACTCTAGTTTTCCCCTTAAACTTTTTCCACCATAGTTCTCATAGCATATCACATCTCATATACTTGATTTGCATAATGATAATAGATCGAATAAGGATACTTACACTCAGAACTTAGGATAAGTGTTTAGGCTAACCTAAACTCCTTAATAATGCTTTGAATTGTGCCTAGAAGCAGCAATTCTGGTCATTCATCAGATTGCTTTCGATCAAACATCAAAGGCTAGGTAAACTTCTCTTTGCCCTTTGGCTTGCTTGTAGAAGCTCCCGATTGATCTGGAACTTTGCATACATAATAAAAAAAATTGCACACTCATTAATTACAACCTTATTCACATCCAAACCATAGAAAAATCATTGACCTACACACTTTCTTATTACTATTGAAAATTAACTAGTTTTGCCGAAATAAGAGATTTCTTGCCAAATCTTCATTTCTAAACCTCAAGTCTAATTTCAAGCATCCTAAATATGATTTAGTTATAGATTTAAGCTGTCAATTTCATCTAATTAGTCAAATTTAACTTTTCCGAAAAATCAAGCTCTCATGAACTTTTAAAAGAGGGAAAACGTTTGATTCTTAAAAATTCATTAAAAATCTATTAATTTGAGTTCAAACACCTTCTCATTAGTTCAAAATGAGTCAAAAATCACTTTAAAATAGTAGGTTTACTTATGATTTCGGGATTCACCATTTTTGAATCAAAGTTTGGTTTAAAAATGTTAGATCTATTAAAATCTCCATACAATCAAGTAAAACTCGAATTGAATTAACAACATGCTTTGTTTGATCATAAAAGGTTAGAATGTTGCCTCAATTTGTTAAAAATAATGAACTATGAATCTAATTTGTGGATGAACGTAAGAAGAACAATGGCAAAATTGTTGGATAAATCATAGTTTTTTTCTTTGAAATTGGAGGTTATTTTGGTGTTTGGGAGGTTAGAGAGTTTGACTTGTTTGGCTAATTTGAAAGGAAAACTTAGATTGAGATTTTTAGACAGATTTCAAATGGAAGAGATAAAAGAGGGAAAGTGACGGTTGGGTGTTTAAATAGCCAACCATTTTTCAAAAATTGGGCAATTACCCTTTTAACCACTTTAGATTTCCACATATTTTCAAACCAATCCAAATTTAATTAAAAACTCATTTCATCAATTATTTTCAAAACCGACTTCATATTCAAAATCTGTTTTAAATTAATTAATAATCGAATGCTTAATTTTAATTTCCCTACCTAAATTTTAATCCTGTTTATTACTTCAATATTTTTACCAAATTATTAATACGAAGCTAATTCCAGTATCCGATCCACTAACCTGATTTTTGGAATGTGACAATTTGGTCGATGGAGCAAGCGATGAGGTGCAGTTGGTTGTCAATTTGGAGTAGTAGCTAGTGTAGTTAATATATTTAGGGCTTAGACATTGTTTGGAGGTATGCCTGCGACTTTAACTATTGTAACAAGTAAGAATTAAAGTTTTAATATTGGGGGAGTTGAATGCCCATGGTCATAATTGGACTGATAACCCCCCACGTCTATTTCCGCAGCTTTTACCTTGTGTATCACCAGCAACATTTTGCCAAGCAGTATAGTGGGCAATGGCAAAAGAATAGAGTGTCATTTAAACCTTTTTGTTGTATTTATTCCGAAAGGGGTAAGCCAAATAAATCATCAAAGGAGATAAAAGTTAACCTTACTTCAGTATTGTGGATAAATGGTCTATAATCTAAACAAACATCGAGTGCAACAAGCTGATCAAATAGTCGCTTGGCATGATCCATATAGGTGATAATGGAGTCATTGTCCTGAGACAAATCATAAAGAGTATATTTTTTAGAGTGTGAGCTTGAGTTTTTGGTCCTGAAGCATAAGTAACATGTAGTCGAGATTTGGAGTATTATCAGGTCTTTAAGGAGAGGCTTGGAGACATCAATGTGATGAATCGATTGTTGCCCACAAAGGAATGAGATAAATTGCTTTTTTTTTTTTTTTTTTTTTGAAGAAGAAGAAGATAATTTGAGGAAGTAAGCTTGATTGGGTAGCCATGGGAAGGATAAAAAAAATGGTGTAATTGTGTATGGAAAATTTGATACCATAAGTAAAAGCTAAGTCTACTGTAGCGACATACTAAAAGAGTTACTGTTATTATGGTATTTATAATGGTTACAAGGATAGACTTGCTAAATTTGAATTCAAAATGTATAATAAAGAAAATCCTAATTTTAAATTCAAATAATGTAAAAAAATATCCCTGTAAATTTGGATGATATGTTCGACTAAGTTTGTTTATTAGGAGAGTGTCTAACTATTTTTCTTGATAGTCGACTGAGTCTTAGTTCAATTGACATCGACATTGTTGTCAGTGTAGGAGGACATGGGTTTGAGTGCACTGAAATGCATTATCCTCCTATTTAAGGGTTGGAGAGAGACTACGGGTAGTTTTAGACATTGTATCAAAAAGAGCAGATATGATAAGAACCTATAATAAGATTACTGTTAAAAAAACAACTATTCTCCTTAATAACATACATGGTGAGAACTAAAATAAATCAAACTAAGTGAAAGGTATAAAGCTTAATTGAAACCGACTCTATCCAATTATATTTGATTAGTTTCCAATATGGTAACTAGAAAAATAATCACATATTAACCATGCTTTATTTATTTAACAATTTTAATGACATGAGCAGGTTGTCATGTTTCAAATTAACCTCTCATTTTCTATGTTGTCAAAACCAAATAAATCTACCCTTATCACAATACTATACCATTTAAACATCGGCTTTCTATTTCAAATCAACAATTACGATATTTATGAATATTTGATATGTTTATTTTATGAATCAAATTTTATAATTATCTATTTAAAAAGTTATTTTTTATCGATATATATATTGTAACACCTTATACCCAACCTAGTCACCAAGCCTGAATATTAGGATGCCACACCACCATCTCATGTTATACACAAGGAAAAGCTCATTCTAATGGAACGTCCTCCATTTTAGTGTTCGCATAGGTTTTAAGTCAATCATACTCTCTAACATCATTGTTACATGCTAAACATACATCAAATAGTCTTATAATAATAATTAAACATGCATAAGGTCAATTTAGCAAAAATCTCAAAATTGATTACGTAGGTATCGATATTGAAGGTGAGGTATCAATAATTCTCTCAAGTGGTATCGATACCGCTTAGAAAATTAGTACCAAAACTGCTTACTGTTTCTCACTTAAAAACCCAAACCTCGAAAATTATCGGTACCTCTTCCAAAGTATGGATATTTCTACCTCAAGTATCGATACCAATTTACGATTCTAGCTTCCTGCACATTTCAAAATCACAGAGGTATCGATTTTACAACACGAATATCGATACCTCTACTTCAGATAAGAAAAATATAACATACATAAGCATATAAGTCATTCTAACTTGTACCAATTCATCAAGCTATCATATTATCATCAAATAAACATCAAAATGACCATAATAGTAGTCTCAAATATCAGAAATAAGTTCAAACGATAAATGACATAATACGATTCAATTCTCAAAATACTAAAAGCAATTAAGCTATGAAATTTCCAAAAGACCATGACAAATATCATTTAAAGTCAACCACATTGCCCTATTCCCAAAACATAAACAAATAACAATAACACCTACGGTAAAATGGAAACGGACTTGCTTGGATCACCCCTTGGAAACCACATCGCTCACACCGACACACTACTACTCCGCAATGGTTTTATGAAAAGAGTGGGTGAGCTTAACAAGTTCAGTGAATGCTCAGAGTAACCCCAACGCAAACAATTCATCAAGCATCAACGAAACAACCATATAGCATAACCTCAACCGTTCCAACTCTAGTGTCATATTATACTTACTCGTGCATTATTACTAGTTCTTTTGCATGGTAAACATATTCACGTTTAAGCATATATCACATCACACATATAATCACATAACATTTAAGCATATAACACACACTTGTATAATCACATAACATTCAAGCATATATCACTATACCACTACACCAAAACAAGCTTTTAGAGGCGTTTTTAGCGGCGTTTGGATAAAAAACGCCGCTAAAGATCAATCATTAGCGGCGCTTAATGGAAAACGCCCTTTTTTTAGTGCTCGGTTCAGTTTTTTTATCCAGTTCAGTTTTGTGCGTGTTTTGCCTTGCCCCCACCATGATCAAATAATTATATATGGATTTAGGGATTATGGTTCATTTAAGGGTTGGGATTTAAGGTTTAGGGGTTAGTAGTTAGGGGTTAAGGGTTAAGAGTTAGTGATTTAGGGGTTAGGATTTAGGGATTCAAGGGTCGGGTTAGGGTTTAGATTAATTAATTTTTTAATTTTTATATTAAATATGTTTTTATATAATTGTAAAAGAGACAATAATAATTTTAATATATTAAAATTATGAGTATAGTTTATATTATTTAAGAGATATATAATAGATAGACTTTATGTATATTGAATGGCTAATTTAGGGTTTAAGGTTTATTTAATTTAGATAATTCTAACTTAATAATTAATTACAGTCATTTTATCATTTGTTTTCTTATTAAAATGTTATTTTGTTCAAAATAAAATAATTTTTTGCGGCGTTTTTATAAAAAACGCCACAAAAAATAAATTTACTTAAAAAATAGCGAGATTTTTAGCATAGCAAAACAGTGTCGTTTTATTCCAAATGAAATAATTTTTTGCGGCGTTTTGAGCAATAGCGGCGTTTTTATAAAAAACGCCACAAAAAATAATTTTAGTTTAAAAAATTAGCGCCATTTTATATAGCAAAACAATGTCGTTTTATTCCAAATAAAATAATTTTTTGCGGCACAAAAAACAATTTTACTTTTAAAAAAAATGGTGCCATTTTTAGCAAAGCAAAACGGCATCGTATTGATCAAAATGAAATAATATTTTGCAGCGTTTTTTAAAAAAATGTCGCAAAAAGTAAGCAATAGCGGCGTTTTTTATAAAAACGCCTCAAAAATCATTCTACTTTTAAAAAAAATGGCGCGGTTTTATCCCTAAAATTTCCCCTGAAACCCCTAATTTTTCCCCCTAAAAATATCCCTCCTTCCTTTCTCATTTTCCTCTGATCCAAACAAGAAACAACGAACTCGCCTTCAACCTTCTTCTTCAAACCAGCTCCCCTCTCGTTCAATCCCTCATCGTAATCTCCTCCTCTCCTCTCCTTACCCTTTCTAAATCAGGGTTTTTTAAAACCCCTCAATCAGATCTATAAATAATTGCCAAAACCTAAAACCTTTTACCAACCTTATATTTTTTTATCTATTCTCCTCGTTAAGGGTTTCCGGCGTTTTCAGTTTCTTTTCAAATGTAATGTAATTTCCTTTTACCAATCTGGACTTTTCTAGACTCAAGCTACTTTCATGTGTAGAATTTTTAGGTTTGAATTTCTTCATCGACATTGGATTTCTGGTTTAGATTATCATATTTTTTTATTTATTTGAAGTTTTCTGAATTTGGACTTTTCTAAACTCAAGGTGCTTTAACATTTAGAATTTAATCTGGAAATGCGAGATTATAATATATATATATATATATTTTTTTTCAATTTAATCTATTGAGTTTAGTTGAAAATTTGTGGAATTATGTATTACTTGCTTTATTTTTTTAATAGCTTATACTGTTAGTGAATTAGATAGATTTACTCCCTGTTATACCTATATCTAAGTTGAAATTATATATGCCTTTGCATTCCAAATATGAAAAATTGGAAATTATGCATAGCCTATTGAAATTGGTGTTTTGATATGAATGTGTTATGCTTCTATTTGTGCAAATCTGTATCGTACCATGGTAGGATATTCAACATTTGAGTTTGTGTTGAACAAATATGCAATGGAAGTGCTTTGTAGGATTATCAAAGGAATTCTCACCAATAAGGTTTGTTTTACATGATTTTTTTTATGTGCAATTGTTTTTACTATCAAATTCATGCTCATATTTTAGTTTAATAGCTTTTCATTTTTGAGATGGTTATAATGGGGGTTTTATTCTACCAATCAGTTGGTTGGTCTTTTTTTTGGTCCTTTTTCATTTTCTGCTTTTTTTTTTTCTGGTTTTGTAATGGTGAATGCAGTATGATTGATGGTTTTGCAGGGGAAGTTCTATTAATAGGTATTTACAATGGAAGAGTGGTAAGGTTTGGAGCAAGTCATTTTCAGCTGGGGATGATTCTTGTAATTCTTGTTCTGAATTGGAGGTAATTTGCAATAGCTAATTTTATTATGTTCCTTAAAATTTCCAAAATCCAAATTTTTATGAGGGGAAATTGTTAGTTTTACTAAGAGAGCAAGGGTTTTTATTATGAATTTATGATATATTTGTTTAGGTTTGTTGGAAAGAGTTTTAGATTCTGAAATCGTGTTGTTATACCAGGATGGTAAGTCCCATGAAAGGAGTGGACAAGAGACAAATCAACAGATGTGTAATTATAAATACCAGCTTGAGCAAGAAGTAAGAGCATTCTAATTCTATTTCATTATTTGTTTTTGCGTATTTGTTCGAAAATCGGTTTCTCTAGAAAATTTTCCCTTTCTTATGTTTTTGTCCCCCCAAAACGATGGAGATTGCAAGAAGTAAGGGTTTTTGAACTCGTTTTTAGTCTTCGAATTTACATCACTCTCGCTCCTCGTCTTTATAAATCTTAAGCTTATCGAGGGTTGATTTGATGTATTCTATTAGGAAGCAAAGAAGCATCGGCATAACAATAGACTTTTAAGGGGAGACATATGAAAACATGAAACACATTGTTTACTCGTTGAGAATTAACGGTTTTGCTAATGAATGACATGTCGTTATCATGATATACATGTTTTGATTTTCTTTTTTTTCTTATCGGTAACAGCCAGCTTTGTGCAAGATTTATATCTCATTCTCATGAAACATGCTACCACTTGGGTGATACAGGTTAAAAAGTTGCAGCAGCAGTTGCAGGAAGAGACCGATTTGCACTTAGCTCTAGCAAGTGCTGTTGAACATTTTGGTTCACCTTCTTCTAGTTCTCCAGGCAAGCTTCCAGATAAGGTCAGTCTCCTTCCGTGGGATTTCTGTTCCTTTTTTATGTTCTTTTCTCAATTTTTGAAACTTGGATTTCAGGCCCAGGAGCTTTTATATAGCATAGCTATTCTCGAGATTACCGTAGCAAAGTTAGAGCAGGAATTTGTTTGTAAATTTTCCCCTCAAACATACCTTATTGAGGCACTTAAAAATTTTATAGATTTCTGAAGAAATGTTCCTTATTTTTGGGTTTTTACTTGCTTTTTATTTTTTTACAGCAAGCATTACACCAGGGACTCTGTTGATTTTGTTGGCTGGAAGGTTTATGGGGAAGAGAGTTGTTTTCTTGAAGCAACTTACTTCTGAGCTCCTTTTGGTCACCGGTGGGCATTACATATTTTACTGCTATCCTTGTCTCGTCATTGATTTGCTTACTGCTTGAAAATATTGGATGTATGATATATGTTATTCAATTGCGAGCTGGATATGTGAACATGTTTGTCAAAACCCTTGTTATTGATTTATTTTAATTTTGATTCTAAATTTTTATTTTTACTTTAATATTTACGACAACTTGAGTTCTAACTTTTGGATTTTAATTGTGTTATTAATATATTATTTTAAATTCTAAAACTAAATTCATTAATTTTTATATTTAGTTTTAAAGTTAAAATTTTCATAGAAAATTTAATTTAAATAATATTTTTATTTATTCTTATAAGTATATTTAAAGTTCAAATTTAAAAAATAAAACATAATATAATATTTATCATAAAAATAAATATTATTTGATTAAAATATTTTTTTTAAATGTTATGTTTTTAGTGGCGTTTTTGTGAGAAGCGTCGCTAAAGGTTTGTTCTATAGCGGCGTTTGTGGAAAAAGCGACACTAAAGGTCTTGACCTATAGCGGCGTTTGTGGGAAAAGCGCTGCTAAAGGTCTTGACCTATAGCGGCGTTTTTGGAAAAGCGCCGCTAAAGGTCTTGACTTATAGCGGCGTTTTTGGGAAAAGCGTCGCTAAAGGTCTCGACCTATAGCGGCGTTTGTGCAAAAGCGCCGCTAAAGGTTCTGATCTATAGCGGCGTTTGTGGGAAAAGCGCCGCTAAAGGTCATGATCTATAGCGGCGTTTATTTCTAAAAACGCCGCAAACGTCTGCGGCGTTTACAATAGCGGCATTTTTGGCAGCGCTTTTAAAAACGCCGCAAATACTTTTAGCGGCGCTTATTAAAAAATGCCGTTAAAAACCTGTTTTGGTGTAGTGTACTCATAAACTTGTTATAGATAAATTGCACAATGGTCACATGTCATATAAACACATATCACAATACACACATATTCATAATTTAAGATAATTTGACACTTGAGCTATGAAACATAAAAGTGAGCTCTATTATCACTCATTGGATACATGGATCTCCAGCACACCACATAGACTCATAAAGTCAAACATATCCCAAAAGTGAAGCATAAAACTAACACCCTCTTTATTTCCCCTCACATGTCTCGTTGAATGGAGTTTAGCTCACATTCCCTTATCCCTCCAACATGTCCTAGGCCCTCAACGCCCAAAATGATTGCACATATAGGTGAGTACTCACAATCCTATGACATGCCAACTATATCTAACGGTTTCAAGATCATAAGGCCAAAATATCTGAAATCAGACACATATCACTTACCGATTATCCGTGCACTATCACTGTATATTTGCATCTTTAGCAAAACACTATCACTAACATTTAACATATACATAGCATGAACACATTTGCACTTTCACAACGGTTATCATACCCACATATTGCATGTTATAGCTTTTCATCTCAATTCACATATTCACAAGCACATAAGCACATAGTTCACAAGATAACATAGGTATGAGAAAGCTTACACTCGGAATTTAGAGTAGGGGTTTAGGCTACTACTAAATTCTCAAATAATGCATTGAATAATGTCCACAAGCAATTATTCCGAACACTCACTAATTACGCTTTCGTCGAAAAGCCAAACGCTCAAACTAGCTTTTCCTTGCCTTTATCTCTACTCGTAGAAGGTCCTATTGAATCCAGAACTTCAACTCAACAATTCACACAACAATGCATTCAATAATCAGGTAAGAACTCACCACAAGCAATCCAAAATCATAAGCCTAAACTAAGTTCTCATGTAACCGAAACCTTTAACAGTGTCAACTTAAAACTCAAATATCTCCGTCTATACTCAATCTTTTCACCTAAAACCAACTTCGTTCATCTTATAATTCACCTATGACTAATTCCCAACCTTTAAACTATAATAAAATACTCAATTCATAGTATCGACTTTTTCGACATATTTTATGGCTATTTTCTAAAAATTCATTAAAACTCAAGAATTCTTTAACGAAACGTCAAAGTAAGTTTAGAAACCTTCTAATTACATCAAAACTAATTGAAAAATGCTTTGAAACCATGTTTTTACTTAGAATCTCTAAATCCACCATTAACGAGCTAATTTTCAGTATTTATTCAAAACATGCAATTTAATGGCTAAAAACTTAGTTTTAAAGACTAAATAACATTTAAAACTATTTAGGAGTTGAACCGTTACCTTAGATGATGAAAAACTGAGCGTTTAATCAAAAATTTGAAAAACTCGAAAGTTTGACAATGGAGAAAACTATGGTGTTTTTTAGTGTTTTTCTTAACTTCTATGGAGAATTATAACTTAAGAGATGATAGAAATCAAACGGAATTAGAATTTGGAATTTAAAATCGATTGGGAGTGTTGGGGGAACTATAGGCGGCACAAGTATGAGAGGAGAAGAAGACTAACGTGAAAATAAAACTATAAATGGGGGATTTTAGATTGGATTTTAAAATCTGGTTAATTGCCTCTTAAAAACTCTAAGTTCTGATTCTTTTATAAATTAGTCATTTTTTCAAAATTAAAGGTGTTTAAAAGTCATTTTCAAAAATTGATTTAATTTTCTAAAAACCATAGTCAGAAACATTACCGATAGACCATGTTGCAAAATTTCGAACACTATAAGACTAAAATCCCTAAAATATCCCTAAAACTCCTAATCCCTATTTTAGAGTGTTACATATATTTAATAGTTAAAAATATGTTACAACGAAGATATAAATATTCATTTTTAATAACTTAAAACTTAACGTTCATAATCTACATGAATACAATATAAAATATAATATTATTAAAATATTAATTATAGGAAAATTAAAAATTTATGTAAAACTAATAGCTTTATATCCCTATTATAAATTTGTACTTGTTTGCCTGACTTTATTATCCATCCATAGCTCATTGTATTGAATGTTATCCATTATTTGAGATAATATAAATATTTTTCTTGGTCTTTGAAACTTGTAGGGTTTGGAATTTTGAGAATTTCCAACTTAGTAGTTACAAATATAAAGCATAAAGATACACGTTGGATCTGATATTTTTTATTATATATATTGAATGTATACTTCAATTTTATTAAATTAAACCGTCAAAAACATCTAGTATAACATCGCAAATAATAAAATCAAAGTATAGAGCGTTCAAGATTCAATTAAACTAAGAATATGAGCTCTCTTATTACCTAAACCATGGACAAAAGAAAAAACGAGTGTGTATATACAATAAAGGGCGTTAAATAATGTCAATGAAATGTTGCATAATTGACAAAAGTTGAGATCCTAAATTCTAAGTTTCCAGAATAGTAAGTTATAAGTTCTATTTACTTAATAAATATTTAGTATTAAAGAAAAATAATTTTAATTAGTTTTATATTAGTAACATACCAATACTAATTAAATTAAAAAGTTACAAGGGAGTCTACCAAAAAAAATTGAATGGAGGTCACAGTGGCCGGAAAACCTGATAATTCAAACAACAGTGTCGGAAGAGCAACAAAGAAAGTTTGTAGGAGATCAGAGGTTTCTACGGAGCCAGATGATCCCATGGTCGATGAGAATGGACAGCAGATTCTAGATCTCAGTTTGGCAAAGGCTTCATACAATGCCAAGTTGTTAGGTATGGCTCAGAATCCGGACCAAACAAATATGATAGAAGAGGTTTTTGAATTGCAGGAGGGGGACGTGATAACGGATGTGGTAGATGAATACCATCGATCACTTTTTCTTATTGAGTTCATAAGTTTATAGAATGGAAGATGTCGAAAACTGTAATTGTTAAACTCTTGGGTCGCAGAATTGGCTTTCATGCTATGCTTAATAAGATTAATATTTTGTGGAAACCGATGTATCATATCTAGTTGATGGACTTGGGGAATGATTTTTACCTGGTTCGTTTTCACATTGAGAAGGACTATAATCGAGTATTGGCAGGACGGTTGTGGGTTGTCTATGGTTAGTATTTAACAATGCACCCTTGGTCATCAGACTTCTCTACCACTGCTACTGGAATCGATGTTCAGGCAGTTTGGATAAGATTGCATGGTCTTCCAGAAGGCTACTATTTTAACTTCTTACTGCGTGCTATCGGGCAAGCTATTGGTCCAGTCGTAAAACTTGACACTCACACAGACTTTTCCAAGAGGGGTAAGTTTGTGCGCTTAGTTGTTTGTGTTGATCTTAAGAAATTGTTGGCTCCCAAAGTGAAGATAAATGGTCGAACACAGCGTGTGGAATATGAATATTTGCCTTACGTTTGTTTCAACTTTGGTCTCTATGGTCATAGTGCTAAAGGTTGTGTGCGTATGAATTCTCCTTCGTCCAATGGTGGTAACAATAGTGCTTCTGTGGTTGATGAGAAATTAGAACTTCAAAAAAAGGGTTGAGGAAGAGGACTTTGGTCTACGGAAGTTGGTAGAGCGTCGGCAAAGGGGGAGAGGCCGAAGTAGCAAAGAGACAAGGAGCGTAGGTCAATGAGTGATTCTAGATCAATCACGCTCTGCTATTTTGGAGAAAAATCTGGTGATTGGTGATGAATCTTTGAATATTGTTGACAAACCGACAGAGGAATTAAATGTCCATGAGAGTGGAAATCTAGTGGATCTCACAAAACGAATTGCTGGCCTAAGGAAGAATAAATTGAATGCAAATGGTAATGGTGTTATTCATGGAAATGTGTCCAAAGTGGGCCTGAAAGTTTTGAAACTCATTAGTGATAATGTGGAGGCTTCAAATAGAATGCATTTGCGACCTACAGAGGCTATTGAATCGTTTAACCCCAAATCTGTTGGGGGAGACCAAATTGTGGGATTTCACCCAGTATCCTTAATAGCCAAGCTTGATAAATAAAGGCATCAAACATTTCGGGAAGTACGCAGTGAAAAAGAAAACAAGGGTTTGTGCAAGGAAATTTTGGGCATGGATTCGGATACTGAAAAGAGGGTTTTCGATTTGGAGTAGCTTCCAACAGTGAGTTCCAAGGGCCGCCAATTCTATTACCAGCCGAAGGGGATTCGTAACACCGTAAACCACCTGATGAGTTGAGTAAATCACCAATAGATACGGTGGATTTAGTGGCAGCTATGGAGGGTATAATTTTTGGGTTGGAGCAGGGTCATGCAACCACAGAGATTTTAGCTAAAAACCCAGAAGATGATGAACCGATGGGTCAACTAGATTTAACTGATGCCAAGGTTAGCTACTAACAGTATTGTTGCTGTTGGGTTTCTCTTTTGTCCTTTTATATATGGATACAAAAATCATTTTTTGGAATTGTTAAGGTGCGGGTCATTCGCACTTTCTTAAATTTGTTTCTAAGTATCGAAGGGAGTTTCAACCAGAGATTGTGTGTCATTTTGTAACCTAATCGAGTGGTGTGCGTGCTGACTGAATTATTTCTCAAATCGGAATGGCCCGGTCATGTAGGATTGAAGCTAATGGTTTTAGTGGTGGTATTTGGATCCTTTGGAATGAGATGGTTTCAATTGATATTTTAGCTATTCACCCTCAAATGGTTCATATGAAGGTTTGTAGCAAGAATGACACTTCTAGTTTCCTTTGCATTGCAGTTTATGCTAGTGCATAACAAAGTCAGAGGAAATATTTCCTGTTGGAACATTGGCAGCAACAACAGACAAATTTTGCAAACAAAGCCAGAAGAAATCGAAGCAAAAGAAAAACAAGCAGAACAGCAAAAAGAGAAATTTGAATGCACAGCAAATTCTAACTGAACATTACACATTTTCATTCAAATTTGAAATATAAAAGGAGTTACAATGTACATTGATAGTTACCTAATGTATTTAAGTACCCCAACTAATACAAACCTAATCACTAGACAAAAAAATAATCAAATATAGCTGACCAATCAGCCATTACATCAAAAGATCTTATCACTAGCTTAATTTTAACTAGCATTACAAACAAACTAAGATTGAACCAAACCAAATTACATCAAAACAAAAGCAAAGTTGGTTGCTTCATTCGGTCCAAAAAACAATCTTGCGCACCAAGCAAAATCAGCTGAGCTCGATATCTGCTGCTGGTCTTGTGTTGTAATGCAGTCCAACTTTCAACACTCCTCCTTGGACTGTATGCAACACACACCAATTGAACTTCTCAATGCTTCAAATCGTGCAGTGCCTAAGGGCTTTGTTAGTATGTCAGCCAGTTGTGCATCTGAGCTACAATGAATAAGGCTAACTTCCTTTGTTTGTTCAGCCTCTCGAACAAAATGCAGCTTGATTTTAAAGTGCTTAGTTTTACCATGGAACACAGGATTCTTGGCTATAGCAATTGCTGACTGGTTGTCCACCCAAATTTCAGTTGCTTCAGTTTTAGTTTCATTGAGGTCTTGAAGCAATTTTCTGAGCCAAATGGCCTGATTAACTGCTACTGCTGCAGCAATGTACTTTGCTTTAGCTGTGGACTGAGCAACAGTTTGTTGCTTCTTTGAACTCCAGCAAAACATGCCCGATCCAAGTGTGAAGAAGTATCCAGAGGTACTCTTCATGTCATCGAGGGATCCTGCCCAGTCACCGTCAGGGTAACCTTCTACTTTCAGTTCCTTTCCACTTTCAAACATTACACCAAAGTTAGTTGTGCCTTTGATGTATCTAAGAACCCTCTTGGCAGCCTTCAAATGTGCCTCATTATAGCAGTGCATGAACCTCGATGGCAGACTAACACCAAACATGATGTCTGGCTTGGTTGCTGTTAGATACAACAGACAACCTAGTAGGCTTCGATAGTGCCTCTCATCAACTCTTTGTTGATCACCATTGCTGGTTAATTTTTCACCCTGAGCCACTGGTGTGCTGACTGTTTTACAGTTTTGCATGCAAAATTTGCCAAGAATATTCAAAGCAAATGTGTGTTGACTGATGAAGATGCCTCGATCAGACTGGTGAACTTCCATGCCAAGGAAGTATGTCATGACCCCCAAATCAGTCATTTCGAACACTTGCTGCATTTGAACCTTGAACTCATCAATGAGCTCAACTTTGCTCCCTATCACTAACAAATCATCCACATACAAGGAGACAATCATTAAGGTTTCATGTTCTGACCTCTTAACATATAGGGTAGGCTCACTAGGACTCTTCACAAATCCAAGCTTGGTCAGCTAAGTATCAACTCTGTCATACCAGGCCTTTGGTGCCTGTTTCAGGCCATAAAGAGCCTTTCTCAGCTTGTACACTTTGTTTTCATGTCCAGCAACTTCAAAACCTTCTGGTTGCTCGATGAAGATCTCCTCCTTAAGAAAGCCATTCAGGAATGCTGACTTTACATCCAATTGGTAAACCCTCCACTGCTTTTGAGCTGCTAAAGCAAACAGTAGCTTGATTGTATCCACTGGTGCAAATGTTTCCAAGAAATCCACACCATATTGCTGACTGTAACCCTTTACCACAAGTCTGGCTTTATGCTTGTTCAAAGAGCCATCAACATTGTACTTGGCCCTATACACCCATTTAACTCCTATGACCTTCTTGTGTTCTGGTCTGCTCACCAATTCCCATGTCTGATTTTTGTTGATCATTTCCAGCTCAGCCTCCATAGCTTTCATCCAGTTCCTGTCCTTGGCAACCTCTTCAAAGTCTGAAGGCTCAATCACAGCAACATTACAACTCTGATAGACATCAGCCAAAGTTCTGGTGCCCCTCACTGGTGTATCATCAACAGCTTCACCATTTGGTACTTCTTCTGTAGGTTTTGCAACCAAGTCTAACTGGTCCATTTCAGACATGTCAGCTTCAGTACCATTCCAATTCCACACTTTTTCTTCATCAAATTTTACATCCCTGCTGACTAAGACCTTTTTGCTATAGGATCATACACTCTATAACCCTTCTTGTTGCTACTATAGCCAACAAAGATTCCTGGAGTAGCCCTACTCTCGAGCTTGGTTCTCTTTTCCATTGGAACAAGAGCATAACACACACAACCAAACACTTTCAGGTGTGTTACAACTGGTTTGACCCCATGCCAAGCCTCAAAAGGTGTTTTATCCTTGACTGCTCGAGTTGGCAGCCTATTGAGCAAGTATACTGAGGTGTTGACTGCCTCAGCCCAAAACTGGCTTGGAAGCTTGCCTTGAAACAATAGGCACCTGGCCATGTTCAGTACAGTCCTATTTTTCCTCTCACAGACTCCATTCTGTTAAGGAGTATAGACTGTTGTAAGCTGATGGTGAATCCCAGCACTGTCACAAAGGTTCTGAAATCTTTCAGACACATATTCAGAGCCATTATCAGTCCTCAAGGCTCTAATTTTACAGCCTGACTGATTTTTAGCATATGCCTTGAATTTGCAGAAGGCTCCAAACACTTCTGACTTCTGCTTCAAGAAGTAGACCTAGCACAACCTTGTTAAATCATCTATAAACAGGACAAAATACGTGTTCTCATTGATTGAAGGTGTTCTCATAGGACCACAAACATTAGAATGCACCAACTCGAGCTTATTTTGAGCTCTCCAAGCACTATCAGCAGGAAAAGGCAGTCTAGCCTGCTTACCAAGCTGACAAACCTCACAAACATTCCCACTAGCCTCAATTTTTGAAATGTCATCAACCAAATTTAGTTTATGCAATAGATCAATGGATCTGAAATTGGCATGGCCTAGTCTCCTATGCCACAAGTCAGTACTGTCAGCAAGGCTGGTGTATGCCTTTCTTTCTACTTGGCTAACATCCAGCATGAAGCACCTATCAGTCATAGAGACTGTAACTAACTCTTGACCATGCATATCTTGAACACTACAGCAACCATCTTTAAAAACCAATGTATAGCCCTTTTCAACTAATTGGCCTACACTAAGCAGGTTCTGATCTAAGTCAGGTACAAAAAGCACATCTGAGATCAGCTTGTTACCTGAACTAGTGCTTACCAGCACATTGCCCTTACCCTTAGCTTCGATCAGCTTGCCATCTCCAATTCTGATTTTCGAGTGGAAGCTTCTGTCTAGGCCCTTAAACAGCTTCTCATCTGCTACCATATGGTGTGAGCAGCCACTGTCTAGTAGCCAATCATTGCTGGCCTTTGTTGTGCCAACAAAGCAGGTTGCTGTAAATACATGCTCCTCTTAAGCTTGCAAAGCCTCAGCAGGCCGAGCTTGTTGCTGAGTGATCTCCTTTGGTTTGCTCTTGCACACCTTCTCCACATGGCCAAACTGTTTGCACTTGCTGCATTGGATCTCTGGCCTAAACCAGCAGTACTTTTCTAAGTGTGTTGTCTTCTTACAGTGAACACATGGTGGAAACACCCTTTTTGCTTCATCTCTCCCTGATTTAACCCTCCTATTGTGCTAAGGCTTTTTGCCTTTTGTACTCACACTCGAGCCTTCACTGGCTTTAGCCTGGAAAGTAGCCTCAGGATTCTCCTCCTGCCTACTTGCCCTCCTTTGCTCAAGTGCATACAGGGAGTTTATCAGCTCAGACAATGAAATGGCTGATAAGTCCCTCGAGTCCTCAAGTGAAGAAATTTTTGACTCAAATTTCTCAGGGAGAGTTGTGATAACCTTTTCAACAAATCTGCTCTCTGTGAAGTCCACTCCCAGGAGCCTTATGCTGTTGACAATAGCCATTATCCTGTCTGAGTACTGCTTGATGGTCTCAGACTCCCTCATCCTCAAATTCTCAAAGTCTCTCCTGAGGTTGATCACCTGCTGTTGCCTTGTTTTGTCAGTCCCTATGAACTCCTCCTTCAGCTTCTCCCAAGCCTGCTTTGGCGAGTCACAGGCCATGATGCGAGTGAATATCACATCAGACACTCCATTTTGCAGACAGGCCATAGCCTTGTGCTTCTTTGCTCGCTCCTCAGCATGCTGTCTCATCTGTGCAATGGTGGGATTGGCTCTCAATGGAGGTGGTTCAGCATAATTCTCGATTACACTTCAAATATCATGTGCCTGAAGATAAGCCTTCATTTTGACTATCCAAATGTGATAGTTTTCTCCAGTGAACACTGGTGGAGGTGGTGGTGTGAAACTCATCCTACTAGACTGAGTTTAAATGCTTCGACCTTTCCAAATTTTAAACTTTGCTGTTGGTTTTGGTTTGAACACAACAGATTGCATACAAAGGCCCCTCAAAGATTCAGGCTTATGATACCATTTGTTGGAACACTGGTAGTAACAACAGACAAATTTTGCAAACAAAGCCAGAAAAAATTGAAGCAAAAGAAAAACAAGCAGAACAACAAAAAGAGAAACTTGAATGCACAGCAAATTGTAACTGAACATTACACATTTTCATTCAAATTTGAAATATAAAAGGAGTTACAATGTACATTGACAGTTACCTAATGTATTTAACTACCCCAACTAATACAAACCTAATCACTAGACAAAAAAATAATCAAATATAGCTAACCAATCAGCCATTACATCAAAAGATCTTATCACTAGCTTAATTTTAACTAGCATTACAAACAAACTAAGATTGAACCAAACCAAATTACATCAAAACAAAACAGCAAAGTTGGTTGCTTCATTCGGTCCAAAAAATAATCTTGCGCACCAAGCAAAATTAGCTGAGCTCGATATCTGCTGCTGGTCTTTGTTGTAATGCAGTCCAACTTTCAACATTTTTGGTATATTTTGGATGTTATGGCAAACTCGATTTTTGAACCATGGCTAATTGCTGGTATTTTAACTCGGTGTTAAATGGGCCGAAAAGGGTTGGAAATGGTTCTCAATCAGGACTTAGTTGTAAGTGGTTTTAGTCATTCTTGTTTGACTATAAGATTCAAGATTTAGGTTATAGTTGTCCGTAATTCACTTAGAGTAGAGGGAATCTATCTCAACGTCTTGATCGGGCAATTTGTAACTCTGAATGGGACTTCTTTGCAACCAACTATGTTGTTCGTAATCTTCATAGACTAAAATGACATCATCGTCCTATTTTGGTCTCTCTAAGGCCGAATGTTTAACGGGACTATTGTCCGTTTGGATGTCTAGCTAGCTGGATACTTCATGCAGAGTTTAAAGAGCTTGTGAGGAAAACTTGGAGATCTAATGATGGTATTGTGAAGAATTTAGAATGTTTCAAGAATGTGGTGCAAGATTGGAACAAACGGGTTTACGAAAATATCTTTATTCGCAAGAGAACCATATTTTGAAACTGAACAGGGTGCAAAAAATTCTTGATTTACGATCATCGTTGCACTTTTGATAACATGAATTACAATTAAGATAAGAAGTTGAATAAATTTTGTACCATGAGGAACTACTATGGTTCCAAAAATCTAAATTCAATTGGCTTTCACATGGCGGCAGAAATACAAGTTATTTCCATAGTCGTTCTCTAGCAAGATGGAGGAGAAATAATATTAAAGGTTTAAAGGTTGAAAATGATGAATGGTGTTTTGATGATGTTGCCTTGAAACATCATGTTGTGCACTAATTCAGAGACTTGTTTGCAACTGAATATTCGGTCAATGGTTCTCTTCATAGCCAAGGTAAGTTCCCTTCAATATCCATGGCTGATATGGAATGTTTAAAGCTAACTATAAATGATGATGAAATTCACAAAGCTATTTTTAGCATGGCACCCTTGAAGGATTTGGGAATTGATGGTTTCCATGCTAAACTCTATCAGGCAAAATGGGACATTGTTGGTGCCTCGATTTGTTTTGTGGTTAGGCATATCATGGGAGGTGAGCCTGTTGATCCTACAACTAATAAAATGTTGATTGCTTTATTGCTAGAAGTTCAAGGGCTAGAGAGGATTTCTCAGTTTAAGCCGATTAGCCTATGTACGGTGGTTTATAAGATTATAATGAAAATAATTGTTAATAGACTGATGCCTTTGATGATGAAGCTACTAATCAGAACCAAGCTAGCTTTATTGCAAGAAGGTATATTACAGATAATATTGTGGTTACTTAGGAAACCATTCAATCTATAAGGTGTTTCAAATGTCATAAATATGGAATGGCTTTGAAGATCGATTTAGAGAAGGCTTTTGACAGGATCAAGTGGGATTTTTTGGAAGACACACTTTTGGAAGTGGGCCTACCTAGATTTTTGGTATCTGTGATTATGAATTGTGTTTCCTCTGCATCTTTCTAGATTCTATGGAATGGTAGTATCACAGAAAGTTTTTGTCCGATGTGCGGTTTGAGACAAGTTGACCCATTATCCTATTGTTTGTTCTTTGCATGGAAAGACTAGGGCACTTAATTGATGAGGCTATAAGATGTGGAAGTTGGTCTTTGATCTTTCTTTCAAGAGGAGGTCTTGCACTTTCTCATCTATTTTTCGTTGACGATCTCATTCTCTTCTTTGAAGCCAACTTGAATCAAGCAAGTCAAATGAATGATATGCTCCATACATTCTGTCATTTTTTAGGCTAGAAAATGAATAGAGGAAAGTCGTAGGTTTTTTTCTCTTCGAATACTCCAAGTGAAGTCACTATTGGAATCTGTAGATAAATTGGATTTACTCTTGTAGATGACCTTGGAAATTATCTTGGCATGCCTTTGTTTCATTCCCATGTTACGTCTAATACTTTATGAGTACCATTCATATTCCTCTCTTTGTCTACAATGAAATTGAGAAGTTAGCCTGTAACTTCATTTGAGGTTCAACATCTCAGTCCAAGAAAGCAGCTTTAGTTTCTTAGGAAAATTGTTGTCGTTCTCTTGAGACTGGAGGCCTTGGCCTTCAGAACTTATTTGTGCAGAATAATATTTTCTTATTAAAAATTGGGTTTCCAGATTCTTTCTAATATGGAAGCAATGTGGGTTCAATTATTGAGAAGTAAATACACAGTTCAAGGGGTCCTTCAATCCGTTGACCATCAAAAAGAGTAATTGTTCATATATTTGGTGATCTCTGATGAAGGTTTGGTCAGACGTTGTAGGTAATGTGTTTTGGGCTATAGGTGATGGTCGACTCACAAATTTCTGGAATGATGTAGAATTAGGACTTTTTTTAAATTAAGGACAAAATATAAAAAACAGTTTTAGGTTGGGCTATTTTGAAAATTTGTCACTTTTATGGGGTAAAAAAAATAAATTATTTTAGCTGAAAGGTGCACTAGGGGTTTCAAACTTGGGACCTATGGATAAGCTAAGGTCTTATGGCTGAACCAGCAAGCTCATTCTTGTTACTTCCTTAACGCAAATTATTTTTAAGGCATTCTAATTCTCTTACCCTATGCTTTTAAGGAAATAAAAATCTAAATTTAATTCCTATTTCATTTAGGCCTAATTTTGGGATGTGACAAATCTCCTTCCCTAAAAAAATTTCATCCTCGAATTTTAACTTACCTTATCCAAACAAGTGATGATATTGTTGACAAATCAACTCCTCAGTTTCCCATATTGCTTCTTGGGTCCCATTCTTTTGCTAGAAAACATTTACTAGAGGAATTTGCTTATTTCTTAGAGTTTTAACATCTCTATTTATTATTTTAATTGGTTCTTGCTCAAAAGATAAGTCTGGTTAGAGTTTGATCTCTGCAACGGGAATGATATGGGAAGGTTCAGAATGATGGCGTCGCAACATTGATACATGGAACACATTGTGGATTTGATCCAACTCAGGAGGTAGTTCAAGTTGGTAAGCCACTAGGCCGATCCGCTTCTGTACTCGATAAGTGTCACATCCTAAAACCCAGCCTAGTAGTTTTTGGTTAGTAGAATTAGGGTTTTTTTTACCGGAGGTTGAGTCAAATATCGAAAAATAAGGTTGTAAATGAGTAATTTAAGTATGTAAGTGTCATAATCAGATTTTTATTTAGCACAAAACAAAATTTAATTTTGAGGTCTAATTTGAAAAAAAAATGGATTTTAATTCATTTAGGACATTTTTGAAAACTAGAAGAATTAGGAGTGACCAAAAGGGAAAATTGCCCAATTTTTTAAATTAGTCTTCTACATGGAGTATACCACCATCTATCCCTTCTTTTTAAAACACCAAAACATTCAAAAGTTTTCCAAAACCTAAAATTAGAGATTTCTTTCAAAATCAATTCATTCTTTTGTATTTATTAACCTTCCAAACACCAAAACAACCCCCAATTTCAAACGAAAATCATGTTTTCTTCCCCAAATTCGTCATTATTCTTCTTAAGTTCAAATCTCGAATTTGATTTGTAGATTGTCGTTTTCATCAAATAAAGGTAATATTCTGAAAAATAAAAAGTATTGTTAATTCAAATCGAGTTTTAAATGGGTATATTTGGGTTTGATGTTTTTAATGTATGTTTTGATTCAATAATGATAGATTTCAAAATCTTGAGTAAACTTGTGTTTTCAAAGTGATTTTTGACTCAAACTTAACTAGAAGGCATTTTACTTCAATTTGATAGTTCATAACCGAATTTTGAAGAATTAAGAGTTTTCCGTTTTTTCATGTTCTCAAAAGCTTCAATTTTTTGAAAAATTTAGAACCATGGATTTAGGTGAAATTAATGGTTTAGTTTTGAAATTAAAGGTTATCTAGGATGTTTGAAATCAAAATGGAGAATTAGAAATTAGGTTAGGCAGTTAAAACTTTAATTTTGACAAAACTAGCTAGTTTTCGGTAGTAAAAAAGGAGAGACTTGAATTTTTTTTATTTCTTGCCGTTTGGTTGTGTTCAAGGATGTTTTGATGAGTTTGGAATATGTTTCTTATGTGTGTAAAGCTCCATATCAATCAGGAGCCACTATGGACAAGTCTAAAGGAAAGAAAAAGCTTGTTTTAAGCTTTGGGCTTGTAAGTAGAAGCGTGATTGGTGAGTATCTGGAGTCAATCTAGTATGCACAATTTGTAGTGTTAATCAAGAGCTTAGGGTTAGCCTAAACCCCTATCCTAAGTTCCAAGATTAAGCCTTTTCTATACTTTTTGCCTTGTTGTGGAATTATGCCTAATGTATGACGAGTTGTGATATGTTATGCTATTATGAAAGATAATATATGAGAATACTTGTATGTGATATACGATGTACTAATTTTAATGCACACATGTGAGGTGTGATAAATGACAGATCAATGAGCATTATTGTGGCACTTAAAGTGCAAGTAAATGTGAATCTGATAAGTGTGCATTGTGTTTGAGATTCTGATGTGAATTGATGAATATGAATAGAGATTATGTACATTATAACAATAATTAAATATGTGCTATTGTGGATATTTTGACCTTGTGATCTCTTAAACCGTTGGATATAGTTGGCACGCCATAGGATTGTCAGTATTTACCTTTGTGTTTTGTAATTTGGGCGTTGATGACTTGGGATAGGTTGGAGAGATTAGGGAATGTTGAGCTAAGCTTTATTCATTGGGACATGTTGGTGTATTGGAGAGTGTTTATTTTTATGCTACACTTACGGGAAATGTTAGAATCTTTAAGTCATTAGTGTGATGGAGATCTGTTTATCCAATATGTGGTGATAGAGTCCACTTTTACGTTTCATAATCTTAAGCTGCCAAATTATCCTTATTTGAATTATATATGAGTTATATTGTGTGTAAATACACGTGAGAGTATATGTTAGCCTATGAGATAATGAAGTATGGTTATATTATTTTGCATTGATGAATATATGGTTGTGAATGTGCCTTCGTATACTCTTGCTTAACATGTGACATTGTGTACACCTAGCGGTGGTTTCGAACATTCACTGAGCGTATTTAATCTCACACTCCATATTAACATCTTGCATATAAGTATTTTTTTCAGTGTGAGTAGAGCGGCGAAGGAAGTGATCTAAGCAAGGTAATATTTTTTAGTAGGTGGTTATTGCGATTCTTTTGAACTCACTCAATAAAGGCAATGCAGGTTAGAGTTTTAGTTTTGGTTATTAACATTATTTTGTTAATTTTATCTTGGTATTGGATTGACAAAATATGGATGTTGTTTTGGACTTCATTTGTGACTAAATTGACGTTTGAGATTAAGGTTGATAATGCATGTTAGATATTCTTATTTAAATGTATAGATGTGGCATGGTAAATGTTTAAAGGATGTTAATAAGTTCAGTTAAATTAGATTATAATTTGTGTGTTAAGTAGAACATTGTTTTGAGCAAGGATAACATTTTAACTTGTGAATTTTTGGTATTTTGGGTAAATGTATAGATACTCAGGATACAAATATTGGTACCTCGAAGTTGGGACATTTTCAAAATTTGACAGAATCCAACTTTACTATCAATACCAATATACAAGAATCAGTACTCATGATAAAAATATTTATACCAGCTTATTCGGTACCGGTACCTACATGGTTTTTTAAGATTTATTAAAAATGAACCTTAATTATGGTTTAAACTATTTCTATTGTCTTTTAAATGTTTAAATTAGCTATGAACTTTTCTTTAAACGTTAATTTTAGTAGTCGTTTCTCTTATTCGAAACCGTATATGCATGTGATTAAGTTCCGTTAGTTGATGTAGCATCTTGTAACTCGGGTCTAGCGTCTAAACCGAGTGAGGGGTGTTACAATAAGGACCAATAAAATGAGGACTTAGTTTCCCTTTTCTACCGAACCTTAGAGCCTTTTCCAAGATGAGACTTTTAAGAAGACTTGTTATCCCACATTGAATTTGATATATTTTCTCTTTAGGTCTACATACGACTTTGGTCGATTTGAGATTGTTTTTAATCTCTCTTGAATCAAACTAACACTCTCTTCAGTTTCTTGTACCAATTCAGAACCTAATATTTTTCTTTCTTTCAATTCCATCCAACGTAGGGGTGTACAACACTTCCTCCCATAAAGTGCTTTGTATGGTGTCATCTTTATGCTTGCTTGATAACTATTATTGTAAGCAAATTTAGCAAGTAGTAAAAATTCCTCCCAACTACCTCGGAAGTCAGTGACACAGCTTCTTAACATGTCTTCTAGAATTTGGTTTGTTCTTCTGGATTATCCATCGGTTTTTGGGTGGAATGTTGTGCTAAAATCAAGTTTTGTTTCCAATGCTTCATGTAGTTTCTTCCAAAACCTCGAAGTGAAACGAGGATCTCGATCAAATATAATTAAAACTGATACTCCATGTAGTTTAACAATCTCCGCTGTCGAAACCATTTTTTTTAAACAAAAAATTATTAGTTGACTTAAAAACGAAAATTGGAGTCGCCACCGATCTTTTATTGTGGTGTGATCGGATCACCTTGAAAACGATTTTAGGTCTACGAATTTTGAGAAAATAGGTTCGGGAGTCGGTTACGCACGAGGAAGGGTTAGCACCCTCGTAACGCCCAAAATTGGTACCGAATCGATTGTTTAATTCTTAATGTCAAACATTTGAAAAGATTTTAAAATACGATTCTTTTAGCTTGAATAAATTGAATTGAATAATAAGACACTCTTATTTCAAAAAAATAAAATGTCACACCCAGTGAGTTAGGGCGCAACATTTTTAATCTTCAAAATTAAGTTTATCCTTTGACTTTTAAAATCCATGCATTTTGAGAAGGATATTTGGTTATTTGGGCCAAACGAAAAATTAGAACCCAGTAAGTTAAGGTTCAATTTCTCGAAATTCCTAAATGCCGAATATTGCCTTTATTTTTAAAAAATCCTTAATTCGAGGTAGCAAAATGTCATATCCAGTGAGTTAGGATCCAACATTTTGAAATCCCGAAAAACTTTTATTTAAAATTTGTATGGTTTTATTGCAAAAGAAATACTTGGTTATATAAATTCATCGAAAAGAATTGAAGCCCAGTAAGTTAGGGCACAATTTTCTCGAGAATCATGAACACCGAGTATTTCGAAAATTTACGGAATAAAATAATTTTGATGCTTTAATGAAACATAACTTTTTAAAACAAACATAGTGTGATTGAATGTCCATGTATAACATAAAAGGATAATTTGTAGTCTAAACATACACTAAAGAGCAATAAGCAAGCAATAGATAAATTCAAACAAGCACAAAAACAATAATTTTAAACACATTATGCAAATACCAATATTAACATTCGAAAATTAAAAGAATTAATAATCAATTTCAAAAGACACATTAAGGTAAAAAAATATAACCTAAAAATATTATCTCTACAATGGTTTTTTAAAAAATAATAATATATATGAGCTTGGAAATAGATTTAAAATAAAATTAAGAATAATGTTAAATAAAAGAAATTTATTCGAATGAATTTTGAAGTGAATATTATAAGATGTACAAGCATGGATCTAGAATAAATAGTTCATAAGCATATTGTAAATAATAATATATAATAATGTACATTGGAATAAATGCAATATTGGAATAATCTGAATAAGTAGAATGTATAGAAATTGGTATAAAAGAATATAATTCAAAATCATTGATAGATTATACAAAATAAATTATTATATAAATAATATTATACAATAAGAATACATGATAAAATATTAATGTATCATAATAAAACAACATTTTAGTAATAATATATAACAAATATAAAAAAAATGCATGATAACAAATCTAAAATACTAAAACAATGAATTTAATTCACAAATAAAAATACATCAACAAAATTGAATATCATTATTTACAAAAGATCTAAAAATGGGAATGGATTATGATATTTGGGCTTAGAGTCTGTTTTATTGTAAATGGACATTTATTTTAACCTTTTTTTATCTATTTGGTTTTTTATATTTGATTTATTTTCTATTTGTTTTTTTGGCCGGGCAAATTTGGGTATTACATCCGCAATGTACAACTTTGCTAATTTTTTTAAGGGGTAATCGGTTCGAACTGGAATGAAGTGGGCTGATTTGGTGAGTCAATCCACAATCACCCATATTGGGTCCTTCTTTGTGAGAGTTAAAGGTAACCCACTTACGAAATTCATTGTTATTATTTCCCACTTCCATTGTGGAATTATGATCGGTTGTAGCATCCTTAACGGAAATGATGTTCCACTTTTACTTGTTGGCATGTCAAGCACTTTGCCACAAAATTCGCCACGTTTCTTTTTAATCCTGGCCACCAATATAATTCTTTCAAGTTTTGGTACATTTTCTTACTTCCATGATGCATAGAGTATGGGTTGTTATGGGCTTGCCTAAGTATCTTCTATTTCAATCCTGGATCATTTGGCACACAAAATCTATTTTTGAAGTAAAGGAATCATTTCCCATTGATTGAGAAGTCTTCCACTGATCCATTTTCTACCCTTTTTTTGTGCGTCAATAACTCACCATCCATGAGCTATTTGGATTTTATTTCCTCTTCCAAGGTCGATTTTACTTGTAATTCGGCTAGGTTGCCTCCATTATCGTAAAGGCTCAATCTTGCAAACATTTCCCTTAGTTTTGTTTTTGCCTTCCTGCTTAGGGTGTCTGCTACAGTGTTTACTTTCCATGGATGGTATTTAATTGTGCAACCATAGCCTTTGAGTAGCTCGATCCATCTCCTTTGTCATAGGTTAAGTTCTTTTTGCGTTAGGAGGTATTTCAAGCTCTTGTGGTGTGTAAATTGTGCACTTTTCTCCAAAAAGATAATGCCTCCAAATTTTAAGTGCAAAGACTACCGCGACTAACTCTATATCATATGTAGGGTAGTTGCACTCATACGTCTTAAGTTGCCTTGAGGCATAAGTGACCACTTTTCCATCTTGCATTAAAACACAATCGAGTCCCATATGTTATGCATCACAATAAATAACATATTTTTTTCCTAATTCAAGTTGGATTAGGTTAGGAGCTCGAGTTAGAACCGATTTTAACTTCTTGAAACTATTTTGCTGCTCTTCGGTCCATTTAAAAGGCATGTCTTTCCTTAGTAACTTAGTCAAGGGGGCGGCCACTAGGGAAAAACCCTCAACAAATCTTCAATAATATCCCATTAAGCTCAAAAAACTCCAAATTCTTGAGACATTCTTTCATTTCCTCCATTCTAGGATTGCTTTTATCTTCTCCGAATTTACTTGAATTCCTTCGGCGAATATAATGTGACCTAGGAACATGACTTTCTTAAGTCAAAATTCGTACTTGCTAAGTTTTGCGAAAAGTTTATTTTCTCATAAAATTTGTAAAACGATCCTTAAGTGTTTGTCATGCTCCATTTTGGATTTCGAGTACACTAATATGTCGTTAATAATAAGACAAATTGGTAAATGAAAGGTTGAAACACTCAGTTCATGAGATCTATGAATGCTGCTGATGCGTTTGTTAACCCGAACAACATGACAAAAAACTCGTAGTGCCTATAATGAGTTCTAAAGGTTGTTTTTGGTATATATGTCTCTTTAAACTTCAGTTAATAATACCCTGATCTTAGGCTAATTTTTGAAAATATTGTGGCACCTCAGAATTGATAAAATAAGTAATCTATCCTATGTAAAGGGTATTTATTTTTCACAGTTAACTTATTTAGTTACGGTAGTTGATGCATAGCCGAAGTGACCCATCCTTCTTTTTCAGGAATAGTACTGGTGCACCCCATAGGAAAATATTGGGTCTAACGAACCACAACCTAGCAACTCATGAAGTTGAATTTTTAATTCTTTTAACTCCTTTGGCGCCATACGATAAAGAACTATCGTAATTGATGCGATTCCTCGCATCACCTTAATTCTGAACTCTACCTCGCAATACAGATGTAACGTTGGAAACTCTTCGGGAAAAATGTCAAGAAATTCACTAACAGTTAGAATGTCACTTACTTTGGATTCAGTGACTTTGACACCTTTGAGATAGGCTAAAAACGATTGACAGCCCTTGTGAACCAACTTTTCTGCTACCATGGTTGAAATCATCTTTGACAATTAATTTCTTCTGTTTCCCACCATGACAATTTCTTTTGCCGTCTTTAGTTTTCAAAGTTGCCCTTTTTAAGGCATAATCCAAATTTACTTTGTGCTCCACTAACCAGTTCATGCCCAAAATTAGATCGAATTCCCCAAATGAAAATTTCATAAATCAGTGGAAAAAATTTCCTCCTGCAACTCCAACAGACATCTTTTGTAAATTCTATCTACCCTAACTGTTTGTCCTAATGGGTTTATTACTATCATAACATTACTTATTTTTTCTACTTTTTCTTTCAATTTTTCAACCATATTCAATGCTACATATAAATGAGTAGATCCCACATCAATTAAAGCAAAGAAAGGCACAGAATGGATAAGGAATGTACCTATGATGACATCGGCGACATCCTTACCCTCCTATCCTCTTGCCGCATAAACTAAAGTTGGTTGCCTCGCTTTTACCCAGTTTGCACCTTGTGCCAACACTTTCTAGCCTCAAATTTTGTTGTTTCAATAGGGACCATGATTTCTTTATGTTTGGGTCTGGTTTTAGCCCTAACTTTGTGGTTTAGTGGGTCTATTCCAATGGGGACAATATTTTATTTGGTGTTTTTTCGACCCACACTTAAGCCAAACGCCAATCTTTTTCCAACATTCTCTTGTGTGGTGTTTCTTACATTACTAGAACTTTGGAGTACGTTCGTCATTGGACTTGGGTTGTGGCTTAGCCCTTTTAGCAGGCCTGTGGATCAAATTATTTTAACCTGATTCCCTTTTATTTGGAACTTTTTACCTCTTTTCCCACTTCGTGCATTTGATTTCCTCTAGGATTTTGGTCTTTTCAACCAAATTTTCAAAACTCCTTTCCTGGTGGAGTGCCACTTGCACTTTTGGGTCACATCTTAACCCTTGCTTCATACTCCAAAACTGACACTTTAGTTTGATTAATTTGTATCTTCGGGCTTTAACATAACAGGGACCCACATACTTTTTCTAAAACTCTTCTTGGAAATGATTCCAAGTTATTCGTTCCACAAGTGTTCCCCTAACAATAGCTTGCCACCACCTATACGGCTCGTCTCTTAGCTTTAACACAACTCCTTTTAGCTTTTTCTTCAGATTGCAATTTAGGTCTTCCAAAATTCTTTTTTTCGTTTCCATCCAATACTCCATTACAGTGGGAGTTGTTCTGACGACTCCCTTGAACAATTTCGCCCCATTAGACTTGAGCTTTCCGGGATCGTCTTTCCATTTCCATTACCCGCTCTGCCAACCCTTTGGAGAGCTCTTAGCATAGCTTGAGTCACAACATCGTCTCCAACTGTTACATTGTTCTGATATCCCATTCCCATATCTTCGTTCTCGTGACCTCCACCACCATTCGCAGTAGGATTTTCTACGTATTCTTGGGTTGGGTTTTCTCCCTGTACCGTAGCTGGTTTAACAGGTACAGCCCTACACGGTCTACCCCTACCATGTTTGCCTTGGGCGGTCATAATGATATCTTTACAATTTCAAGCAATTAGTACTTATTTCAAGTTTTTAGTTTACGCTACGTTTCTATCTAAAATTTTTCTACTTCTTAGAAAGTTTTCTACAGTACCTGACATCTGATTCTTCGGATTGAATACCTGACATCTGATTCTTCGGACTGAATAAAAACTTACTTTATATCGTAAAATTTATTCCTATGCATGCATACTCCTTTAAAATGCTCATTTAAAAGTTTTAAAACCATGTTTAGAAAATATGACTCTGTTACCACTTAATGTAACACCCTCGACCCGACCTAGGAGTTTCAGTCAAGTTTAAGGTGTTACATTCGATCACCAAAGCTATCCTGTAAAGCCACATTTTTACTTGCGTTTGATATGTAAGGAAATCACTCTTTTATTTTTAGAAAACTATTCATTTATTAAGTTAATTTTTCTTAGTAATTTAATTACAATCTATTATTGTGGCATCTTAAAAAATGATTTAAGGTTTTTCGAGAAAGATTCATTTAAAGCTTTAACTATTTTGTAAAACAACGAAAAATAATTATGAAAATGTTAGTTTTCTAAACCCTATAGCATGCAATTATCAGAGTATTAATTAAGTATCATGCTTAACATAAATAAACTAAACAACCCAAACCTAATATATAAAAGCAAGAAATACTTAATGATTACAACCTAAAAATAAAACGATTATAGAAAAACTTTTGGGAAACTTTAAGATAATAAATATATATAAAAAACAACTGCTAATCTAAGGTTCTTCCGATGCCATTCTGGTCCTAGTTCTCTACGTTACCTAAGATGTAAAAAAAGGAGGGTGAACTTATGACAGCTCAGTGTGAGTCTAATTTCTAAACCATTATATAAATAAACATACAAATAGTAAAGCATTTGTTGTATGGCATAATGTCAATTTTAGCTTAACATAAGAAGAATTCAATAAATCCATGCATGTACAGATTATACTCATGATGCAATGCAATTCTAATTTTACATTTCCCACCCATCTATCCTATCCGCCCTAGAGTATTGCTCGACACTCCAAAACACATCAATAACTAACCATCCCGGATTTCCCAGTGAAGATGGTCATTCACTTGTCATCTATGACGATGACTTTTACTACAATAGCTTACCATCTCGGTTGCCTGGTTTTGATGGCTTTTTAAACTATCATCCCGATTTATCTGATTTTGATGACATTGCCTCCTACTTCGTGCAATACTGATTTTTGATGTGGTATTAAATTGCCACTATCTCCCACGGAACTCCTCTATTCTCCATACCCAATTTCATGTAATTATACACATATACTTAGCATAGTATACTTTTTATCATCAATCGATGTTACATTCAATATTTCATACTACCACTTAGTGGTGTGTATTTATGCATTTATTCACATCAATTTCAAATATACAATTAATTTAAGTGAACGAAAAAAAATTTCACATATACAATATCTTCATGCGATTTAACATTCTTAATTCAGCTAACACATACATAAATAGGGTTCGCATATATAGGGTACACACTTAGGGTTCGCACATGTGGGTTCGCACCTAGGGGTTCGCACATCTAAGGTTCGCATGCATTAGGGTTCATACATATAGTTTGCATAATCAATAAATAGGGTTTGCATATACCACATGTAGGGTTCACATAAACAATATATAGGGTTCGTATATTTAAACATATTGGGTTCACATAAATAACATGTAGGGTTCGCATAGTAGTACTTGTAGGGTTTGATGACACAAAACCTTTAATTTGGATGAGAAGATTGATGATATACTCTGGAGGAGAGGGACAATTTTGAAAACTTTGAATTCTTTTGATTGAAGGTTGATTTGGTAATGGTGGAGAAAAGAATGAACTTTGAGAGTTTTTATTGAAAATTTTGCTAGATAAAAATTCTAGGATTTGAAAAGATTTCCTACTTATAAAACTATTTTCCCTAATTAAAATAGGTTTTAGGATTTCATGTAAAATTAGGACTATTTTAAATTAAGGACAAAATTTAAAAAAAATAGTTTTAGGCTGGGCTATTTTGAAAATTTGGCACTTTTATGGGGTAAAAATAAGAAAATAAAATATTTTGGCTAAAATTTACACTAGGGGTTTTGAACTTAGGACTTCTGGGTAAGTTAATGTCTTACTATTGAACTAGCAAACTCATTTTTATTACTTTCTTAACACAAATTATTTTTAAGGCATTCTAATTCTCTTACCCTATGCTTTTAAGGAAATAAAAATCTAAATTTAATTTTTATTCCTTCTAGGCCTAATTTTGGGATGTGACACTGATGTTAACGCATCTCCACATTATGAAACTCTAAATTAAGAATTGACAGCAATTAAGTATCAAAACCAACTTATTTGATGAGTTAAAATCTTCATAGTAATTTAATTGTGATTGTAACCTTATCCTCTTGTTCATGGTTTCACATATTTAAACCAACTTAATATTCAATCATATCCATGTTTAAAAAATAATTCTTCTAGCCTATCCATTTTAAACTCAAGAAAAAAAAATCTTGCTTGAGATTCTCCTTATTGCAGTTACTTCCAATTTCTTCTCTTTAAACTTATTTCTCAATATGTTAACTTCTGAATATTTTCTTTAGTGGCAATCAAAAATTTCTCCAAGCTATTCATAGCTTCATGATAACTTGATGAACTAGAATTATTTTGCTGTTATTTTAGGTAGAATTTTAACCTTTCTGTTATAGTTTTAATTATTTTAGGAATAAAATTTGTGTTTAATCTTACTATTACTTTATCTTAAGTTTGTGTCATGTGTCTATTTTTAGGCTAATCTTGCGAATAGTGGTTGGTAGGATCTTCATAAAGCTTAGAGATTTTTTTTTTTTTTTTGAGCAAGTAAAGTGGAAGCAAAACATGAAGAAAAGTCATTCTTGGAAATCTACTCACCATTTGGGCAGCAATGCTTCCCACCTAAGTTGCGCGCCAACTTTAAAATACAAAGGAAATATCAAACAAGTAGCTTGCTTTCTACATGGGAGTGAAAGGAGGAAGATTACTACTCTAGGATTTCAACGTCTTTATCTTTTAGTTTTTGCTTTCATATTGATATTCAATTTTTGTTATTATTTTGATATGTTCTTTGCCATAAGGAGCTTTTTTTTTAAGGGAACTAATGAAACCCTTTGTTTAATCTCAATTGAGCTCTTTCATGATTCTTATTCTAATGGTAATAAAGTTTGTTTATGTTGATTATGTTTAATGCTTTCCATTATCTAGCCAATTTTGGAATTGTTTTAGTGTTATCTAAGTGAACTTAGGAACGAGAGCTTAGATTAGACCCAATCAATATAGTTTGTGATTGAACTTTGAAATTGTAAATTTGTGGTTAGGATAGGAATATACCTAAACATCATAAGTATTCAAATTAAGGTTGATGCTTAATACCTTTATTAGATTGCAATTTATCATAAAAATATAGGAAATTGGTCTGATAATTAGATTAATCATTGATTTACGAGAACTTAGTTATTAATCATGAGTGTGAGGTTAACATCCAAAGCATAAGGATAGGAGGATAGAAAGGCTCATTGAAGGAAGACATAGCGGAGAAGTTAGGTACCTAAATTTACAGATATAGGAAGAAAATTGTTTTCTTATTTCACAATTCCTTTCGCTAATATTTTGAATTCCTCTTTATTTTTTTTAACTTGGATTGAATTACCTTAATGTGTTAATTAGTTAGCTAAAATTGGTCTCTGAGGGAAGTGTTGTAATACATCCATTCTTTGCATGTAATGGATGAATATTCATTTGGAGATATACAAGATTCATGTTACATGGCATTAGGTACATTCATGTATATACAATGATACATTGCATTGTTAAGTATACTTCTTTTATGCATTTATAATTAAAAGTCCTATGTAAAGACATGATTTACACAACGAAAGATTATTAATATAAATTAGATCTTGAAGAAGTAGATTTCAAATGATTGAATCTCATCATGATTTTCCTTTTGTTTACAATAGAATCGAAATTTTTATACTATGTGTATGGTATGTGCGCTTTGTGTTTAAAAATTCCACAACACTTCACAATCAACAAAATTAGTAACTAATTTCTTAGATCCCTGTAATGAAACATCTTCAACACACCTATCACATTCCACGAGTGTGAATTTGCTAGTAATGTTGTCTCTACTCTCTACCATCCTTTTTTGGATTGTTTCAAGCTATACCAAATTGTGTTAGTATGTTTTCCTAACCTCAAATAAAAAAAAAAAAAAGAACATGGGTATTAATGTCAAATAAAATATAGAGAAATAAAATAAAATAGTAACTTAATTAATTATTTTTATTTTAATAAACACTTCAATGTTAATGGTAATAAAATAAATAAAAATAATTATTTCATCCTTCCACTAAATTTGTCACATTTGACTGTTAATGATTAAAATATTTTAACTGTGTTTTCTTATTCTTTAAAATTTATTATAAATAAAAATTTGAAAAAATTTATTTTATAATAAATTTCAACGAAATAGTTTTTAAATATATTTTTTATAAAATTTAATTAATTAAAATAGTTAAATTTTACGTTAAAAACGTCAACTATGACATTTTTATTGCGACAATGGGAGTAATAGTTTGTCTAATAAAACATTAAGATATAATAGTTAATTTATTTTTTGTCAATTAAGTTTTTAAAGAATATATTTCATAAATAAAAAGAAAAAAGTTAATTTATTTTATCATTTTAAATATAAAAAATAATAGAGAATTTTTATAAATATTTAATTTAATAAAAAATTAATTAATTAATTTTAATTTAAAAAACATTAATATTGTTGTAATAAAAATAATAAAAATATTATTTTAATAAAAATAGGATTAAAAAATAAGTATCCATTAATTTTAATGATAAAAAATAATATTTTATTTGATAAAAAACAGGATTCAATAATTTAAATTTTATCAACAATAATTTATTTTATCAATTTAAATATGATAAAAATTAATAAAAAGTTATTCAAAATTCACCTTAATGAAAATAACCAATTAAAGAATTTTACTTTAGTAAAGATTTTGTTGTGTTAAAAGTAATATATTTTATTAATATTTTAACTAATTAAGGAAATTTAAATATATTTATTAATATTTTAATTAAAAATTGAATAATTAATTTTAAAATTTTTCAAGTGCAAATATGTAGTTTAGTATTTGTATTTTTAGAGTTGATAGTTGGCTAATATACTAAAAAAGCTCTTAAATTACTGCACTTTGTTTAAATAAGTCCTTAAATTGTTTTTGTAGTTAAATAAATCCCTATCCTATGATTTATATCCATAGAAGACCTTGATTAATATTAAAGTAAAACTATTTTGAATTTTTACACTAATTTTTTGCTAATGTGATTTTGATGAGAATACTTTATTAAATAAAAATAAACTAATGTTTTAGAAAGTAAAACAAAATAATATTTCCAAATTTTTAAATGTGCTTATATATATATATATATATATATACATGACCCATTTAATTACTCTTTTGAATATTTTAGTTACTTCTTCAAATTTTATGGTGATGTTAAAAGTGTATAGCATTTTTATTGAATCAACGAGAAATTAATATAAGAGCTTGAAATTGAAAATAATTTTACTTTAATATTAAAACCAATGGCTTTTATAAGTAAAGATCATAAGATAGATGCTTATTTAACTATAAAAATAATTTAAAGATAGATGCTTATTTAACTATAAAAATAATTTAAGGGCTTCTTTAAACAAAGTGTAATTCTTAAAGGGCTTTTTTGTATATTAGCCTTGATAGTTTTATAGGTAGTATAGAAATAGATATAAATCTTTTCAAAATAGATGTTAAATACAACTTTTTTTTTAAGAATGGATAACATAATTTTGTGTAAACTATACTTATAGTCATTCAATTAGTTGTAAGTTTTTTTTATATATTTTAACTATGGAAAGTTACAAAATAGTTATTCAATTATCTGATCTTTTTCTATTTTAGTCACCAACTATTAAATGGTGGGCAGAAAGATGATGTGTTAACTTTTAAAATTGTCATAATAGTATTTTTTTTTTTGGTGAAAGTTATAATAGTAATTTTAACTCTCAACATTTATACATGCCAATTTAGTCTTGATTTTAAAAAAAATTAACCCTCAATGTTTACACATCGTGTAAATTTGGTCTCTTTTTTTTTTCAATTTTTCTTTTCTTTGTGAGCCTTTCAACTAAAAATTTAAAAAATAAATATAACTAAATGTGATTGGAAATATACCAAAAATTGAAACACCCAAAATCAAAGATAATAATTTTTCTTTTTTCAATGTTGTCAATTGAGTCTTAGCTCAATTGGTATGGGTATTGTTGTTAATATAGGAGGATGTGAGTTTGAGTGCGCTGAAGCGTATTATGGGTTGGGAGAAACTAATGAAAAAATTAAAAATTTTAAAATTATTAACAAAAAGAAGTAAGATATTATTTGGAAAAGAAATAATAATGTGTTAATTAAGTCACGTCAAGAAATGAGATTGGATTCCAGCTCAAGGAAACAGATCATTGTTAATAATAAAGTTCAGACTTAAGTGACGATTTGGCCCCACCTTTAACAGCTGTTTACAAATAAACAAATCTAATTTTTCCCATTAGTTAAAACAGATTTAAATTTAATCCCCGCCCCAACATCTTCAAAATTTCCAGCTAAATACTATCAATCATTTTCATTCAACTCTAGTATTTGTTTGGTTGCCAAGAAATTGAAAAGGAAAATGGACAAATTCATGGGATTCAGTTCTCATCAATATTCCCCTAACTAAAATCTGGGATTTAGCTCGAAATAATATCTTTGTTGTCCATAATTCAAATTCGGTTAAGTTAGGTATAAAGTTTCTCAAATGGAAATATCAACTTTCATTTCTAAATTAGGTAAGGCCAACACACATGGTTGAAATCATAAATAATGCCCCACTTCATTGCAATTAGTCCTACCATATTACAAATCAGGAATCCCTGTAAGAATTCGCTAAAGAATGAATTTGCAGAAAACAATCTGGGAATATTCAGATTAATAGATCAATTTTCTCTCAAGCTGTAATTCTTCTGTATATACAAAGGCCTCTCTTTGTCTCTCATGGAGGACCTAAAAGTGAATCAGAAATTGTTGTTCTAATGGTTAATTACATCTCAGTTTTCACTTGGCATGCACCACATAATTTCATCAAAATCTTGTTCAACTATGCTTACTTTGACAGCTGTGTGGTTGATTCTGGCCAAATCCCATTTGAACAATGCTTTGGAGGTCATCATCCCAAAATGATCCAATCTGAAGACAATTTATTCAGCTTTCGCTTAAGATTCTGAACGATATTAACCAGGAATTAACTACAAACTACACAGAGACTAGTGGTTTTATTGATTACCTGAGGGTTAGCATCAGAAATACCATCAACAGGAGGCAGCTGCAATCCTTGTGTTTTATGCAAGGCAGCATTTGCTGGATTCATTGAGAATTGAACCTGTGTGTCATTGGATATGCCATTGTTCATAGGAAGCCCTTGCTGGGGTTGGTACCTTAAACCGAATGCCAGCGCAGAAGAATCCATTGGATAATGAGAATGCGGCAAAGATCCACGAGACCGAAACATCTGCAGCACGCAACCGATGCAAGTTTGTCACTCAGAAATTCAGATGACTTAAACCATAAACAGATAACAATACCATGGAGGAATATTAACTTACATCCTTAGACAGTAAGGCTTCCGTGTTAGCATTCATCCTTGGATTTACAGTAGCCAACTTCATAGATAAGAACTGTGGAAAATATAGAATATAAGAAGCAATTTTAAGCACCCAAAACTGAAATCAATAGTGCAATTAACGAAAGAGACACTGGAGAATTCCAGTTTACCTCGACCTGACGCTGCAACGACTGCACATAGTTGATAATTTCATCAAGCATAAGTGCTTTGCCAGTCACCTGCAACAAATTTTATTCACAATTTAGTAAATTCCCAGATTAAAAATGTCTGAAAATGGTCTATCATCTTCAAACTCACCTTATTGCAACCTGGAACAAGATCCTGAAGGAACTTCATCCTTTCACTTATTTTCTCTCTTCGAACCTGGATAAATACAAGATTACAAAAAGATAAACAGATTAATACAAATCCTAAATACCCCCTGCAATGAATGACTAAAGATCCTTGGTTTTGAAGTTTCTTACTCTTTCAGCAAGACTATGGCTATCAGTTGCTTGACCCCTTCTGGCCCTGACATGGATGTAGTCCTTTGGCGGCTCTGGTGGCTTGGGATTCTCTTTATTTTCTGCTTTAGCACTGTCATTTTGTTGCTTGCTTCGTTTGGCAGTGGATTCATCGTTCTCCTCAGCAATCTAAAATGGATAACAATGTTAGTTTCTCTATAGATTTATCTTCAGAATTTGATAATTCAAAGACAACAATACCTTAGCATCAGCAGCTGCTGGAGATGGGGTTTCTTTTGCTTTCCCTCTGGGCATTGATTTCCTTTTCCTGGCATTGGCATCGTTTTGGGCTTTGATGCTTGAACCCACACCTGGGATCTGTTCAGATATTGAAGATTCATCCTTGGAATCACCATTCTCTGGCGATGAACACCTTGAGAGCCTACTGTTTCTCTTATCAGAACATGAATTTCCATCCTGGAGTGTGTTCTTGTTGCTGTCTGGAACATGTACTTGAGATCCAGTGACCATAATGGATTGATTCGTGGAAACTCTGGTCAGCTGAACAAATTCAGCTTCAGTCACTCCAAGCTGAGCATTTAGGCCATTAAAGCAGGAAAATCTAGCAGCCCTCTCAGCAAATCCAGGGTCAGCTGAAACTGGTACCAAGCTTGGATGTTTGAGTATCTGGTTTCCTCCCATCATAGAAAGATTGAGCTTGGGTGGTGAATCCAATGGAGAAGTGTAACAGGAAGTGTTGGAACTGCAATTGTTGTTGTTATTTGGTGGTTTAATCAATGATTGGGGTGAAATATCACCAGTATTACAAATATTTCCTAATTTTCCAATCAAATCTGTCATCATTGTATTATCACCAGAAGCAGGAAAATTAGTACTTCCAGCATTGGATGCAGCTGGAGAACACACCATAGAACTCAATGCTGACTCAAAGGGATCGCTCTGATCCATTGAATTATGCCATTTGGGATTCAAAAAACAACTTCCAACACAATTCAGTTCATCTGTTTCCATTTCCATCCCAAAACTGCAAGAATTCCAACCTGCTTGTACTGCAGCAGCTCTGTTTAGTCCCTCACCCATAAAAACCTGATCTTTTTCCATGGGAGAGAACAAAAAAAAAAAAGAAAGAAAGAAACTTTGTAGGAAAATTTGAAGACCCAGATGGAGAATAAGGGTGAAAACCCAAGAATGAAGTCACAAGAAACAACCCAGAATTATATTCCAAGGAAAAACAAGAAGCAAAGGTTTACAGTTGGAATTGAGTGGAAAAGGGAGGTTGTTCTTATACAACAATGATGATGGCAATGTGAAAAAGCAAATAGAAGAGAGTGTGTGTGTGTGTGTGTGTGTGTGTGTAGGAGTTGAGAAAAAGCAAACGGAAAAAGAAAAACAAAGAAAGAGTGATGAAATGTGGGAAAGTGAAGAGCAAGCAAAGATGGATAAAGAAAGAAAATGTCTATTTGACCTTAAAAAGAAAATGAAATAAACTTTTTCAACCAATTCATTTTTTAATTTTTTCCTAATTTAAAATAATTAGTAAATATTAAGTAAAAAAAACCGAACACCAAGACTCAGCCTAATACTGGCTGCGTAATAGACGGTGGAAGGAAATGCGGAGCCTCCAACGTTTCGAATTGATTGAATGTATTAGAACTTTTCAAAGACAGCTACTCCAAATTCTTCTTTTAACTACCATTTAATTTTATAATTTCAATCTATATTATTTTAATATAAGCGGTCACTTCAAGTTTAAAATTATCTTTAGATAATAAAATAATTTCAATACAAATACATTAATTTGATTTTTAAAATAATACATTAATTATATTTTAATAATTTTAAGAGTTAATATTTAATGCATTCACGGTATAATAATAGTTATATATGCATATCAATAAATAATATTAAAATATAACAATAGAGTAATAAAAAAAACTAAGAAAGTATATTAATTTCATTCAAATTTATATTTAAGTAATTGTAAAAGATTGTTTAAAGACTTCAACTAAAAATTTTAATATAGATTGTCTCCTATAATGATTTAATCAACATTTTTTTTTTTTTTTAAGATGTCAAGGTATACATTATAAATTTCAAATAGTAATAATAATAATTAAAAAATAGAATAATATTTGCTACACTATTAGTAGAGTTTTTAGACTCCACAAACAGGGTTAAGAGGTTAACAAATGTCCTATAGGGGTATAGTAAAATGAATTAGTATTTAGTAGATTGACAGTATACTTTTTTTCTTTCACAATTAGCTATAAAAATTATCATGTGTATTTTTTAAATATTTATTTTTAATATTTTTGTAACAGCCCGTTTTCAGTGAAATCAGAACATTGGTTTTGGGACCACAAATCTGAAGTGAAAATATTTATTTTATTATTATTTTAATTCTTGCAGCATGTTAGTAAAGTCATATGAAAAATTCGTTAAGAAATTTTATCGTTTGCATGCTTAATTCGATAAAAAGGACTAAATCGTGTAAAGTGTAAAAGTTGGGTTCTAATAACTAAGGTGTCTAATAGCTATAGAATTTTAAAATGAAAGTCCTTAAATGGTGAATAGCCCATAAATATGTTAGTGGATGATAGTGGCTTGGTAATTTTGTAATTTGAAATAATTTTAAAGGTTAAAATGGTAAATGAGAAAATAAAGATAAAATAACTTAAGTAAAATGTATCCATCTCCTTCATTTTATCATCTTCAACCGATTTTAACAAGGGAAGCCATAGCTAGGTTCCGCCAAGATTGCAAGCTCAATTGGGGAGTGATTTTTGATCCATTTTTAATGATTTCTATGTTTTCGGAGTTGTCGTAGCTTAATCTAGCTAGCCTGAAGACTAATTTGTGAAACTGTTAAACTATTAGGGTATTACCATTAATGAATATATGTGAGTTTTGAATTTTGATGGTAGTAAATGAATGATTTTTGTTAGATAAACAACTTTTGTAAAGGAATTTTAGTAAAATTGTCAAATAAGGATTTAATTGAAAAATGTGAAATACTTATGGTGAAATGTGTGAATTAATGAAATATATGGGCTGTTATAAGCATAAATGATATTCGGCTAGCATGGGTGTGAATAAATTGCATGAATTTGCATTTTTATGAGCTAGGGACTAAATTGTAAAGAAATCAAAAGTTTAGGGGCAAAATAGTAATTTTCCATAATATGAATTTTGGGTTGAATTGAATAGAATGATGCTTAAAGTAGTTAAATTTGATTATATAGATCAAGAAAAGTCACGTTCGGAATTAGATCGAGGTGAAGATAAAGTAATGGATTGATCGATCAATTATCTCCATACTAATTCGAGGTAAGTTCGTATGTTAGTAAGCTTTAAATTATATATGTGTTTAAATGCTTAATTGATATAATTGTGGTAATACGATACTTCAAATATTCTCAACGAGATATCAGCAATTGCATGGATCCCGGTTGAACCTTAGGAATAGATAGGATACAAATGACATGTCATCAGGGGTTATTGTATTTTGGGTGCTGGTCTTGTACGTCCTATCGGTGGCTAAGTATCTGACACGTGTTGCGGTTCCTTGGCAGCTTGTGTGACCAGCACCGCATAGCTACGTCTTGACCGACAACTTGTGTGAGTAGACTTAGTGATGGCTCGAGAGTGAGCATCTATATAAGATATGAGATAGAGGTGGTTTTGACCATGTATTTGCACTTAGTGTGCAAGATACCTAAGTATCCGATAGTATTCCAAATGGTTCAACGGGTTCAGATGATGATACGAGGTTATAAGAGTTGATACGAACCAATATAGGTATTCGTGTGAAATACGAAAAGAAATTCATAGTTGATGTATTTATACATGACTAACATGATTGTGATTATGTGTTAGGCTTTGGGCCAATTGAAATTTACCTATGTTTTAATTATGCTTATATAAATTGTAGGTGAATGGTAAGTTGTATTTATTAGCCATACGAACTTACTAAGTTTAATTGTTTACTCTATTTTTATTTTCGTGTTTTATAGTGATTCGAAAGCTTGCTCAGTTTAGAAGTTGTTAGAGATTGTGTCGCACTATCAAATTCTCATTTTGGTACTTTGAACTTTATATATTTTGCTTAAATGACATGTATAGGTGTTTTGGCTAATATGGCTTATATGTCTTATTGTGTTTTGGTCAATTGTGATGGCTTGTAAGGAGGTCACATATTTTGATATGTAAATATGTATAAATGGTCTTATGATGTGTGGTGTATAGTTGCTATATGAATTCTTTACTTGTGAAATTTGTGTTTTGGCACCAAATGGTTGGAATTGAGAAGAATATGCATGCTAAGTTTAGGCACAATGTCTGATATATGTATTTGACCATTTAGGTAGACTTTGGAAGTATGTTTCGCATGTTTTAAGGTGGTCAAATGAATGTGCTTATGGATATCATGTTGTATGTGTGGATATTGCATGTTATAAACTTGATATTGGTTGGTTTTGAATGCTTATTTATGCCATGTGTATTGTTGAGCTTAGGTTGGTACCTCATTGGGTGAGAAATGTGGCTTAGAAAATAGTCTATTTTTGTCCATACGGGTAGAGACACGGGCGTGTGTCTTAGCCGTGTGTAACACACAGTCATGTGACACAGTCGTGTGTCCCCGATAATTTTTAGTGAAAACAAGTCAGTGAGTTACATAGGCTAGTCACACGGGCATATGGTTGGCCGTGTGACCCAAGTCAGTGAGTTACACGAGGTCGGACATGGGCTGGGACACGGTCATAGGCTGGGACACGGTCATGTGATCCCATTTCGAATGCCTACACGGCCTGAGACACGGGTGTGTCTCTTGACCATGTAAGACACACGGCCTGGCCATACAGGCGTGTGTCCCCTGCACTTTGAAAATTTTCAATATCTTCCCAAAAGTTTCTTGAGTTCAAGTTTGAGTCTCGAATTGTTTTTAATGTTCATTTTGGGCCTCGAGGGCTCGTATTAGGGACTATATGATTGTATTTGAATGGTTTTGTTTGAAATAAGAAATTATTAGAAATTGTATTATTGTATGGCGTGTGAATCCAGTAATACTTCATACCCTATTTTGACATCAGATACGGGTTAAAGGTGTTACATTTATTGGTATCAGAGCTACGATTTAGTTGATTCTCTAACTAACGTAGCGTATATGAGTCTAGCTATATATGTCATTTATAACCTGTGATAATGTGATATCTCCTAACAATTTAAAATCATGTTTTTCATATAGTAATGGATCCAAATCGAGTAGACCTCGATGATGTTGAAAGTAAGGCGCCAGCCTCCATTCATGGGGCAACGTTGTTTAGATCTAGACCTGTGTCTGAGGGTTGTGGAGGAGAAGCTAAGGAAGCCTTCTTCCAGATGATGAATGAGTGGTTCACTGAGTATGTCCGAATGAATCCGGCTGCTCAACAACCTCCACCCCTACCTTTTCCCCAACCGATTCCTATAGCTCCTCAAGTCTTAGAACCGTTACATTTGAACAAACCGCCTGTGGATAAAATTTAAAAATATGAGGCTAAAGAGTTCAAAGCTACAGTTGATGATGACCCTGAGAAAGCTGAATTTTGGCTAGAGAACATGATCCGAGTTTTCAATGAATTGTCTTGCACACCATCAGAATAAGTTAAATGTGCGGTATCTCTTTTGAAAGATGCAGCATACCAGTGGTAGAGCACTTTAATATCTGTAGTGCCGAGAGACCAGGTGACATGGGAATTTTTTCAAACCGAGTTCAGAAATAAATATATAAGTCAGCGATTTCTGGATCAAAAGCGCAAGGAATTCTTAAAGCTGAAACAGGGTCGAATAACCATAGTTGAGTATGAAAGAGAGTTTGTTAGACTGAGTAAATATGCCCAAGAGTGCATTCCAATCGAAGTGGTTATGTGTAAACAGTTCGAAGACGGGTTGAATGAATACATCAAGCTTTTGGTAGGGATTCTTAAACTGAAAGAATTTGTTGTGTTAGTTGATAGAACACACAAAGCCGAGGAGCTTAGTCGAGAAAAGAGAAGAGTCGATTCTAAAGCTAGAGATTCGAGAAAAAGGTTAATGGGTAAATCATATTATTCATCGTCAAAAAAACCAAAGGATTCTCATAATCGTTGACTGCTTCAGTTGGGTATTCTAACAGAGATCGTGGAGAGAACTACACGAGTCCAAAAGCTCAAGCCAATTTAGTAACGAGCGCTGGAAGTGTCAAAGCCAACAAACCTGAGTGTCAACAGTGTGGTAGACGACATTTTCGTGAATGTTGAATGAATGCCAGAGCCTGTTTTAGATGTGGCTCACAGGAGCATTTCATTCGGGACTGTCTTGAGTTATCTGAGAAAGACAAATTTCAAAATATTCGACCGAGTAGTGCAATTGCAAGAGGGAGACCACCCCGAAATACTGGAAATGTGAGTGATAATAGAAGTACAACAAAAGATTTTATTGTGAAATTCGAGACACGGGCGCCAGCCAGAGCTTACACAATTCGCGCTCGGGAACATGCATCGGCACCAGATGTTATCACCAGTATTTTTTTCTCTATAACACTGATGTAACTGCTTTGATTGATCCTGGATCGACCCATTCATATGTCTATACGAATTTAGTGTTTAGCAAGAGTTTACCTATTGAGTCCACTGAACTTGTGGTTAAAGTATCAAACCCCTTAGGTCAGTATGTCCTAATTGATAAATTTTGCAAGAATTGTCCTTTGATGACTCGGGGTTACAGTTTTTCAGCTAATTTGATGCTCTTACCATTTGATGAATTCGATGTGATTTTGGGTATGGATTTGCTGACTCTGCATGATATAGTTGTAAACTGTAGACGAAAGATTATTGTGTTAAAATGTCAAAACGGTGAGACTCTTCGTATTGAATCAGATAATTCGAGTGGGTTGCCTATTGTAATATCAGCTATGTTAGCACAGAAGTATGTAAGAAAATGTTCCAATGCTTACCTTGCATATGTTCTGGATACTAAAGTGTCTGAATCAAAAATTGAATCAGTGCCAGTAGTTTATGAATATCGGATGTGTTTCCAAAAGAGTTACCTGGGCTGCCACCGATCAGAGAGGTTGAGTTTGCTATTGAGTTAGTACCAGAAACATCACCAATATCGATAGCTCCATACAAAATTGCTCCAACAGAGTTGAAAGAGTTGAAAACTCAGTTGCAAGAGTTAACAGATAGAGGTTTTGCACGACCTAGTTTCTCGCCTTGGGGTGCACCAGTTCTGTTTGTTAAGAAGAAAGATGGATCATTGAGATTGTGTATCAATTATCGATAACTTAATAAAGTTACAATCAAGAACAATTATCCATTGCCGCGAATAGATGATTCGTTTGATTAGCTGAAAGGTGCAACAGTATTTTCAAAGATTGATTTACGTTCTGGTTATTATCAGTTGCGGGTTAAAGATTCTGATGTGCTGAAAACTGCGTTCAGAACCAGGTACGGACATTATGAATTTCTTGTTATGCCGTTTGGGTTAACTAACGCTCCTATGGTATTTATGGACTTGATGAATAGAATCTTCAGACCGTATTTGAACAGATTTGTTGTAGTATTCATTGATGATATATTAATTTATTCTCGAGATGAGTCAGAGCATGTCGAGTATTTGAGAATTGTGTTACAAACATTGAGAGATAAACAATTGTTTGCTAAATTTAACAAATGTGAGTTTTAGCTCCGAGAAGTTAAGTTTTGGGGACACATTGTATCGGTAGAAGGCATCCGAGTTGATCCGAGTAAGATTTCAGAAATTATTAACTGGAAAACGCCAAGAAATATATCCGAAGTCAGAAGTTTCTGGGATTAGCTGGATATTACCGAAGATTTGTAAAAAATTTCTCGATGATAGCTACACCGATGATGCGGTTATTGTAGAAAGATGTAAAGTTTGAATGGTCTGAGAAATGCCAACAGAGGTTTAACCAGTCGAAAGCACTATTAATCGAAGCACCAATTTTGGTTCAACCTGAGTCAGGTAAAGAACTTGTGATTTTCAGTGATACGTCATTGAACTGTTTGGGATGTGTTTTAATGTAAGAAGGCAAAGTGCTAGCTTATGCTTCCAGACAGTTAAATCCGCATGAAAAGAATTATCCGACACACAACTTAGAGTTGGCTGCTATTGTGGTTGCATTGAAAATTTGGCGACACTATTTGTTTGGTGAAAAATGCCACATATTTACTGATTACAAGAGTTTAAAGTATCTGATGTCACAAAAAGATCTGAATTTGAGACAACGAAGATGGCTTGAATTGTTGAAAGACTATGAGTTAGTAATTGATTATCACCCAAGGAAAGCAAATGTAGTCGCAGATGCTTTGAGTAGAAAATCTTTGTTTGTTTTAAGAGCGATGAATACGCGATTGACTTTGTCTGATGATAGTTCGATATTAGCTGAGTTAAAAGCTAAACCGATGTTTCTTCAACAAATTTGTGAAGCTTAGAAATGTGATCATGAATTGCAAGCTAAAATAGTACATTGTGAGTCGACTTCTAATTCTGAATTTCAGATTAGATCTGATGGTTGTTTATTGTTCTGAGGTAGAGTTTGCATATCGAAGAATTCAGAGCTTGTACAGAAAATTTTGCACAAAGCTCACAGTAGTAGCTTATCTGTTCATCTGGGGAGTAACAAAATCTACAATGATTTTAGACAGTTGTACTGGTGGCCGGGTATGAAACGCGACATTTCTTATTTTGTTTCTAGATGTTTGATTTGTCAACAGGTCAAAGTTGAACATCAAGTGCCTTCAAGACTGTTACAACCAGTGATGATACTTGAGTGGAAATGGGATAGAGTTACGATGGATTTCGTTTCGGGGTTATGCCTATCTCCGAAAAAAAAGACACTATTTGGGTTGTTGTTGATCGTTTGACGAAGTCTGCACATTTTATTCTAGTACGTACAGACTTTTCACTTGACCGATTAGCTGAGTTGAATATATCTGAGATTGTCAGATTACACGGAGTGCCAGTCTCCATTATTTCAGATAGGGATTTACCATTGTATAATAGTGTTTCTCTGCAATGGTTCTCTATAGCCATTAAAACTACATTGGCCCCACTATTGATGTAACGTTGCTCTCTAGAGTAGAGAGTTAGTGGATTGAGACCTAGGTTCCATTGTTGAAGCCATGTTGAACGAAAATTGGAAGTAAGTAAGAGCCTAACGAGCTTTGTTTACATTTGTTGAAAGCTTAGTTTACATTTGTTGAAAGCTTAGTAGCCTAACGGCCTAGCTTTAATAAAAATTATGAGAGGAAAGTAGAAAAGTAAATGAATGATAGAATAAAGAATGTATAGTTAATGATAGAAGAAGAAAAGTAGTAGAAATGAAGATTTGTTTTTGTTTTTTTTACAACATAGAAGAAGTAGTTACTTCAAGAGTTTAGCTTAGTTGAGACTCATTACTCAATCTATATAAATAGCAACTGATGTAAACAGAAAAGAAAGTTTTCTATTGAATAAAATTTTAGATCATTGCTTAATTGTTTCTTTTAAGTTTTCAATATTTCTAACACATTGGAAATTCACTACTTGTATAGCATTATGGATGATCTTTCCATGAAGTAGGAGATAGTGAAGCTGAACCTTTGTTTGTGTTTTTCTTCTTTTATCAGCCTTTTTGAGTATCAATCTACTGTACAGTTTGCAGAGAAAGTTTAAAAAAGATGTATTTTGTGAATATCATTTTGAGCACAACTGCATTGTCATCTCAAATCTCAATATTACACTATGATCTCATCTGAGTCGAATTCATACAGAAGCAAGCATTGTTGTTCTCTTAGCACTTTCTATATTAAGTAGAAAAGAGAGGAGAGTTATGACAGATGATTAATATGTTCACATTGGAATTAAGAAAGTCAATTAAACAATGAAAAAAAAAAAAAATTAAAATTTATGTTTATTTCATTGAAAATAATTTTTTAAAAATATTTTCAGAAAATCTACCAAGCAACAGAAAATATTTTACACAGATTCATACAAACACCAGAAAATATTAGCTTTTCCAGAAAAGTAAGTCATTTTCCAAAATTCATTTTCCGAAGCCATTTTCAGTCAAACAAACAGAGCCTAAAAGAATAAAAAAATCAATGTTCTAAATTCAATATTCATATAATTTAATTCAAAAATTAACTATACACAACAAATAAATATTTGTTTAATTAATAATTTAATAAAAAATTACCATATCAATTACTACTAGAGCTATATGATTCAGTTTCTTCAAGAGAGCCAAAATAGAGTCTAAAAGATTGAATTTAAGGTTAATATGAAGTATTTGGAATGTAACACCCCTAACTCGTATTCAACACCGAAATAGGGTTATGGAACATTACCGGACTTACAGATCAAACAATCATACAATTCATGTCCATTTCTTATTCCAAACAAAAATCATTCAATTTCAATCATTTAGTCCCTAATACGAGCCTTCGAGGCCCAAAATGAACATTAAAAACAATTCGGGACTCAAATATGACCTCAAGAAACTTTTGGGAAAACATTGAAAATTTTCAAAGTACAAAGGACACATGCCCATGTGGCCAGGCCGTGTGGGCATTCGAAATGGGATCACATGGCCGTGTCCCAGCCCGTGTCCAACCCCGTGTAACTTACTGACTTGGGTCACACGGCCAACCACACGCCTGTGTGACTAGCCCGTGTAACTCACTGATTTGCTTTCATTAGAAATTTTAGGGGACACACGGTTGTGTCTCCTGACCGTGTGTCAGACACGGCTGAGACATACGCCCGTGTCTCTGCCCGTATGGACAAAAATAGGCTATTTATAAGCCACATTTCTCACCAAAATAGGTACCAACCTAAGCTCATTAATGCACAAACAACCATGGCATAAATAAGCATTTAAAACCAACCAATACCAAGTTTATAACATGCAATATCCACACATACAACATGATATCCATAAGCGCATTCATTTGACCACTTTAAAGCACACCAAATATACTTCCAAAGTCTACCTAAATGGTCAATTACATATATAAGACATTGTACCTAAAACTTAGCATGCAAACTCATCTCAATTCTAACCATTTGGTGCCAAAACACAATTTCACAAGCAAGGCATTCATATAGCAACTATACACCACATATCACAAGGCCATTTATACATATATACATATCAAAATATATGACCACTTTACAAGCCAATTCAAATGGCCAAAACTCTTCAAGACATATTGGCTACATTAGCCAAAATACCTATACATGCCATTTAACCAAAATATAGAAAGTCCAAAGTACCAAAATGAGAACTTGATAGTGCGACACGATCTCCGACAACTTCCAATCCAAACAAGCTTTCAGTTCACTATAAAACACGAAAAATTAAACAAAGTAAGTAATTAAGCTTAGTAAGTTCGTATAACATAAAACTCAGCTTACCATTTAATCACAATTTAAGTAATTAAACATAGCATAATGCAACTCAATTGATCCATAAGCCTAACACATGTTCATCCATAAGGTTAGACATGAAATCACAAACCTCATAGATTCAATTCTCAAATGATTCACATACATACCTATACTAGTTCATATCGAACTCATACACTCTAGTAATAAAACTATGCCCATTGAACCATTTGGAATAATATCGGATACTCGGGTATCTCGCACACTAAGTGCCAATACATGGTCGAAACCATCTTTATCTCTTATCTCATATAGATGCTACCTCTAGAGCCATCACTAGGTCTGTTCACACAAGCTGATGGTCAAGACGTAGCTACACGGTGCTGCTCACACAAGCTATCGAGTAACCGCAACACATGCCAGAAAACTTAGCCACCGGTAGAACGTACGGGATCAGCACCCAAAACACGGTAACCTCTAATGACATGTCATTTGTATCCTATCTATTCCTAAGGTTCAATCGGGATCCATACACTTGCCAATATCTTGTCAAGAATTTTCGTAGTATCGTATTTAACCAATATTTTACTAAGCATGTAAACATATATATAACTTAAAGCTTATTAATATAAGAACTTACCTCGAATTAGTATGGTGAAAATCAACCGATCAATTCATTACTTTGTTTTTCCCCCGATCTAATTCCGAATATGGCTTTTCTTGATCTATATAATCAAATTTAACCACTTCAATTCATATTTTACTCAATTCAACCCAAATTCATATTATGGCAAAATTATCATTTTGCCCCTAAACTTTTGACTTCTTTACAATTTAGTCCCTAGCTCATAACAATGCAAATTCATGCAATTTAGTACATACCCATGCTTTTCGAATTTCATCTAAACCCATAGCAGCTCATATATTTCATTATTTCACACATTTACCACTTAATTTTTACATTTTACAAATAAATCCCTATTTGACATTTTCAAAAAAAATCACTTTACAAAACTTGTTCAACTATCACTAAACTTTCATTTTCATCCATCAAGCATAAAAAACAACCAACATAAATTCATGGTAAAACTCTAGAATTTTAACAGTTTTGCAAATTAGCCCCTGCGCTAGCTAGATTAAGCTACAACGACTCCAAAACATAGAAATAATTAAAAACGAGACAAAATTGCACTTACATGCAAGGATAGATGATGGCCGACACTTCAAGCTTCTTTAATGGAGTTTCTCATCTTCAATTTCAGTGGATGAAGACAATTTAGAATATGATGTTTTATTATTATTATTACTTAACTTATTATCATTTTACTTAAATAACATTATAAATTAACTTGTAAAATACTTAATTCATGTCCAAAAATGTCCACTAACTATATAAATGGTAAAATTACCATTTAAATCCCTTAACCAATTAATTTCATAGCCATAGGGTACTTTTAACTTATAGAACTCAAGTTTTGCACCTTACGCGATTTAGTCCTTTTTAGCGAATTAAGCATGCAAACGATAAAATTTCTTAACGAAATTTTCATATGACTCTACTAACATGGTGTAAACATTAAAATAATAATAAAATAAATATTTTTACTTCAAATTTATGGTCTCAAAACCACTGTTCTGATTTCACCGGAAACAGGCTGTTACATGGAAAGTTTTTGGGCTTAAGAAGTCAACAACAATGGAAGGAAACTTTAGCTTGAGTGAAAAAACAAAATGGGAGAGGGGTATTTATAGGCACAAAAAAATTTACAAAGAAGTCGAGTTCAATTTATGAGGGTTAGATTGAGTTAAACGATCAAAATTCAATTTCAACCTAAACTTGACAACCGTGGGTATTGAGATCTATACAATGCATTTATTATGTTTAAGTTTACAGTAAACAAAAAGATCTTACATACAAATAAACTCAACACTTATGAGCTTTGAGCTCAATACAATTTACAAGGTTGGGTTTAGAGTAAATCATGAAAACTTAAAAACATGTAAACTCGATACCCACAAGTGTGGAACTCATATCCATGTATTAATTAGGGTTTAAATCCCCAAAAATAACAATTAATTACATAAATTTTATGTATTATATGTATTATACCTCCTTCAACCTAGAACATATTACAGCACAATGAGCTACCAGGAAAACACCCATTTGTTTACTAACTATCAGCTAGTCACCAAATGATTGTTAGTAGGGAAGGATTGATTCCAGCCAACTTTCCATCTCCCCTAAAAGGATCCTGATCGACCATCCCCGCAAGATAGCCATCTTTTTTTCTACAAAAGGATTCTATTCAGCACTTGCTCTTTTGTTCAGAACATGACTCTTTAGGCCACCAAACCCCACGTGGGCTTAACCACCTTGCACCCTGGTTCAGAAGGAATGATAGAATGTGTCTCATCACAAACATGCCCCATGTGTCTTGCAATGACGGCACAATAGCAGGTTTACCACGTCAACACCACCTAACACTAAATCTCCTCTATAAATACTCCCTGGCACGATAAAGAAGGGATCGACCCTCAGGCATTCAAGCCTCCTTATTACCCTCAGCATACTCCTTCACAATCTTAGCCTCTTTACTCATTTTCCTCCTTCGGCTCTCTGTCCAGACTGGGTGAACCGGCCTCTAATAGCACCACCATATCCTCTTCCGCGCTTCTTTCGTTGTTGATACACTACAACAATATGTTATTTGATAATTGTGGGTGTCAAGATACTAAAATCATAGCATAATTATTGCTCAAAATTCATTGAGGTGATGAAAACTTTGCGACGTAAAATTTACAATGAAACTAAACACCTATAAACGTTGAAGTACTAGTTAAAAAAGTATTTTGAAAAATAAATTTTATGAACACATTTTAGGAAATAATGAATATTTTGACCATGTTAAAGTTAAAAATACCCTACTTTCTTCAAAGGGATAATATAATTTGTTACCCTTGTACTTGGTAACTAGGTCTACTTTGGTACATGTACTTTTTTTTTTCATTTTGGTACTGAACTTGGCAACTAAATCTTTTTGGTTCTTAAACTTGGATTTCGTCAAGATTTAATGATGTGACTAGTATTCTTGGAATATGACCGAATTGGTCGATCAGACTAATTGGACTAAAAACCGACTTGATCAATGGTTGGAACAAAGGGGTTGAAGCGAAAATTTCTTGAAATTGGTAAAAATAAAAAACTGACACAAAAACTAGTAGTTGAACAGGTTGAACCGGATTAATAAAATTATTTATTTATAATTTTTTTATGAATTTTCAATTATTTATTTAATTATTGTTGGTCTAGCAATTGAATTGATCAAACCGATTGAATAAGAAATCAGTGGCCTGGTTGGTTCAACTATCGATCCGATTATTAGAACATTATGTGCAACGCTTTAAGATTATTCCATATCACCTATAAATTTATATTTTTTTTAAATTTTCAAATGATGATGTAGCAAAATATCAAGATGTCATGTCATCAAATTTTTATAATTTTCATATCATTCTTCAAATTATGTATTTTAGAAGAAAAATAATAAAGATGATTATTTTTCTATTGGGCACAAAAACACAACGAATATGTATGCTAACGATCAATGATTAATGAACAGAGGAAAAAGGTGGGTCAGGTTTATCTAATCTTATTTAAGTTCACTTAAACCATTATAATTACAAATGTCAGAAGAAGTAAGAAAGAAAGATATATTTTTTAAAAAATTCTAATTTTAAAATTTTACCTTTAAATAAAAATTATATTTGATTTTAATGGTATCATACACTAATAAAAAAAGTTTTTATTATTTTTAAATATTTCGAAATCTTATCTTTAACAAAATAACATTATATGATTTATTTTATGTACATAAATTTATAAACAAATAGAAAATAAAATTTTAAATAAACCCAAGAACCTTCTTTTGGTTCTCTTTAAAAGATATTCTGAACCATAGAAATATTTGATCCTTTCCTATTTTAATTTATATTTTGTACATTAAAAAATTTAATTACTAAAGTATTTCATATTTATTTATACTTTTTCTGGTCCCAAGATCTTGAGTGTTGAACCAACATATATTCAAGTGGCTTGAGCCTAATCATCCCATTCCCCCGGTAGTTACAGTAATTTGGATCTATATTATTATTTAAATTTTAATTGAATTAATATTACGGACATCAAATTAATTAGAAAATTTAAAACGATCATATTTAACATAAATAATATTATTCGAGGATACTTTCATTTTTTATTTTTAAAAAATATGCATATCCACACTAAATGAAATAATAAAATCTAAAGCTTTATTTTTATACATTTTAATTTTATTATGCATATTTTATTACCTCCATCAATTGTGCATATTAATAATGCGTTTGATTGAGATGATGTCTTAAATTACCCCAACACCAACTTAGGATTGATGATAACACCATGATAAATAATTCTATTCATTTAGTATTCTTCATCTGATGTATTGATATGTTTAAATTTCGTTTTACTTAAATTTAATATAATTTCTTTATTTTAATATAGTACATATTTCATATGTTATTATTAATTTGTTTCAAACTATACATTTTATTATTTATTGTATGGTATTTTTTAAACTAACATTTTGTGTTCTAAATACGTGATTTCTACACACATACACGTGTTATAGAGTTTCTAGTTATATATAAAATGATTGACTCAGTTGGTATCATGAGTCAATTCAACACCAACTCGGTTGTGAAATTATAAAAATACCCTTATTTTAAAAGGTAATTAAAATTATTATAATGATATTTTAATCTTTTTATACTTTTAGGTAATCTTCAACTAAAATAACTGAAAAAAATTATTTGAGAATCAAACACAAACCAAGGAATTTAAGTGAAAATCTCTTACCATCAGACTAATAATAAATTGTTAAAATATTTTTATAAATATTTTTTAAATATAAATATTCGCATTCACCCATATAGTGGTATGATAAAATCTAGTAATTTATTATGTTACAATATTATTTAAATTTATTTTATATTTATATAAATTTATATATCCATAGTGTATATAAGGTAGAGTTGATGTTATGAGTCAACTCGACACCAACTCATCAAAGAAGTTACTTAAAAATAATTTTAATAAAATAATAAACATTAATACGATATTATTTTCATCTTTTATGAAATATTTAAATAAAACAACTAACTACATAATGACTAAGGATTGTACTTAAACATAAATACAATTTAATTATAAATAATTTACCATTCGACTTGTTACTTGGTTATTGAATAAGCTTTCTATAAATATAAATTGGCTTCATGATAAATTTGGCCATTAACGTTTGCATGTTTTGTCAAAACAGCCCTAATTGTATTTTAAGTCTTTTTTGGCCATCAACCTTTATTCTTTTTTTCAATCTACTTTTTCTAACAGATTTAATGAAAATATTGTTAAAAAGTTAACGGGGATGGTGTGGAATTTCATATGTGGAATATTTTTAATGAGATATAATTTATTATTTAGATAACCCAATAAAATAATTACATGTGGAAAATAATAAAATAAATAAATAATACATTAAATTAGAAAAATAACTCTTAATTTAAAGAAAATAAACATAATTATCTAAAAAAATTAACTCAGTAGAAAAACTTCTCTGTAAACAAACATATAAAAGATTGAAAAACTTATTGAAAGAAAAGAAAATTTGAAACATTGAATTTATTCATTAAATCTGTTAGAAAAAACTAATTGAGAAAAGAAACAAAAGCTTATGATAAAAAAAAGGCTCAAAAATACATTTAAGGTCATTTTGACAAAATATACAAATATTAATGACTAAATTTATCATTAAGCCATATAAATTTGGTATTAAGTATTTTGCTTAAGGGTCCAGAGAGCCCCTAAACCATTTATAAAAATCAAATAAGCTTCTACGAAAAAAATCTCAATTGAGCTTTTGGACGTTAAAATTTTCATGACTATTAACTCTAATGGTTGTCTTTTTGTTTTTTTATTTAATTAATTTCACCATGTGCCACACTAAAATTGTGCCATGTGGTGAAAATTAATCTTTTCCCTTTAAATTTTGTTAAAAAATAAAAAACTTCATAGAGAATCATAAAAAAAATTTTAAAAATAAAAAATTATAAAAATTATTATGAACGACATAAAAATAAAAAAATTACAAAAGAAATATTTAAAATAAAAGAAAGTTATTAAATTTATATAAAGTTTAAAAAAGATTGAAAGTTATAAAACAAATTAAAATTTTACGAAAGATTATGAAATAAAAAAGAAAAACAAAATTTTCTCATTTCATTAACAATACAGCATCATAGTCAGTGACAATGTTATCAGGAACAGCGAAAGTGCTAGCATTTTCATCTCGGCTTTTCTCATTTTCTTTTGTGATTTCTCTGTATGTTTTGGTCGACAATGATGATGGGTAAAAAATGATTTTGAAAGGATTATATGTATAAAGAGGTTTCTCGGAAAGAAGACTGATGAGAAATAAAAAGGGCATAATAGACTTTTTATTAGTAAGCTATATTTAAATAAAATATATATCTCCCATCCAAGTTAAATAGGGGTGATATTGGTATTGTAGATGATTTTTTTTTTAATTTATGAAATTATTTTTATTTGGTGAATTAATGATAGCTATAAGTTTTGTGTTGCATTTTTAATAATTGTGTTTTATTTACTTTTTTAATATTTTAGTTTTTATTTAAAATTTTCCTTTAGTTTTTTTAAATATTATTTTAATTACTTTAAAATATTTTAATGTTTATTAATTCTATTGATATGGTTAATTATTTATTATAAAATAATAGCAATAATCTCAAATTGGTACTAAAAATCATTCTATATCAAATAGAATAAATTATGTATCTATAATTAAATGGGAAATAGAATTTTATTTAATTAGTAGTTTTAAATTTTAATTTATTTTTTTGGTTAATACTTACTTGTTTATTGTGTATTTAGTTTACCTTTGCTAAATTATTAAATAGATTTAATTTATACTATTTTTAAGGTGATTTTTGGGTTTTTTACAATAATATTATAAAAAATAAAAATTTACCAAAATATTATAACTTTTTTTATTTACCAAAATATATAATTTTTTTATTTACCAAAATATATAAAAAAAACCCAAAAAAACTGCAAAAAAAATCAGATCGATGTGACAATTTACTGGTCACGCCAATGAAATTGGCGGCACCAAAGGTGCCAATGCCATTGGCGGCACCAATGGTGCCATACTAATTGGCGGCACCACTCGTAATATAAATACGACCTCTGCCCAGCTGAAGAGAGAAAAATCAAAAGAAAAAAAAGAAGAAGAAGAGTTGGCGCGGAAAAGAAGAGAAAAAGAGAGAAAAAGAGGAGAAAAAGGAGGTATTTTTTTAAAAATAATTGATTATATTGTTGTTATTATTTTGTATATTTTGTAATTTTTTTGTTTTAGTTTAGTTATTAAGATTAATAAAACTCAAAATAAAAGTATTAGTTAGTATTATTATTATTATTATTATTATTATTATTATTATTATTATTATTATTTATTATTATTATTATTATTATTGTTGTTGTTGTTGTTGTTGTTGTTAGTATTAAGATGTTATTAATGTATTAAGATGTAACTTAGTAATATTATTGTTAGCAGAAAACTAGTATTATTATTATGGTTACTTATTATTTTTATTTACGAAAATAAACTAGTTAGTAAAAAACTAGTATTATTATTATAGTTAGTTAGTTAGTTATATTAGTAAAATTAATAATTTTAGTATGTATTATTTTGAGTATAAAATTATTAATATTATTCGTAGTATAAAATTAATAATTTTAGTGTGTATTATTTTGTGTATTATTTTGAGTATAAATTTTTTTTAAGTAATTCAGTTACCGTTAGAGATTTTTATGAGATTTTTTTTTTGACAGATTAAATATTGAAGATGGATGCTAAGTTTCTTGTACGCGTTTATTTCGATGGAGTCATATTACAACAAGTGTTGGATGTGTATTTGAATGTCGGCAACAAATAGCAATGAGATTTAATAGAAATGTATCGTTAGATGAAATGAAGGCAAGGATTAATGCAAAAATCTATAGACGTTGTGGGAGAAGGATATCAAAAATTTTCTACAAGTTTCCAGTTTCGACAAATCCGGTCAAATTCGTCGAAATGGAACTTGTAGACGACGAAGACGTGGAGACAATGGTCGATCTCTACTGTAGGAATGGGAGTGAGAAGAATGCACCGATTCACTTATTTGCTGAGTTAGTCGGTATGGAGCAAAATGCATCTGATGAAAAAGACGGGGCTGAAGAATCGCGATGGTGGCTCCAATATCATACGTTGATAGTGAATCAACTATGGGTGGGATCGGTATCGACCTGAATATTACACCCGATGTTGACATGGTTGGTGGTGAATAAGAAGGTGCCGGCGAAGAAGAAGGTGGTGGCGATCATTGGGATGAAGAGGTCGATAGTGACGCTGATCCCGATGTGGACGATGTACCTGATGATATTGACGCTGAAGATGTCAACAACGATAAAGGCATTAACGCTTCTTCGGTCGGGGAGCAGATGCGGCGTATTGTAATACACAATAATCCTGGGCCACACATGTCGCTTATAGACCCCGACGCAGCGTATGTATCTGAGTTTTCGGAGTACTCTGAAATAGTTCATTCTTACGGGCTGGTCGTAACATCTGATGATGATGAGTTATTCATAGGCCAGAGATTCAGCTGTAAAGAAAAGTGCGTATATGCCATTAAACGGTACAGCATGAAGATATTGGTGGATTATAAAGTCTCCGTGTCTACTCCGCCAATATATGTTGGGGAGTGTTAGAAGGTAGCTGAAGGCTACAATTGGCGAGTACGAGCTGCATTCATTAGAAGTTCTCAGATGTGGGAGATACGAAAATTTGTTGGTCCTCATACATGCACATCAACACGTATGACAGAAGATCATGGAAAACTTGATTCGAAAACTATTTGTACGTATATCATGCCAATGGTGAAGGATATGCCGACCATTAGAGTTTCGGTACTCATTACGGAAATACAAGCACGATTCCAGTATCGAGTCTCATATTGGAAGGCATGGGTAGCTAAACAGATGGCGATGGAGTAACTGTATGGGGATTACGATTCGTCGTATAACGAGCTTCAAGGTTGGATAGCTACTATGCGGGAGTACGTATCGGGGACTGTGATTGAGTTACAGACCAGTCCACCTTACGGCCCGGATGAGCAGTTACAGCTGGTAAAAAGGATTTTCCATCGGATGTTCTGGACGTTCGATCCATGTGTGCGGGCATTTCCCCACTGCAAGCCACTTGTGTAGGTGGATGGGACCTGGCTGTATGGAAAATATACACAGATACTACTTCTTACAGTTGCTCAAGACGGTAACAGAAACGTGCTCCCGATAGCATTTGCTATCGTAGATAAAGAGAACATGGAGTCTTAGGAATTCTTCCTCACAAATCTGCGGAGGTATGTTATTAGGAACGATAACATTTGCATAATCTCCGATAGAGGGAAGGGTTTAATTGCAGCTATTAGGCGTTCCGGTGTGCCGTGGAGATCCGTTTACTGCATTCGTCACATTGCGTCAAACTTCTATAAAGATTATAAGAATGCAGACTGGAAGAGACAAGTCGTGGCAATGAGTTCCCCGTCCTACCGGACCTATCTAAGTGGGAGGTGCCGCCGATCACTTTCGAGCTTCTCCCAGACACAAGGCTACGGAGGAATCTAAGGGGTCGTCCGCAGTCAAGCAGAATCCGTAATGAAATGGACATTAAGGAGAAATCTGACGGAAAGCGCTGTGGAATATGTAGGTTAAGTGGCCATAGCCGGAATAAATGCCCTAACCGAAACTTTCATGTTGGACAGTCGTCGAGATCGGGGCGAAATTGAGCTAAAGCTATAAATTTTTTATGTATGTTGTTATAAAAGGTAAATTTATTAATAATAATTTTTCTTATTCGGCTTATGCTTACGCTTAAATTGTATCCATATTGTTTCCAAATTAAGTTATAAAATACCATGTGAGCGTTGTGGAATTATTAAGATTATATCGAAAATAGAGGCATTCATAATTCGATTGAGCTTTAATATAATGAAAAAATTGAATAATTGATATCTAAACATAAAATTCAGAACTAAGCAATATCTAAAATACAAATAATACGAGTTATAGAAAAAGTGCATTAAACCCCTACAGTTGATGGTTTGATGGTGTTGTCCGGGGGGTATACCTACGCGGAGGTCGACGCTCACGGCCTGGGCGACGACCAACATCCTCATCGTCCGCAGGTGGGGGCGTGGAAAACTTAGAGGAAAGGTCCTATCGCTCGTTCGTCGCCGACGAACTTGAACCATCATGAGTCCCATAATGCGGCGGATACGTGTCAGACGGGCCGGGCATGCCGTACTGCGACCGGAAGGATCCAAACGGTTCAAAATCGTATACATATTCGCCCTCTGCGTAGCTCGGATAATATTTACCGCCCACCAAATTCGGATGATAGCCATGTGATTCCTCATTTGATTTTGATTGTCTGGGCTCTGCCTGTTGTGGAGGACAATATGCCGTCGGATCCGGATCCATCGGGTTGGCTGCTTTCGATCCCCCAACTTGCTAAACGTACGGGGGGATTATCGTCGATTGTGCTCCAAGTAAATACGGCTTCTCGCAACTATGGTACCATTCTGTATACTGTCGAGATGACTGCAGGTCGGTAGCCATAACCATCTGAGGAATTCGGCGCAATCGATCGTACCACAGTGCGACATATTTCCGGTGATATATTCCCCAGTCCAATTGAACTCTTCCTCTCTTTGTCAAGCCGTGATCATCCCCCAACTGGCACGGCGAATCCGGGATAGGTTGGATGCAGCCAAACTGCCGAAGCACCCGATTGCCGTGATACCACTCGATGACGTTGAAATTTATAATTGGTGTGTTTGTGCACCATGTGTGGGAATCAACGAGTGCGGACGGGGGTACAACATTTGTAATTTTCGGCCTTTGGTACGGCATCCATATAAACTGCATGAGTAATAACATTGTAACGAGTTAGACCGATAACATGTGAGTAACATATAGAAATACTATGTATGTCATGAATATTAGAATAGAAACTTACCCCTTCCCAGGCATGCTGTTCAATCCTCATGCGGTATATCGGGACATCACACGACTTCCCGATGCCTGGACGGGTCGTCCACCTACCAAAAATACTATAGGGTTTAGGGTTGGTAACATTACTCAATATATTATGACTACAAATAATGACAATTTTTATTTTATCACCTGAGTGGCAGTGGATATAGATAGGGTTGGTGACTAACGCGTGCCAAAAACGGCATCCAATAAAGTGCCCATGACTGCAGCAGTATGAGGCATCCGCCGATGTCTTTAACTTGTGGCTCTGTCGCCCAACAAAGCTCCCGGTACAGCGTTGCTAGAACGGCAGAACCCCAACTGTATGACCTAGCCGTGGACAAATCAGCTAGCAGAGGCAAGTACGACAAATGCACACTGTCGCCGTTTGCATCAGGCATGAGTAGTGCCCCTATCATATGCATGATGTACGCTCGAGCAGCGCACATCAACTCACCTTCACTGGCGGTCGCTGATAGTTGACAAATTTTGGCTTTTAGCCATGTAAATTTTATGCCGGAAAAATATTTATCACCGTCCTCTGGTGACTCTCCTAGGAGTTGATAGCAAACTGCAGCCGGATCGGTGAATGAAGATAGTCCCGTAACGGGACTCCCGCCAACTGGGAGCCCAAGCTGCACCGCAACGTCCTCCAACGTCACCGTGCACTCCCCGCATTGAAAATGGAAAGTATGGGTCTCCGGACGCCACCACTCCACTAGCGCGGATAATAAATCAAATCACAAGTCGGAGGACCGGATCAATGCTACTGACCCAAATCCGGCTAGCTCCAGGTACGGCATAAATCGTGCATCCGGAGCTATCTTTAAAGCACTCACGCGGCCCCTTAATACTCGGAATGAGTCCTGATAGTGTTAAATAACAGAAAAAATATTACGATAGCATAATTTATTTCTATATATTGCGTATATCCTTTTTAAATAAATAGAACTCTTGATTAACAAATAATAAATCATACCGCGTTATTAGCCGCATCAGATATGTGTCTAATACCGCTTCGAATCAATTCAGCCATTGCGATGCCTGCAAGTTGAAAAAAAAGTTAGTAAAAAATCTAACTTCGGCCATTTATTCGTATTTTTTTCTCCGCATTTTATTCCTTTAAAAATATCATAATTCCTAATTTTATATTTTACATTCTTTCAGTGCATAATGTTTGAAATTTATTAATTGAGTATGTTATTTAAATTAATTTGCTGTAAAAAATTAACCCTTACCCCTGCCCTTTGCTCGTATAATTTTCTCAATTTTTATTACTTTAAATAAAAATATATTATTCTCCTATTTTATTGTTTTAAATTATTTCAGTACGTTTTCTTTGAAATATTTTGTATTAATAGTTTCTGAATTTTAAAAAAGTTAGTAATACACTCTTACTTCTGCCATTTGTTCGTATTTTTTTCTCCGCATTTTATTACTTTAAAAAATATCATTAACTTAGTCTTTTATAATTTTACATTATTTCAGTGCATAATGTTTGAAATTTATTAATAAATAAGGAGGGATTAAAAAGTAATTACCCACATATTGGTACCGCCTTTTTATTCCCTCCATAACCATTTTTTTCCCTCTATTCTTTTGGTAAATAAAATAAAACATTATAATATTTTGGTTTTTTTTTTGTAATATTTTGGTAAAAAACCCGAAATAAACCCTTTCCCCTGCCCTTTGGTCGTATTATTATTTTTCCGATTTTTATTACTTTCAATAAAACTATATTCTTTTTGTATTTTATTATTTTATATTATTTCACTACATTTTTTTTCAATTATTTGTATAAATTATTTCTGAATTTTTTTAAAAAATTTACTAATACACTCTTACTTCGGCCATTTATTCGTATTTTTTTATCCGCATATTATTATTTTAAAAAAAATCGTAATTTTTTATTTTATAATTTTACATTATTTCAATTTATTATGTTTTACATTTATTACATGTACATTTTTCGCATTTTTTTCGCATTTTATTATTTTCGATAAATATACAATTCTCGTTTTTTCTTTTCGTATTTTTTGTTTTCTTAAACATACGTCTTTGTCATTTTTCTTTTAATGCTATTTTCCTAAAATTTTAATTTCAAATTCATAAGTAAATTTCATAAAAAAATTCCCTAATCAACATACAATGTACGGGAACTTATTTTTTTCATTCGAAATATATTTCAAATATATGCTAAATAAAATAATAAAATAACTATAATGTACATTACATAAATTTTAAACACACAAATATTACAAAAAAATTCAAATTTATAAATAAAATTACCTTTTTTTCCCTTTTTTCCTTTCTTCCCTCTTCTTCTTCTTTTTTTTTCTCTTTTCCTTTCCCTTTCTTTCCTTCTTTTTTTTTCTTCTCTTCTCCTTTTTTTCTTCTTCTTTCCTTTTTTCTCTTATCCTTTTGCTTTTCTTTCCTTCTTTTTCTTTCTTTCCTCTCCTTTCTTTCTTTCTTTCTTTCTTTCCCTCCTTCTGCCCCCACCACCGAGCCCCCCATATTACCAACTGGTGCCGCCAATGGCATTGGCACCATTGGTGCCACCAATGGTTTTGGCACCTTTGGTGCCGCCAATCCCATTGGCGTGACCAGTTAATTGTCACATTATTTGATTTTTTTTTGCAAGTTTTTTTTGGTTTTTTTGGATATATTTTGGTAAATAAAAAAAAATTATATATATTTTGGTAAATAAAAAAAGTTATAATATTTTGGTAAATTTTTATTTTTTTATAATATTATTGTAAAAAACCCTAATTTTTTGTTGTTATAATTTAATATGATAGTTTTATTTTCTTATTAATTGTTTTTATTTGTTAGAAGTTACATTTATGGTTTTAATTTTTATAGAGATTACAAACTTATTAAACATATTTTTTATTGTCTTTCATTTGTTTAAGACTTACATATAAATTCTTGTTTATCCATTAAGTATGTATTGAGTATGATTGGTTTAATTGTTTTATAAGTACTACTTTGTATTTATTAAAAATGATTTCATAGTTTATATACATATAAAAATGCATTTTTTATAATGATATTCATTTATAACTTGGGATACTAAGACATGTTATGATATTAACTATTATCAACTCGCTGATCCGTTAGCCCATCAAGTCTTGACCCGTACTCTGTATGGGCAAACCTCAGGTGAGGACGAGTAATATGTAATATGGGTTTACCTACACATGGTGCGAACCTTGCGTATATAAATCCACTTCGAGTATACATGTGTTAACCCTAAGGTAGGGTACATGTCATATCATACATGGAAACCTACCTAATATGTCATATCTATAAACAATGACTGTATCATATAAATATACAGATTTAACCCATACGAAAGGATATTAAAAAAAAAACATTCTAGCACATCTAAACTCCAAAGCCATGTTTACTTGGTCTTACAGTTTTACCAAATTGTCAAGTTCAACATTGTCGTATATGGAAGTGCTTTTTAGCTTAAGATAATACAGTGAAATATTATTTATTTGGATTGAGTTTTTATTTTAACTAAGTTTTATATTTTTTATTGGTAACTAAAATGAAACTGATTATTGTAATTGTTCTTAAAGCATTTGATTTTATATAACAAATCAAATTAGATTCTTGACTCAAACTCATATATTATATTTGTTTTCCTGTAAAAAAAAAACCCTTAAAATTATAAGATATTATGAGATTATTATTTTTATCCTTTATCATGTACATTGTTGTATTATTTGTTATAAATATGTTGTAATTATTATTTATTTTAGATATTCGAAATGGGACATTTAATAATTGTAAAATATTTTTTAAATACTTAAAATTCATGTATTGCAAGGTAATAAGGTATTTGACCAATTATAAATATAGTTTTTTTTTGTGAAATATAAAAATAGGACAAAGCCCGAACAACAAATATAACTAACACGACTCAAATTTAAACCACAGCTGGGGCGATGAACACCTTAACCATCAGGCCATCACATGGGGTTCCAAAATTCTATTGTATTATTTGCGTATATGATATTTGAAGTTATAAAATTCTTTAATTATTTGATTATTTATCCATACAGAGGTTACTAAATGAAAGTTTTATCTTTCATTTTTATGGTCTTTTAATAGCTTCTTAATTAACTTTGAGAATATTGCTTTAATTCTTGTTCTAATGTTCTATAAGCATAGATTATAAAGGAAAGAAGTACTATAAAAGCAAAAAAAAAATAAGTGTGATTTGGACAAATTAAATCTATATCTATGGTATTAAATTTGCAGTTACTATTTTGAGCATTATTTTAATTGTGAGTTTTTAAAATTTTGTTTTTTTTTTTATTCTCACAATACTTTCGAAAAGAATTTTACAATATTGTAGTTAAAACATATTGGTACTTTAAACATTTCATTACTTAATAAAATAAACAAATACTTTCAAAAATAAAAAAGTATTATTTTACATTTAATAAAATAGAAAAAGTCAATGGTAAGTAGAAGTAAGAGTACAATATTTTACCAATAAAATTAAATTTCGAAATTATAGAATGAAAATTTTCATATAATTAAAAGTAAAAATAATAAAATTTGATATATTAAACATTTATTTTATAACTTTAACTATTAAATAAATATAATTAAAATGACAAGCCACGAGGTTGTATTCTTAGTTTCTAATAGGATAAACTGTATAAATAGTTATCAAATTATTAAAAAATTTATTTGAGACACATAAATTTAAAAAATTATAATTTAAGCACCCACATTAGTTCAGTAATTTTGGTCACTCCGGTTAAAATTATTAAAGTAATAGTAATTTAACTGTTTTTCTAACTGTTTTACTAACTAATTTAGGTATATTGTTAACTAAGCAATAAGTGTCAGTCGGTGTTATCTACTGATGTATAAATATGTACTTGATATGCTTATCAATCAGGTTGAATAAATATTTTTTTATTGAGTTTCTAATAAAAATCACAAATAGTAATTTGTTGTAACAGTTAAAAAATTAATATAATAATGAATTTATTTTGCAACTTTGACATATTATATTAATTTAGTCATAATTTAAAAAAAATAATCCTCAAAATTTACAAATATTTTAATTTGATTCAAATTTTAAAACGTTATAAAAAATATAAAAATACATAAATATTTTCAAAAAATAAAATAATAAATTTAAATTTTATATTAACATTTAATAAAAAAAATCTCTCACCACCACCCTTTCCGTAGCCCTCTCTCTCCCCCACCCTCCCTCCCGCGTCCCTCACCCTCTATATGATTCAAATTGGTTAAGATTGTTTTTTTTTTTTTTTTTTTTTGATAGAAGACAATTTCTTTAGTTTTTTACTGCTGATTTTTTATTTTATTTTTGCTGATTTGGGTTGTTTTGTTTTTGAGATCTCATTGCTAGATTTTGGAGAGGGATTGGGAGGGTGGTAGGGGAAGGTTCGGTGAGGGAGAGGAAGAAGGAGATGGTCGGGGTGGGGAGGGGAGGGGAGGGCCTTTTTTTTATTATCTAATATTAATATTAATATTAATATAGAATTCAAATTTATTATATTATTTTAAAATATTTATATATTTTTATATATTTTTAAAAAATTTTAGAGTCTGATTGAGAATATTTGTAAATTTTGAGGGTTAATTATTTAAAATTATGACTAAATTGATATAATATGTAAAAGTTGAAGATTAATTTTGTTATTATACAGATTTTTTAACTATCATATTAACTTATCGTATGTAATTTTAACAAGAGAGTGACCTGCTTAAATTATAAACTTTTTATTTTAAAAATGTAGAATAAAAATTTTTGATAGTTGAATAATCATCTATATAATTTATATTAAAAAAAATAAGTAGTTGAAAGACATAGAGGCAAAATGATTTGGAAAAGGAAATTGGGATGAAGTGGTGATGTTGCAAAGATTAAAAGGTTAAAAGAACACGAGGTGAGCACTTAAAAAGGAGAAATTTAAATAATAGGATTTGATGGGATAGGGACAGTTCTTTAAATAAGATAACACTGGTTTTAACTTTTCAAGTAATATAATACTGTGTCTGGTTATAATTAGAGGCTACCACGCGTTTAAAGCTTTGGACACGAATAAAGCATAAATCAAAACCCATTTCTAAACATCCCACTATTATCTTTGGGATAACATCCTTCAAGTTTTGGATGGTAAAACAATTTCTAATTTGGGTTAAATCATTAGAAACTGCACTAATGATAATGTGATGGAATCATAATCATGTTGAATTTATCTCCCCTCAAAATTTTGATGCTTAAATATCATTTCAGCTTATTAACAATATCACTTTTTAAAACCCAAATTCAAAAAATATATTTTAAAATAATTATTCATAAAAATGTCAATTAAAACTTAACAAAACCCGTCACGTAAGCGGAAAGCATATTTTGTCAACACTTTTTCGAAAATATTTATGATAAAGTGTGTTTTCACCTACATGACGAGTCTCATTAGATTTTTTTTTTTTCTTTTTCAAGCGTTTTGTTAAACAAATGTAATTAAAAGTGTTTTCCGACATAACAAATGTGATTTTTAATTGAATCGGTTAAGTCTTTGTTTAATTTATATAAAGAGAGTTGTTATACCCCTATTCTAGCTTTGACACGAGGCAAAACATAGGATGGCTTGGTAGGGACCCCCAATGGATGCAACTTGCGAATAGCCCTCCATTTAACACATTTTACGGTGACCCTCCATCTAGAGCCATCCATGAGCAACCATCCACGAATCTGACTTAAGCTAGCTAAGAGATCATACGCTACGGACCTTTCGTGGGGATCACTGAGGGACCATAAATGTATAACAACCTTGTACAACATAGAATGCCAGAACAGAGCCACACAGTACTATGTATGGTGACAACTGACTTGTAACAATCTTGTCACCCAGTCGACCACACGGGTTGACCTACCATCTATGTTGTTGACTACATGATACTACCAGACAAGGGAGACCTCTCCTATATATATCCTAGAACACGAAGGGCAAAGGATAAATTCTCTTCCTCCAAGAAAACCTATCTAATTATATCCTTCTCCCTTCTTTATCCTCTTCTGCTCCTCCTCCAATCTTATGTTCTTCGCCTATTAATACAAGTGAATGATTTTCTACTCACCTTGTTTTATATTTGTATCAATAAGAGTATTTGCAAAAGCATTGTTTATGTCACATGTTTTGAGTGGTATTTTTGTAAATAATTCTTTAAGAAGTGATTTTATTTCAACAATTAAGGTATATTTGACAAAAAAAAAAGTCGGTTATATTGGTTTAATTGGCAGCTATATTTGCTTTAGTGATTATATTCAATAATCTTGGTTTCCATGCAATGCCAAACATAGTGGTTGAGTAAGAAGATAATCTTATACCTAATATATCATTTACTAAAAAAATGCATGGTTACCTTTTCTTCAAAAACTAAAGATTATATTGTATAAAGAAACTAATGATTATTAACAAAACAAATAAAAAATTGTAAATGATTTTAATATCTCAATTAATGATGATCAATAAAATAACAAAAATGTCAACAATTATTAAAAAATATTAGTTTAATTTTTTTAATTGATTTTATTTATTTATTTATTTTATTTACATTTCACCAACGAGAGATTAACTCAATATCAACTGTTGTCTTTTTTTTTCCTTTGAAAGCATTACAACTGTTTTTCTATGGATTTTCATGGATTTTTTTCGCTAGAGTAAATTTGTTATTTGTTCAAGCTAGAAATATAAGAGAGTTTAAATAATAATAGAAAATTAGGCTAATTTAAAATATTGGTTGGGTTAGATCTTCAAGATTTAAGGTCTGAACTCGGTTTAGTTCGAGCTGTATTATACTTTTATATATTATGTAATTTATATCACATAAAATTAAATATATAATAATACAATACTATGTAAATATAAAAAAAGTTTAATATATAATTTGACACTTGAGTTTGACACTTTTTTCTAATGTGATGCTTATGTTATTTTATAGTTCACTGTGGTACATGATTTGACAAAAAGTTATACATTTTGGTACTTAAAGGTAACTGTTAACTTTTTAGTGTTTAATTTAGGGTTTGTAGTTGATTTTAATGAATTTTTTAATTAGCTAATAATATTAACAATTAGCTTTCATTAAATCAACCTTAAAACCTGAATTAAATCACATCCATAAGACTGAATTTGACAAATTAAACAAATTCATAATTAACACTAAATTTATTCCATTAAAGAAATTATGCAAAATTCAAACCTAATAATATTAGCAATTAACTTCGATCAAATCAACCCTAAAATTCGAATTAAATATTAAAAAGTTAACATAGTTACCTTTGGGGTGCCAAAATATATAATTTTTGTCAAATATATGTGCCAATTTGGACAAAAAAAAAAAAAAACAAAGATATCACATTAGAAAAAAGTATCAAACTTAGGTACCAAATGATATATTAAGTCTAAAAATCATGTCTACTTTAAAAAAAGAGAGAGTCTAAATTTAAATTTCAATAAAAGAAAAATAATCTAAAATATTAAATATTAAAAATAAAGTATATTTTTTGAAAAATGATATGGATAGACCTAGAACATGCATAGATACAAATATGAACAAGTTTGAACAAAATTTTAAATAAACATTTCAAGTTGAGACGGGCTTGGACAAACATAAAATGTACTAATATCATAATAAGCTTGACTTGAACTTTATCTACTTGATCCTTGAATAGAAGTATTCATGTATTGAATTAAATTGTAATTCAAAAAATTTAAAAAACAGTTGGAATAATCTATTTTACTATTAAAAATAATATAATGAATATTTAATATCTATTTTAGAATAAATATAAATAAAAATTATTTTGGATCAAATTCAACAGAGAGAATTTTTAAACAGATGTGCAAAACATTATTTATAAATTAATAGTTACCACTTAACATTACCTAAATTCAATTACAAAACAATATATAATTGCATGTATTTTAAAGGTATTCAATTGGGGATTGAATTATAACCAAAGACGTCAGCGCCCATGTAATTGTTGAGGTTGAAAATGACCAACCAAATTACAGGAATCTACGAACATGGCAGAAAGGCAAATTAATGCAAATATTTTAGTTGAAAATCTATTAATTTAGTTGGAACCGACGTTAGGTTCAATCATTATGCACACTTTCACATGCAACCTTCCACTTACTCTAATCTATTTGACCCAATTTTTACTTTCCGACACGTGTCGATTCTTATGTGATTCAACAAGAACAAACTCCAAGGTAAATTCTTTGTTTATTATCATTTAAAAATCTTAAATATTTTTATCAGTAAAAGTTTTTAAAGTTCCAGCGAATTCTTTTTAAAATAGTCAAAATTACTGTTATATCCTTAGATACGCCTAGACACCCCTCACCACGATGAGAGAACTTCGCCAACATGTAATCGCAGCAAACATCATATAGGTTTGAAACATTTATTAAACAATAAATTTGAAGAGAGGTGTATTCTGTTTGCCTCCATTTTTATATTTACATTTAGTTGGTTTCTTTATTTAATTTTTATTTGTTTATTTAGTTTAATGAATATATTCGTTTAATGCGTTTACGAATATTTAATAATTCGAGCTTAAATATATTAAATATTAAACGATTCGAATTCCAACATGATGTTGAAAATTTAAACGAACACGAACCGAACATGAACAACTTCAAAAATAAACGAACAAACACAAATAGAGTTTTATTCGTTGAGCCCAATCCATTTACACCCTGCTAAAAATTAGGGTTATAAATAAACAAAGTGTTTGACAAACTACTCGTGAATTATTTATAAAATGTTTGTTTATTAAGTTAAATAAACGAGTATAAATAAATAGTTTATGTTTATTTGTTAAACGAACGGGTTTGAACATATGTGTATTCAGTTTGTTTATATTCATGAACAAGCTCATTTATAGACTCGTTTATTTCAAGATAATATTTTCCTATGAAAATACTTAAATAATATTTTCCCTCTATTTTTATATTGAAATTTAGTTGGTTTGTTTTTTAATTTTGTTCGTTTGTTTGATTTACTATTTGTAAACATGTTTGTTTAACGTTTGCAAACATATAAACGAATATGTTCATGAGTGTTAATCAAACATGCTCACAAACATTAAATGAACCAAGCTTGAACCTACCAAATTATAAACAAACCGAGTTCAAACATGATGTTGAAAATTTAAATGGATATGAACCACTTCAAAACTAAACAAATGAACACAAACAAAGCTTTGTTCGTTTGAGCCCAATTCATTTGCAATCCTAATCAAATCTAATCTCATTCATAATTCCAACTTCTCAAACTTATCAACCCCAAGCATGGTCATATTAGGATACATTCGAGCTATACCTTAATCTAGGTCTAGATTGGACTCTACCAAAAAAGCAATTGTAGCAGACCCAATTAGCCCGAGCCCGCATGCAGAACCCAAACCAAAAAAACTCAAATAAACAGTCTAGTGTTTTACAGGCCCAATAATATTAAACCTAAAAAACAATTAGCCCAAACGCCAATAGCCCATTAATTAAACCACCAGCAAAACCCTAGCCGCATATCCCCTAGTAGCCGCCGTAGCAATTTCGCCCTTGCACGCCGCCGTGAATGTCGCAGCACGATCCTCCGCGCATGTGAGCCTCCTCCATGACTTTCGTACATGCGAGAAAAGCGGAACAAACACCAAAGCAAGCGCAACAATAACAGAACATAAGGAGTTTTTTTATTTTTACGGGATTTTGATTTGTTTATTTTTCGGTTATAAAAACCGATGGGAAATCTGTAAAAGGGGGGATTTTCAGTGTAGAGGATACAGAGAGAAATAGAGAGAAAATATTGAAACACAAAGAAAAATTGAAGGTGAATCACGTTTTCTATTTTTATTTTTTTATTCGTTTTTTTCTTTCTTTATTTTTGTAAAGTAGTAATATAAAAAAGAGAGAAGAGGGATCTTACCTCTTTCGTCGAGAAACGCCAGATTGTTGCCATCTCCGTCGCGATCGGAGTGTTGGCACCGGCGGCGGCGGCGGCATTAGAGGCTGGGGTGAGAACCCTAGCAGAGTGTTAAAAGTTTTTTTTTTGTTTGTTGGCTACAGATTTTTTTTTTAAAAAAAGAAGGAAAACTGTCTTAAATATTAAAGACCAAACGGCGCCGTTTTGAAAGGGGCCAGACCCGCGCGTCGACCCGACCAGCAAGCAGAGTCCGCGCGTTCTGGCCCTAAATAGGGAATTTGTGCATTCGGTCCCCCGTTTTTATTTGATTTTCATACAGTTATTTCATGTATTTTCAATTCAGCCGCGAAATTTCTTTCCTGTTTCAATTTGGTCCAGGGGCCATGAGCCCGCACCCACTGGAACGGCGCCGTTTGGCCAGCGCGGGGATATTTGTTTCTTTGGTCCTTCCCCTTTCATGCGCAATTTAATTTAGCCCTTTCGTTTTTTAATTTTTGACCCTAAAAGTCTGTTTAATTTTGATTTAGTCCCCATCTATTACTATTACTATTATTATTATTATTATTATTATTATTATTATTATTATTATTACTATTATATATATACATTCGCATATTCTTTACAATAATCTATACATACATTTTAAAAAAAAAAACGATTTTCATAAACACATGCATCTTACATATATATATATATATATATATATATATATATATATATATATATATATTATTATTCTTTTATTTGCATAACTTTTATATACTTTTATATTTTATATAGATATACATTGTTGTAACATATTTATTTCCTATATTTTATAATTTAAAGCATACATGTATTCTCTATAATATATACGTACACATTTTCTTTATTATTTTATATATTTCATTATTTTATATACATATTGTACATTAACTTTAACATACCTTTTTAGAAAATACATTTTGGTTTTAACTATACATCAAGATTATTTTCTTGATTCAACGTTTTTTTTTTTGAATAAAAGCAATATTTGAAGTTTGGGATTGATGAGGGAAATTGAGCCCTAACGTATTGGGTTCTGATTTTCTTTGTTAGTCTTAAATAACCGAGAATATTCTTTATTTTAAATACAGGAGCACCAAAAAAAATCATTTTTGGGAACTTAATTTGTTGTGCCCTAACGTATTGGGTGTGACATGTTACTTTCTCAAAATGGAGATTTTCGCATAAAATAAAAGTGATATTCAAAGTTCGGGGATTATGAGGAATTGTACCCTAACGTATTGGGACTCGATTTCTTTACATGACTTGAACAATTGATTATCCTTTTTCAAATTCCATCATTTGAGCTGATTTTAAAATCTTTTTAAACCTTCGACACTAAGACATCAAATAATCAATTTGGTACCGATTTGGGCGTTACGAGGGTGCTAACCCTTCCTCGTGCGTAACTAACTCCCGGACTCGTTTTCTCAAAATTCGTAGGCCAAAATAATTTTTTAAGGTGGGCCGATCACACCTTAATAAAGGATCGGTGGCGACTCCAGTTTTATTTTTAAAAGTCGACAACTAAATTTTTGTTTTCAAAAAATGGTTTCGACAGCTTGGCGACTCCACTGGAGACTTTTAGAGAGTCGAGCCATGAATTGGTTATGTTTTGTCTTCTTGTCGAAAATTAAAAGTTTTTTAAAAAAAAACATGATTTCTCTTCGCATTCACTGATTTTTATCGTGGGGTTTGCATGATTGGATCAAGTCAGTTACTTTGTATTTGCATTTTGCATTACATGGTCCGTTTTACCCCCTTAAGTGGGAGCGAGAAACTAGTCCTTCGTGAGGTTTTCACCTCCGTGCAGGGTAGTGGACTGCTTCCGGGATACATCCGTACTTATGTCTTCGTGAGATTTTCATCTCCGTGCAGCCATAGGGAAATGTATCCCCCTGAACTGAACTCGATCCACATGAGCCTATAATGGGTGAGGATCGAGGAATCTGCTGGTTCGGGTACCCTTACTCTAAAAACTAAGCCTCATATAGTGAGCTTTAGGAACTTGCCCTAGGTAGAGCTATACCAAACCCTAGTGGATTCCTGAATAAATGTTCTTGCTATTTTATGTATGTATTGGATTATATCTTTTTGGTGTGATACTGACTTGGGTTTATTTTGTTTTGATTGCATGACATCATGATTGCATTGCAGTTGCATCTTAGAAAAGAGATGTTGATTTGAGTTCGATTACTAGATTAGAAAGCTTGTCATAAGGAAATGGGTTTCTTGATAAAGTGGAAAATAATACGGTTGCCCGAATATGTTCCGAGAAAACACAACAAGAGAAAGATAATAGTTTAATAGAGGACTACACAACCATTGCTCCGTTGCCCGAAGACTCAAGCTGACGAAGATTATTCGAGAGCCGCTGAACTTTTTTTAAAGGGAAGCCAACGAGCATCACGACGATAAAGGAGCAATGAGTCACGGCCTGGATCAAGTAAAAAGGAGATCGAAGAGATATCCCTTTTGAAGAGTTCGTGAGATTTATCTTAATGCTTGAATGAAGAAGAGGATCGAATGACTCCGCCTATAAGGGCAAAATCGTATATATATCTGCTTTATGTAAAGAGATTTGTTTTCTAGTAAAGTTGTTCTAATAGAATTGAACCAAGAATCAACGTCTCTTTTTGCATTCACTTCATGCATTTGCATTACACAACATCACGTGCATTAAAGGCCATTAAAAGACCCTAATTGATTGAAATTATTTCAGCTAAAAAACCAACATTCCTGCCGTACCCGAACAGAAACTAAAGGAATGGACCAAAGGATGGAGAAATTAGAGCTGATGCAAATACAGATGCTAGAGCAATTGGCTAAATTTCAACAAGATATGAAGGATCAGATGCTAGAAATCCAAAGAAATTTGATGAGCCAGTTAACCCAGTTATTGGATATGAGGTTAGGAAAAGGAAAAAACCCAGTGGTCCACTTTGGGAATGATAATGAAGGCCTTGCATATCTTCCAGGCTTTACCCCAACAAACATCCAAGCACAACCAAACACATATCCATAAAGGGTAACTGTTAATATTCAACCACAGTACCAGACTAATACCTCGACACCGGTGAATTTCGCGACAGGCTCAGGTTCCAATCTTAGGGGCAATCTAACTAATCCTGTTGTCCTCGATGATCTAGCAGAAACAAAACAGGCGAAAGTAGAGTTTGCAAAACAATTTGAAGATCGTTACAAATGGAATGGGCAAGAGTGGAACTCCCAAGACAATACTTCAAAAGTCTCGAGGAAGAGGAAAAATGAGGTGAATAATGTGGGTCGGTATAACGAGAGTTATTCAAAGTCGATTACCACAAACCAGCCAAAGACGGTTACTACTGGCCATCAGATCCCCAAGACAAGAATCTGGCACAAAGCAAAACATTAAGAAGTCTCAATTTACACCAATCCCAATGTCGTACCAGGAGCTGTATCAATGTTTATTTGACGCACATGTTGTCTCCCCTTTCTACTTGAAGCCTTTACAACCTCCGTACCCCAAATGGTACGACACAAGTGTGCAATGTGACTATCATGCGGGAATTACGGGGCATTCTATAGAAAATTGCATTGCCTTTAGAAAGCTGGTCGAAAGGTTTATCAATATGGGCATTGTCAAATTTGAGGATTCATTCAGTACAGAAAACCCGCTACCCAATCATACGGATAATGAAGAGACTGCGATGAATGAAGAAATGTTGGGAAACGTTCACATCAGTACCGAACACGAAGAAACAACTGGAGAAGAGATCTTGTTAGATGTTTGCCCTTTATAAACCTGGGAATGTTCTAAATAGTTGGACTGCAGAGGAAACCCTGTAGTATTTAGAGTCTGTTAGAGTAATGTTCAGAACACACTTGTTGCTTTCAGCCTAGAAGCAATAAGAATTTCTTTGTGAGATAGGCTCACGTCTAAATATTATTATTTTAATGAAATATATTATAGCAATCATCTTTGAGCAAATGTTCTTTCATTCTTTACGATTTTTTTCATTCTTTTAGATTTTTCTGCCAAACCATTCATTCATTTATTCATATTGTTCATACATCCTTTTGTATATTTTTTGGTACCCACTATAGGTCCCCAAATATCAATGACATGAGTGATGCTGCTACAGACTCAGAATCTCCTTTTGAGTGAGACATGTGTTTAGAGGGATCTCATGACTTTGAAGATGTCATAATTGTATCTTATCTCCTGACTTGCTGAGGATGGTAAAGTAATAAGAGAAACAAATTTACCTCATGAGGAGACAATAGAGATTGTGACCTTGAGGAAACATGCATGACCGAAGAAACAAAGCAAGACGTTATTGAGTTACTTCAAGCATTCAAAGATGTCTTTGTATGGTCATACCAGGATGTGCCCAGTTTAAGCGCTGTCATTGCAATCTGAACAACAGCACGATATCAAAAATTTGTAGTATGTTCAAGGTGAATATCATGAATAGTGCAGTGAAAACTCTACTGGGGCAATGCCACTCTTTTCAGTTTATCACGTTTTTTCATTGAAGTTGAAATTCTTTCTCTTCGGGTTCTGGCTGAGCTAAAGTAGGATGAAGATCCAATCCCGTTACGATTAGTTGAACCTAATTGAAGGAAAAGACTAAAAGCTATTCATCATAGTCAGATGTACCAAAAGTGAATGATGTGAGCCTATAACAAAAGGTTCATCCCAGAGAAATTCCACAAGGGTGACCAAATGTTGAAGATCCTCCCTCTACAAAAAAATATTTTGGAGGGAAACGGATGCCAAATTGGGAAGAACCTTATGTTATAGAGAAGGTTTTTTTCCAAAGGAGCTTTGATTTTAAGCGAGATGGATGATAAACCTACAAAGTCTTGTAAACTCAAATGCAGTTAGGAAATACTCCGCTTAAAGAAGGGGATGACCAAGGTAAAAGCTCGCAAGGGTACTTTAAGTCGTAAAAATGATGAGATGAAAAAAAATGTGAAAAAATGAAAAGATGAAAATAAAAAATGAAAAAGTAAAAATGGAGAGGCTAAGGTGAAAACCCGCAAAGGGCGCCTTAGACCAAAGGGGATTTGAGTTGAAAACCCAAAAAGGGCGGCTCAAATGTTGATTAAAATGGCGCTTGAAAGTATTAGCGCAACTCAAATACTGATCAGAATGGGGCATGCGGTGGTCTTGATATACCTGAATCAACAGGAAAGGGTAGGCGACATCTTGGGGCATCGACAAAGTACTGTTGATCTCTTAAACACATGTTAAACTCAGAATGGTCTTCAGAAAGTCTGTACAGCAAAGTTCAAGCTGCGATATCTGGGGCACCTAATCCTTATACTATTTTTGTTATTCTTGGAACATTTCATTTATTTCTAAGATATGCATTCCTAAATCAATTTCTTTGTTATCCATCTTTATTATCCTTGATAATTTATTCATTGCGAGCTATGCTCAGAGCCAACTCTATTCTTATCTATGATCTTTTTGCAAGTATGTGGCATGAGAATAATAATTAATGGACTAATAAAACTTTCACAAGGGAAGTTTTGCATATTACTCTAGAAGTTTCTGAATAATATAGGAACCTCAAACAGGACTATTGTTTAGAACGCACCAGGTTGGAAATTTGATAAAGAAGAGTCTAAATTAAGACTATTCCTTTGAATTTTCTTGTCTACTGTATTAATTGAACAAAAGGACGAGATGTTGCGTTGGTGATAAGGCTTCGATAAGAAGGCAAGCGATGATCACCGAATAATAAGAAGAAGTTGTTCTTGGAGAAGATTTATTCATTTGTGCATGAGCATTTGGTACAACACCCTTGGAATGGTGTAAGAGACTAAAAAGTTTCACATCCTATATCCTTGAATTGTGATAACAGAGGATTGAGAAAAGGCCAAATCTTTTACTCTTGGGTTACAACGGGAAAAGATGGTACAAATTTTGCATCCCAGTGGATTAAACTTGGAGCTTTACAGTGGGGGCAACTTGATTAAATGTTTCTTTAGAAAAGTCAGCTAAGCAAGAAGACGCTATAGCACAATTAGCGATGAAACTTAATAAACTTTGAGCAATGATAACCTAAGAAGGATCATTCTTGAAAAAATATAAAATAAAATTCTGCATTCATGCAAACACCATTCACACCTGTCTAGTTAGGAGCATTTGATTCATTTTGATCATGCCATCCTAATCATTAGGCATAATTAGGTTCATTATACAGGCCATGTTCCCCAGAGAACAGATCAGTGATGATAGCAGATCTTGCCTTCCTGCATCGACAGTGAAGCAGATCGAAGACACCAGCCTTGCCTCCCTCAGTTGCAGTAAAGCAGGTTGAAGATTTCAGATCTTGTCTCCCTAAGCAGTAGTGGAGCAAATCAAAGAAGGTAAATTTACCTCCCTGTGGTTACAGTGGAGTACATTGAAGCCAGTAATTCTACTTCCCTGGGCAGCAGTGGAATATATTGAAGATTTCAGATCTTGTCTCCCTAAGCAGTAGTGGAGCAGATCAAAGATGGTGGATTTTACCTCCCTGTGGTTATAGTGGAGTATATTGAAGCCAGTAATTCTACTTCCCTGGGCAGCAGTAGAATAGATTGAAGATTTCATATCTTGTCTCCCTAAGCAGTAGTGGGGCAGATCAAAAATGGCAGATTTTACCTTACAGTGGAGTACATTGAAGCCAGTAATTCTACTTCCCTGGGCAGCAGTGGAATTGATTGAAGATTTCAGATCTTGTCTTCCTAAGCAGTAGTGGAGCAGATCAAAGATGACGGATTTTACCTCCATGTGGTTATAGTGGAGTATATTGAAGCCAGTAATTCTGCTTCCCTGGGTAGCAATGGAATAGATTGAAGATTTCAGATCTTGTCTCCCTAAGCAGTAGTGGAGTAGATCAAATATGGTGAATTTTACCTCCCTGTGGTTACAGTGGAGTACATTGAAGCCAGTAATTCTACTTCCCTGGGCAGCAGTGGAATAAATTGAAGATTTCAGATCTTGTCTCCCTAAGCAGTAGTGGAGCAGATCAAATATAGTGAATTTTACCTCCCTGTGGTTATAGTGGAGTACATTGAAGCCAATAATTCTACTTCCCTGGGCAGCAGTGGAATAGATTGGAGATTTCAGATCTTGCCTCCCTAAGCAGTAGTGGAACAGATCAAAGATGGTGGATTTTACCTCCATGAGGTTACAGTGGAGTACATTGAAGCCAGTAATTCTATCTCCCGGGGCAACAGTGGAGTAGACAGAAGAAACCAATCCTATTTTCTTGAAGTTGCAATGGAGTGGATTAAAATCGTAGGGCTCATCTCTTTGAAGTTGCAGTAGAGCAGATCGCGTCAAGATTTATCTTTTGGTTGTAGCAGAACAAGTTGAAGCTATAAGTCTTATCTCCCTGAAGTTGCAGTGGAACAGATTAAAGATAGCAAATTTTGTTCTTTTGAGAAGCTACAATGTATGAATCCTATCTCCTCGACATTCCAGTGGAGTAGATTAGAGCTCCAGTTCCTATACCTTTGAAGATGCAGTGGGAAGGAATGAGGCTACTCAAAGAAGAGAAGCATTGAAGAGGTTGAGGTTTAGTAGGACCGGGTATAATTGGGCCTTGTAGTCTTTGCTCTGTTCCCGTTACACGACAACGAGCAAAGAGTGGCAGCTGTAGCAGACCCAATTAGCCCGGGCCCGCATGCAGAACCCAAACCAAAAAAACTGAAATAAACAGTCTAGTATTTTACAGGCCCAATAATATTAAACCTAAAAAACAATTAGCCCAAACCCCAATAGCCCATTAATTAAACCACCAGCAAAACCCTAGCCGCATATCCCCTAGTAGCCGCTGCAGTAATTTCGCCCTTGCACGCCGCCGTGAATGTCGCAGCACGATCCTCCGCGCATGTGAGCCTCCTTCATGACTTTCGTCCCTGCGAGAAAAGCGGAACAAACACCAAAGCAAGCGCAAAAATAACAGAAAATAAGGAGTTTTTTTATTTTTATGGGATTTTGATTTGTTTATTTTTCGATTATAAAACTGATGGGAAATCTGTAAAAGGGGGGATTTTCAGTGTAGAGGATACAGAGAGAAATAGAGAGAAAATATTGAAACACAAAGAAAAATTGAAGGTGAATCACGTTTTCTATTTTTATTTTTTTATTCATTTTTTCTTTCTTTATTTTGTAAAGTAGTAATATAAAAAAGAGAGAAGAGGGATCTTACCTCTTTCGTCGAGAAACTCCGGATTGTTGCCATCTCCGTTGCGATCGGAGTGTTGGCACCGGCGGCGGCAGCATTGGAGGATGGGGTGAGAACCCTAGCAGAGTGTTAAAAGTTTTTTTTTTGTTTGTTGGCTATAGATTTAAAAAAAAAAGAAGGAAAACTGTCTTAAATATTAAAGACCAAACGGCGTCGTTTTGAAAGGGGCCAGACCCGCGCGTCGACCCGACCCCCAAGCAGAGTCCGCGCGTTCTAGCCCTAAATGGGGAATTTACGCATTCGGTCCCCCGTTTTTATTTGATTTTCATACAGTTATTTCATGTATTTTCAATTCAGCCGCGAAATTTCTTTCCTGTTTCAATTTGGTCCAGGGGCCATGAGCTCGCACCCACTGGAACGGCGCCGTTTGGCCAGCGCGGGGATATTTGTTTCTTTGGTCCTTCCCCTTTCATGCGTAATTTAATTTAGCCCTTTCGTTTTTTATTTTTGACCCTAAAAGTCTGTTTAATTTTGATTTAGTCCCCATCTATTACTATTATTATTATTATTATTATTATTATTATTATTATTATTACTATTATATATATATACATTCGCATATTCTTTACAATAATCTATACATACATTTAAAAAAAAAACGATTTTCATAAACACATGCATCTTACATATATATATATATTATATTATTCTTTTATTTGCATAACTTTTATATACTTTTATATTTTATATAGATATACATTGTTGTAACATATTTATTTCCTATATTTTATAATTTAAAGCATACATGTATTCTCTATAATATATACGTACACATTTTCTTTATTATTTTATATATTTCATTATTTTATATACATATTGTACATTAACTTTAACATACCCTTTTAGAAAATACATTTTGGTTTTAACTATACATCAAGATTATTTTCTTGATTCAACTTTTTTTTTTGAATAAAAGCAATATTTGAAGTTTGGGATTGATGAGGGAAATTGAGCCCTAACGTATTGGGTTCTGATTTTCTTTGTTAGTCTTAAATAACGGAGAATATTCTTTATTTTAAATACAGGAGCGCCAAAAAAAATCATTTTTGGGAACTTAATTTGTTGTGCCCTAACGTATTGGGTGTGACATGTTACTTTCTCAAAATGGAGATTTTCGCATAAAATAAAAGTGATATTCAAAGTTCGGGGATTATGAGGAATTGTACCCTAACATATTGGGACTCGATTTCTTTACATGACTTGAACAATTGATTATCCTTTTTCAAATTACATCATTTGAGCTGATTTTAAAATCTTTTTAAACCTTCGACACTAAGACATCAAATAATCAATTTGGTACCGATTTTGGGCATTACGAGGGTGCTAACCCTTCCTCGTGCGTAACTAACTCCCGGACTCGTTTTCTCAAAATTCGTAGGCTAAAATATTTTTTTAAGGTGGGCCGATCACACCTTAATAAAGGATTGGTGGCGACTCCAGTTTTATTTTTAAAAGTCGACAACTAAATTTTTGTTTTCAAAAAACGGTTTCGACAGCAATCACTTATGAAGGACCCATTCCATGCCCTTCTTTTCTTATATACCTTATGTCCAAGATAAAAGGGATATAAGATCCATCATATAGCCCCCCAATTGCTCAAATAACCACCTTTAGACTTTCGTCCTTAGTGGCACTCTACAAACACCTACAGTGTGAACCACCATCGTTGGCTATCCCAACACAATGTATAACATAATTGTTATAAATGTTGACGTCATTTATTGGAACTTGAATGAAAAGATATATCTTAATCAACCCAAATATCCCTAAAGTACAAGTAAATAAGGCCAAATATGGGCAAGATGGTAAATATTATTAGAACTGATATTACAACTAGTATGACTATAAAGACAACTAATACAACCAAGGGGAATTACTAATATGATCATGATTATGAGCAATATCATTAGCAACAACCAAGAGCAAAGTACCAAGGTTATGCTACTTATATCAATTTGGCTAAAAAAAATAGGTTACTACCAGTAGCCTTAGCGGTAGCAGCCACCCATATATTATCAAAATTACCCGAATCAACTAGATATTGTTGGAGATAACCAACAACAACAACCTCAAGGGTTGAGAACCTTATTATGCTAAACAATACTCCTATGGCACAATAGTACACTAAGCTTCGAGAGAAACTTAAGCTTTTGTCAAAAAAATACAACTAGTAACAAGAAACAATATTGTAGAACGCCAAATCGTTCGTCAGTTAAAGGCATAACAAGGGAATCCAACAACGGTGAAAGTATACAAAATTTTCATGAATTTATCAAACTTCTCCCATTGTGATTCTTTGGCCACTTGTTTAATTCAATCAATTCAATCGACCATAGGCATATTATATAGTGTTGGGTTGAACCCAAATTATGCAACGAATACAAACGAAAATCGAGAAAATTGGACACAAATATTTACATGAAAAAACCCTTCCAAAGAGGATAAAAAATCACGGGTAAAGAAAATTTTACTAAAAAAGGCAAAAATCGAAAGGGGAGTACAAGATGGAGAAACAAGCAAACCCCAAACGTGGCAAGACAGCTGTTATGCACCACGGCTCGTAGCGTACCCAACAAGTTGAGTTCGAAATGGACCTAAGGCCCGCCACTTTATAACATCCCTTAGGCCCACTAAAGGGGGACTGAATTGGTACGATTTGGTAACTGCCAACCCAAATGACCCAATAGGGTCTGGGTTTCTGACCCGGATAGACTTGACCCAGAAGAAGAATGTTTGCCGTAGAGATAGTTCACTGGGGACCCCACTGGGATGATGGATGTTCGCAAAGATAGCTCACCGGGAGAGCTCGTGTAAGCCTTGTAGGAATGGGTTTACAAGCTATGTTCGTAGAAGGGATTGCGAGCCCTATAAGGGACCTCCTCTTATGACCAACGGGTACGGGGCTCGCTGGAGGTGTCAGTCCTAGGATAAAAAAGGACCACATGCTCCGCAGACACACGTCCAATAAGCCAGGGGATGCCCAGAGAATGTTAGCACCAGAGACAGGGAATGTCAGTGCCATCGGCCCCAAGATTGAGACAAAATAGTAGGCCTTATTGTGAGCTGTAATAGTAGTAGTAAGAAAATGTATATATACCCCTTGCGTTTCCCTTAATACGGCACGAGAACAATATTACTAAATAAAATTATTTTAAGAAAAACAAATTTCTGTGAATTATCAAAACTATTTTTCAAATTTACCTTCTTAGTTTTGTTTTTTAAAAAGAAAAAGTAAAACCTTATTATGTACTTAAAAAAATTAGTAATACACAAGAACTGATAAGTTGTCACACTTTTGCAAGAGGAATTTTGTACCTAAATTGGCTCACTACTTTTAGAGACTTAATAAGGCAAGTTGACACTATACTAATGTTATATATTATGTGGTTGTATAAGTTTGGTGTTATGAGTTTGATCGCAATCCATATTATTTATTTATAAATATTTAATATTTAGTGTGATTTTTTTAATCTGATACTAATTTAATTGAGTAATTATAAAAAAATATTTATAAAATAATAAAATTACTATAAAAATATTTTTATCATTTCAAATAATGTAAATTATATATATATATATATATATATATATAATGAGATCTAAATTCAAAATATTATAATTTTTTATATTTTTATCATTTCAATTGAAATTTTATTTATCTTTAGATTACTTTTATAAATATATCCATTACATAATTTTTTTTACCCTTATTGTAGGTGTATAATGATTTAATATAAACTAAATAATAGTGTATATATATATATATATATATATATATATATATATATATATATATAAGGCAGTTATTTAAAATTTTTATGTGGAACAGTTCATTTAAATTTTGTTAATACAGCTTGAATCCTTGAATATATTAATTCTAATTAAATATTATATAAAAGTGTGAAAAGAAAAAAAATTAGCATAATAAGTATAGATTAATATTAGTTATAATTTAAAAGAAAAGGGTAAATAAATCTTTTTTTCAACTGAATTGGTATCTAGTTAACTCGTGACATTGATTCAACCAAAAAGTTTATTATCTAAAATATTATTTGAACTTTTGGCTAAGTTGGGGTCACCCTCAACCAGGTCACCAACTTGATGAAAAATTACGAAAATGTCCTTCTGTTATTAACATAAATTATATTATTTGAAAGTAATTTAATCTTTTTATTTAAAAAATAAAATATACATATGGTGGGATTTAAACTTAAGCCAATTGCATTAGTAAAGTTTTTAATTTACCAATTGCTTAAATATGCATATAGTGAGATTTGAACCTGAACCAATAATTTAGTGGTAAATTAAAGGATTTATTAATGCAATTGGTTCAGATTCACATCCCACCATATGCATTTTTTTTATTTTTAAAATAAAAATGATAAAATACCTTCAAATAATATAACTTATTTTAATTATGGAAGGACATTTTAATAATTTCCCTAACTGAGTTGGTGACCCGATTAAAATGTATAAAAATATAAAAATAAAATTTCAGTTGAGTGGTGATTAAATGTTTTACTAATGCAATTGGAAGGAGTCCAAATCTCATTATATGCATATTTTTATATTTTTTTAAATAAAAAGATTAAATTACCCCTGAATAATATAATTTATTTTAATTACAGAAAAATATTTTTATAATTTTCTAACTAATTTTATTACTTAATTAAAAATAATATAATTCAATAAAACACTTAATAGTATAAATATTTTATGTAAAAAAATTCACTGTTAAGAAAACTTCACTTTCTTCAAAAATTACTATCTTTAAAATTTTCGTCTATAACATATATCAAAAGAGGATACATGAGGGTACGGTAGAAATGCCACATATGAGTCGTCATGATAATTTTTTTTAAATAATATTTTTCTTGAAAATAACCTTTTGAAGCTGTCATGATTAATTATTATTATTTATTAAAATAGTATTTTTGAAAAAATGACATTAGTTTTGATTGAAATATTAACTATTTAGATTAATTAATGAAATTATAAAAGTAGAGAGATCGATCGTGTTAAAAATTAAAGTATGTAAATTAAATCTCAAATTTTAGCATAGTTTAGGACAAAAAATTTGACTATAGTCTTATAATATCAAAAAAACGATACAAACCTAAAATAAATGAAAAGTCGCATATAAGTCTTTGAGACTCATAATCATGTAATGTTCTGATCTAAAAGTAACGATATTAATTATTTAGACTAACTAATAATATTATAAAAATATAATGATTCAATTATGTTAAAATTTAAAAGATAGAGATTAAATCTTAAATCTAAGCATATTAGAGGACCCAAAGCTAATATTTAAGCTTTTTTTAAATGTACAAAAAGAAGGGGAATGTGGGTGTGACATGTGTCAACAAAGGGAAAGTTCATTCGACATTCCTTTTATTCGTAGTTATATAGATATAAAATTATACCCTTCTTTTAAAATCTCATAAAAAAGTGAGAGCTTTATTTGTGTTTTTACGAAAAGAAAAGATTTGGACACTATTTTTATATATAGTGTATAGATAAGTTAACTATTTTAAGGTATCACGTGTTTATTTTTTAATATTTTATTATATATTTATAAGACACTTGTCAATTCTCTACTTAAAAACTCAACTGATAATATAATAAATATTTTTTCTTATTTTATTAGATATATTTTGGCATATTTGTTTAATTGCTCTTTCTAGAATAAATTTATTTGTATTTTATTTATTTTACTTTTTTGTGTTCATATTTGTGATTGATAATGATATGCTCTTAAAATATGTAAATATTTTTCATAGTAATTAAATTTAGACTAAATATTTTATTATTTTAATTTTAATTAATATACATGTTGATTTGCTAATTAATTTACAGTTCGAGTTTGACCAGCTAGAGAAAAAAAAATTAAAATATGTAATTATTAAAACAATTAATTAAATTTAAATTTAAATAGTTGATCTTAACATTGGTACTTGATTTCTAAAATTTCTAAATGATATATTTCAACGAGTTGGGCCTTCCGAATTTATTCACATCCTTCTAAAATATTTATTTCTTAACATTTGAAATGATCTTACTTACCAATCAATATATTCATTTTTTGTCCTGTCTATTCTAATTATTTAATAAAATAAAATAAAATAAATATTATTTATGATTTTTTTAATTCCCGAGCGTAGCCGGTATAACAATATAATTATATTAAAAACAAAAATTAATAACATAGATTTTCTAAGTTCTTTTAAAAAAATTTACTTTCAAGATTTCTTTTAGTTTCTAAAAGGTACAATCAATCTTTTTTTACGGGCAATTTACCAAAAAAATCCAATTTTTTTAAATTTATCGAAATGGGCCCGGTATTTTATTATTTACCGGAATGGTCCATTTTTCCCTAAATCGCGTCCACATCAGCACGATATCAGGAGACGTGTCAGCAAATCGCGTCTACGTCAGCGCGCTTTGCTGACGTGGACACAAATCGCGTCCACGCCAGAGCAATTTATGTCCACGTCAGCAAAGCGCGCTGACATGGACGCGATTTGCTGCCACGTATCGCGCCCCTGGGGACGCGATTTCGCCGTGTTTCCCACGTTAGGATTTTTAGGGTTTTTAGGATTTTAGGGTTTTTGGAGAAAAAAAGTAAACAAATAAGGAATTAGGGTTTAGGGTTTCGTAATTAAATTAATTAAAATGTATTCAAAATTGGATTACGTTTCGTGTTTATGGGTTTTTAAGATAAAATCAAAGCAAGATGATTTATCAGAAGGATTTTTTAAGTCGCGCCCACGTGTACGCGCTTTTGCTATAGTAGGTCTTGGAAAAATAATTTCGAGTTGACGTTTCTGAGCAAATAGTTTAAAAAATGCTTCAAGCAGGATGCTTTATGAGAAGAATTTTTGAAATCACGCCCTCGTGGACGCGCTTTGCTACAGTTGGTCCTGGAAGAAATAATTTCGAGTTGACGTTTCTGAGCAAATAGTATAAAACAACGCTGCAAGCAGGATGCTATTTGAGAAGAATTTGTGAAATCGCGCCCTTGTGGACGCGCTTTTGCTACAGTAGGTCCTGGAAAAATAATTTCGAGTTGACTTTTCTGAGCAAATAGTAGAAAACAACGCTGCAAGCAGGATGCTATTTGAGAAGAATTTGTGAAATCGCGCCCTCGTGGACGCGCTTTTGCTACAGTAAGTCCTGGAAAAATAATTTTGACTTGACGTTTCTGAGTAAACAGTATAAAATCGCTTCTAGCAGGATGTTTTATAAGAAGAATTTGTGAAATCGCGCCCATGTGGATGCACTTTTGCTACAGTAGCATGTTTGGGCTGAGGCTATAAATGAGGCAAAAAATGTTCTCAGAATGCATAAGTCGCAGCAGAAACAATTTAGAGAGGCTAAGAAGGTTAGAGTTTCAAATATGAGGTTTGCCACACCGAGAATGGTGTTGTTTTTTTGTCGGAGAATACGGTGCGACTGGTTTTTAACCAGAACATAGATTTGACAGAACTTCGTAAAAGAATTAGGCGTAAAATTTTCAGAACGACGCCAATGAAAGTTCTATCTATTACGTATCGATTCTGTTCTTCTGTTGATCCGGTGACATATGACTTGTTCGACATAAAAGGTGCTCGTAGCTTGGAGGCAATGGTGCAGACTCATCTTGCTAGTGGAGCACCTTATATTGAGTTATATGTACAATTTACATCGCCAAATGATGTACTTGCGACCGGTGTTCGAGATGTATACACGACCCCTGGCCGACATTCGGTTAGTGGGTTACAAAACACAGAACAACCCATGTTTGGTAGCGGTGTTGAATGCACATCCCCTGCAAGACACTCTGTCGGTGGATGGGACATGTACGTCGGTGGTTCGATGTTTGATGCTGGAAATACGTACTGGGGAACGACATCAAGTTCTAGTGGTTGGCAATCTACATCCAATTGGGGATATTATGAAATGCCCAGAAGAAGGGATGATGTACTCCCTACGACGTCAACCGGTGAGGGGACTTCGTACGCTGCAGGTAATTATGGGTTAGAAGATGACTCCGATGTGGATCCACCTTGAGAGCCCGGGCCCGATGGTGCAGAAGTTGGCTTATTTTCTGAACCAGAGCCTATTCCAACAGAACCTGAAGATACTAAAAGGAGTTCAGATGAAGAAGAAAATCCACGATTCAGAGCATATTCGCCTCCAGCCCACATGCATAATGTCGATCTGTCTGCAGATGATGCGTTAGAGTTTCTAGATCTACCACACTGATTGCTTGATCGTACAAGTTCAGGGCTAGATTCGGGTGAATTTGAAGTTGGTAGTCAGTTTACCAACAAGGATAGTTTTATTAATGCTTTGAAACAATATAGCATCAAAAACGACATTAACTACTACGTCGTTAAATCTAAATCTAATAAGTTTGAGGCGAAGTGTGCGGTGCAAGACGGCACATGTTCATGGAAAATCTACGCCTCGTTAAGGAAAAGGACAGGGTTGTGGGAGATTAAAAAGTACAAAGGTCCACATACATGTCCTGCAGGTACAGTATTGACGGTTTCTGAGTAATACTTTTATTATGTATTGTTGCATTATTTAATGTACTCCGTTTATAGGTGTTTCATAAAATCATTCCAAGATGGATTCAGCTATGTTAGCTAGCTTGATACTGCCCACGGTAAAAGCAGATCCCAAGACTTCAGTGCCAGTGTTAATTACCAATATCTGTAGCCAAATGGGGTACACGCCCTCTTACCGCAAGGCTTGGATAGCTAAGAAAAAGGCGTTAGAAAAGATGCATAGTGGGTGGGACGCCTCATATAATGAAATATGGCAGTGGTGTCAAGTGCTAGAGAGATACGTCCCAGGTGCCATCACAAACCTTGAAACGGAACATGCGTACAACAACGGCCGATTGCTACGTGGATGCCAAGTGTTCAAATGCCTGTTTTGGACCTTTAGGCAATGCCGAGATGCATTTCTATACTGTAAGCCATTGGTACAAATTGACGGTACCTTTATGTTTGGTAGGTATACTCATCGGCTATTACTTGCAGTGGCACAGGATGGCGGTGGGAGAATTCTTCCAATTGCATTTGTAATAACACCGGGGGAGTTGTTTGATGACTGGGATTTCTTTCTTTCTTTCTAGGTTAAGGAGGCATGTGTGCCCCCAACTTGATATCCGTGTTATTTCAGATCGGAGCGCCGGTATACTTGCTGCATTTGATCGACAGGGAAGCTTATGGCGGCGCACACACCATCGATATTGCCTAAGACACATTGCTTCCAACTACTACAGGCAGTATCCATCTAAGAGCAAACGGTGACAAGTGACCAACATGGGTATTTAGTCTATATTTGTGTTATTTCGTTTGTCAATTTGAATTAGTTTTATTGGTAGAAGTGGTATGTAATATTTGCTATGAACTTATATTGGCAGGGTATGAAATAAATAAAGACCATTTTCACGAGATGTTGGCAATTTTACGTTCAATTAACAGAGAAGGGGCGGACTACCTTTGTAACATACGTTTCGAACAGTGGGCATAAGCATACGATGATGGCCTACGATATGGGCATATGATGTCAAACCTGGCTGAATGCATAAATTCTGTTCTTAAAGGAACGCGTCATCTATCGATAACATCGATTGTGCGAGAGACATATTTTAGTTTGGCGACGCTATTTCCAAAGTGAGCAGTAAGTTATGCAAGCCAGATGCAGGGAGGCCATGTATGGTGCAGTAAGGTAGTTTAAGAAATTAACAAGGCCAAGGCGCGGGCAAACACCATGCACACAGTATGTCACGATCGAGACAACTTACGGTTTCGCGTGACAGAGTTTGACAGACTGCACCAAGGTGTTGTTGGCGGGCAATATCGTGTACACTTGCGAAATAGGACTTGCGACTGTGGGATGTTTGATGCACTTCGTTATCCATGCACTTATGTTTGATGCACTTCGTTATCCATGCGCTCATGTTATCATGTTATTGATCACTAACGGCTACGGTGTTTGAAACCCATAAGGTGGTGGGGATTGGTAAAAAGAAGAGCTTGCCGACGGCCCCTCTGGCGATCCCTCCTGCCATAGGACTTGGAAAAGGAAACATATAAGGGTTAGGATACATAAAAGGGTTAGGAAACGCACCTAGCATCATCTGAAAAGGCGGTTGCGTGGGTATCATTGGTTGAACTGCTAGGTCGAGTGACTGTGTCGGTGCTATCGTTGGGCCTGGTGATGGATTGGCCGCTGATGATGGGCCGAGTGATTGTCTGGGCCTCGTTGAGGGGCCAGCGTCGTCGTCCTATTGTCTTGGATTTAAAGGCCCGCGTTTTTCCCTTTGAACACGTAATTGCTGCTGCCTCTCCTCTGGCGACAGTAAATACGGCTTGCCATAGATCCTAAACCATGGCATGTATTCTGGCACGCACGCTAACTCTGGAACGATGACCGGTTCCTTAGTAGGTATATACTCATACCGATCTTCCTACATTTGGATGTACTCGGTCCAAAATCTTGGCCAATCTGTATTCAATTGTCGAAGGTCGATTTTGTGGTGATAGTTAAACACCCTGTCTGACTGGTGTATCTCCACGGTCGCGTAGTTGATCAAGGTGACTTTCGCGTGCCAAGCATTTGGATTTTGTAAAAACTCATCCGGAATTACCGCCCGAATTGCAGGATCCTCGTATGGTGTCCATTGAAACTATATGAACATGATAGAAATATTAGTTATATACATAATACTAAATACTAAATACTAAATACCAATCGACTAGCGAATGATGGAAATATCAATTTTATTTAATACTTACATGTGCTTCCGACTGTTGGTCTAATAGAAGCTGTATATCTTCAAGAGAGGTAAGTAATTGAGCATGACTTGCCGGATGGTTCCACCTAATTAAATAAAATTTTAGCATACTTTTATTTTTAAAAATCTACATAATAATTGTAAAATCTAATATAAAATTGACCTCGTTATGAGTGGGAATGTATATGGGTGGTCCACTCGAGGATGTATAAATGGAAAGCGAAACCGTGCCCATGACTGCAATAGTGACAGGCAACCCCTAATTTTTACTTTCCTCGGTCGCGTCACCCCGCACATCTCCCGATATAACATTGCCAAGACGGCAGACCTCCAACTCAATTCACCAACTGTTCTAAAATCAACGAGTTTTAGCAGCCATATTAGATGTACGCGGCTCCGTGACAAGTCCGACATCAGATAACCTCTAATTAACTGAAGAATGTATGCCTGAGCATATCGAATTCTTCCTATTTCAGTTGAATCTTCATCCGGATCCAGGAATGTGTCTTGTAACCAGCCCATCTCGATCTTACCTCCGTCCATTTTCTCTGGAATAGCACCCAAAAACTCCTAGCACACCGCTCCCCAATCGCTAGATTGGGCAGACTCGGTGACTGGGTACCCATCCACCGGCAATCCCAATTGTAGACTGACATCTTCCAAAGTGATAGTGCACTCTCCACATGGAAGATGGAATGTGTGCGTCTTGGGTCTCCGCCTCTCGATCAACGCACTGATTAGTTTCGGGTCCACCTTGCATCCCTGGCCTACCGTCGCCACGTGCCAAAAACCCGCTTCCCGCAGGTAGTTTTCTACCAATGGTGATGGAGGAGCATGCATATTCCGGATATTGCATTCCAATATTCGATCTACAGACTTTTATAACAAATAATAAATTAATAATTATCTAAAAATGCATAAATAAAAATTCTTAAATAATATTTAAAAATTAAATTTAACGCTTACCATTTTCATTTGTTCCACCGATATGTGTTGCTTATCAAGACGAGTCAATTCTCCGGCCATTGCTGAAATCGTACAAATTTTTACGGTTTAAAAAAATTAAAATTTTTTTAAAAATATTTAAAAATAGGGATTTAAGAGAAATTTAAGAGGAACTTGAGAGCAAATTGAGATTAAATATAGATTTGAGAGAAATTTGGAAGGAATTTGAGAGCAAATTGAGAGGAAATTTGAGAGAGGATTAGTTTGTGAAAGAAAAAAAGGGGTGGGGGTATTTATAGTTTTTTTTGACCGTTGGGGGGCAACGGTAAAAAAAACGACCGTTGCACTGTTCACGATCGGGGCAAATCGCGTCCACAGGGGCGCGCTACGTGGCAGCAAATCGCGTCCACGTCAGCGCTCTTTGCTGACACGTCCCCTGACATCGCGCTGACGTGAATGCGATTTAGGGGAAAATGGACCATTCCGGTAAATAATAAAATACCGGGTCCATTTCGGTAAATTTTTAAAAAACTAGCTTTTTTTGGTATTTTGCCCCTTTTTTTACCTTCTAACTTTATAAAAAAAAGTTATTTCAATGTTTCATTTAATTTTTCGTGTTTTTGAGCTATTGAATTCGTATTGTCTGTCAAATCACCCTAAAATGAATGAAAAAGTTAATGTTTGTTGATGTTATTGATGTGGCATACATGTGAATTGTCATGTGTATGCCACCGTCAACAATTAATTAATTTTTTTATAATTTTTATACATTTTAATAATTTTTAATTTTAAAATAATTTTTATTAACTTTTTTGAATTTTTAAAATTTTTAAAAAATAATCAATTACTAACGTGACATACACATGGCAATCCAACATGTATGCCACATCAACAAAGTTGACAAATATTAACATTTTCATCTATTTTAGGGTGATTTGACAAACAATGCAAGTTTAAAGGCTAAAAAAGACTAGAAATTAAATAGATGACTAAAATAACTTATTTTTGTAAAATTAGAGGATAAAAAAAGTTATTATGCCTTTCTAAAATTATGTTAACTTCAATTAGTATCAGATTAAATTTAACTTGAAATCTAGACATGATATTATTTTAATTTAAGTTAAAAAAAAAAAAGCATCCTCGAACCCACATCATTATAATTATTGTAATAATAAGTCTTAATCAACAAAGGGACTTTCTATTTAACTTGTTGCTTATGTGAAAAACTTTATAAACTATGGTCCAACTTAGTTTTGGAACACCTCTCAATACTTAGTTTTTAAGTAAAAAGAAACCATAGTTTTGGTTGAAATGATTTAAGGTGATATATAAATATAAAGGGTTAAGTTTTAAAACTTTATATAATTTTTGGTTTAATGTTGATTTGTATATATAAATTTTAATTTTGTACAATTTTATGTATATGATTTTAATTTGATTCAATTCTCACAGATTATTAATACAATTATCGATGTAGCATTGTTTTATGTTTATATATTGCACATAGCAATAGTTATATTTATTCAATAAAATAAATAAATTAATGTACTTATTTCTTTAAATATGTACGGTTGAATCAAAATCAAAATTTCATATATATATTTGAATCATGATCATACTTTTATGTGTATAATTACATGAACTTAAAATTTATGTATCAAATTATACATTAAATCTGATATATGATTTTATATACAAATCAATGAACCTGGTCCTTCTCTATCACTGTCACTAAAATGAATAAATAATCATATTACACTGTTTTTACAATAAGGTAAGAAATTATAGAAATAAAAGAAAAAGTTGAAAATACATATACATACACCCTCCCCCATGAAGATCAAAACAGAGAAAAAGTTAAAACTGTGGGCAAAGGTTTGTTCTTTATGTAGTTTGATGACTTTTTGTTTGGCCATCTAATCCTATAAACCCTAATCTACTTCTTTCATGTGCCGTTGTGATTTCCAATAGTAAAAAGAGTATAATTAATTTGTTTAGATTAATTGTATCAAATTGACGTTGGTATATGCTTTGCTTTGCATGAGAATATTCGATTGGGAGCAGACAAAATCGGAGTGGGATCTAAGCACTTAACCGCCATTTGCATGTATATTGTATTCTTTAAATTTATTTTATTAAAACCCATGATGTCGTCCATTACAAAAACATGACCATCTACAATTTTTGTTCATTATTTTTAGTTTGATTTAATTTGATTTAACTTCTATATAAAGTTAAGGCAAAACAAGTATTCATGTTTAGAATATTATTTAGTAATTAAATTAAATATAATTATTTTTAATTATATATATTTATATATATGATATATTAATGGATCTTAATGTATTAGGTTCGGAAATGAAATTTTAAATTTTTTTACGAACTTTTTTAAATTATAAGGAGAGGGGAGAAAAATTTTGACAATTTAATTTATAGTGGTTTTGTCCTAATTGTCTACTTTCGCTACTTTGATATACTTCGATTAATGATTTCTCAATTCACTGAACTTGAATTGGTACGTGTTTACAAATTTTTGGCTGCCTAAAAAAATAGAAATGAGAATGACAAAGAGATTTAACAAAAAGAATAAAGAATTTGAGGTTTTCCTCTTAACTTTAATGCTTGGATGTTCATTTATTATATCTCGATGTGTCTTTAATTTGTATTTATATCAAGGAATATATTTGTTGACATTTATGAATGTGGGAGATGATTTGGCGCCATTGGAAGTATTAATTTTGGGCAGAAAAAGTGTCCTTACAACAAATGTTTTTAGAATCGGACCGATGGACAAATCAATCAGGTCATCATTTCAGTGGTCTGGAAAATTCGACTAATCTATTTAAAACAATTATTAAAAATAAAAATATATTAAAAAAAAACCAGCTCAATCGATTTTTTAATCGGTCTGTACTGTTTCACAATTCAATCAATCCAATTCCATTCTCCAGATTAGTGTCCCGGTAGGTTCCAGGTCCAAATAGTCTAACCAATCGATCCAATCTAATTCAAACATCATTTCCTAGAATTCAAGTATCAATAATTACTGAGTAGGTATTGATCCTTTGCTAAAAAATAGTCATTAGTGACTGTTCTAACACCAATGTATCGATACATAAAATCATATATCGATACATCAAGTCGTGTATCGATACTTGAAGCAATGTATTGATATATGTCTTTCCAATTTTGTTAGTTGGCTACAAAACTTTGTCTGTTCCAATACATTTAATATATGTATCGGAACTTGGTTTCAAACTTGCATAAAATCAATTTTAAACACTTAAAAACACTTTGATATTGATTCAAAAATATTTAGATAAGTTAAAATACATTTGAAACATGTTTTAGAGTACTTTGCACGTCTTTGGAATGCAGACCACTAAATGACTTAGTTAATACAATTTATAAATTTATCTTAAATGTTGTTATATAAAAAACTTGGAATATCAAAGCTAACATAATGATTTGAATGTAAACGGAACACCCCCTAATTACACTTCTAGTTCTTATTGAGGAGGTTAAGAATTGGGATAATTATACCAATAATTACAATCAATTATACTCAAATCTAGCTAATCTGTTGCTTTCCAATCACATCCATACATGATTTAAGAATATTTTAATTTTAAGACATATATTTTAATTTTAAATTTATAATTATATGTAATTTTATTAATCTCATTTAAAGAGAGATAATTTCCTTACAGTTTAACTTGCTAAATGTATAGCTAAATTCTGGCAAAAATTTTAACAAAATTACATAATCTTTATTGAAGCTTGAAAATTTAGAACCGTAGCTGTGCGTTGAGCATCTTATCCTTCAATGGTTTCGATTTGAAAGAATAAAAACAACAATGCTTTCTCTTCCCATTAAGTATTTCGCTTTTACTTTACTTTAATTTAATCATTATTTTATGTTTTAATTAAACAAAAATGTTATTATAAATACACTTATTTTTTTATAGGAAAGAATTGTAACGATCTAAAAATCAGTGGTGTCGAAAAGTGAGGTTACGAAATCCCGTTTTCGTAAACCAGACTCATAAATATTATTAAATATTAATGAAGTTTTATTTGAAGTGAATTGAAATTTGGTTAGGTAAATTTTTTGAATTAGTGCTTAATTTAAGCATAGGGACTAAATCATAAAAGTGTCAAAAATTTAATTCTTAAGAAATCTTTAATTAAAATTCAAAGTAAGAGAATTAAATAGTAATTATGTCCTTATAAATTTTGTGGTCAATTTCTAATTGTATTTATAATAACATTTTGGTTTAATAAAAACATAAAATAAAGATTAAATTAAATTAAAGTAAAACCAAAATACTTAGTGGGAAGAGAAAGCATTGTTCTTTTTTATTCTTTCAAACCGAAACCATTGAAGGAGAAGATGCTAAACGCACGGTTAGGCCTTCAATTTGGTTAGTTCAATTTATTTATTTTCTTCTAACTTTAACATTTTCGGAATTTCGAGAGCCTAAGCTAGTTGACCCATGTCGTATTTTTTACACTGTTAAAGTTTGAGGATGTTACCATTGTTGAAGTTTTAGGGACCAATTTGATAGATTTTAAGTTTATTATTGAAAAATAACTAAATTGTAAAGTCAATCGATGATTTTGTGCAATAAGGGCTAAATTGCACAAATTTTAAAATTTGTGGAAGAATGAAAAAATAGGAAGTTAAATTAGGTCTATAGTGAAATTGGTATAAAAATTGGAAGTTAAAATTGAAAGTCAAGTTATTCCTGATTTTAGGGGCTAAATTGAATCAAATGCATAAGTTGCATAATTTAGAAATTGAATGTGAAAATGGTTGAGTATTGATGAAATATCTTGTTTGTTTTAATCTGTAGCTAACGTTGACCCAGATTCCTCGAAAAAGAAAGGAAGAGACAAAGTCATCGATGAATAGCTCGAAGTTTACGATTTGTATTTCTATAATCCGAACTATTTGTAAATTGTTGCGTATTGAACTGTTTGTGCATGGTAAGAACATAAGGTGAGACACTTTGTGACTATGAGAAGTTCTAGATTGATTTGAATTTATTTATGTCTATGAGGACTAAATTGGATAGATGCAAAAACATGTATGTTTATATAAATAAGAAATTATACATATTGAGTTGATTGATGCAGCCATATGTTTGAATAAATGAATCCATGATAAAAATTGATGTGAGTTGAGATATTGGTTGAGAACGAAATATGTAATGAATAGTTCGGCCAGAGTCGAATATAGTTGGCATGCCATAGGATAGGAAGATTTTTGGGTTACTTCGACTATAAGTCGATGAGGCATTGGGTGTCAAACTTATTAATTAGCGTTGGGCACAACTATTTGCTTCAGATTTATCTGATGAGGCACTGGGTGCCAAGCTGATGTATTGGTTGGATCCGTGTATCCGTTTGAGTTTGAGTCATTTTAATAGGGGAAATAAATGATAAAATCATAATGTTTATAATGGAAATAATGTTGTTGAATAAGTCCTCAAATTCAAGTGAATGAATATTCTATAAGAGATGTGAAATTGGTATTGAAATGACAAATGGTTAGAAAATGAAAATGATATGTGAAAAATGTTGAAGCAACGATATATAAGTTCATTGACTTCATGAATTTGAAAATGGTAATGGTTTGTGCTATCATATGACTTGAAATACCAAGGATTTATGAAGTGGTTTTATCATGCTTTCATAATTATAAATTGTATTAGTTTTGATCCAAAATATGATAAATGATTATGACATATTAAATTGCATATCAACATTCACTTTTAACTTATGCTACTAAAATAATTTATGTTATGCTTAATTGTTCAGATTATAGAAATATCATTGAGTTTTACTTAGTGTACGATTTTGTTTTACGTGCGCAAGTTAGGTACTTTATGATTTGAATGTCAACTCAGCATCTAGTGGCAATTTCGCACTCAATCGTTGGTGATGTTTTAAAATTTGGTCTTGGTATGTACCTAAGGTCCCATTTAGGCATTTAATGTTTTATTTTTGGATTGTTGTGGTATTTTGAGAATTATGTATATGTATATATATGTATGTGATGGCAATGATCATGAAAATGGCATCTTGATGAGTAGTTTGATTTGTATAATTACTTGCTTAAATGGTGATTAGATGATGTGCCAATGAATAGTTGTATAAGGTGATTTATAAGCTTATGTATGCTTGAAATGATTTGGTAGGTTTGATGTATAAAACATGAGATTGCTTGAATGGCTATTTGATGTATGACTAGTTGATAGCTGAGGTGCCATTGAAGGTTTATTGGATTGGTATGTATGTGATCTCTTGGTTGGTTTTGAATTATTGATTGAGGTGTCAATTATGGCATATTGGTTAGGCACTGAGGTTGATTGTTATAAGTGATACTTTGGTATAATTTTCATGCTCTTGAATTGGTTGAAATATGGTTTAAGGGTTACTTGAGGCCTAAGTGGTTTAAGGTTGAAAACTTGTCTTGAAAGGTATTTTTCAAGTACACACGGCTTGGTACACGACTTGGCACATGGCCATGTGCCTTACATGGCAACAAACACGACTGTGTGGCCTGTAGGATTTAGATGACTTTTTATGCACAATACCACAGCCTGTTACACAGCCCAACAATACGGCCGTGTGACATATTTTTAAATATTTACAATTTTGACCAACACGACCTTGGGTAAGTGTACACGGTTGTTCGAATGGCCATGTGACTCCAACCTCACATGACATCAATTTGTTTCATGGCTTGCCTGCACGACCATGTGTCTCATCGCACACGACCTTCGCATTCCACACAGTCAGGGGACACAACTGTGTTACTCCTATTTGCAGATTTTTCTCATCTTTTTGTTTTTATTTCAAATTGATCCCTATTTGATATCGGGTTGGTTTTAAGCTTTCGTAAGCTTGATATAAACCCGAAATTGATTGAATTACATGTTATACTTGATCGGATTTGATGTAATGATTTTTTGTTGAGAGTTTGATTTATAAATTGCTTGTAATCATTTGATATTTCTTCGTAGAATCCTATTACTCAAGTCCAGTGGCTAGACCAGGTAAGGGGTGTTACATTTATTGGTATCAGAGCTATAGGTTTAGCCGATTCTCAGGCTAAATCGAGCACATAATCAAGTCTAGAGGTACATGAAAAAGTTGAGTTGAGCTTGAGTCGAACTTGAGTTGGGATTTGGATGTTGATTATAATGTTTCTGTTTTATAGTTAAAAGATGTTGAGAGAATATGGAAATGAAGTTAATCAAAATATTCATAGTAGTAGTCACTCTGCTGAAAATGAAATTAGGGTCGAATTGATGGCACTGACGTTGATTCAGCTGGTGGTCAACAACCTAGGGTTGATAGAGATAGAAATGAGAGGCAATGTGATTCTATTATACTTCGAGCTATTGTTGATGCTCTTCAGAGAGTGGCAGGAGATACTCCTGTGGTAGTATCTGTGCCTATTGTTCGACGGGCCGCAGTTAAAAAATTACGGAGGTATGGTGCTACCAAATTTCTGGGTTTGAAAGGGGTTGATCCCTCAACTGCTTAAGTTTGGTTGGAATTGACTAAACAATTTCTGCAACAACTTGAATGCACCCTGTGTGAATGCGTAATCTATGTTGTTTCTCTACTACAAGGAGAAGCATATGCACAATGGCAGATAGTAACATGTCATGTACCTGCTCAGTGAACCAATTGGGAGTTCTTTTAAGCTGAATTTTAGAAAAAGCACGTCAAAGAGTTATACCTTGAAGATTGGAAGCAAGAATGAAATACCTGATTACGAACGTGAGTTTCTATGAATTAGTAAATACTCCTCAAAATTTGTACCTGTCGAAGCTAGAAGTTGTAAAAGTTTCCTACATGGTTTGCGCTAAGAACTAAGAGTTTAGTTTGTGTCACATCAAATTTCAGAGTTTGCCGATTTAGTTGAGTGAGCGAAAATTGTGGAGAAAGTTTTGGGCCTAGATGAGAAAACAGAGCCTACACAAGTTGCTGGAAAATGAACAAAGACTGCTAGTTCGCATCCCCTACCTAAATGAACAAGGGATTTTTGTGGTAATTGAAGATCAATTTTTAAGTCTAGTAGATCTGATAGAAACCGAGACTGTCAACCATTTGTGTCAGTGGATAGTGTGCAAGGTCCCGCTTGGTATTTTGATGTATCGAACTAAGAGCACTATGGAAAAAAACATCGAGGTGAATGCTAGAAGTTGTTGCGAGCTTGTTTTCGTTATGGATCGTTAGAACATTTTGCTCGTGAGTTCCGAGAAATGATAATGCTGCTCCTATTCCTACTCAAAGGTATGTACCTGCAGTTAGGAGTCAAGGGATTAGTCATGGTAGTTTTGTTTCTAGAGTTGGTGCAAGAAAGGGGCTTGAAATTGTTACTTATCAATCAAAAACTAGAGAGCTAACTCGAGCATACATTGTACGGGCTTACGAGGAGGGCAACGCTACCTGTAACACCTTATACTTGACCTAATATACTGGACCCGAATATAGGATGTCACGATACTTACATACTTAATAAAAAAAATTTAAAACTGGTGATGACCTTATTGAACATACCTCTTATATATTTTTTTAAGTCAAAAGATTTTGACTGAAGCATTTATTAATTATAACAGTTTCTTGTATACTAGTATGAAACATTACAACTTAAATCTTTACTAAAACAGACTCCATCGTGGCGTATAATACTATTCACCAATTGAAAACATTTTCCTATAAGTGTCCCTCTTGTATGCATAATATCGCATTACAATCCTTCATCTTGGTACATTCCTAGCTTTGTCGCTCTAACGAACTGGTTCAACCTAAGAACCTGCATCACAAATAAACTACTATAAGTTAAATGGAACTTAATGAGTCCCAATCAGTTTTACGTCTTTATTGTTACTATAGAAATCCTCGAATTTAAGATCTTGGACTTCCTTTCAGACCTTGGCTAATTCCTTTTGTTTCCTGGTTGGCGAATAATTGTACGCCAATCTCTACAGTTTAATACCTTAGAGACAATCCACCTGAATGGCAGACCTTAGACTACACCCCTTAGTTCGAATCCTACTACGCACTTTTAAAGATGATCGTTGGATATACTCCTTAGAAAGATATTTATATGGATACTATTCTTATCGCAGGTATTAAAAGTCGTTCACACTGTTTTTTCACTTTAACCTATGCTAACGTACTTTCTCAGATGAATGTAAAGTTTTGATCACCCGATAGAATTCCAGATAGCTTTGATACATAATGTGATAATTCCCAAGTTTTGCGGGCTCTTACACCATTGTACCTCCGAATACAACAAGCTCACTATCCTAATGTATTATTAAGGTGGATTCTTTATTCGGATACAATGCTAAGAACTCTTCCAGATTTTGATTCCATGGCATACCTAGATTTCAAAGAAAGGGCAGTCTAACCACTCGCCAATTAGGTGTTACAGAATTCGTCATATAAGCTTTTCATACAATACGTCACAAGGGCTTTTTTGATACTTACCTACAAAGGCTTTTCAAGAGATTAGCCAAAAAAGCTTCCTAGATAATACGCCACTGAGGCTTTTCAAAGATTAGCCACAAATGCTTCCTAGATAATGCACCACAGAGTCTTTTCAAAAGATTAACTTGAGGTTTGCCTATCATCACCCCAAGGATACGTAGAAACCCTAGTAGACAAATATGGCTTGTCCGCTATTTCCAGATTGTATCATGATTATAGTCATTCTACATATATGCCACACTTACATTTTCTCGTGTTTATTGATCATAGTCATTCCACATATATGCCACACTGGCATTTTCTCATGTTTATGGTTCTGGAGGACCTTATGTTTATGGTCTCGATGGGCTACATGCTCGACATAATGGCCTTCATGTTTATTGTCCCAGTGGACGTCATTGAAATACCACTGCAAGGCCTGTTATCATATAATATATTTTCTCTGAACTTCACCGAACCCCCTTAATGCCAACCATACTTGGTCTTGCATAACTCAAATAACATAATGGACGCATCTACATAGATTTCATTTATAATCTTAACAGAATCATACTTCTAACACATAACTTCCTATGCACGCTTACCACATATTGTCATATTCATGCAATGCATTGTACACTTCAGAATATATATAAAAATGCTTCATAGAGATTATGCATCCATACATGCATGCAACAACTTCTCAAGAAGATATACACATCGACCATACAAGGAATCATTACAATATGGTATGTAGATGTCAAGTTTAGAGACTCACTAGGGACCTACCTTTACATCAACCTGGAGTTTCTGTTTCGATCGTCCTTCCTAATCCAATAGAGGCAACTGCTTAAAAGATTATAAGATTTCCACTAGAATCCCTATTACAGACATTTTATTAATGTTTCAACTATGTGCGACCATCATGTAGGGCTTTTCACTCACACCTTACTGTTCTCACACCTTTCATTATCCTTACTCATAAACAATCATAAAATACAAGACTATAAGACTTACCAGAAGATTGAATCATCCATTAATTAAACGAGGTCTTAACCCTATTTTATCGAAGAAGAAGAGAACATTTAGGTTAAAAGAAGAACCAAAACGTACAATAGATATAGAACCATCTGGAAGGTCTTCCTTCTTCACTAGATGTAAACTCTCTATCCCCCTACTGTGGACTTTGACAGTGACGATGCTTAACTAACCCAAATCTTCTATTTTTCGTACAAAAATCTGTGAGAATGTAAAGAAAATCTGATGAAGATCTTTGTTACTATTTAACCAATCATGGAGAGGATCTAATCAATCCAATTAACTCCCAACTTGTTACGAAAACCAACTAGAATAGTGCTTGTATAAACCTAGCGTACTATACCTTGTCGGTGACTTGCGTATGGTGTAGTCTTGAAGACAATAAAATTTCCTATAACTTTCTCACACATTCGATAGGCTCTTAGTGCTCAGCCAAAACTATAGGGTGTACTCTTAGGCGTACTCGTTCTTTTGCATATTCTTTCTTCACTTGAAGATACCATTAAATCCTTAGACACCGCTAATGGGCAGATATTTTAACGCTAGTATGTGTCAATACTCTAACTCACCATCAAGCCAACAGAATGGTGGATTATGCTACTGTAGTGCACCAAATAGCTTACATACATACTTTATTCACCTTTTTGGATCCGTCGCTGTTTGGGGTGTGACACCACTGATCTTGTTTTAGGTATTTTTCTACTAGTTTCTACACCTATTACACTTTGATAGACCTTGGATCCTCGCATTCTTATATTAATGCTGAATTGGTTAAATTGGGGAGTCTAAAATCTGAGATGTCGAAAGTAGCTATGGTTGTATCGAGTCCTTTAGTTTCATGTCGACTTGTTGATTATGCCATTAGGCAATTTTGATATGATTTTGGGTATAGATTGGCTAATCGAGCATGGGGTGATACTAGACAACCGTAAAAAGAAGTTTTTGGTTTAGAGTTCAGATGGTAACATAATAGAGGTAAATGGTGTTAGGACGAGTGGTTGAACTCGTATCATTTTAGTAGTTCAAGCTAAGAAACTTCTTAATCAAGGTTGTGAAACTTTTCTGGCCTATGTTATTAACTCGAATGCTGGTGATAGTCAGATCAGCAAGATTCAAACTATTTGTCAATTCCCTGATGTGTTTTATGAGGAATTACCAAGATTACCACCAGATCAGGAAGTTGAGTTTGTAGTTGAAGTGTTTCCTGGTACAACTTCAGTGTCCATTTCCCCTTATTGTATGACACCGATAGAGCTAAAAGAATTAAAAGTTCAGTTGAAAGATTTACCGGACCATGGCTTTATACGCCTTAGTATATCGCCCTAGGGAGTTCTAGATTTTTTCATTAAAAAGAAAGATAGTTTGATGCAGCTTTGTATAAACTATCGATAATTGAATAAACCGAAGATTAAGAAACAGTATCCTTACCTTGTATTGATGATTTATTCAATTAGCTAAAAGGTGCTTTAGTGTTTTCCAAGATTGATTTGATATTGGATTACTATCAGTTGAAAGTGAAAAAGAGTGATGTATCAAAAATGGAGTTCTATACGCATTATGTCCACTACGAATTTTTGGTGATGCCTTTTGGTTTGACAAACGTTCCACTAGTATTCATAGATCTCATGAACCGTATTTTTCATCCCTATCTGGATTAGTTTGTGGTGATTTTTGTTAATGACATTTTGATTTATTCGAAATCTAAAGCTAAGCATGAACAATATATTTGAATAGTTTTGCAAGTTTTGTGAGAAAAGAAATTATATGGAAAGTTTAGTAAATATAGATTGTGGTTACTTAAAGTTGTGTTTCTAGGACACGTCATTTCTATAGATGGGATTCATGTTGATCCGAAAAAGACGAAGCTACCTTACAATGGAAAGCACCGAGAAATGTGTTAGAAGTTCGTAATTTTCTTGGGTTGGCCAGTTATTACCAAAGATTTGTAAATGAATTTTCAAAAATAGCTATGTCAATGAAGAAATTGTTACAAAATAATATTCAGTTTGTTTGGAGCGATTTGTACAAGGAATGTTTCGAGAAATTGAAACAGATGTTGACTGAAGTGTTGGTTCTAGCTTTGCCTGAATCGGGAAAAGACTTTGTGGTATATAGTGATGCTTCGTTAAGTGATTTGAGATATGTCTTAATGCAAGACGGGAAAGTGATTGCGTATGCATCCCTCCAACTAAAAACGCATGAATGCAACTATCCAATTCATGATTTAGAGCTACCCACTGTGGTTTTTGCTCTAAAAATTTGGAGGCACTATTGGTATAGTGAAAAGTGTTATATTTATACCAGTCACAAAAGTCTTAAATACCTCCTAACCCAAAATGAGTTGAATTTGAGACAACGTCTTTAGATTGAACTTTTGAAAGATTATGGTTGCGTTATTGATTACCACTTGGTAAAGCTAACATCGTAGCTAACGCGTTGGGTTAATATTGAGCTTACGAAAGCTTAAAATAAACCTGGTACCAAATAGGGATAATTTTGAAACAAAAACAAAATCTTAGGAAAAATCTATAAATAGGGGTTACACGGCCGTGTCCCCTGACCTTGTGGAAATGCTAAGGTTGTGTGGGATGGGACACATGGTAATGTAGACAGGTCGTGAAATAGAGTGATGACGTGTGGGATTGGAGTCACACAACCATGTGAACAATCGTGTACACTCACCAAGGTCATGTATGCCAAAAGTGTAAATATTCAAAAATATGTCACACAATCGTGTCACTAGGCCATGTAATAAATTATGGCTGTGTGCACCAAAAATCAACTAAAACCTACAAGTCACACAACCGTGTCATATTCCGTATAAGGCACACATTTGTGTGCCAGGCCGTGTACCAGGTTGTGTATGTCTGGAAATACCTTTCAATGTAAGCTTTATAACCCTAACTCACTTATTCCACAAGCAGCCAAATATACCATATCTCAACCAACTCCCAAAAGTATCAAAACCATGCAAAAACATTACTTAGAACAACCTTCCTAAGTTTCTAACCAATATTCTACTATTGGCACCTTAATCAACAATCCAAAATCAACTAAAACATTATATGCATATAATTTCAATATGCCTTCCAAGACATCTCAAGCAATAACTCAATTTAACACCAAACTAACTGTTGAAAACAATCTCTAATTGACTCCAATTCAACTTTATATCTTATGCACTAAAGTTACCAAATCATTTCAAGCATAACATAGGAATATGAATCACTCTTACACACCTATTCCATGGCACATTACCTAATCCTCATTTAGGCTATCAACCGTACAAACCAACTACTCAACAAAATACCATTATTATGATCAATGTTATCATACACACATATATACATAAGATTTCTCAAAATGCCAACACAATTCAAATAAAAATTATATAACCATAAGACATCCTAGGTACATGCTGATACCAAAATGAATTCATCACCAACATTTGAGACCGGGATTGCCACTAGATGTTGAGTTGACGATCGAATCGTAAAGTACCTAACCTAAACACAGAAAACAAACTGTACGCTAAGTGTAACTCAGTGACATTTCTATAATCCAAACATTAAAACATAACATAAATCATTAAAATACAAAAATTAAAATAAGTGATGATATGCAATATAATAAGTCAATTATGCCAATTTACATATTCTTTGATCACAACCAACACATTTTACCAATATTAATACATGTAAATTACATTTCATATGTCATTTGATAAGTCAATTCATATAATGACACATTCCATCTCAATTTCCAAAATTTATGGATTCATTTATCATAATCAATCAATATTCACAACTCAATCCACCATTTCATATTCCATTTCACATTTCATTTCCATTTCTCATCATTTTCCATTTTAATGTTAAACATCTCGTTTGTACCATTTATTTCACTACTAACACGACTCGGACTCGACTGATACATGGATCCAACCAACACACCAGTTTGGCACCCAATGCCTCATGAGATAAACCTGAAGCAAATATTTGTTCCTAGTGCTATAAATAAGTTTGACGCCTAGTGTCTCATTGGTATAATCGAAGCAAATTGACACCTTGTGCCTCATTGACTCGTAGTCGAAGTAACCCTGAACTCTTCCTATCCTATGACATGCCAACTATATCCAACTTTACCTGAACAATTAATAGGGTATTCATTACTCAATTAATAGGGTATCCAACTTTACCTGAACTCTTCCTTGTATGACAGGTTGGGCTGAATTTCCATTTCTTTCGTCGAAATAACATGAGACGAATCCAATTGGTATCTCCTAAGCATCGATACATGAAAACATAGTGTATTTTTTGCAATTCTACCGGTAATGGCAACCGCTATGCAACTAATCCAACTCTTTTGGTGATTTCATATGGTCCAATTAATCGATGGCTCAGTTTTTCTTTTCAACCAAATCCTATAATTTTTATTCATGGAGAAACCTTTAAAAACACTTTATCACCCACTACAAACTCAATATCTTGACGTTTCAAATCTATGTACGATTTCTTTCTATCAAAAATTACTTTCAATCTATCTCAGATCACTATAACCATATCTTTCGTTTCTTAAATCATTTCTGGCCCAACAACTATTCTTTAACAAAAATCTGACTAATAAACAAGTGTTCTACACTTACGACCATATAATGCTTCATACGGAGCTATTTGAATGCTCAACTGGAAATTGCTATTGTACACAAATTTAGCCAAAGGTAAATAACCTTCCTAGCCTAATTCAAAATTAATTATGCATGTTCGAAAGATATCCTCCAAAATTTGAATAACACACTCCGGCTGTTTGACTGTTTGTAGGTGAAAGGCAGTACTAAAATTTAATCTCGTACCTAAGGATTCCTACATCTGTTTTAAGAATCTTAAAGTAAATTGGGGATCCCGATAAGAGATAATCAACATAGGTACGCCGTGCAATCTAATAATTTCTGAATGTACACCTCAACTAGCTTCAGAAGTGACCAATTGGTTCTAACTACAATAGAATGGGTTGATTTCATAAGTCGATCAACTATCACCCAAACAACATTTCTTTTCCTTGGAGACAACAATAACCCTATTACAAAACCCATCGTTACGCGTTGCCATTTTCATTCAGGAATCTAGATAGACTGAAGAAGTTCGGTAAGAACTTGATGTTTCGCCTTAACTCACTGACAAGTCAAACATTAGGTAACAAACTCAACTATCTCTCTTCTCATATCGGGCCACCAATATAATTCTCGTAAATCGTGATATATTTTCGTTTCGCTAGGGTACATAGCGAAAAGGCTATCGTGAGCTTTGCAATGTATTAAGTCTTTTAAATTGGCAACATCTAGAACACAAATTCAATTATAAAATCTCAAACAACCATGATCATCAATGCTGAAGTTTCCTACCAAGCCACATTGAACGATTTCTTTTTTCCCAAACAACTTGGTATCGATGAGTTGCGCCTCTCTGATTTGTTCAAATAACACTGGTTTGATTATCAATTCGGATAATAAGCTACTGTCATTATTAATACTGAATTTAGTGAACATCACCCACAAATCAACTACTACTTTTCTGCTCAAAGCGTCAGCTACGACATTAGTTTTCTCGGGATGATAATCGATGAAACAATCATAATATTTTAAAAGTTCAATCCAACAACGTTGTCCTAAATTCAACTCTTTTTCGGTTAGAAGGTATTTAAGACTTCTATGATTGGTATAAATACGATACTTTTCATCATACAAATAGTATCTCTAAATCTTTAGAGCAAAAACTACATCGACTAGCTCTAAATTGTGTGTTGAATAGTTGTATTCCTGCGTTTTCAATCGACGAGATGCATACATAATTACCTTACAATCCTACAACAAGATGCAACCCAAACCATTCATCGAGGCGTCATGATAGACCATAAAGTCATTTCCCTATTCAAGTAAAGTCAAGATTGGTGCTTCAGTCAACATTTGTCTCAATTTTTGAAACTCACCTGGCAGTAACCACTCCAAATAAATTGAATATTATTTTGCAACAATTTCATCATTGACATAGCTATTTTCGAGAACCCATTTACAAATCTTCGATAACCAGCCAGTCCAAGAAAACTACGAGCTTTTGACATATTTCTCGTTGCTTTTTATTGTAAGATAGCCCCAATCTTTTAAAGATCAACCCGAATCCTATCTGCTAAAATAACATGTCCTGGAAACACAACTTTGGGTAACCAAATTTGCATTTACTAAGATTTCCCTACAATTACTTTTTTTTATCAAAACTTGTAAAATAATTTTGAGATGTTGTTCATGCTCAGCTTTAGTTTTCGAATAGATTAAGAGATCATCGATAAAAAGCACCACAAATTGATCTAGATAGAGTTGGAAGATGTGGTTCATGAGGTCCATGAATGCTATGAGAGCGTTTTTCAATCTTAATGGCATCACCAAAAATTCATAGTAGCCATAATGCTTACAGTATGTCGTTTTTGATACGTCACTATCTTTCACTTTCAACTGATAGTAACCTGATCTCAAACCAATCCTAGAAAAGATTAAAGCTCTTTTAAACTGATCGAATAAGTCATCGATATGAGGTATGGGATACCAATTCTTAGTCTTCAACTTATTCAATTGTTGATAGTCAATACAAAGCTGCATCGAACCATATTTCTTTTTAACGAACAATACTGGAGCTCCCTAGGGCAATATACTAGGGCGTATAGTGCTACGGTCTAGTAAATCATGCACTTGAACTTTCAATTCCTTCAGCTTTGTTGGTGCCATATGATAAGGGGAAATTGACACCGTATCTGTATAAAGAACACTGCAAATGCAAACTCAATTTCCTGATCTGGTGGTAATCTCGATAATTTCTCAGAAAAAACATCAAGGAATTCACAAATAGTTTGAATCTTACTGACCTGATTATCATCAGCACTCGAGGAAATACCATAGGTTAGAAAAGCTTCATAACTTTTATTTATGAGTTTATTAGCTCAAACTACTGAAATGATATGAGTTAAACCACTTGTTTTGACGCCATTCACTTCTATCGCATTACCATCAACACTTTGAAGAAAAAACTTCTTTTAATGGCAATCCAAAATCACCCCATGCTCGATTAGCCAATCCATATCCAAAATTAGATCAAAATCACCAAATGGCATAATTAACAAGTTAACAAGAAAAGATACATTCTGAAACTCTAACGGACACCGTCTATAAACTTGATTGACTAACATTGTCTGCCTTAAAGAACTCGATACAACCATATCCACTTTCGACGTATTAGATTTTAAACTTCTCGGTTTAACCAATTCAACATTAATATAGAATGTGAGGATCCGGAGTCTATCAAAAAGTAAACAAGCACAAATAATTGAAGAAAGATACTTGTTACAACATCGACATCGTTGCCCTCCTCATGAGTCCATACAACATAAGCTTGAGCCGACATTCTGGCCTCTAGTTGATGAACAACAGTTTCACTCCCCTTTCTCAATCCACCTCTCGATACAAAACTACTATGGTTAATTCTCCGACCCTTGGCCATAGGTGCAGGCCTTTGGGTAGGGACTGGAGCAGCATTATCACTTCTCGGACACTCCCGAGCAAAATGCTCCAATGATCCACAATGAAAGTAGGCTCATGACAACTTCCAACATTCACCTTGATGCTTTTTTTCGCAGTGCTCAAAGTTCGGTACATCAAAATATTGAGTTAGACCTCACACACTACCCACTGATACGGATGGTTGACGATCTCGGTTCCTTTTAGATCTATCAAATTTTAAAGCCGATCTCTAATTTCCACAATAATCCCTAGTCTGTTTAGGTAACAGATGCGAACTAGCAGTCCTTGATCATTTTCCAGCAACTTGCATAGGCTCTGTTTTCTTGTCGATTCCCAAATCTTGCTCCACCATTTTATTGAAATAATATCTTAACTAAAATTAGACCAACATGTTTAAATAATAAAGCACTCAAGTAATAGACCAACGTGTTGTTATAATGAAATAAAGCACTCAAAGCTTTGAAATGTGGTTTAAAGGCCATTTGTTCTAGAAAAAGATCCACATATAAACACCGCCACCTTAATATAACATAATATAATAAAATTGGATCGTATTAGCATATTGCTTACTTTGTAGCTTCATTCGTAGGTAGAATTGGGACGATTTGAGATGATTTATAGTTTGAAGACTCATGGAAAAAGACCTTGAAAACCTTAATAATACGGATTCGGATGATGAAAAACTTAGTCAAGGCCTAATAGATAATAATAAGGAACTTATGTTCGAATATTAAAGAGGGAATAGTCTAATAAATATGAAATGCAAGAGTAATTAGATCAAAATTGCATAATATGTTTATTTTTTAGTTATTTTTATTAGTAATCGTATTGCTGAATGCTTTCTAATGGATTTTAATTGTCATTTTTTTTATAATAATTAATATTTTTTTATGAAATTTGAAATTATGTAGTTGTGCAATTATAATTTATACTATCAAAGATGACAATTAGACTCTCTTAATCAAACACATCTTGAGAATTAAAATTTCTTAGAAAGTATAATCATTACTATAATCATTACACTTTCTTTCAATTGTTTTTTTAATCAATACAAAACATAATGAACGGAAAATTAGAAAGAATCAAATGAAACTGGAAAGGAACTAAACAAAATCCATTCATGGCATACGCCACTTGATGGGACTAGGAATCTACGCATCACAATTACACAAGGTACTCAAACTTGGGTATTTAATGACCTATGGTTTTTGCCTTAACTAACAAGCCATAATATTGGTATTTTCATAAAAATGATATGCAAGAAGTAAAGATTGCTTGGAATAATTGATAATAAATTTATTTTTAAAATGTTTCTTTTTAAATACTTATCTCACGCTCTTAATTTATTAGTTAATCCTATGTATAAAAATCTCATTTGTCTGTTAAAATTTTAGATGTTGTAGAGTGATAGTTGTTGTATATCTATAACGTCATTTGAGACACGTATAACAGTATTTGAGATATTGATCATATTTGAATTTCTAAAATTTTTATATTAAAAAACTAGAATCTATTAAAAATATTATTAATTAATGAGATTTAAATAATATATTTAATAAAATTTATAGATGTAATTTTATTTATTAAAACATGATTAATATAATTTTATATAAAATTAAACATTTTATTGAAATAATATCTTAACTAAAATTTATTATTTTTACTCCACTTAAGAATAAAACTAATTTTACTAAACTTTGATAGAAGAAAATATTATAAATAACTAGTTTAATAGAGTGTACTTTATACTTTATGACAGTTATTTTTATAGATGAAAGGTTGTTATAGAAGGTAAAAATAAAATAGAAAAATTTATTTTACAATAAACCTAATTGTTATAATGAAATATTGTTATAGAAAATGATTGTTATAAAAAGAGTTGATTACATATATATTTTAAAGACTTTTGAAAAACAGTCTAGAAGACCTTAAGAAAATTGAACACTTTCGCATAGAAGATGTAAAACAAATATTGGACATTCTAGAAAAGAAGTAGAAAAAGCATTTCGAAATTGATTTATCAAAATTTTTAATCCAATGGATTTTGAACCTTCAGCACAATCCATAGATTAGGACCAGAATTGAATAAATGTATCTAGGGAGAATTCACTTTGCCTTTGAAGTGACTACTCCCTAGATACGCACATTATGATATATTTTTTAATTGATTCAATTTAAAAATTATGTGAAAAAAATGAAAAAATTATGTAAAATATATTTGTAAAAAAATATTAATTAAATGAATAATAAAACACTTGTATATAAATCTTAACTAATATTAGATTCTATCTTTGAATACTTAAATTTATTTTATGCTATAGTTTTTAGTTGTTTTATTTAAAATTTGTATATAAAACATTAAATGAAAAAGAAAAAGAAAATAATATTTATTATTTTTCAACTATTTACTTAAAATTTCTTAGCATAGTTGTTAAGAAGTGAGAGAATGAAATGCAGAAGAAAAGGAATTGAATCATTTCATTCATTTATATTTTGTGGCTATAGCAATCTTGGTTTTATACTAGATAGTTGATAACTAAACAATCTTCAAACTACTAATTTCTTATAATTATTTCTTAATTACTAAGAGCTGTTATAACAATTTATTAATAGCCTACACACTCCCCCTCAAGTTGGAGGGTGATATATGTCAATCACTCTTAACTTGGATGCCAAATATTCATGTTGTTGTACTCCAATCCTTTGGTGAGGACATCTGCTAGTTGCTCCTTTGTTCAAACATGTTTAGTTTGCACTAATCCTTTTTTAATAATTTCTCTCACAAAATGGTAGTCAATTTCAAGATGTTTAGTCCTCTCATGGTAAACAAGAGGTGTTGCAATTTGAATTGCGGCTTGACTATCATAGTAAAGCTCAACTGGCTTGTTATCTTTGACCCCCAATTCTATAATGAAGCCTAGTAACAATTTTAGCTCTACAACAATAGATGCATGCATCTATATATTTAGCTTCTAGTGAGGATCTTGATGTACAGCCCAAATTTTACCCGGGCCCATACCAGCAAAACAAATACACCAAGCCCAACTAACCCAATTACAAACAAACCCAAATTAAAAACCTTAAGCCCAATGTGGCCCAAAAAACTCAATCAGCCCAAACACCCAAAACATTTCCAGCAAAAAAAAAGAAACTTTAACCCTAGGTGCGCCGGACTTAGGGTCTTCTGACCCTTGACCTGCCAGCCGCCACTGCCGCACATCTGCCACTGTCACGTCACGTCGGCCACCTGCTCCACCTGCACAGAGAAAAAATCACGCAAAGAACAGTGGCAAACAGAGAAAAAGAAAAAGAAGACTAAAATAGCATGTAAAATTGGGGTTTTTTACTAAAATAATATAAAAAATAAAAAATTACCAAAATGTTATACATTTTTTTATTTACCAAAATATATATAAATTTTTTTATTTACCAAAATATATCAAAAAAATAAAAAAAACAAAAAAAAAAACCTGGACTGATTTGACAGTTCCCTGGTGAAGGGAACACTGTTGGCGGCACCAAACAAGGGAACCCTGTTGGCGGCACCAAACAAGGGTTCCCTGTTGGCGGCACCAAACAAGGGTTCCCTGTTAGCGGCACCAAACAAGGGTTCCCTGTTGGCGGCACCACTCGTGTTATAAACACGAACTCTGTCCAGCTGAAACAAGAAAAATCAGAAGAAAAAGAAAAGAAAGAAGAGGTGCTGCAGAAAAAAAGGGAAAAAGAGAGAAAGAGAGGAGAAAAATCAGGTATTTTTTTAAAAATAATTGATTATGTTATTGTTATTGTTTTGTATAATTTGTATTTTTTTTTTGTTTTAGTTTAGTTATTAAGATTAAAATCAATAAAACTCAAATTAATAGTTTTAGTTAGGGTTTTATTATCAAAATATTACAAAAAAATAAAAATGTTATAGTATTATTATTATTATTATTATTATTATTATTATTATTATTATTATTATTATTATTATTATTAAGATGTTACTTAGTATTATTGTTAGTAAAAAAATTAGTATTATTTTTGTAGTTAGTTATTAATAATTTTAGTTAGTATTATTTTGTATATAAAATTATTAATATTATTATTGTGTTAGTTATTAGGATTAGTGGTTAAATGGCTTTCATGTACAAAATTGAATATTGAAACATTAGTTTTTTTTATTTAAGTTATTTATTATCCGTGCAAGATGTTTTACGAGATTTTGTTTATTTTTTGACAGATTAAAGAATGAAGATGGATGCTAAGTTTTTTGTATGCGTTTATTTCGACGGAGTCATCTTGACAACAAGTGTTGGATGTGTATTTGAATGTCAGCAACAAATAGCAATGAGATTTAATAGAAATGTCTCGTTTGATGAAATGAAGGCAAGGATTAATGCAAAAATTTTAAGACGTTGTGGGAGAAGGATAGTAAAAACTTTCTACAAGTTTCCAGTTTCGACAAATCTAGTCAAATTCGTCGAAATGGAACTTGCAGATGACGAAGACGTTGAGACAATGGTCGATCTCTACTGTGGGAATGGGAGTGACAAGAATGCACCGATTCACTTATTTGCTGAGTTAGTCGGTATGGAGCAAAATGCATCTGATGAAGAAGACGGGGCTGAAGAACCGCAGATAGTGGCTCCAATATCATACGTTGATAGTGAATCAACTATGGGTGGGATCGGTATCGACCTGAATATTACACCCAATGTTGATATGGTTAGTGGTGAAGAAGAAGGTGGTTGCGAAGAAGAAGGTGGTGGCGATCATTGGGATGAAGAGGTCGATAGTGACGGTGATCCCGATGTGGACGATGCACCTGATGATATCGACGATGAAGACATTAACGCTTCTTCAATCGGGGAGCAGATGTGGCATATTTTGATACACAATAATCCTGGGCCACACATGTCGCTCATAGACCCCGATACAGCATATGTAGCTGAGTTCCCAGAGTACCCTGAAATAGTTCATCGCCACGGGCTGGCCGTAACATCTGATGATGAGGAGTTATTCATAAGCCAGAGATTCAGCTGTAAAGAAGAGTGCGTATATGCCATCAAACGGTACAGCATGAATATATCAGTTGATTATAAAGTCACAGTGTCTACTCCGACAATATATGTTGGGGAGTGTTGGAAGGCAGCGGAAGGCTGCAATTGGCGGGTGCGAGCTACATTCATTAAAAGTTCTCAGATGTGGGAGATACGAAAATTTGTTGGTCCTCATACATGCACATCAACACGTATGACAGAAGATCATGGAAAACTTGATTCAAAAATAATCTGTACGTGTATCATGCCAATGGTGAAGGACATGCCGACCACTAAAGTTTCGGTACTGATTGCCAAAATGCAAGCACGATTCCAGTATCGAGTCTTATATCGGAAGGCATGGATTGCTAAACAGATGGTGATGGAGCAACTGTATGGAGATTACGATTCATCGTATAACGAGCTTCAAGGTTGGATAGCTGCTATGCGGGAGTATGTACCGGGGACTGTGATTGAGTTGCAGACAAGGCCATATTACGGCCCGGATGACCAGTTACAGTCGCAAAAAGGATTTTCCATCGGATGTTCTAGACATTCGATCCATGTGTGCGGGCATTTCCCTATTGCAAGCCACTTGTGCAGGTGGATGGGACCTGGCTGTATGGAAAATATACACAAATCCTACTTCTTGCAGTTGCTCAAGACGGCAACAGAAACGTGCTCCCGATAGCATTTGCTATCGTAGATAAAGAGAACATGGAGTCTTGGGAATTCTTCCTCACAAACCTGCGGAGGTATGTTATTAGCAACGATAACATTTGCATCATCTCTAATAGTGGGAAGGGTTTAATTGCAACAATCAGGCGTTCCGGTGTGCCGTGGAGATCCGTTTACTGCATCCGTCACATTGCGGCTAACTTCCACAAAGATTACAAGAATACAGACTGGAAGAGACAAGTTATGGCAATGGGTAAATGATAACCTTATATTTTCAATATAAGTTGTAATGTTTCATGTTATGGAGTTACTAGAACTTATTTTTCTTAATACGTATGCAGCGTACGAGTTAGAGCCACATATGTTCTGGCAAAAAATGATCCGACTTGAGAGTGACATGGAGGGGCAGACAAACACATCTTTCCGACAATGGTTGGGCACAATGGAGCCGTGGCAATTTGCTCAAAGTTTTGACGAGGGCTTTCGTTATGGACAAATGACCACAAACTTAGTCGAGGGGATCAATGTTGTTTTGTTAAAAACACGTCATCTTCCAATTGCATCTGTATTTTCTGCTACTTTCTACAGGCTGGCTACTTTGATACCAAGAATGGGTCAGCAGCAAGTCGACCAGATTGAGGCGGGACACGTGTTTGTCGAACATGTTAGGGATACAATGGTCGCAAACTGTCGGTTGGCGAGGTCAATGAATGTAGAAATATATTCACGACGACTGGAAACATTTAGAGTTACTGAGAGCATCAGTCGTCGACCTGGTATACCAACTAGGTCCTACGGAGTTGATCTCCGGAACCGACGGTGCGAGTACAGAAGGTTCGAAACACTTCATTATCCCTGTGCGCATGTCGTGGCAGCGTGTGCTAAAGTTAACGTCAATGTTGAACAATATGTCGATGATGTGTACACGCTGGAGCGCACATTGCGTGTCTGGGAAAATGAGTTCCCCGTCTTGCCTGACCTATCAACGTGGGAGGTGCCTCTGACGACTTTCGAGCTTCTCCCAGACAGAGGGCTGCGGAGGAATCCGAGAGGTCGTCCGCAGTCAAGCAGAATCCGTAATGAAATGGACATCAGGGAGAAGTCTGACGGAAATCGTTGTGGAATATGCAGGTTAAGTGGTCATAGTCGGAATAAATGCCCTAATCGAAACTTTCATCTTGGACAGTCGTCTGGATCGGGTCGTAATTGACCTAATATTGTAAAATTTTTATGTGTAATGATAAAAAACTATACAAATGATTATGATTACATTGTATCCAAATTAAGTTATAAAATAGTATATGGCGTTTGGAATTATTAATATTATATCGAAAATGGAGGCATATAACCTTAAATTAAGCTTTAATATAATGCAACTTTAAAATAATTAAATTGGTAAAAAGAAATTGAACAATAACCACAATAACTGAAACTAGAATAATTAAATTAGAATAATTAAATTGATACAAAAAAGTACAAACGTGTTAATGTACAAACATGCCATACACCCCTAAAATTGATGGTTCGATGGTGTAGTCCTAGGGGTATACCTATTCGGAGGTCGACGGTCACGTTCTGGGTGCCCGCGACGACCGACATTATCATTTGGCGCAGGTGGTGGTGTAGTAAAAACAGGGAGGAAATCATTTTGAGTAGGTCCCTCGTTCAGCAGCGACGAACTTGATGCACCTGAGGGAGTCCCATAATGCTGCGGATATGGGCCGGGCGAGTAGGATCCGAATAGTTCAAAGTCGTATGCATATTCTGGCCCTGAGAAGCTCGGTAAATTGTCAGTGCCTGACAATTCCGGATGATAGCTATCTGAACCGACAAATCCAGATTGTTCCGGATCTGGCTGGGGCTCCTGCTCAGGCTCCGGTGGTTCCGGAGAATAATATGCCATGGGATCTGCATCATGCTTGGCTGCTGTGGACGATCCCCCATGTCGCTGCATGTGCGGGGGGATTACAACCGACTGGCCTCCGTATAAATATGGCTTCCCGCAACTAATGTACCATTGCATATACTCTTCTGATGGTTGCAAGTCGGTAGCCATAACCATCTGAGGTCTTCGACGAAATCGATCATTCCACAGCGCCACAAATTTTCGGTGCTTAATTCCCCAATCTATCACCGATTTTCCTCTCTTATTCTTGCCGTGCACTTCTCCCACATCACACGGCGGATCCGGGATAGGTTGGATTGCACCAACTACCGTAGCACCCGATCCCCATGATACCACTCGACCATGTTGAAATTTATAATTGGTGCGTTAGTGCACCATATGTTCGAATGCACGTACGCAGACGAGGGTACCACGGCGATAATTTCTGGCGTTCGGTACGGCGTCCATATAAACTGCATGATTAATAACATGGTTATAATTAGCCATAACGTGTGCGTAAGATATAGAAAGTAAGATGGCATGAATATGACTATAGCATGAATATTAGAATAGCATCTTACCCCATCCCGGGCATACTGTTCAATCATGAGGCGATATAGCGGGACATTGTACGACTGCCCGATACCCGGACTACCACTCCACCTACAAAAAACAAATATAGCGTTTGGAGTTGGTTGGTAACATTAGTCAATATATTATGACTACAAATAACGAGAAGTTATATTTTATCACCTGTTCAGCAGTGGATAAACATACGGTTGGTGTCTAACCGATGTCAAAAATGGCATCTGATACAGTGCCCAGGACTGCAGCAGTGAGAGGCATCCGCCAATGTCGCGAACTTTCGGATCTGTCGCCCGATAAAGCTCTCGATACAAGACTGCTAGCACAGCTGAGCCCCAGCTATAGGAGCTAACACTGGACAAGTCAGCTAACAGGGGCAAGTACATCAAATGCACCTTGTCGTTGCTTGCATCAGGCATCAGTTCTCCCCCTATGATATGCATGATGTACGCTCGAGCAGCGCACATCAACTCGCCTTCAGTGGCTGTTGCTGATAATTGTCCATACTTGGCTTTCAGCCATGTAAATGATACGCCCGAAAAATATGACTCACCGTCGTAAATGCAGATAATCCCGTTACGGGACTCCCGTCAATTGAGAGCCCAAGCTGCAACGCTACATCCTCCAAGGTCACCGTGCACTCCCCGCACGGAAAATGAAAAGTGTGGGTCTCCGGGCGCCACCGCTCCACTAGCGCAGATAATAAATCAAAGCGCAATACGGTGTACCGGATCTGTGCTACGGACCCAAATCCGGCTAGCTCTAAGTACGGCATCAACCGTGCATCCGGAGTATTCTTCAAAACACTCACACGGCCCCTTAAAACTCGGTACGAGTCCTGATAGTGTTAAATTATAGAAAAATTTTACGATAACATTATTTCTTTGTACGTCTATCCTTTTTAAATAAATAGAACCCGTGATTAATAAATAATAACTCATACCGCGTTATTAACCGCATCAGATATGTGGCTTTTTCTACTAATCAATGAAGCCATTGCGATGCCTGCAAGTTGAAAAAAAAGTTAGTAAAAAACTCTTACTTCGACCATTTGTTCGTATTTTTTTCTCCGCATTTTATTACTTTAAAAAATATCTTCATTTCTAATTTTATAATTTTACATAATGTTTTAAATTTATTGATTTAGTGTGTTTTTAAAATTAATTTACTGTAAAAAAACCATTATCCTTGCCATTTACTCGTATTATTTAGTGTATTTAGTGTAAAATTAATTTATAAATTTAGTGTGTTTTTTCCTTTTTTTATTCTTTTTGTTTTTTACTTTTTTTTGATATATTTTGGTAAATAAAAAAATTATATATATTTTGGTAAATAAAAAAAAGTTATAATATTTTGGTAATTTTTTATTTTTTTATATTGTTTTTTTATAAAACCCATAATAAAACATTACAAAAAAATAAAATATTTAAAAAATACCAAAAAAATATATATATATATATTTTATTTACCAAAATAAAAAAATTACTAAAAACGGGTTTTTTATTTGGTGTAAGACAAAAATCCTTATCCCTGCCATTTGCTTGTATTTTTTTCCCGATTTTTATTACTTTCAATAAAAATATTTTTATTTTTTATTTTATTACTTTATATTATTTCATTACATTTTTTAAAAATATTTGTATTAACTATTTCTCAATTTTTAAAAAGTTAGTAATACACTATTATTTTGGCCATTTGTTCGTATTTTTCTCTCCGCATTTTATTATTTTAAAAAATATCGTCATTTTAAATTTTATAATTTTATACTCTTTTAGTGCATTATGTTTAAAATTTATTAAAGATATAATTTTTTTAGCATTTTCTTACTTTCGGTGAATATATAATTTTCGTTTTTTCTTTTCGTATTTTATGTTTTCTTAAATATATTTCTTTATCATTTTACTTTTAATGTTATTTTTCTAACAAAACTAATTTCAACATCCTAAGTCAATATCATAAAAAAATTCCTAATCAACATATAATGTACATACAATGAATTTTTTCATGCTAAATATATTTCAAAAATTATATATCCTAAATAAATTAATAAAATACGTAAAATGTACTTAACATTATTTTTAAACACACAAATATTACAAAAATCTTAATTAATAATAAAAATTACCTTATTTTCTTTTTTTTCCTTCCTTCCCTCTTCTTCTTCTTTCTTTTTTTTCTCTTCTCCTTTCCTTTTCTATCCTTATTTTTCTTTCTTTCCTCCCCTTTCCTTTTCTTTCCTTCTTTTTCTTTCTTTCCTCTCCTTTCCTTTTCCTTCTTTTTCTTTCTTCCTTTCTTTCTTCTTCTTCCCCTCTCCTTCTTCCCCCCACCAACCGACCACCCTTAATATTTAAGGTGGTGCCGCCAATAGGGAATCCTTGTTTGGTGCCGCCAACAGGGTTCCCTTGTTTGGTGCCGCCAACAGTGTTCCCTTCACCAGGGAACTGTCAAATCAGTCTAGTTTTTTTTCTGTTTTTTATTTTTTTGTTTTTTTGTTTTTTGATATATTTTGGTAAATAAAAAATTATATATATTTTGGTAAATAAAAAAAATGTATAATATTTTGGTAATTTTTTATTTTTATATTATTTTAGTAAAAAACCCGTAAAATTGGCTATAAAGCCAAGTATCATCTCTGTAACAAGGGTCCCCTCTTTCTCTGGGACGATTTGAGAAATAAAGCATAAAAATTTAAAAGGATTTTTCTTTTTTCTTTTTTTTGGTTCGTTTTTATTTTATTTTTATTTTATCTTTTTTTTTGTTCAATAAACAAGGAATAAAAGGGGGTTTAAAAAAGAGGGTACCTATTTAGCTCCGGGAACTCATCACCGGAAGTGATTCGCGCCGTCGTTGGGGCCGGATCCGAGAGGAGGCCGAGGCTCCCCTCTTTCGCTTCAGCTTTGTGAGGGCTCAACCCTTGAATGCAATGTAGGGCGAGGGCCGAAAGCCTTTGTTCTCCATCGCCACCCCTGGCCATGGTGGTCGCGCGGTAGACCGACGGCGGAACCCTAGGCCAAAAGGGGTGGGGGGTTTAGGAGAGAAATTTTTTTTTTCTTTTCTGAATTTTTTTTAAAAACACTGAAGCAGTGATTTTTTTTTTAAAAATTTGCTTTAAATAAAGGCTATTAAATGACACCGTTTTTGGACTTAGGGTTCAGAGGCCAAAACGACATTGTTTTGGTCTCTGACCCGCGACCCGACCCGATGGCCTTGAGGATCCGCGTGTTTTTGTCATAGGGGCTATTTGTGCAATTGGCCCCTACGCCTTTACGGCGTTTTAAAACGCCGTCCTTGTTGCATTTTCTGATTTTGGCCACATAATTTTGCTTCTTTTTGATTTGGTCCATGGATTATGCGAAGGTGCTTCTTTGGGGCGACGCCGTTTTGCCGATATGGGATATTTTCCCTATTAATCCCCGCTTTTCTTTGTGCATTTGAAATTGGTCCTTTTATTTAGTTAATTATTTTTTCTTAATCTATCCTGTCAATTTAATTTAAGTTACAATTAAGCCCTTTTATCTTAATTCTTTATTTATTCATTTATTTATTTGCTTGCTTATTTATATCTTTATTTAAAACTTTGTTATACACATACATGCACACTATTTTTTTATATACATACATACATATATTTTATGTTACATATATTTATATGTACATATGTTTTTATATTTTATAATTTCAAAGTACATATATATATATACGTGAATACATTTGCATAATATATTTATATATACATATTTCTTAATTTTTTATAAATATATAAAATATATATATATACATACTTTTATATATACATGTTTTTATATATTTCATAATTTTATATATACACATATGTATTTAATTTAATTCATATCTATGTATATATACATACTTACATACATTTTTACATTCTATATTAAAAAAATATACATGTATATATATCTTTTTACATTTCCATAATTTTATTCGTTTTCTTTGTTTATTTCTTTATTCGTATTCACGTTATTTAGAATGAATGTTTTAATTTTATTGCTTATACGCTTGCTATTGTGTACTATAGTAGTTTGTCCTTGTATTTATTTTATTTTGTAGACCTTGCTTGTATTATTTTACTTACATCATCGTAATTGTCATTCCATTACGTCAATTTTTACCCAGATTCAAAAAAAAAAAAAAAGAAATTTTAAAAATATAAGTAATACTCGGTATTTGGGATTTTCGAGAGAATCGAGCCCTAACGTATTGGGTTTCGATTTCCTTCGTTGAATCTAAATAATCGAGACTACTCTTTTTATAAAAAACATAAATAAAAGCTCATTATCGGGAATTCAATACGTTGTGTCCTAACGCATTGGATATGACACATTGTTTTCTCGAGACAAAGATTTTTCTAAATTAATAAAGGCAATATTCAATGTTTAGAATTTTGAGAAGTTGTGCCCTAACGTATTGGGCCGCGATTTCTTCATCTGACTTAAATAATTGAATATCCTTTTAAATTTTACTATACGAGTTTTTTGGACAAGCTCATTTTTGAGGAGGTGAAATATCATGCCCTAACTTATTGGGTGTGATATTTTCTCTCTCCGAAATGAGAGGGTCTTAACGGGTAATTTGATTTATACAAGTTTTTTAAGGATTGTATTTTAAATCTCTTTAAAGTTTTCAATTTTCGACACTAAGACATTAAGTAATCAACTAGGTACCAATTTTGGGCGTTACGAGGGTACGTAACCTACTCCTGAACTTATTTTTTTGAATTTCGCAGACGAAAAGCATCGTTTTAATAAATCTAAACCGTCTATTAAAAATAACTATTTTACGAGGTGACCCGATCACACCTCATCAAAAAAAAGATTGGTGGTGTGACTCCCACTTTCGTTTTCATTTTTCAAAACCCAAGTCGACCCCGTTTTATCAAAAAAAAAAATGGTGTCAACACTTGAAATAGTACTTTGTTTCTTTGATTTTCAAGAAATTATGGAATTTCTAAGTTTGACATAAAATACTGTGGTACGGAATGAAGGCGGAGGAAGCGGAAGAAGGATTGTATTCAAGTTGTTCGACTCGAAAAAGAAAGATTTGAATCTAATCTAAAAAGAAGAAATAAATAAATTTAGTAATAAAGAAGTCGAAAACAGTAAAAGAAGAAATTTGAGAATAAAAAACAAATAAAAATAAATATATATAAATAAATATATAAATAGACGAAATTTAAAATTGAAAGACGGAACCGATGGCTATGATGGATAGAAGGATAAATGTCCAATTGAACCCTTTGAGATATAAATCTCAACAAACTCAATTAATGGCTCTAATCAACCCTCCAAGAAATAATCCTTGGCAAATTGAAGGGTGAAGAATGAATTTTCATGACTTCTTGAAGAAAACCGAGAAGAATATTACTTCTAACAATCACAAGAAATAAATCTTACTGAAAGAAACAAACTCCCAGAGTAGAAAACTTTATTAATGAAAATTATTGTCTCCTTAATAAACAATGAAGAAGTCTTTATATAAGCTAGTTAAGTAAATCCAAATAAAACTCTAATTAATCTAAACAAGAAGTAATTTTAAATAAAACTTTCTTGTTAACATAAAACTCCTAAATAACTTAAAATACTTAATAATTATAAAAAATTGTAATAAAAAAATAATAAAATAATAAGAGCTGATAAATACAATATTAGGCTCATATATAATAAAAACTAAGTATAAAACCCGAACCCAATATGATTTAAACTCGAATTAAAAGCCCCAAACTCGTAATTCTCGTCATAATCCTTTCCAAAAATTCTGATCGCGTAGTCTTCACTAAAACAGTCATAACTTGAGCTCTTAAACTTAAAATCGAGTGATTCAAAGTGTGTTTCGAAGCTAAGAGATAGATCTTCAAACACCATGAAACATCTTAACCAAAAAATACCTGAATCCGATCCAAAAATTCGTCGCAAGTCTGATGATTTCTCAAACTTGAAAATTGGTAGCTTCGGTGAATTGAATTTAATGAAATTCACCCCATCCGTATGTGTCATACTGTCACTAATTTCCTAGACATGAGAAATATGGGGTTCGAGAATAGCGGAGAAGATCGACCAGTAGAAAGCCGAGAAATGATTTGGACTACCTCATACAAAGCACAAGTATTATTTTTAAGAAAAAAATTTCAAACTTTTGCAAAAAAATTTTCAAACTTTTGCTATTCCTAAAAGCACTATTTTCTAAAATGACTTTTCCAACCGTATTGCCATATGTTCCCAGTGCCAAGCTTGTCCCATTGTACACATGGTGATGTGAGCTGCCGGGCAGCTTGTCCCATTGTACTTTTCAAACTCAGGCATCTTAAATTTATGACGGAGTACCAAATCTGGCACCAAGCTTAGCTCTTTCGCGTCAATGCCTCGATAACACTCAGTGACCTCCATCGCCTTGAACTTCTCTTCGAGCCACTTGCATCTTTCTTCTAATCGTTTCGGTAGCTCTTCCTTCATTTTTTCTTTCTCAACCACTTCATCAAAGTCAGGAATAGCAGAGTTTACAGGATTATTTTCGGGATTAGATCCTAGTCCAACTTGGAAGCTCGAAGCACCAGCTCGAGATTGCTGAGGCATGATGGTGACAGTAGATTTACGCGGGTATTTAGCTTGAGTTCGCTTATGTGGAGGGGTGAAACCCGGAGGATAAAAAGGTTCATCATCATTTCCCTCATCGACATCTGCCATGGGGCCCTTTCCTTTGTCACTTCCCTTGGTTATCAATCGGGTTAATTTTGCCACTATATCCTCTTGAGATTCCCGCATCTTCTCAGACATTTCTTGCTTCATCTTCTCTAACCGCTCCTGCACCTGTAGCTGAAGTTGGTCCTGCATCTCCTTTTGATACTGCTCGAGTTTTTCTAGCCTTTGATCCATATCTTTCGTCTTTGCCCGAGTGCCGTATTGGTGTTGGGTTGGTTGGTTGGTTTCCAGGTTAACTGAGTAGTGATTTTGATTTATCAGGATAAAATAAAAATCTTTAATGCATATAATGCGATGCTAATGCATATGATGCGATGCATGAGATGAATGCAAAAAAGGCGATAATTATAATTCAATTCCACTTAGAAAACTTTACTAGAGAAAAAATTTCTTTACATAAAATGGCTATAAATAAGGCCTTGCCCTAACACTTAGAACTTTAATCTCCCTAAGTAATGATGCCAACTTCTGCCCCTGATCTGAATCCGACTCGTACTTCACACTTAGTACATCAGCTTGTATTGCCAAAGTCTGCAGGTGCTCAGCTACCCCTTGAATCTGAACCACAGCTTCTCCCATAACGTGATCCCTTCTTGCAACTTGATCCTGGAAGTAGTGAAGCTGTTCATTTTGACGGTCCTCATTTGCTTCCAGATGTTCAATCCTAGCTTCATAGTCTTGTAATATCGCCTCTAGTTCGGCCACCCTAGCTTTTAATTCATCCTTTTCATTCTGGCTTTCGGACAAACTCCTCTCAAAGGACTTATTTTGCTTTTGGGCCTTCTGAAATCTCTTTTCCCACCTATCAGCCTTGACCTTTTCTTCTTGAACTTCTTGACGCCACTGCTCTGAGGTTTTTCCCAATCCAGCAGTCCTCATTGACATGCGTAGTCTCTTATAATCCGTCTTCAAGCTATTCAACTCTTCCTCAGCTTTGCGCTTTTCTTTTCTTAGGTCTTCAGTTTCCAGCTTCTGAACATCCACATCCAGCTTCAGACTCATCTTTTCCTCTTCCATTTGCTCAATCTTCTTCTCAAGCTCAGAATTTCTTCTTTCAAAATCTTGCTTTATAATTTCTAGCTCAGAAGGAACCACATGTACATGCTTTTCTACTGATTGACCGTCTCCTTGACCTGGTACCGGTATATTATCATTGACCCTCCTACCCAGCCAACTGATATATTCAGGAGTCGTTGAAGGACCTACTGGCAATCTCTTCAATCGACGAGTCTGCCTCCAAGCATTTGTCATTTCTCGTATCTTCTTCTTGTAACCATCACACTTATAAGAGAATTCACATTGAGCTAATCCTTGAGTTGTAGGTACGAACTGCCTTGACCTATACTGCTCAGTACCAACAATGGTGCATAGCCAATAGCCCCCCAAATCCCAATTAAAGGGACCCAGTCGAAATCTCCGCACCTATATAAGATCTCATCTGACAGCATCTAAGGAGCTCTCCATTCAATATCCCCCTCCTGAAGATTCTGAAGAATTGCCATCCATTTTTCCTCTGAGATATCACCCTGTCTCGGTAATGCCACTATTTCCTTCAAGGGCGAATAATTTTTAGAAAAAACCCGATAAGAAACCTTATCTACCTTCCAAAAGTGACTGTGAAACCATGCCAAGAGAAGCTGTGCACACCCAATGAATCTTCCTTCACCTACTCTTCGGCATTCGTTCAGTGACCTAAAAGTTTCTGCTAAAATTGCTGGAACTGGTGTGACTCCTTTACCAAGTCGATCGAAAAGGTCGGTGACTGCTTCATCGATATGTCCCAAGGCTTTGGGAAAGACAACTAGGCCGTAGATACTCAAAGCAAAGACATCAACCCTCTTCTTCGTGTCTGGATGTACCTGAATTAAATCTCTCAGATTCTTCCAAGGAATACATTTGCTATCTCCCTTCTGTTTGATTCGTGCTGCGACCCATTGCTCACTCATCCCAGTTATATTCATCAACTTCTTCAAAAAGGTTGGAACATTTGCAGCTCTTGAATAGGCTTTGTCCACTTGAATTTTTGAACAACGGAGCAATGCTGTGTATTCCTCCACTGTAGGCACCAAATCAACACTTCCAAAGGTGAAACAACTATAAGCAGAATTCCAAAATTAGGCTAAGGCACGGAACAAGTGCTTATCCACCTTTACGTCAAGCAAGTAAGGTAGGTCTCCATAGCTAGAGTAAAAGAGTTGCTTAATCTCATCATTCCACTGATCCCAAATTTCCTTTAGTTCCTGTAGGCTATTCTGAGTCACGCTAACACGAGTGAGGTCCCACAACTCTGACACATATCCCTCGGCCAAACTATCACCTTTCTCCTGCTGTGATGTCTCAGACCAAGTTTGGACAGTCGCATTTTCTTCCACCTTATCAAGAAACCCTTTTTCCATGATAAGTTTCTATCTAGTAACCGAATATGAACTAACGCCCTTTTAGGATGAAATGCTATGCAATCATGATGTCATGCAATCAAAATAGAAGAAACCCAAGTCAGTATCACATATAAAGATATAAACAAACATAAAATAGCAAGAAACACTTAATCAGGAATCCACTAAGGTTTTGGGATAGTTCTACCTAAGGCAAGTTCCTCAGGCTCACTATATGAGGCTTAGTTTCTAGAGTAAGGGTACCCGAACCAGCAGATTCCTCGATCCTCACCCATTATAGGCTCATATGGATCGAGTTCAGTTCAGGGGGATACATTTCCTATGTTTGCACGGAGATGAAAATCTCACGAAGACCTAGGTACGGATGTATCCCGGAAGCGGTCCACTACCCTGCATGGAGGTGAAAACCTCACGAAGGACTAGTTTCTCACTCCCACTTAAAGGTGAAATGCAAAATGCAAATGCAATGTTGTCAAACACCATGAAAAAAAAAATGAAGGGAACTCATGAAATTTTTTAAAAAACTTTTAATTTTCGACACAAAGACAAATGTAATCGGTTTATGGCTCGACTCTCTAATGTCCCCAGTGGAGCCGCCAAGCTGTCGAAACCGTTTTTTAAAAACAAAAGATTTTGGTTGTCGACTTTTAAAATAAAATCTTTGGAGTCGCCACCGATCCTTTATTAAGGTGTGACCGGCCCACCTCAAAATTATTTTGGTCTGCGAATTTTGAAAACAGGTTCGGGAGTCAGTTACGCACGAGGAAGGGTTAGCACCCTCGTAACGCCCAAAAATCGGTACCAAATCGATTATTTGATGTCTTAGTGTTGAAGGTTTAAAAAAAGATTTTAAAATAAGCTTGAATAATGAAATTTGCAAAATGATAACCAATTGTTCAAGTCATGTAAAGAAATCGAGTCCCAATACGTTAGGGTACAATTCCTCATAATCCCCAAACTTGAATATCACTTTTATTTTATACGAAAATTTTCATTTCGAGAAAGTGACTTGCCACACCCAATACGTTAGGGCACAACAAGTTAAGTTCCCAAAATGATTTTTATGCATTTAAAAAAAAATATTCTCGGTCATTTAGGATTGACAAAGAAAATCAGAACCCAATACGTTAGGGCTCAATTCCCCTCGAAAATACCAAACCTCCAATAATACTTTTATTCAAAAACCTTCAAATCAAGAAAATAATTTTGATGAATGGTTAAAACCAAAATATATTTTCAAAAGGGTATGCTAAAAGTTAATATACAATATGATACAGATCCTTTGATTTACAGCATATACAAATAAATATTTGCAAGTATATATACAAATATAATATAACAGCAAAGTTACGAGCATATGTACACATACATCAAACACACATACCAGCATACATGTAAAAAAAAATGAAATATTTCAAATAAGTCAAATAAAATGCATGTGTCGAAAACAAAATAAGTGTAAAGAAATACGCATATGTATATATTTTCAAAAATGTATAAATTCATGTATATGTACCATATGTATAAAATGATAGGACATGTAAATAATGAAAATGTTTATTAATGATTATTAAAAAACAGGTACATATATATATTAGAAAACATGCACATGTTATAAAACATATATATGTATATATAAAGTATAAAGCGTAAAAAGGAAAATAAAAATAAAAGAATATATAGGTATAAAGTATACTCGTATTTGAAAACTTGGAAAATCTATACTAAAATATGCATACAGGTTATATCGTAAAAATAAAATAAGTGAACACTATATGAAAATACATATATATATTATATAAGTAAAATGCATGTGAACAAATACGAATATAGTGATAGTAACCACGATAATATATAATATAATAGAAATGTTTTTTATATTTAAAAAAATAATAATAATGAAATAAAAGTTTTTTTTTAAAAAAATGGATCAAATTGAATTAAAAATGAGAAAATGGGGCAAATTTTGAATAAAATCTAAAGACAGGACCGCATTGAATGCGCGCACAACAATGGAGGACCAAAAGGGAAATTATTCCCACCTTCCAAAACGCTGCGCAGCAAGGGACTAAATTGAAACAGACATCAAATATGCGGTCCAATTTTAAAACAAATAAAAAAGGGTCTAATTGGAGCGCGCTACAAAAGGGAAGGGCCAAATGTGCAATTCTCCCTTTGGGGCCAGGCGCGCGGATCCTTCCCTTCGGGTCGGGTCACCGCGCGGGTCAAGCCTGGCTTAAAATGGCACCGTTTTGATCTGTTATTTAAAACAGATTTTTCCCTAAAAAAAACATTTGAAACAGAATAAAGAAAAAAAAAGGTTAAAGGGGGTTTTTTGCTCTGCTAGGGTTTCCCCTAGCTTCCTCGCGCCATCCCTCGGCCGCGCCGGCGCTCCGACCACGACGGAGATGGCCACCGGTCCGGCGTCCTCGGCGAATGAGGTAAGTTCTTTTTTTGTGTTATTTCTTTTTCTAAAAAACGCAAAAGAAAATAAAATAAAACAAAAAATAAAATAAAAAGGCAAGAACCCGATTCACCTTGAATTAAAAACAATCTGAGTTCTCTGAATTTTTCCTTATTTCTTGCGTAATCTCTTTTTGTATTTTTTTTTATGTACAGATTTACAAAGGCTTTTATAGCCCGAAAAAAAACCAAATACAAGTGCCTTTTACTGTTTCTTCTCATTCGGACTCTTTTGAGTCCATACTTGCAGGTACTTATGGAGCGAACGTGGAGGAGTTGGCCCCGAGTCTTGCGGCGACTGGGCACTTGCTGGTGGCGGGGAGGCTGCGGCACTACTTGCTGCTGTTTGATTTTGTTTTTGGTTAAGGCTAGGGTTTAGGTATTTGGGCTATTTGGGTATTGGGCTTAGGTTTAGTTTATTGGGTTTGGGCCTGCTGTGTTTTTATTTTGTATAGGCCCGGGCAGAAAGAAATTGGGTATTACACTTTGCAAAATCCTTTTATGAAGTTAAAAAAGAGAGCTATTACAAAATCAAAACTTTTGCATTATTCTAATGATATACTCGAGATTTGTTAATCAAAGTATGTAATTATTGTCGGAATGAAGGATATGTTTTCTACTTTGATTGTCATGACAATCCCTGTTAACCGGTAATTTTTCAGCTGCAACAATTACGACAATTAGAAGATAATTCTAGAATCAGCCAGAAAAAAATGTAATTATAGTTTAAAGAAGAAAGAACTATCTAACAGGACTGTCAATTTCAATACAATAATCAAAAAGAAAGGAAAAAAAGAACCGAGACACGTTAAAATAAAGATAACTGTAGTCTGCGTATGGTGGAATGTTTTCTTAATTATGAAGGGAACATTACTGTTGCAAAGACAAAATGACATTAAGAACTACAATGAGATGTTATTAAATGTTTGATTTCCAAAATAGAATTTCATGAAACGCTGTCTTATATTTGAATTCTTGCAACAAAATTGCAAGTATCGATCAGTAATTAAAGAAAGAAAAAAATGGCAAAGCACATTCTAAGTTCCCAATCGTCTGCTCAAGAAGCGTGTAAAATTCAAAACATGTGTGTGTAGATGATGAGCAAGGGATGGCGTATAAAATGGTGGCAGCTATTTTTGGCTTTGTTTGCTTCAGCAGTGTAAAAGATGACAGAAAGGTAATTCAATGACTTGATGGGAGGTGGTTTTGGAACTATCATATCCATGTGAATATGGCGAAATACAGAGGAAGATCGGCTTTTTGGAGGAAAGAACACTTACTTATGGTAAGAATAATTGAGAAATTGATGGCCTCTAAAGAGGGAAAAGTGCCACACAGAACATTATCATATCAAGGAAAGTCTGGTGCAGGAGAATGGGAAGCATGCTCAGAATAATTGTCAAAAATCGAGAGATTATGATAAGTTTTCACCATTGCATTTAGAGTCTAAGATATTGGATGGCTGTTGGAACGCTGACACCCCTACGGCACAGCAGAAAATTAAAACATTCGGCGATCCTAACCATGGATCCATGTGTGAGGAACGAATCGGGGTGAAAGAAAGGTTTCAAAATTACCGAATCTTTATTCTGAGTAGACAGCAATGCCTCAGCAACGAGTAATCTGATCTACTATCGAACCAAGCTGCAATCTATCGTGACTCCGGCCTCTGCGTAATCCACCCAGTTGACAATGAACGGAAGGAATCCCCAAAACTGTTTTGGAAAAAAAACTTTGCTTTGACGGCTGCTAGACCCCAAACAAAGAAAAAATGAGATTTTTATATCTATTTTTAGGGTTTCTAGAAATTAAATAAATATAACTATGTTTTAAACCGAAAATTATAATTACATTAATTATAATAATGATTTCGGTAAACTATATATTATTTGAATTTATATACTAAACAAATTCATGTTCTCATTATGTGTACAACAACCTTTTACATAATGTGTTTGATATTTGATTATCCAATTAAATTAATTCTATAATTAATTTAATTCAAGCGACAACCAAACACAATGCCAACTATGTTTTATTTCATTCATTTCAACTATAGGGTGTGACCTTGTAGGTTCTTGTAACGTTAGTAGTAATACTAGAACAATTCCAATGTTACAAATAATGAGTGGCACCTAGCAATGCATCATTGCTACCTAAGTCACAAGAAACCATGATTCGACTAACCTTTTTATGATTAACCTTTCATGCAATAATCCTTAAGTCCTTTATCTCTGGATTGGACACAAGTCATGGAATAGTCACACTTACATAGTCCATTCCATGTTCCTTGATATCTTAAGTAGACTATGATGTACAAATAAGTATGACATCTCATATCAGCTTATTTGAGCATGGCCATGCATTTTTAGTCTCACTCAATCAAGTGGCATAAGATAATACTCCCATTATGTAGAAGGGACTTATCCTAAATCGATCAACCATATCCCTCTACATAGATCGTGGTATATCCAACATCAGCCTTTATAGAACAACCAGTTACGGTGTACGTTTGATTGTATCAAAATATACAACTCACGATGTTGGGATTATGATGATATCAAGTCTGAGGATCATATACATATTAATCACTATGAGTAATGTTGTGATAATTACATAATAATCCAAGAAACATACTCATAACGGGTCAGTCCAATACGTTGTTCTCTAACACACATATTCATGCATCGATTTTGACGTTCCATATCAATGACAACTCTTTATCATCAATTAACTACATGTTAGTCCTAATGCATTATTGTTGTCCTATCCAACAATAATACTTGACTAAGGACCTTTTAAGAATAATCATATTACTCTCAGGACATTATTATAAAATAGTTTATTTATACACACAAAAGAAACTGAAATAATAATGGTAACGCCTTATATTAATAAACATGATAAATCAAGTATGTTATTACAACCATCTCATGATTGATCTTTGGGCATACTCTAACATTTTGGTCATCGAAAAATGATTTTTTAGTTGTCGTTGCTTCTTTTGATGATCGGAATAAGGAATTTGAGCAGTCAAAGGAACAAGATGTTGTCAATGTTGTTGTCTGTAATAATGACAACTTGTGAAAGGGTGTACACATGCGAATTGAAGATTGTGATTTTGGCAGCGAGAATATGAAGTTCGAATAAAACCAAGTTGGGTTGGTGGGTTTTAATGGTTATTTTGTCAAGATGGAGGTAGCCTTCATTTTTGTGAAAAAATCTTTTTTATTATGAATTGTGACTCTAATCACAAATATCAAGAGGATGTTGTAGTTGAGGATCAGGCCTAAGTAATTATGACCAAGTCTATGTTAAATGAAGTGGGTTGTGAGGAATGCTCACTTGCGGAGTCAATCCATTAGGTAGTTGAGGCTAATATAGGGCAGGTGGATTATCAAGTTGATTTAGTTGGGGCTGAAGGTCTTTTAGAAAGTTAGGGCACTGTACATCACGATGTCTTAATTGCTTATAACCATAGAAAAGTGATTAGTTCGAAAGCTATCGATGGGCAACTTCTATCTTCGACTCTAAACAGGGTTAAAGGTAATATGGAAAGAGTGGTAAACCTAAGAAAAACAAAACAAAAATTGTTGTGGTAGTGTAGTTCTTAAGGGAGTTAAGTTGAAGTCATTTTGGATTTTTGTAGGGGATTCTGAGATAGATTGTTTTTTTTTTTGTTGTAGGAGGTGTGTTTCATGGATTTTCAGAACAATATTAGGTGTTTTTATTATTATCGTGTAACGATCCGATTTTTAATAATACTAAAAAATGCGATTTTGCAACTCTATTTTCATAAATTAGGTCTATAAATATAAAATATGAATGTTTATGGAGTTTAAATAAAAATATATTGAAGAATGGTCAAGTAATTTAGCCGATAAATAGTCAATTAAATCTCAGGGGCTAAATTGTAAAAGTTCAATCGCTAATGAGTTTTAGTTTGAAAAAGACTTGAGGACTTAGGTAGCAATTATCCAAAGGAATAAAATGGCAATTAAACCTTGTTTTTTTATAGTTAGTGGATGATGATGATATTTCCCTTAAGTTTACTTAATAGTTAGATTATGTGTAACACCCCTCGCATAACCTAATTATTGAGTCCAAGTTACGAAATGCTACAGTCGTTGTCGTAGCAACAAATAGTGAAATTCATAGTAAACTAATCAATCACATATGCAATTCAATGTCAATCACATTCTTCAAGTTAAAAAATCAATCTCAGGTCTTGATCGAGCTAACGAAAGCTCTTTTATCAACTCGAGTACGAAATAGAACCAAATTGCAAAATTTTAAAAGTTCAGGGTCGACACTGTGATGTCAGCTATTCTCCATCGAGACGTCACCAAAATAGTATGTCACGTCACGAGTTCAAGCCACTTGACGTAGCGATGCCACTTACTGTTGACCAACGTTGTGACGAAGTAGGTTGGTCGTCAAGACGTGGACGCCACCCAATATGTTCACAAATCATCACCTTTACTTGATTCAAAACTTGCCAAATCATGCTAAACAAGATAAAACATTTAAATTGAATATCTTAACAAGACAATCAACACTTATTCATCAATTAAAGTTGAACATTTCCATATCAATAGGGCAGACTGACCAAGTCATTCAATCATCTATATTTACCTATAGCTTACCATATTGAAACATATCATTTCATTTCATTTACCTATACTTTGGAACATTATGCTCACCTATGGCACATATGCCTTAAACATATCCAAATTAGACCATATTTCCACACACCATTTAAACATATTTTCATCTCATTCACCTATTAGTCAAATTACCATTTCTACTTCATTCATGCCATTTCACATGTCATACCTATGATTATAATTCATCACATCTATTAACATAATCATACATATATGCCCAACAAAATGTATGATTCAAATTACTAAATCAACATGATAGGTAAAGGTTAAAACAAACTTGCCATACGTAAACATATTTACATACTAAGTTGTACCACAAGACACTTTATATACATGCCACAATCCTTGAATCAAAATTATCAAAAGCTACCAATTCGGGGATAGGATAATGTGTTCTTCGAAACGATCTGACTTGACGTGTTTCGCAATGTGATAATCTATAAGGAAAAGGGAAAACAAATGAGGTAAGCATATAAATTGCTTAGTAAGTTGAAATGGAAACTAAAGCATACCTTGATCAATAAGGCATAAATAGTTATTGTATTTGGAAACCAATTTAACTTTCCTTGGAACATTAAGACATGTCTCTACGTACAACATCACCATAAATTGAATACGTTAGTTACATTCTCGAATCTTAAATATTGTTAATATTTAAAACAGAATCATATAACAATCTATATGCCAAGTATCATCACTTCCATTTCATTTTCATTTCAAGATTTAAACTCCAATTCCAATAAATTGAATATCACTTGATGGAAATATAGTAAAACGGACTCGGATACTCGGGAATAAGTTACTCACACAAGCTGATAGTATGTCAGGGTTGCTCACACAACCTGACATTACCACAGAGTTACTCACACAAGATGACATTATATCGAGGTTACCCGTCTAGGCCAAACCTACGATACATATAATTTGAAAATCTACAAAAAAATTTAAATCTCGTAATAATATATAATATATCTGATTAATCATGTGTATAACCCTGATGACTTACCATACATATCCTAACCTTTTACTAAGTTCACTTGGGCAACATTTTTGTCTAAATGTCAAAACCAGTTTCTGTACCTAATTTCATTTCTCATTATCAAGACAAATAATCAACCGACAATCGTATTTACATATTGTACTATTTCCATATAACCAATATTCATGTAACGCTCTAAAATTTGAATATTTGATTTGCTAAATTTTTCATAATTAAGTACCTATTTCAATGGATAAAGGCCTTGAATGTGTGCTTGAGGTCATAGGTTCAAATCTTAAGTTTTAGAAAATTTAGTTATTTTTGTTCCTATCCCTATCTATGTGCATTTGATTTAAATATTATTTTCATTCAACTTGTGATAGAATGAGCTTGTTGGTTTAGTGGTAAGGTTTTAACTTACCCTTTGGTCTTTTGCTCGAATCCCTGCGTGAGCGAATTGGTAATATTTTTTCTATTTTCGTTTGAGCCGACCATATAATGGTTGTGGTTTAATCGAATTTTGTCTTTGGAGAATATGATAAGATACCAGGATGTTGGGGCAATTTAGATACTAATTTATTTTTGCCTTATTTTATTTTTGAAATGAAAAAAATTTCTAAAAATCCCCTCTTTTCATGTTCCCTCTATTCCCCTATTCTGTTTACTTTATTTCTCTCCCTTTTCACGTGGAATATAACAAACAAAGGTCTTCAACTTTCTTGTTTTTCTATTCTTGATTTTGTATCCCTAATTTTCTTTGCATTCTTGACTAGTTGTTTCTGTGATACTATTGCAGTGGTGGGTGTTGATTGAATTATTGATCATTCAGTTCTTTCGTAAGAGAGTTTTTCCAATTTGGAACTGTTGTGGCAGTTTTGGGTTAGTCGTTTTGGGGTTGGATTGGTATTCTAGGATAATCGATGAGTTTATCCTCTTAAATCGACTCACTCTTGTTGGCTAATTCGTTAAGTGTATGATGTTTTTAGGTGATGGTATATTCATTTTTGGAACCCATATCAGAAAACTTTCAGATGTGTAATGGAAACCCGAGAAAACAGTGAATGGAAAAAGTTAAAATTTGGAATTGTCGATGCCACATGACTGTGTGCGACAAACGGTCATGTGAGCCACATGGTCTGGGTTAGTTGGGCCATGTGGGCCACACGGGCATGTGTGAGACCATGTGGACCATACGAGCATGTGTGAGACCATGTGGCCTACACAGACATGTGTGAGACAATGTAGGCCACACAGGCATGTGTGAGATTGTGCGCTAGGCTGTGTGGGCCACATGGGTTGGCCAAGTATGTCGTGTGGGCCATACAAGCCTATGGGCCCAAATTCCAAAATTTTTCCTTAGGGTCGTATTTGTCATACAAGTCGAACGTAGACTTTTTGTAGGGTCCAGATGATACAAATTAGGCTATAAATCCTAATTTATGATGTCCTGTTAGCATTAAATACAATTTATGTACACATGATTAATACGTTATATGCTAAGTATAATTTGTATTATTTTAAACATGATCTGTTATTTGCTAAGCATGATTTGAATTTGCTGTAAAAAACATGTATGTCATATACATTTTTGATGTATGTTAGTTCTGCATGTGCATCGGGGTGGGAAATATGCTTATGGAGGAAGTGTGGGAAGTTTAATCTATCTGCTGTATTTGGTGGCTAGTAGATTATCACCTAATGATTTGGTAGCTAGACTGCAAATATTCTGGAAAGTGGCATATAGTCACTTAACTGTATGTAAGGCTAGATGGGTATTCAATACCCTATATGGTGTGTAGTGGATGATAGTAGGATTTTAAGTCTGCATCTAATATGTTTTGATGCTATTTCTGTTCGAAAATGTCTTGTTGATATCTGAAAGCATGTCTGAAATCGTGTTTGTTGATTTTATTAATATAAATTACACGCTAAGATTGTAAGCTCATTCTCAGTTTGTTTGATTCTCAGGTAATCCTTAGATGTAGTCGGGTTGGTGCGGTGGAAGGTTGATTATTTATTATTGATGCGTATCTTTGATTTATTCATATTTAATCCAGTTGCTCATGGACTATTTTTGGATTGTTCTTAAATTTTGGATTTTATTTTCTATTTTTAAATGTTTAAACGTTTTCCTTGTGATATATAATTTATTTTCAAAACATTGGATTTTGAACAACAAACCGCATTTTCCAAAATTGAACTTGATTAAGAATTCCGATGTAAACATAAGCATTTTATAAGTATTATTTAATTGAGAGAGTCAATGATTTAAGTAAGGAAGATATTTTTACTTAAGATAAATCAAAATTGTTTTAGCAAAAGCTTGCTTTATTTTTACATGCCCAAATGACTTCTAAACTTTCAAAGTGAATCTTGATAACTTCTCTAAATCTGGCAGTAACGTCTAGGTCGGGTTTGGGATGTTATATTTGGTGGTATGAGAGCCTGGGTTCAACACTTGGGTAATAATTTTGGGTTCAGATTCTTGTAAAAAGTGTTTTCGAATTAAATCTATTTTGTTTAAATCTGAAAATAATGACTTTATAGAATATTGAGTCTTCAGCGTCAATCTTGTAAGTACTTCTGCCTTAGCTAAACTGAAAAACACTTTGATATTAGAATTAATTTGATGTATTTAAAGACTGTAATAACTCTGTAAAATCTTTTGATAAAATTCTGAACGTAAAATATTTGACAACAAACTTAAAAACTTATACATAAATTTCTGGAAATTTAGATAATATACAATTAGTACGTGTAAAAAACGTGGATGTAGTACCCGTAGGCGTAGCGGACGTCGAAGTAGGGCTCGATTTGAGCAGTCCTTGATGGGAAGTATGCCCAATCTGGATACGAGCGAGGCTATGGGTACGTTTACTACTGAGACAGGGTCTCAGACTTAATCGACTGTAATCGACTGGGGATGACTCATTGTCCCAAGCCATGTTAAGAGTTCTTGAGAAGGTTGCTATGGTCCATTTTGGATCTAGGAACCAAGGGTCGGTAACTGAACGAATTTGGTCAAATGGAGCATAGTTATTTAGGGGAGTCGCTGGGGTTTCCCTGATTGTGGCCGAGTATTGGTTGGTATGAATGACATAAACTACAGTCCTGAGTAGAAACTAAATGGTGCAGTGTCCTTGCTTCACGATAAAGCCTATCAGTGATGGCTGACTATTGAAGAGGGTACTCAGCCTGAGTGGATAACTTAGGATTATTTCTAAAATGCCTTCTAGAACAAGTACATTGCAGCAAGTTATGTAGAGGCTCATAGGCGCGAGTTTGTGAGGCTAACTCAAGAAGATAGGACTGTGGCTGAATATGAGGCTAAATTTTTTAGGCTGAGCAGATTTGCTCGTGGGTTAGTAGTGATTGACTATGGTAAGAGTATACGAGTTGAAGGGTTGAGATATGATATTATGGTGTTGTTGTCTCTACAAAGGGAGAGAGTCTTCAAAACTTTGGTGGAGAAGGCTAAAATCACCAAGGATATTAAGTGCGCAGAGCATGAAAAGAGAGAGAAAGAGGAGCTAGAGTAAAAAAAAGAGGAATTCGGACCCTTGTAGCTTTGTTCAGTAACCTAAGAAACTGGCCAGGCTTGATAGGCCTTCTTGGATTGAGGCATCGATTGCTACATCTAAGATTTAGTTGTGCGAAGATTATGGTAGGCACCATCCGTGCGAGTGTTAGAGGAGATTGGGAGCTTGTCTACATTACGAGTCTATGGAGCTCCATTTTGACTAAATGTAAGCTCTAGCTCTGGGTTTGGTTCAACCTCAAATGGCAGTTCAATAGCCACCTTGGGGTTGTGGGTAGGCGAGAGTTTATAATGGTTAAGTAGGTGGTCAGAAAGCACCGAGCAAAGGTGCAAATTAGACTGAGGCTAGGTAGCCTACTTTGGTATATGTGGCAAGGTGTCACGAGGACAAAGATGTCGCTGATGTGGTAGCCTGTACATTCTTTGTTAATTATGTTCCATATTTTTCATTGATAGATATTGGATCAACTCACTCTTATATGGTTAGTTATATTTCTATAAATCTGGGAATTCCTGTTGAGAGTACTTCTGGTGAGGTTTCTATAATTAGTCCATTGGGTTAATCGGTATGAGTTAATAAGATTAACAAGAGGTGTCTACTGAAGATACAAGGAGTTGTGTTTCCGGCTAATTTGACAGATTTACCGTTTAAGGAGTTTGATTTGATTCTGGGAATGGACTAGCTCATGGAGCATTAAGCCAGTTTAGACTTTACTACTAAGAGGGTAACTCTAAGATCTAAGGATGATATGGAGCTTATCCGGGTCGACGAGTGTCAAGATTACCTCTCCAATATGATCTTCGATCTAGTAGCTGAAAAGTTAGTGTGAAAATGGGTGAGGCATTTATGCCTTGTATGCAAGACTTGAGTTTAATGGACTCTTCTGTTGGGGATATTCTAAAAATTTAAGAATTTTCGAATGTTTTCCCGAGGAGTTGCTAGGGTTGCCTTTAGTTAGGGAGGTTTAGTTTGGTATTGACTCTTTTGTTGGAGATATTTTGACAATTAGAGAATTTTCGAATGTTTTTCCCGAGAAGTTACTGGGTATGCCTTCAGATAGAGAGGTTGAGTTTGGTATTATGATTTTGTTAGGTACAACTCAAATGTCTATTGCTCCCTACCACATGGCATCGAAAGAGATTATAGAATTGAAAGCTCAACTTCAGGAACTTCTCGATTGAGGGTTCATTAGACCTAATGTCTGTCCGTGGGAGCACCCGTTCTTTCCGTAAAGAAGAAAGATGGTATTATGAGAATGTTTGTGGACTATCGCCAACTGAATAAGTTGGCGGTAAAGAATAAGTACCCACTTCCGAGGATTGATGAATTTTTTGATTAGTTTCATAGGGCATCCGTATTCTTAAAGATTAATCTTCATTCTGGGTATCATTAGCTAAAGGTTAAAGTGGCTGATGCATATAAGACCGCCTTTGGGACTTGTTATGGGCACTACAAGTTCCTTGTCATGCCCTTTAGTTTGACGAATGCTATGGCTGTATTCATGGATCTCATGAATCACTTTTTCTAGCAATATTTGGATAAGTTCGTCGTGGTTTTCATCAACAACATTCTGATATACTCTAAGATAGAGGATGATCATGATAAACATTTTAGAGTAGTTCTGTAAATACTCTGTGAGAAAAAGCTTTACGTAAGTTAAGCAAATGTGATTTCTAGTTAAGGGATGTCATTTTTCTAGGACATGTGGTTTCTTTTAAAGGAATCCAAGTCGACCCTAAAAATATTGAGGTTGTGCTTGTATGGAAACAACCTAGGAATATGTTTGAAATATGAAGCTTTCTTAGTTTAGCAAGGTATTATTGGAGATTTGTTGAGGAGTTCTCGCTTATTACAGCTCATCTAAATAAGTTGTTGTGTAAAAACACACCTTTTATGTAGACCGATGAGCAGCACTTGAGCTTTGAGAAGCTGAAGTTTATTTTGACTCAAGCATTTAGTCTGATATAGCTTGAATCCGGTAAAGAGTTCGTGGTTTATAGTGACACTTCTCACGTCGAGTTGGGTTGTGTTTTAATTCAAGATAGTAATGCAGTGGCTTACATATCCTAACAAATTAAGTCACACGAAGACAACTATCCCATACACGATCTTGAGTTGGCTGCTATTATCTTTGCTTCTAAAAGCTGAAAGCACTATCTGTATGGTGAAAGGCATATCATTTAGACTGATCACAATAGCCTCAAGTATCTCCTTACTCAGAAAGAGTTGAATATTAGGCAACGTAGATAGATTGAATTGTTTAAGGACTATGACTGCACTATTAACTATCATCCTGGTAAGGCCAATATAGTGGTCGATACTCTTAGTCATAGGTTGATGTCTGATTCGAGGGCGATGCTCGCTCACCTAAGTCTGTTTAATGATAGTTATCTGTTAGCTAAGTTGCAAGTTAAACCGACTTGGATTGATCAGATTTGGGTTAAGTAGTTAGTGGATGATTCTTTGATTATGCAATTCCGATATGTTGAAGAATATGAGACTTTTGATTTTGGGCTAAATAGTGATAGGGATTTGTGTTTCATAGATCAGGTTTGTGTGCCTAATGATGCTGAGTTGAGGTAATCTATTTTACGAGAAGCGCATAGCCCTTATATTATGCATCCTGGTGAAAATAAGATGTACCGAAATATTCAAGAGTTATACTGGTGGCCCAGTTTGAAATGGGGGTAACTGATTTCATCTCTCGTTGTCTATCGTGTCAGTAGGTTAAGGTTGAGCACCAACTACCTTCGGGTTTGCTTCAACCTATTAAGATTTCCCTTTAGAAATGGGAGCGGGTGACTATGGACTTTGTTAGTGGATTGCCTTTGACACCCACTAAGAAGATTCTTATTTGGGTCATTGTGGATCATTTGACCAAGTTTGCTTACTTTATTCTAGTCAAGACTGACTATTCTCTGTAAAAATTGGATAAATTGTACATTTTCGAGATCGTTAGACTTCATGGGGTTTCAGTCTTGATTATCTTTTATAGGGATCCACGTTTCAGTTCTGAATTTTGGAAGAAACTTCATAAGGCTCTAGGTACTTGGTTGGACTTTAGTACTGCGTTCCATCCTTAGACTGATGGGCAATTTGAGAGAATGATTCAAGTTCAAGAGGACATGTCATAGAATTGTGTAATCAATTTCTGAGGTTGGGAGGAGTTTTTGCCAGTGGTTGAGTTCGCTTATAACAATAGCTTCTAGTCTTGTATTTAGATGGCACCTTACTAGGCTCTGTATGTCGTACGTGTTGTACCCCTTTGCAAGTTAAACCGACTTGGATTGATCAGATTTAGGTTAAGTAGTTAGTGGCTGATTCTTTGATTATGCAATTTCGATAGGTTGAAGAATGTGAGACTTTTGATTTTGGGCTAAATAGTGATAGGGATTTGTGTTTCATAGGTCAGGTTTGTGTGCCTAATGATCCTGAGTTGAGGCAATCTATTTTACGAGAAGCGCATTGCCCTTATGTTATGTATCCTGGTGAAAATAAGATGTATCGAGATATTCAAGAGTTATATTGGTGGCCCAGTTTGAAATGGGGGTAACTGATTTGTCTCTCGTTGTTTATCGTGTCAGTAGGTTAAGGTTGAGCACCAACTACCTTCGGGTTTGCTTCCCCCATTAAGATTCCCCTTTAGAAATGGGAGCGGGTGACTATGGACTTTGTTAGTGGATTGCCTTTGAAACCCACTAAGAAGATTCTTATTTGGGTCATTGTGGATCATTTGACCAAGTCTGCTTACTTTATTCTAGTCAAGACTGACTATTCTCTGTAGAAATTGGATAAATTGTACATTTTCGAGATTGTTAGACTTCATGGGGTTTCGGTCTTGATTATCTTTTATAGGGATCCACGTTTCAGTTTTGAATTTTGGAAGAAACTTCATAGGGCTCTAGGTACTTGGTTGGACTTTAGTACTGCATTCCATCCTTAGACTGATGGGCAATTTGAGAGAATGATTCAAGTTCAAGAGGACATGTCATAGAATTGTCTAATCAATTTCTGAGGTTGGGAGGAGTTTTTGCCAGTAGTTGAGTTCGCTTATAACAATAGCTTCCAGTTTTGTATTTAGATGGCACCTTACTAAGCTCTGTATGGTCGTAAGTGTTGTACCCTTTTGTGTTGCACTGAGTTCGGTAAGAGGCAATTTTGGGTTTTGAGTTGGTTTCTCAGACCGAGGATAAGGTTAGACTAATTCATTATTGTCTTAAGGCAACTTCTGATAAACAGAAGTCATATTCGGATCTTAAGAAGAGATATTAAGTTTTTTGCAAGTGACCAAGTTTTTTCTTAAGGTATCTCCGTGGAAGAAAGTTTTTCAGTTTGGACATAAGGGTAAGTTGAGCCTTAGGTTCATTAGGTCTTATCAGATTTTGAAACATGTTGGGCCGGTCACTTATCAGTTAGAGCTAACTATGAAGTTAGATCGTATTCATGATGTGTTCTACGTCTCTATGTTGAGGCGACATCAATCTGACCCATGTCATATTGTTTTTGTTGAGGAGATTGAGGTAAGACCGGATTTGACCTTCACGGAAAAGCCAGTTCAAATTCTCGATCGATAGCTTAAGGTTTTAATGAGGAAGACCATTCCTTTGGTTAAGGTTTTGTGGCAGAATCATGGCACAAAGGATGCCACTTGGGTATTTGAGGACTCGGTTCAATAACAATATCCATATCTGTTTGAATTAGGAAGAATTTTGGGGCCGAAATTTCTTTTAGGGGGAGAGTTGTAATGCCCAAAAATTGAATATTTGATTTGCTAAATTTTATCACAATTAAGTACCTACTTTAGTGGATAAGGACCTTGAATGTGTGTTTTGAGGTCATGGGTTTAAATCCCACTTTTGGGAAAATTTAGTTATTTTTGTTCCTAGCCTTATCTCTATGCATTTGGCATAAATATTATTTTTATTCAACTTGTGACAGAATGAGTCTATTGGTTCAGTGGTTGTAACACTGCTAAACCGTATCCATCGCTAGAACAGGGTTACAGAGCATTACCAGAGTTTACAAATCTAATAGAAAAATTTCAAACATTTCATATAATAAAATATTCATGTCAAAAACTAATAAAAATCATACATACTGTCCCTTATACGAGCCCTCGAGGCTCAAATTATCCATTAGAAACAAATCGATACTAAATCGACCGTATGGCCAGGCCGTGTGAGTGAGACACGCTCGTGCCTTAAGGCGTATGGACATTCGAAATAGGGACACACTGTAATGCCCCAGAATTTTTATTTTTATTCTTGCGAAGGTGTGACACAACTATGTATCTGGTTCAATGCTTAGGTGTTCTGGGTGTGTGAGAGGTCCCAAGTTCAAGCCAGGACTTGGGCAAATTTTGGTATTTTTATGACTAAGCCCTATCTTTGGTTAGTAGGATTTTAAGTAAAAGTTGGCAAATAATTAACAGAATGGGCCTGCTGGTCTAGTGGATAAATGGAGTGTTGGTGTGAAGGAGGTCTTGTGTTCAATTCTCTGTGATGGCGTGAAGACAGTATCTTTGCTCCAATTTCTGCTAAGAGTTGTGTTGGGGAAAAATACTAAGTAGTTGTGTTTTAGTGGGTTAATATGGAGTGATTTTAGGAGATAATGGGGGAGAGGTTATTAGAAAATAATCTGATTATCTTTTTGTTGTAGAAAAAAGTAGAGTTTCGGTTATCTCTCCAATTATCCAAGCTTTACTGACGTTTTCTTCTTCTTTTTCCCTCCTCTACCGATTCATTCCCTAGTTACTGCCAAAATTTCCATTTTTTTCCCCTTCTGTTTCTTTCTTTATTTTCCAATTGATTTGGTTGTTCATCGTTGGTTGCGTGTGTTCGGTAAGTAACGGTTTTGTCTATTGTTAATCGTTCTTGGTTAATCTCTGAAAGGGGGATTCCTTTTTGGTGTTTAGGAGTTAATCAAGGGGTGGTGGTTTTGCATCGAAGTTGCGATTGTGCAAAGTCGTGGTTACTCAAGGGAGGTTCTGGAGGCTTAGGAGTACTTATGCATCAGAAACGATACCAGGTGTGTACCCGAAACGCAGAAAATGGGATTTGGCGAGAAGCCGAAATTGCTTAATGTTGAGAAATAAGAGAAATAAGAGAAAATGATGTCAAAAGTTGTAGAGAAAGGAAATAAGGGTGTTATAAACTTGGAAATTAATGTACTAAAATAGTTTTGGACATCAGCAGTAGTCTAACTTTGAAAAATCATCAATGAAATTGTAAGTTATGAGATATAATGAATTTTGTGAGACAAGGTTAGATTGGGTTTGGGTTCCCCTGTTTTGACTTTGGAAAAATCATCAAAATTGTAAAAAAATAATTAGGGGCTTAAATTTATATGTTTAAATCCTTAACGACTCTATTTTCCAGAGAAACAAACAAAAACATCATCCAAATTCCGTACTAAGTGATATATAATTTTTAGGAAGTAAAGGCTAAAGCTGTCAAACAATAAAATTGGGATAGATTTGTAGATTTTACTGTACTTATTTGATAAACTATAAAATTTAAAAATTTTATCGTAGAAAGGTATTTGAGTTTAGTTTCGAAAACATCAAGCGGATCTTAATTTGGAATTCTGTAGCTCAAGATATAAATAATTTAGTGACAATGACTCAAGTAGACAACTTTAAATGAGCATATAAGTAAATAGTGAAAACATATATGAATCTTTAGCTAGCATGGGTTACATTAAAAATGAATCACACGGCAAAGGCCAATTTGGGCCGAGTGGGCCCATTTTTACTGGAATGTTTCTAAGGTTGCACGGGTCGCCCAAGTCGACTGTGAACCTACTGTAAGGCCGATAAGCACTACTTAAACCCCTAAATATATGAAATTGACTGAATGGTATCTGTACTGAGCATGTTAATATCTAAACCGAATATATGTACTGCAATTGCATAATAGCATATCATCCATTGTATGTTGCATTGCATTGGGTTAGGGGTTTTTTTCGGAGGAAGGATACTGAATGGCTTTAAGCCTAATTTACTGGCAGCTTAGCTGCAAACTACTGTTTTGTGCCGCATTTGTTACTACTTGAAGTGTAGGGATGGGTGGGTTGATTATATCCCCACATGGAGTGTAGGGTTAGACGGAGATGGTGTGTAGAGGCTGGATTGGTTGGTTTTTGGTATTGCATAACTGTTACTACTACTGATACTGTGATGGGCTAAGGCCCTACTGCATTTTTGACACTGTGCTGAGATAAGCTAAGGCCCAAACTATCACTGATACTTAAAAGGGCTTAGGCCTAAGACTGTTCAACTGTGCACTGTGAATATTGATTGTTTGTTTCTTTCTATGAGATTACACACTGAGTTTACGTAAACTCACCATTTTTGTATAATGCGCACAGGTAATCCCCAGACTTAGATGGATCGGTGCGACGGAGGACTCAGCGGTGACCATAAAATTTTTGGACTTCATGGTTTTCAATTTACGTTTTATGATTTAATTATTATTGATTATTTGGGTTGTAATTTAAGGACCCTCTGGGACTTTGGTTTTAAATTTTGGGTTTTTATTTATTTATTTTACTTTATGGATTTATACCTACTGGTCATAGGAAATTCAATTTTCAAAAAGTTAAAGTTGTTTCTAAATGCATAATCATTTAGACTGTTTTATTAAAGCTTTCACAATGAGGGATGTTTCAAAACAAATGTTTTAAATGAATAAAGACGCTTTCCTAAGTTCTAACAAAGGTTTACTAAAGATAGTAACAAGGAATGTTTTCAACGTAACAACGAGGTTTCAAAAACACTATCGTGTGACATTGCCAGATACATTCATAACATCTAGGCTGGGTTTGGGGTGTTAAATTTAGTGGTATTAGAGCCGGGCTGCAAAACTCTGCTGTGGGTTATGTGTTTTAAATTTGGTCTTTGAAAAATTGGTTTTTAAATGATTTGAAGTATTTCTACTTGGTATGTGGTGCACCAAGTCTCCGGCGCCGGTCCGATAAATGTTTTGAAACTGATACATGCTATGATATTCTAAAATTGATATATGTTATGATATTCTAAAACTACTATAGGTAGTATACTGTGAAAACACTTTAAATGGTGTATATTGAGACTGTAGCAAAACTGATAGAGACTGCAATTTACAAAAATCACTCTAAATTACTGAAACTGTTAACATAAAACATCTACTAGTAAATACTAAAACTGAAATTGATGCATAAAAATTTGTAATACAGATAAATCTGAATAGACATGAGCGCACGAGGTATTCGTGGACGTGGTACTCAAGGCCGAGGAAGAGGTCGTAGGGGGGTTTGATCTGAGTCCTCTTCCCTGGGTAATATATCGAATTTGGACACGAGTGAGACTCCAGTGTCACCTGCTACTGAGGCTGAGTCTCATGGTCGCATGGTTGGGGACGACGCATTGTCCCAGGCTATGTTGAGGATATTGGAGAGGGTCGCTGGGCCTAATATTGGATCTGAGGGTCGTGGGTCGATTATGAAATGACTCTAGTTCAATGGAGCTGAGCTCTTTAGGGGTGTCATTTGGGTCACCCCTAATGTGGCTGAGTACTGGATTGAGGCCACGGAGAGGATCATGGAGGAGTTGGATTACATATTCGAGCAGAAATTAAAAGGTGCAATCTCGCTGCTGCGTGATGAGGCTTATCAGTGATGACTTATCGTTAAGGAGGGCACTTAGCTCGAACGTTGACCTGGGAGTTCTTTAAGACCGTATTCCAGGGTAAGTATATGGGAGCTACTTATGTGGACTCCCGTAGGGGGAGTTCCTGAATCTAACACAGGGAGATTGATCAGTGACCGAGTTTGAGGTCGAATTCCTACGATTGAGCGGCTATGTGCGAGGTATGGTGGCGACTGAGTATGAACGTTGTGTTCGCTTTGGGGATGACCTTAGTGATAATTTGAGAGTCCTAATAGCTCCGTAGAGGGAGCGTGATTTTTCTTCACTGATGGAGAAGGCGAAGATCGCTGAGGAGGTTAAGCGCACTGAGTGCCAATTCCACAATAGGGAGAGAGGTAGAAAGAAGAGGGATTCGGAGCACTCGAGTTTTGTGCAGAGGCCTAAGAAAAAGGCGAGAGCTGATGGGCCAGTTAGAGCTGGGCCCCTTGTTACTGCTACTGGATTACAGCCATGTGCCGATTGTGGTAGACGCCATCAGGATGAGTGTTGGAGAAGGACTAGGGTTTGTCTGAGGTGTAGATCATTGGATCATCACATTAGGGAGTGTCCGTTGAGGGCCGATCAGATGTAAGCTCAGGGTACGGGTACTGCACAGCCACAGAGGGTAGCATAGCAGCCACCTAGAGTCCGCGGTCAGGCTAGGGGTGGTAATGGCATGGGTCATGGACAGAGAGTACCACGTAGAGGTGCTGGAAAGACTAAGGCGAGGCAGCTTGCTGTAGTTTATGCTACAGTCACCGAGAGGACAGAGATGCTCTAAATGTCATCACGGGTACGTTTTTTATTTATGATGTGCCTTACACTGCATTGATAGATATAGGATCTACGCATTCCTATGTTGCCTGTTTTATTTCCAAAAACCTAGGGATTCCGGTTGAGAGTACTTCTAGTGAGGTGACTGTGCTGAGCCCACTGGGGCAATCTGTTAGAGTTAACAAACTATACAGGGATGTTCTTTTAGAGGTTCAAGGGACAGTATTTTTGGCTGATTTGATGGAGCTTCCATTTAGGGAGTTCGATATGATATTAAGGATGAACTGGTTGGTCACACATCGTGTCAGTTTGGACTGTACAACTAAGAGGGTCGAATTGATAACTTAGGAGGGCAATGAAGTAGTTGTGATTTGGGAACATTAGAATTACTTGGCTAACGTGATTTCTGCACTGGTAGCTGAGAAACTGGTTCGCAAGGGATGTGAGGGATATTTGGCCTACGTAAGTGTTTCCACTTCTGAGGACTCTACTGTAAAAGACAGCAAAACTATGAGCGATTTTTCGAACGTCTTTCCTGAGGACCTACCAAGTTTACCTCCGAATCGAGAAGTGAAGTTTGGGATTGAGATTTTTCCTAGTACAGCTCCGGTGTCTATCGCTCCCTATCGAATGATACCGAAGGAGCTTACAGAGCTTAAGGCTCAAATTCAAGAGTTATTGGATCGTGGGTTTGTCTGCCCTAGCATGTCCCCGTGGTGAGCATCGGTATTGTTTGTTAAGAAAAAGGATGGATCCATGAGGATGTGTATCGACTACCGACTTCTAAATAAGTTGACTATTAAGAACAAGTATCCACTTCCGAGGATTGATGATTTGTTTGACCAGTTCCGAGGGGCATCTGTGTTCTCTAAAATTGACTTGCATTCTAGGTATCATTAGTTGAGGGTTAAGGAGGCTGATATGCATAAGATGACATTTAGGACTCGTTATTGTCACTACGAGTTCCTAGTGATGCCATTTGGACTGACTAATGCACCGGCAACTTTCATGGATCTAATGAACCGAGTGTTTTAGCCCCTTGGATTAGTTTGTAGTGGTGTTCATCGATGACATATTGGTTTATTCGAGGACTAAGGATGAGCATGATGAGCACCTTAGGATTGTTCTTCAAATTTTGAGGGAAAAACAGCTTTAGGCTAAGTTCAGCAAGTGCGAGTTCTGGTTACGTGAAGTAACATTTCTAGGTCATGTGGTGTTTGCTGAGGGGATTCGAGTCAACCCTCAAAAAATTGAGGCTGTATGGGATTGGAAGCATCCTAAGAATGTGTCTGAGATCTGTAGTTTTTTGGGGCTAGCAGGTTATTACCGATGGTTTGTGGAAGGATTTTCACTGATTGCAGCACCCTTAACTAAGCTGCTATGTAAAGGTGTATTGTTTGACTGGACTACAGTGCAGTAAGAGAGCTTTAAGAAGCTTAAGACTGTACTGACTGAGGCTATTATTTTGGTGCAGCCTAAACCTTGAAAGGAGTTCACGGTTTATAGTGATGCATCACATGTCGGTTTGGGATGTGTGTTGATGTAGGATGATAAGGTGGTTGCATAAGCGTTTCGTCAGCTTAAGGCACACGAGGGATACTATCCGACGTATGATTTAGAGTTGGCCGCTGTAGTCTTTGTATTGAAAATCTGGAGGCATTATCTGTATGGTAAGAAGTGTATCATCTACACTGATCACAAAAGCCTCAAGTATCTCTTTACTCAGAAGAAGCTGAATCTAAGGCAGTGAAGATGGGTTAAGCTACTTAAGGATTACGACTGTACCATTGAGTACCATTCTAGCAAGGCCAATGTGGTGGCTGATGCATTGAGCCGTAAGGCTATGACCGATTTGAGAGTGATGCTCGCTCGACTTAGCTTGTTCGACGATGGGAGTTTGTTGGCTGAGCTTCAAGTCAATCCAACTTGGATCGAGCAGATTAAGGCTAGACATCTAGAGGATGAGTCTTTGGGTCTTCGGTTCCGACAGATTAAGTGTGGTAGCACTACAAACTTTGGGTTGAACTCTGAGGGTGTGTTGTGTTTCCGAGGCCAGATATGAGTGCTGAATGATTTGGACTTGAGACAGTCTATTTTGAGAGAGGCACATAGTAGGCCTTATGCTATGCACCCTGGCGAAAATAAAATGTATCGAGATTTTTGAGAGTTGTATTGGTGGCTAAGGTTGAAGCGAGAGGTTACGAATTTTGTGGCTAGATGCTTGACTTGCCAGCAGGTTAAGGCTGAGCATCAGTTGCCTTCGAGATTGCTACAGGAGATTAATATTCTGCTATGGAAGTGGGAGTGAGTAACGATCGATTTTGTTAGTGGGTTGCCTTTAACACCCACTAAGAAAGATTCAGTGTAGGTCATCGTGGATCGATTGACTAAGTCTGCACACTTCATCTCAGTTAGAACAAATTATTCTTTGCAGAAGCTGGTGAAGCTTTATATTTCTGAGATTGTGAGACTGCATGGGGTATCGATTTCGATCATCTCTGATAGGGATCTTCGTTTCACATCTTAGTTTTGGAAAAAGGTGCATAAGACTATAGGTTCAAGGTTGGACTTTAGTACTGCGTTCCATCCTCAGACCGATGGCCAGTCAGAGAGGGTGATTCAGGTACTGGAGGATATGTTAAGGAGTTGTGCTATTTATTTCTGAGGCAATTGGGAGGATTATCTACCGTTAGTGGAGTTTACCTATAATAATAGCTTTTAGTCTAGCATCCAGATGGCACCTTACGAGGCACTGTATGGTTATAAGTGTCGCACTCCTTTATGTAGGACTGAGTTGGGTGAGCGACATGTTCTGGGTCCTGAGTTGGTCTTGAGACAGAGGATAAGGTTAGATTGATTCAGGATCATTTGAAAGCGGCTTCTGATAGGTAGAAATATTATACAGATTTGAAGAGGCGTGAGATTAAGTATTCTATGGGGGACTTCATTTTTTTCAAGGCCTCAACATGGAAGAAGGTACTAAGGTTTGGTCGTAATGGCAAGTTGAGCCCTAGGTTTATTGGACCTTGCCGTATTCTGAAGCGAGTGGGACCAGCTGCTTATCAGTTGGAGCTACCTCCAGTGTTGGATCGTATCCATGATGTGTTTCATGTCTCTATGTTCAAGTGTTACCGCTCTAACCCTACTCTTATTGTCCCTGTTGAGGAGATTGAGGTTAGGCCAGACTTGACCTTTGAGGAGGAGCCTGTCCAGATTCTAGATCGTGACGTAAAGGTTCTGAGGAGGAAGTCTATTCCATTAGTGTAGGTTCTATGGCGTAGCACTGAGGAGGCCACATGAGAGCCTGAGGATACGATGCGGCAGCAGTATCCTTATTTTTTCTAATCAGGTAAATTTCGAGGCCAAAATCCTGGTTACTCAAGTGAAGTTCTGGAGGCTTAGGAATGGTTACACATCAGATTCGATACCAGGTGTGTACCCAAAATGCAGAAAATGAGATTTGGCGAAAAATTGAAATTGCTTGCTATTGAGAAATAAGAGAAATAAGAGAAAATGATGTGAAAAATTGTAGAGAAAGGAAATAAGGGTGTTATAAACTTGGAAATCAACATTCTGCACTAAAATAGTTTTGGACAGCAGCAGTAGTCTAACTTTGAAAAATCATCAAAAATAGTGGAAATTGAGTTAGAGGTTGAATAAAATACGAAATTAAATTTTATTAAGTCTAGTTTTTCATGGAAGAAACAATGTAAGCAATTAAATTGTAAGTTATAATGAATTTTGTGAGACAAGGTTAGAATGGGTTCGGGTTCCCCTGTTCTGACTTTGGAAAAATTATCAAAACGTGTAAAAAAATAATTAGGGGCTTAAATTTATATGTTTAAATCCTTAACGAGTCTATTTTCAAGAGAAACAAACAGAAACATCATTCGAATTCCGTACTAAGAGATAAATAATTTTTTGTAAGGAAAGGTTGAAGCTTTCAAACAGCAGAATTGGGATAGATTTGAAGATTTTACTGTACTTATTTGGATAAACTATAATAAAAAAGTTTTATGGTAGAAAGGTATTTGAGTCTAGTTTCGAAAACATCAAGCGGATCTTAATTTGGAATTCTGTAGCTCAAGATATATATAATTTAGTGACAATGACTCAAGTAGACAGCTTTGAATGAGCATATAAGTAAAAAGTGAAAACATATATGAATATTTAAGCCTAATTTACTGGCAGCCCAGTTGCAAGCTACTGTTTTGAGCCGCACTCGGTACTACTTGGAGTGTAAGGATGGGTGGGTTGATTATATCCCCACATAGAGTGTAGGGTTGGACGGAGATAGTGCGTAGAGGCTGGATGGGTAGGATTTTGCTATTGCATAACTGTTACTGCTACTGATACTGTGATGGGCTAAGGCCTAAACTGTCACTAATACTGAAAAGGACTTAGGCCTAAGACTGTTCAACTGTGCACTGTGAATACTGATTGTTTGTTTGTTTCTGCAGGATTACACATGAGTTTACGTAAACTCACCCTTTTTGTGTAATGTGCACAGGTAATCTCCAGACTTAGACGAACCGGTACGACGGAGGACTCAGCGGTGACCACAAAAATGTTTGGACTTCATGGTTTTCAATTTACGTTTTATGATTTAATTATTATTGATTATTTAGGTTGTAATTTAAGGACCCTCTGGGACTTTGGTTTTAAATTTTGGGTTTTTATTTATTTTTTACTTTATGGATTTATTCCTGCTGGTCGTAGGAAATTCGGTTTTCAAAAAGTTAAAGTAGTTTCTAAAGGCATGATCACTTAGACTGTTTTATTAAAGCTTCTACAATGAGGGATGTTTCAAAAAAATGTTTTAAATGAATAAAGACGACTTCCTAAGTTCTAACAAAAGTTTACTAAAGATAATAACATAGAATGTTTTCAACGTAATAATGAGGTTTCAAAAACACTATCGTGAGATATTGCTAGATATGACCATAACGTCTAGGCTGGGTTTGGGGTGTTACACACACGTTCGTGTCCCAGCCCGTGTAAGTCACTAGCTTGGGTCACACAAGTAAGCCACACGCTCGTGTGCTGGGCCGTGTGAGCATACTGACTTGTACCCTTAAGAAGCTACAGGGGACACACGGCCGTGTCACTTGGTCATGTGTCACACACGGCTGAGACACATGCCCGTGTCTTTGCCTGTGTGGGCAAAAATAGGCCATTTTCCAAGCCACATTTCTCACCCAATTTGGCACCGACCTAAACTCAATATTATGCACATCAACAAGCCATAACAAGGAATCCAAAACAAGCCAAAATCAAGTCTTAAACATGTAATATTTCATATACAACTAATATCCCCTTAGGCACCTCAAATGATAATATTCAAACATGTATTTTCATATATATAATTTAACCAAATAAACCATCAATTCACCAAGCTAATTTGCATCCTTTCATACCAATTCTTTTATCTACCAAAACATACCATTTGATACTAAAATGCATTTCAAATACTAACATATTTAGACATATATATACCTTACATATCCAGGTACCAATTCATCACCAATTCTTCACATCACAAACACATGTACAAAATGCACATTTAGCTAACATTTACCTTTCATCATTATATCACAAATCAAGCCACACACCAAACATGATAAGGCCATTTATATATACACATAGCAAAATATACCAAAACACAAGCCAAAGCATATGGCCACAACCACAACATCACACAAAGGCCAACATTAGCCAAAATAACCTATACATGTCATTATAACCAAAATGTAACCAACTAAAGTACCAAAAGAGCCGATGGATAGTGTGATATAGCTTCGACAAGCTTCCCACTCGAATGAGCTTCTGAATCACTATAAAACACGGAATATAACACAGAGTAAGCATTTAAGCTTAGTAAGTTCGTATAACTTAGAATTTAACTTACAATTTTAAATCAAAATTAAGGTAAGCTAACATAACATATCCCAACCAATTTAGCGCAAAGCCTAAACACATGTTCATCAATATATTAGCCACGTAAATCATATATAAAATCCAATACACATGGATGAATTCAACAAGTAATCACATTTCATATACATGAATTATTCATTTCAGATATCAATGTATCATGTAACATCACTTTCATGTATTTCATGTAAATACCTATAATAGTTCATATCGAACTCATATAATCTCGTAATAGAACTGTGCTAGTTGAACCATTTAGAATATCGTTGGATACGCGGTAGTACACACGAGGTGTACTGAATTGTAATCTGTCAATTCCTGTACATGTATGCTCATATGAGCTATGAATTGGTATGCTCATACAAGCTGTAATTGGTAAGCTCCTTTGAGTTAAATAACAATAAGCTCATGCGAGCTGAGTATCGGTAAGCTCATATGAGTAGAAATCGATAACCCTAATGACATCTCATTTGCATTCTACGAATTCCTAAGGTTTAAATAGGGCTCGATAGTCGTACGTCGTCAGATATGAGATCGATATTCATTCATTAAAATTACACAATTTACAAACATATCATTCAATTTAAAACATATAAGTGTACAATTTAATTACACAAACTTACCTCGACGATTGTACGTAGATACGGAGGTGACTAATCCAAGACTTTCTCTTTCCTCGATCTAACTCTATGTGAGGTCTGACAGGATCTATACGAATGAATTTAACCCAATTCAATATAATTCACATTCAATTTAGTCCAATTCTTTTGCAATTTAGTCCCCAGGCTCGAAAAATGAAATTCATACAATTTAATCCTTACCCAAGCCTAGCCAATTTTTACACATATTAATAGTAGCCCATATATTTCATAAATTTACAAATTTACCACCTAATATTTTCTAGTTTTGAACTTAGTTCCTATTTGATAATTTCACTAAAAATTCCTTCACAAAACTTGTTTATCTAACAACAACCATTCATTTCCAATCATCAAACTTCAAAGCTCACATATATTTATCAATGGCAAAACCCTAATAGTTTAACAGTTTCACAAATTAGTCCCCAGGCTAGCTAGATTAAGCTACAACGATCCCAAAAATATACAAATCTTAAAAAACGGGACAAAAATGCATATCTAATTGAAGGACTAAAGATGGCCAACTATTAAGGATGAAAATGGCTTCTTTTCCTCTTGAAAATCGGTGGAATAAGATGGAGAAAGATAATAGCAAATTTAATTTTACTTTAACTTATCATTTATCAATTAATTACTTAATTAACCTTTAAAATTAATTCAAATTACAAAATTGCAAAGCCATTATCATCCACTAACATACTAATAGGCTAATTACGATATAGGAACCTCTAATTTAAAGTTCCATAACTATTTAATACCTTTAACTATTAGAACTCAACTTTTGCACTTTAAGCGATTTAGTCCTTTTTATCAAATTGAACATGTAAACGGTAGAATTTCTTAACAAAATTTTTATACGGTATTTCAATCATGTTGTAAACCATAAAATAATAACAAAATATATTTTTTGACCTCAAATTTGTGGTCTCAAACCACTATTCTGATTTTAGTAAAAACGGGCTATTATAGTGGTAAGGTGTTAGCTTACCATTTAGTCTTGTATTCGAATCATTACACAAGAAAATTGGTAATATTTTGGCTATTTTCATTTGAGCCGACCATGTAGTGGTTGTGGTTTAATCAAATTTTGTTTTTGGTGAATCTAATAAGATATCAGGATGTTAGGGCAGTTTAGATATTATTTTATTTTATTTTTGAAATTAAAAAAAATTCTAAAAATCTATCCTCACATTGCCCATTCCCTCTTATCCCCTATTTTGTTCACTTTCTTTCTCTCCCTTTTCACGTGGATTATAACAAAGGAAGGTCTTCAACTTTCTTGCTTTTCTTTTCTTGATTTTGTATCCCTAATTTCTTTAGGTTCTTGATTGGTTGTTCTTGTAATACTATTACGGTGGTGGGTGTTGATTGAATTGTTGATCACTCGGTCCTTGTGTAATTGCTATCGATATTTGTTTCTTCTGTTACTAAAGTTATTTTCCTTTTATTATTTATCTTTGGCTAAGTTGGGGTTTAAGTTTCGCATTTTTTGTTATTAATCTTTTGGATTATCTAGGTGAAGATCGCAGAATGATTAATCCACTAGAGGATTAAGGCTTGTAAAGGTGTTGTTTACGTCCAAGGGTAAGAGATTTTTGCCAATTTTGAATAGTTGTGGCTGTTTTAGGTTAGTCATTTTGGGGGTTAGACTGGTATTCTAACTGTCGGCTAATTTTTTAAGTTTATGATGTTTCTAACTGCTGGTACACTCATTTTTGGAACCGACATCAGAAAACTTCCAAGTGTGTAACGAAAACCCGAGAAAATAGCGAACGAAAAAAGTTAAAATTTAGGATTTTTGATACCATATGTTTGTGTGCCTTGCCATGTGCAACACACAGCTATCTATCAGGCATGTGGGCCATATAGGCTGGCCAAGTAGGCCATGTGGGCTCAAATTGTAAATTTTTTCCTTAGGGTAGTATTTATCGTATAAGTCAAATGTAGGCCTTCCATAAGGTCAATATGTTACAAATTAGGCTATAAATCATGATTTCTGATGTTCTGTTAGCATTAAATATGATTTATGTACGTATGGTTTATAAGTTGTAAGCTAAGTATGATATGTTATTTGCAAAGCATGATCTGAATCTGCTATAAAAAGCATATATGTCATATACATTTCTGATATCTATTAGTTCTGCATGATCATCGAGGTGGGAAATATGTTTATGGAGGAAGTGTGGGTAGTTTAATCTATCTGTCGTATTTGGTGGCTTAGCCTATATATATCTATTTTTGGCAAAGTACCGCCTAATGATCTGATAGCTAGATTGCAAATATTCTTGAAAGTGACATACAATCACTTAATGGTGCGTACGGCTAAATGGGTATTTAATAACCTATATGGTGTGTAAGAATGGTTAGAGATGGTGTGTAACAGATAGGGGTAGGATTTTAATATGTATCTGATATGTTCTGATTCTATTTCTATTTATGGAAAATGTCTAGTTGATATCTGAAAGCATGTCTGAAATCATGTCTGTTGATTTTTTTAATATATGTTACACATTTAGCTTGTAAGCTTATTCTCGATTTGTTTGATTCTCAGGTAATCTTCAGGCTTAGACGGGTCGGTGTGATGGAAGCTCAGTTATGTATTACTGATGCGTATGTTTGATTTATTCGTATTTAATCCGATTGCTCATGGACTATTTTTGGACTATTCTTAAAGTTTGGATTTTATATTCCATTTTTAAATGTTTAAACGTTTTATTGATGATATATAATTTATTTGCAAAACATTGGATTTTCAATAACAAATTGGATTTTCCAAAATTGGACTTGTTAAGAATTCTGCTACAAACATAAGTATTATTTTATAAGCATTTTATAAGTATTATTTAAACAAAGATATTTTTACTTAAGATAAATCAGAATTGTTTTAACAAAAGCTTACTTTATTTCTACATGCCCAAATGACTGTTGAACTTTCAAAGTGAATTTTGGTAACTTCTGCAGATCCAGCCGTAACGTCTAGGTCGGGTTTGGGGTGTTATGATAGCACTAGAAAGAACATAAGTTTTCCTCCTTACTTATTGGTTAAATTGTTCCCATTTAGTTATCTTTATCATATATTTTAGCATTTTCAGTTTAGTAAATTGCATTTTATAACACAGTGAATCCTAGCCTATTGTATCCTTAACTTTGCTATCTTCTTTTGCATTAATGTCTCTGCATGAGTTAATTTAAGATTGTATCCAGAATTGTCATCGTACCTGACTGCTTTCCAGATAAGAACTAAAAATGCATGAGCTGTCCAGTCTGGTATAACCAACCTGGACATACAAGGACAGAATAATTTTGAGGAAATGACTTCTGTACTGTTGGAGGACATAAAAGATTGACGTGAGAAGAAAACAAGTGAGCTATTTGTTGGCCATCGTCTTCTTAATCATACCTTAAAGCTTGCGGCTATGACAGCTTAAGCCTCTCACGAGTGAGCCAACGTGGAAATTGATACAGACTAGCTTCTGACGAGGAGACCTAAGTGCAAGACAAGAGGGAATAGAGAGATTGGTCGAGTTGTCTAGGAATAGTATTCTCCACTCGATTCTTTCTTATTTCTTCCTAAATGCTGGTGATTATTTCTTATTTGTTTGTATGGAAGTATATATGAATTCCTGGTTAAATGTTATCTTATTTAATCGTGCTTTTATTGTTTAATCTTGGGGTTTGAATGTTTCTTAACATGAAACTATTATTGCAGTCACTGACACTGGAAAGTATAATGATAGTTCAAGCGAACAAGCATTAGAACAAAAGTTGAGTGAGGATTAGATGAATATAGTCTACTTGTTCTTAATAGTGCCATATTGCTGTCATCGAAAGGTGGGGTTAATGTGCATGTTTAAGTCTCAGATTAAATAGAAGAGTGCCGTTTGGTAAGATATACATTAAAATTTATTGCTGCGACAATCACCTATCCTTTTATACCTTGTGAGCACTTAGTATTCTACTGGAAATTCATGTTGGGGATCCCAGTTTATCATTATTATATTATATTTTATTGTTTTCAAGTTATTGCATCGACTACTATTCTCACAATTTATCTCATTTCTATCTAGTTATTGTACCAACATTAATAGACAAAAGCAACCATCCCTATGGGGTCGATATCCGAAAAACTCACATCTGTCTACTATACTTGCATTGACAGTGTACGCTTGCACATTATTGTTGTAACATTAAATAGTCGATCAAGTTTTTGGTGCCATTATCGGGGATGGCATTTGTTTGATGTTTGTTTTGTTTTTATGTGTTTGCACTTTATTTTCCTTATATAATATCCAGTATTCACTAACTGGCTTTCTTTGTTGCTATTTCTTCAACTTCATTTTAGGTGTTTTATGACTCGAAGCAAGTAAGATTTTCTTACCGATTTTGATCCAAAAATTAAAAGGATAGTTCGGAATAGACTTCGAGGACAAAGAAATATGGCTCTACCAGGGAACAATGCAACCATACCCCGACGCAACAGCAAAATGTTAATAACCCATTGTTGCCACAAGATGCTTACATAGAAAATAGGACTATACGAGATTTTGTAGTATCTGTATTAGACGATTTATAAACGGAAGTTGTTAGGCTAGCAATCCAAGTTGGGAATTTTGAACTCAATCAGTAATGTTTAAAATACTGAATTCTGATGAATAATATGCTGGGCCGCCATAGAAAGATGCGAGAGAACATCTTAAATCCTTTTTAATTATCTATGCTTCCTTTAGTCAACAAGGTTTTCCTGATACTGCCTTGAAGATGAAATTATTTTCTTATTCTTTACAGGGAAGAGCCCCTACTTGGTTTTTTAGGCTACCTGCCAGATCAATTACTTCTTGGGATGCACTAGCAACACAGTTTGTTTTGCGATTTAACCTACCAACAATGAATGCTTGTCTTCGAAATGATATTATTTCTTATCATTAGTTGGATGATGAAAATCTTCACACCACATAGGAACGTTATAAATATTTACTTCGACGTTGTCCCATGCACGACATTTAACCAGAAACACAAGTTGAGATTTTTTATAACGGGCTAAATTCACATACAAGGAATCTTGTCGATGCATCAGCCAATGGACCTTTGCTGGATTGTACTTGTAATGATGTTGTGAGAATTCTTACGAGAATTACTCAGAATGATTATCATTGCCCTATCTCCAGGGCTGCATAAGAAAAAACTACTCTAGGAGTTATTGAATTAGATGCAATAACAACACTAAGTACTCAAGTCTCTTCTCTCACAAACATGATTAAAAATATGCAAGGGACTAGTGGCATTGCACCTATACAATTCTCCTAGCAAGTTGATATTCCTACTTTTTGTTGTGAGATTCGTAATGACAACAATAGCTATGAAGATAGTCCACAACATGTTGAGAATGCATGTTATAGTAGTAACATCTGCAACAATTCTTATGGTAACTCTTACAACAACTCTGCATGCAACCAACAGTTTTGGGGAACTCAGACTGCTGGATAAAATGTTGTGAGATTCAGATATGAGAATACACCCACTCAGGGCAATTATAATCCAAGACAAGGGAATTACAATTAACAACAGCAAAACTACAATCCGCACACTCAGATGCATCCACCACAACAGGCCAGACACATCCACACCAAAATCTAATGTAACCACAACACTCTTCAGTACCGAATCAGCATGTTCAAAGAAATCGACAGCAACTGTACATTCAAGCTTCTACATTTAACCCCTTAGCTACTCTTGAGGCGTTAATGCGAGAGCATATTACTCGGACGGAAGCTATCGTACAAGGGAATTCATCTTCCATCGAGCACTGGAAGTATAATTATGACAACTTGCTTCAAATCTGAATACTCGACCACCAGGTTCATTACCTAGTGACACGAAAAATCCTAGTTTAAGGGGGAAAGAACATTGTAAGACTATCACCCTTAAGAGTGCTAAACAAACTAGCGAACCGTTTATAGACCTTATTGTAGCACCTCAAGATACGGATGGAGTGATAACTGGTAAGAAGGTTGAATTTGAAGAGTTTGTCGATGCATCAGATAAAGAAGTTCAACAAATTGTTACTCATATGCCTAACATTTGACCTTTGAAACTGTCGACACAATCAAAGTTGTTGGCGCAGCAGATGTATCTCTACCTTTACCTTTCCCACAAAGATTCAAGAAGAATGAGCATGACAAGCAGTATCAGCAGTTCCTAGACACACTGAAGCAATTGCAGATCAAAATTCTTTTAGTAGATGCTCTGGTACAGATTCCGAGTTATGGGAAATTTATGAAAGACCTCTTGTCCAAGAAGAAGAAGCTCATTGATATTGAAACTATTGCACTTAAAGAAGGCTGTAATGCTATTTTGACAAACAAGTTACCCCCAAATTGAAAGATCCTGGGAGCTTTACCATCCCATGTTCAATTAGAAATCATTATTTGGGCAAGGATTTATGTGACTTGGGAGCTAGCATTAACCTAATGCCACTATCTACTGTTAAAAAGTTGGGAATTGGTCACATGAAATCTATTACAGTGACATTGCAACTAGTCGATCGATTCTTGGCTCAACCTGAAGGGCAAATCAAAGATGTCTTAGTTTGTGTGGATAAATTTGTTTTTCTGGCTAAATTTATCATACTTGACTGCGAGACAGACAAGGAGGTTCCCATAATCTTGGGACGAAGATTTTTAGTCACTGACCGAACTTTTATTGATGTTTACAAGGGTGAACTAACCATGTGACTTAATAATGAACAAGTTACCTTCAGTGTTTTTGAATCTATTCAATGCAAGGACAAAGAAAAATGTCATACTGTTGATGTGCTAGATGATTTAATTCAGGCAGAATTCAATGACCAAAGAGCAGTATTTTCTGAAGAGTTTGTAGTGACATCTGATGCCGACTCCTTAGACGATTGTGACAGCATGGTTGAAGCTAACAATATTGAACTCAAGCATGGATGGCAGATTGAATCCTTAGACTTAGCCAATAGGACAACCCCAATTTTTAAACCACCTATTGTAGAAGCTTCTAATCTAGAATTGAAACCACTACCTCCTTATCTTAAATATGTCTTTCTGGGTGATCATAATACTCTTCCAGTTATTGTCTCCGCAATACTAGATGTAACTCAAGAAGAGAAATTGGTCTATATTCTCAAAAAACATAAACGAGCTATTGCTTGGAGTATTGCCAATATTCAAGTTATTAGCCCTAGTTTTTTGCATGCACAAAATCAAGTTTGAAGATGAAGGTAAGCAAAGGTGGAAATCATTCAGAAATTATCTCTACCAACAAACGTGGAAGGTATTTGTAGTTTTCTTGGACATGCAGGGTTTTACCGAAGGTTTATTAGAGATTTTTCAAAAATTACAAAAGCTTTATGCTCGTTGCTAGAACAGAATAAAAAAATTCTTTTTTGACGATGCATGTCTAAATGCCTTTATTCAGTTAAAAAAATAGCTAGTGAATGCACCCATTGTCTTTGCACCAAATTAGTCTCAAGCTTTTAAAGTTATGTGCGATGCAAGCGACTTTGCTGTGGGTGTGGTTCTAGGACAAAGAAATGGAAAAATAGTTCATGCCATCTATTATGCTAGTAAAACTCTTACAGAGCCTCAATTCAATTGTACCACCACAGAGAAAGAGTTGTTGGATGTAGGCTTTGCTTTTGACAAGTTTCGTTCCTATCTTATCGATGCAAAGGTTACTATATTCACTGATCACTTGGTGTTGAGATATCTTTTTGCGAAAAAGGATGCCAAACTAAGACTAATACGCTGGATATTACTGTTACAAGAATTTAACATCGAAATAAAAGACCGTAAGGGTTTAAAGAATCAAGTTGCAGACCATCTGATTCGATTGGAAGTTGGCAGCGAAGACAGAAACATAATTTAAATTGTCGACGCATTCTCGGATGAGAAGTTATTTACTTAGATGCAACTCTTTGGTATGCAAATTTTGTTAATTATCTAGTATGTGGAAAATTCCCATTGGGTGTCACAAGCCATAAAAAAGAAAGATTTCTTCGTGACATAGTGAAGTATCATTGGACCGAGCCGTATTTATTCAAGGTATGCAACGAAAATCATTCGATGTTGTATTTCGAAATAGGAGATGCTTTCAATCCTAAAACATTGTCAGGATGCTTCTTATGGAGGTCATTTCGGTGGTATGAGAACTACTGCTAAAATTCTCCAATCAGGATTCTACTGGCCGACATTATTCAAAGATGCCCACAAGTTTGTGAATCAATGCGATAGGTTTCAGCACATTGGTTCTATATCCCAATGCAATGAAATGTTGCAGCAGCTAATTATGGAGGTTGAATTATTCAATGTTTTGGGTATGGATTTTATGGGACCATATCTGAGTTCGTTTGGAAATCTTTATATATTAGTAGCTATTAACTACGTCTCGAAGTGGGTTGAAGCTATTACAGTTCCAAAGGATGATGCAATGACAGTGCTAAAATTATTTCACAAACATATACTCACTCGCTTCGACACACAAAAGGCATTGATTAGTGATCAGGTTACACACTTTCATTGCAACCAAGTGGCAACCGCACTAAAGAGATATGGAGTTAATCATCGAATGGCTACTACTTATCATCTGCAAACCAATGGACAATCTAAAGTATCAAATCGACAAATTAAGAACATTCTTGAGAAGGTTGTAAACCCTTCGAGGAAAGATTGGTCTTTCTGATTGGATGACACTTTATGGGTATTGTGGATAGCATACAAAACTTCATTAGGGATGTCACCGTATCAATTGGTTTTAGGGAAAGAATGTCACTTGCTAGTTGAACTGGAACACAAAGTAATGTGAGAAATTAAGCAAGAGAACATTGACTATGAAGCAGTTAGAAACAAAAGACTGTTGGATATCATTAAACTAGAGGAGATTAAGAGAAATGCCTATGAAAATGTTGTCGTTTATAAGGAAAAGACCAAATGATGGCATGACAAGATTATTTTATAGCGACAATTTATCGCGGGTCAACAAGTTTTATTATTCAATTCTTGACTCAAATTGCACCTAGGTAAATTACATTCACATTGTTCTGGACCTTTTGAAGTTGTCGATGTATTTCCTCATGGTGTAGTCACAATTCAAGATATACGTGATGGACACCAGTTTAAAGTAAATAGACATAGGCTAGAACACTATTGTGGCAACAGTGATAAAAAATAGGCAGATACCATTAAATTGGTCGAAGAGTTTTAATTTTTAATTATTACCCCGTGCTTTTAGTTTATTTTATTCATATTTTGTTAATTTCTTTTTCCTTCCCTTCTGCAGAATAATTAGGTACCATTGTTGACATATTGAAATTTTACTTTCAATGCATTCTGTAATTCTGTACTACCATTTATAACTCATCATAATTCAGGGAAATTCAGATTCCACTATTTGATAAAAGATCACTCAGCTGCTTGATCTTTCTGAGCGGGCACAATTTCTATTGGACAAACGATTTCCCCCAACTTTCTATCACTCCACAAAACAACATGCCTATCCATCTTCCTTTTTCACTCACTATAAATCCTCCCCTACTATATCGACTGTAACGCATTCAAGCAACCATTTTTATCTCCTTTCTCTTCTCAAGATCATATCTTTTTAACTTTAAACTGTTTTCCCTTAACAAAAGATGGAAAAAATAGGAGGCTAGGTCACGAAAGCCACCAAATCTATTGAAGAACATGCGTCCTCTACTACCGTAGTTCGTGAATTGTAATCCCCTAGGCTAGTGTAGAAAAAAGAGCCAATAATCTTTTTGAATAAAGCGGCAAAGGAACAATTTCAAGCTAACATATTGAAGTGGAACTTCCACCCCGAACAGGGCATTTCTCTTTCGCAACAACAAGACTTTGGTAAGCAAGTCTACAAAACCATCTCGAAGTTGAAGTGGGAAACTTTTTGCACCCATCCTCGAAGCTATTCTCCTTCACTGGTATGTGAGTTTTATGCTAACTTTATGATCATGAGTTAGAGTTCATTTTTGTTTGAGAAGGCTTAATACCATGGGACGCTAAAAAAATCAATGAGCTGTACAACACCAATGTGGATGTAGACAAACTCTCCAAGTTCATTGAGGACATCAAATGAAAAATGAGACCTGTTGGTGAAAGACTTTTATGTTGAGGAAGCATTGTGGATGGGTTCCCATCAAAAGAATTTTACGATGCACTGTTGGTTCTTGACACTACATAGCAAAATTTGGTTTCATTTTGTCAACTGCAGGTTAAATCCTTTTACTCGTAGCAGCACAATTACCCTCGATAGAATGTGTCTAATACATTCCAACGTCAAGGGCAAAAATATTGATGTCGGTACAATACTCTACCAGAAAATTGTTGACTGAGCTATAAGGCAAACTAGAATATTGGTTTTCCCATCATTGGTGATGTTATTTTGCCAAAAAAAAGGAATCGTGCCCCGTCATGGTGTAAAAGTCTTAGAAAATAAGGGCATGATCAATGAAGCCTTTGTAGAAAGAATGACTCGTGGAAAAGATACATCAATACTGAAAGAGACAGAAAAAAGCAAGATAAAAAGGGCAAAACCAAAGCTGAAAGCCAACAATAAAAGAACAAACCCGATTGCAGAGACATAATTATGGAGCAAAATGAAAGATGTCAAAAAAATGGTCAATTCCATCAACAATAGGCAGATCAGGCTTGTCGCTACAATAGAGGATATGAAAAAATCCCAAAATTTTTTTTATGCTTATACAAAAGTCTGGAACAGTTCTATTATAGCCACATTAAGCAATCTGAGCCCATCCCCACTACCGAAATTCCTAATGTTTCCACCAATCATTTGAAATTATAACCTCTCTTTTGAGGATGATGACTTAGAAGACCGAGACAGATCGATGGCATCCCCTCCCATTGTGCAAGTCTTTGATAATGAAAAGAAAAGGAATTTAGGGACATTGAAGAATGGCTGTGAAAGATTGATAGCTTGTTCGAGGATTGTATTTTTGCTGATCAAGAGGACACTGTTGTTGAGAAGGAAGTTACTGCTGTAGAAGAGGAAATTGTTGCTAAAGAAGAAGAAGTTGTTGAAAATGAAAATAAAAAAGAAGAGGAAGATTATGTTGTGAACATTGTCACTGCACCTGAGTTTATGGGTACAAATATTGATACTTTTGAGCGAGATAGAGTGAGACCGGCAGAAGTTGCTGAGATAACCAATGAAGAGTAATACAATTCATTGGCCATAGTGTTATACACTTGACCACTCCAGGTGCCTCACCTACACAGAAAGCAACCAATAATGCCGGGTAGAGCTGAAAACTAATGAGTAATCCGAGGACCATGTGAAGCCCAAAGAAAAGAAAAGAAAGCGCTCCAAAGATAAAAAAACAAAAGAAGGAGGAGAAGAAAAGAAGGAGGAAGAAACATTGTGTGGCCACATCGATAGCTGAGGATAACTGAGTTAGATTATTCTAAGCTTTAGCTGTAGTATTCATGCATTGCGTGTAGCTGTAAGTTTTATTTTGATAAGTATACATTTTCATTGCATTTTTATTGTCATTACATTTTTATGTTAGTACATTAGGGACAATGCAAACTTTAAGTTTGGGGGAATGCACATGGGGCTTGGAAATGCACCTACATTTTAAAATTTTTTGTGGTAATGAAGCAAGAAAGGTTTGATTAGTTAATGAAAATTATTCGAAAATTTTTGTTACATTCGATACTTAATTCTTGAATCATGTGAGTTATCAATGAATGAGTTGGATAAATTTCATAGAAGGTTGTAGCTTCAATTCTTTGATGAATGGAGTACGTTGCATTAGTAATGGATGACTGCTATCATTCCTTAAATCTTGAATGAATCTACTTTTTACAGCTACTTATATATATATATATAGTTATAAATTAGAGACACTCCAAAGTGGGTGTAGTATGGAATGTTAAAGAGGGAACACTCTAATACAAGCATTAGAAAAATCAATCTGGGCAAAGGCTGTTGTTGCATGAGTGTGTGTCGGCGCAATTACGTACTCCCTGGGGGTTTGTTGCACTCCATCGTTACTTCTCAGGAACAAGGGTATAGGAATGCAATGATATCCCTTATTTCGAAAATGTATATATATAAATAATATATAAATACTTAGTATTGTACAATAAATGCTGTATTGGTAGATAGAACTTAGGGTTTGAAGCATGATGCTAGCATTAATGAAGTTGCAACTTATTCATTCATGCTTATGCATTGTCGATGCGATATTCTTTCATCTGAATGTTATTCATTCATTGGGAATTTAGAGGGTTCAAGTTGCTTGAATGATCAATTGCCTTAGTAAAATTTTTGTAACATTGCTAGTTTTTGTTTTACTTGAGGACAAGTAAAAACTTAAGTTTGGGGGTGTGATAGCACTAGAAAGAACATAGGTTTTCCTCCTTACTTGTTGGTTAAATTTTTCTCAATTAGTTATCCTTAGCATATATTTTAGCATTTTCAGTTTAGTAAATTTCATTTTATAACACAGTGAATCCTAGCCTATTTTTTTCTTAGTTTTGCTATCTTTTATTGCATTAATGTCGCTGTATGAGTTCATTCCAGATTGCGTCTAGAATTGTTGCCGCACCTGATAGCTATCCTGATAAGAACTAAAAATGCGTGAGCTGTCTAATCTGGTATAACTAGCCTGTACGTACAAGGACAGAATAATTTTGAGGAAAGGACACATGTACTGTTGGAGGAGGACATAAAAGGTTCATATGAGAAGAAAAGAAGAGAGCTTTTTCTTGGCCATCATCTTCTCCATCCTACCTTAAAGCTTACGACTGTGGTAGCTTAAGCCTCTCACGGGTGAGCCAATGTGGATATTGATGCAGACTAGCTTTTGATGAGGAGACCTAAGTGCAAGATAAGAGGGATTAGAGAGATTCAGTCGAGTTGTCTAGGAATAGTATTCTCCACTCAATTCTTTCTTATTTCTTCCAAAATGTTGGTGGTTACTCTCTGTTTTCTATTTGTATGGAAGTACATATGAATTCTTGGTTAAATGTTATCTTATTCAGTCATGCTTTTATTATTTAATCTTGGGGTTTGAATGTTTCTTAACATGCAAGTATTATTGCAGTCACTGACACTGGAAAGTGCAGTGACAGTTCGAGCCAACAAGCATTACAACAGAAGTTGAGTGAGGATTAAGGAAGAGTGAGGATTAAGGAATTTAATCCACTTGTTCTTAATAGTGCCATATTTCTATCATCGGATGGTGGGGTTAATGTGCAAGTTTAATACTCAGATTAAAAAGAGGATTGATGCTTGGTAAGATATACATTGAAATTTATTGCTTCGACAATCACCTATCCTTTTATACCTTGTGAGTACTTAGTATTCTGCTAGAAATTCATGTTGGGGATCCTAGTTTATCAGTATCATATTTTATTTTATTGTTTTCAAGTTATTGCATCGACAACTATCCTCACAATTTATCTCGTTTCTATCTAGTTATTGTATCGACATTAATAGACAAAAGACAACCATCCCTGTGGGATCTATATCCTATAGACTCACATCTGTCTACTATACTTGCATCGATAGTGTACACTTGTACATTATTACTGTGACGTTAAAACAGTAGATCATGTTACAATTTACATGAATTTAGAATTTAGTCTATTTCGAGCTATAAGTGTCAAATTCTTTAATTCTACTTAGTTCACAATATATATACAAGTATAAATTCAAATACCATTTGTATATAAAAATAAAAATTGAGTGGTAAGTTACATATGAACTTACTAATAGCAAGATGAATTCGTATTTTTAATATATTTAATTTTTGGCTAATTATCGGATAAAATTCTATTAAATTTGGATTTTTCTTACCAGGAATGAAGTTGGTGTGCTGAATTCAAACTCTTACAAAAAAAAAGGGGATAAATTGGAATAAAAAGCAAAGAGGAGTGCTTGATTGAAAGATTGAAGATTCAAAGATGACTGAATGAAGATTGAAGGGTTGAAGATTTTTTTTAAAGTGGCTAGATAAAGATTGAAGAATTTTTGATATTGTTACAACTCTATAATTAGTTTAAATTCAGTCTCTATTTTAAATTTAATTTTTAAATTTTTAGTGATTTATTAATAATATTTAAGATTATTTAGTGATAATATTTAGGAAAAATCTAGCTAAATTTTAGCACTAAAAGTGTATAAATACCTACTGGCTACAACCAATTGAACACACACTTTGCCTTGGCATTTAATAAATTCTCTCTTTTCATTCTTCCCTTTCCTGCGCCATCTTCATCTTGCTACTGCTATTCTGTTTCATTTTTTTAGTTTCACCCTTTTGGGTTTAATTTCCTTCCAAGGCCCTTCCCTTTTCCATCACCTAAAACTCCACAAATCTATTTTCAAAGCATGATTTACTCCATTATGAACTAAACCATTTTTAGCTTTAGCCCGAAAATTGCTCCAACAAAACAATCGTGAGATACGAACCCACTTAAAAACCCTCTCAATGCAGTATTTTCTATCTCTTTGGTATATGGGATAGTACAAATTCGTCCTTTAAATTTGATTTAGCTTCGATTCAAAAAATGCACATTGAGTTGGAGTTGTTTGGCATACAGTTGGGAAGACGAATAGGTCGTGTTGTGTTTGAATTCCTGCAAAGAAATTGGCGTGTCTAGGTGGAAAAAGCCAGTTGGATTCCATCAAAGGAGATAGAGATCGATTTTTAAATGACTCATGCGGTTGAGGCCGCTGATTCGAGTTGGGCCTTTTAGATCGCAAGGCTGTCGAAATCATAAATTGCGAACACATGTATTCGTAGTTAGAAATTTGGCAAGAGTCAATTTTCAGGTCGTACCGGGATCGACCACATAAGGAAAAATTGGTTGTTGGGACATTGTTGGTCGCTATAACGAGCTTATTACTTGGAAAGGAAGATCTATTTCAAGGATTGATTCAATATTGAAGTACATCGAGACTAATGCTAAGCTTAAAATAATATTTTATTTGTCCATTTATTTTATTTTTATTTTTGTATTTTTGAATCTATTTTTATTTTATTTTTCTTATTTCCTTATTTTATTATCTTAATCAATTTAAACTCCCTGTTTTTATTTTATTTTGAGCTTTACTACAACAGGGTGACCGCGACAGCGATTCTGGTCATGGGAAAAGGCTAAATTAGGTATCTAGTCACTGTGGATTCGACCCTACTGCTCTATATTGCTAGTTCCTATTATTTTTTCATAAGAATTTTTATTTTGTGGTTTCGATGCTCATCAAATTTTGGCACTGTTGCTGGGGACTGGTGAAAATTTCTAATTTTTTGTTTGTTTTCTTTATGACCAGGTCGGAATTAGGGACTCTAGCATTTGAACCAGAAATAGAAAAGTTTGCTTGAACACTTAGAATAGAAGCTATTTGGCGTGGTAAACAACCACAACCCGATTTTGAAGAAGGATTTTACACCAAGATATTTACTCATCCGAAGATTCAGACGATATGGCAGATCAAACTATATGTAAACTTGCGGTTGCACCAAATGAACAACAATCGTTATGCATAACTTATCCGATAGGTGAAACACCGTTCGAGTTAAAGTTGGGATAAATACACTTACTGCCTACTTTCTGCAGTTTGAAAAATGAAAACTCCAATACTCATCTGAAAGAGTTCCACATGATTTGTCTAAGCATGAAACTAGAAGGAGTTACTGAGGATCAAATAAACTATGAACTTTTCCTTTTTCATTAGCTAACTCTACTAGAGAGTTGTTTTATTTACCTCTGGGATCCATTAATACTTGGACTGATATGTCTCGATTGTTTCTTGACAGGTTTTTCCCAATAGCTCGAGTAGTTAAGGAGGAGTATAGTTGGAATACATCAAAAAGAAGCAGAATCACACTATGAATATTGGGAGCGATACAAGAAGTTGTGCGCTAGTTGCCCACAACTTGGCCTATCTGATTAGTTGCTCTTATAGTATTTTTACGAGGGGTTACTCTCAATGGAAATGACGATGATTGATGCTGCTAGTGGAGGGGCTCTTGTGAATATGACTCCCTAAAGAGCTAGGGAATTAATTTCGACAATGGTTACAAATTCTCAATAGTATTGACCACCTGTGGACCCTACAAGAAGGGTTTATGAGCTAAGTACTCCTTCCATAGTAAATTAGATTGATGAACTTACTAATGCGGTTAAAAGTATGCTTGTAGGAAAATCAAACCCAGCTCGGTTATGTGGTTTTACTAGAGGATGCAACAACACAAGTAGATGCCGTTGGGAATTTTCTATGGCCACCTCAAAGATGTTATGATCCATACTTGAACACATACAATGCAGGGTAGAGGGACCACACAAATCTAAACTATGGATCGAATCCTAGATATAATCAGCCATATCAACCAAGACCACCTCCGCCTCAATAGTATCAACCTCTAAAGTCATCTCTTGAAACCATAGTTGTAACGCCCCAGAATTTAGGCATAGAAATATTGGGCTTTGAGTAAGGGAATGGTTAGGAAACTGTGCACAAAAGTATGTCTACTTTAGTGGTTAAGGGTCCTAAGAGGAGTTGGAAAAGTCTTGGGTTCAAACCTGGGCTTTAGCAAAAATTTTGGGTTTAAGTGGATAAAACCCTGGATGCTTGGATGTAGGCCTTTTAAATTATTGTGTTAAAAAAATTATCATAAGAAAGCATGTGGTCTAGTGGTTGTGGCATCATTAAGGTTGCAAGGGAGCCTGGGTTCAAGTCTTGGCTGTTGCAATTTATTTTGGTTTTTCTTTTAAAGGAACTTGGACTTTGGCCTTTAGACCTTTTTATTAATTGAAGATAAAATGTGACACAAAAGAGCTTGTGGCGAGGAGGTAAGTGGCATGTTGAGCTATTGAGGGGGGCTTGGGTTCGAATCTTATTGCAAGCAAAAAGGATATTTATTTTGCTAGTATAAGGCATAAGAAGTTTGAGGTGGTTTCGAACTCTGTAAGGTGAAGTTTGAATTGGTCTTAGATGGAATTGTGGAGCAAATCAAGGAGGAGATTGGGGAGAGAATCAATTTCGAATATGGGAGGTTATTATTATGGAGAGCTATATATCATCTCATTTGTTCCTTGTTCCGGAGAGCGAGATGGGCAAGGTTTTCAAGGTATTCATCGCTTTCTCCAACCTATATTGCTTCCATTCCTAACTGGTGGTGGTCGAGGTTGATCGGCATATTGCCTGGGAACCAAGAGTGCTATGATCATTGATTTACGGAATAAGAGTGTTCAGATCGAAAGGAATCTGCATATCGCTCATGTGGATAGCCGAACCTACAAATTATGGGCGAAACTTTGGAGGCCTCCATGAGCATTTTATGGGCTTAGGCCATAATGGGCCGAAATGGGCTGTATAGGCTCAATGGGCTTGTGGGCCTCACACGGAAGGAATCCATTATTGGTGGCAAATACTAGATTGGGCTATGTAGTTCTCATAGCCGTGGGGAAATCTGGGCTAAACGGGCCGCATGATAGTCTGGACCCACTTGGGCTGGGTAGTGGGCCTTGGGCCTATTTACACTGTTATGACCATTTAGGTTACCTTAGTCGCTCGAGGCAACTGCGGGCCTTCCCAGATGTCTGTATCTGCACCAAAATACCCTCGTAGGGTAGAATGATCGAAATACCCTCATAGGGTAAAATTATCGAAATACCTCGATAGGGTAGAATGACCAAAATACCCTCATAGGGTAAAATGACCGAAATACCCTCGAAGGGTAAAATTACCAAAATACCCTCGAAGGGTAAAATTTTCGTTTTACCCCTAGGAGATGAATGACTATTATGGCCTTATGCTATGTATGACCGTTTTGCTTTATGATATTTATATGACTGTTACAGAGTATGACATATTGCATACGCGTATGATTTATGACATGAGATACTGCATGGGGTTGGGATCTTGTATTAGAGGAAGTGTTGATATGTGAGGTTCGCACGGGTCATATGAGATGACTATGGACCCACCGATGGCTTTTAGCCGATTATGTGATTGCCAGCTCTATTACAATATTGGTTAGTGCCACAACCAGTCCTACATCAGGAGTGTGGGGATGGGTGGGTCGATTAAATCCCCACAGGAGTGTAGGGTTGGACATGAGATGGAGTGTAGGGTTGGTATGGGTATTGATGCATTGCACATACTGATTCTGATATTGAGATGGGCTTAGGCCCCGATATATGTGATATGTGTCATTTGATATGGGCTTAGGCCCAACTGAGGCTGATGGGGGCTAAGGCCCAATTGCCACTGTTACCGTATTAGGCTAAGGCCCACTCTGATATTGTTACTGTTAAGGGCTTACTCCTAGACTGATTATGTTTCTTTAATAAGGGGATTGCACACTAAGTTTTTGTAAACTCACCCCGTTTTTAACCTTTCAGGTAATCCATAGCGTTAGATGGTTCGGAGCTGTGAGGGACTCGAAGGGGTCCACACAACTGCACATGTTTTATTTTGTTTTACTCATTTACTAAAGCACTTAGATTTTGATTCGGGTTGTAGTAAGGCCTCAAATATTCTAGATTTTAAATTTTGGTTTTTATTGATTGCGATTCATATCTGTTAGAAGGAGAACCCAATTTTCTAAAATAATAACTATTTTCAAATGCTATGTTTCCGCAACTCAATTTCTAAATAACACGTTTTCGCAAATCATTTGTTTTAAATTAAGCTTCTGCAACAATAAGGTTTTAAAGGTAACAATGTTTCTTTAATAAACCTCGATTGAAAATGATCAAATGCAAACTGAGGTTTTGTACAAGTTTTAAATGGCAGGAAGTTTGAAATTTCAAGAACGGTTTTCAATGAAAACATGGTTTTTGAAAAACACTTCAATATGACATGCCAGATTCGGGCCTAACTTCTAGGCCAAATTTAGGGTGTTACAATAGTAGAGAGGTTAGCCATTAGCACTGAAAACTTCCAACAAAAGACTGAAGCGCATCTCCTAGAAATGGATCAGCAAATAGGTAAGCTAGCACTCACGGTTAGTCGTTTGGAGAACCAAGGAAAACTACCGTAAAGGATGGAACAAAGTTAGAACTAGTGCCTGACACAAGTCATGACCACGGCGCTGAACAGGAAGAATAAAAAGCTGAACCAGTAGCTCCCACGGAGCTGACACCACATAAACCATTTGTTGTACCTCTCTAGAAGGCTCGCTCAAGTTAAAAAGGAACAAGAGGAAAAAGAAATCCTTGAGACATTCTGGAAGGTAGAAATTGATATTCCTTTACTTGATGCAATTAAACAGGTTCCATGCTATATAAAATTTTTGAAAGAACTGTGCACCAAAAAAAAAGAAACTCCAAGGAAATGAATAGGTAAATATAGGAGAAAATGTTTTTACAGTACTATAAAAGAAAATTCCACCTAAGTGTAAGGACCAAAATATGTTTTCTATATCCTGCAAAATAGGTAATATTGGCATAAAGAAAGCCATGTGTGATTTAGGATCATCTATAAATGTAATGCCTCTATTTTTAAATTGCTAAACACGGGTCTTTTGAAAGAAACAAGGGTGATTATTTAATTGACAAGCAGGTCATGTGTATATCCAGAAGGGGAATTGGAAGATGTCCTCGTAAAGGTAAATTAACTAATTTTTCCTGTAGACTTTTACATCATCGATATGGAGGACGTCCACTCAAAAAATGCTTTCGATATTCTACTCGAGAGACCATTCTTAAGTATCGCACGTACAAAGATTGATGTTCGTAGTGGAACCCTCACTATGGAATTCGACGATGAGGTGGTAAAATTTAATGTTTATGAGACGATGGGCCAACCCAACACAATGTTGAATATTTTTAGTGTTGATATTATTGAACCACTAATGAAATTTCATTTCGAGGCAACTGGGAAGATTATTTGCCGCTAGTAGAGTTTACGTATAATAATAGCTACCAGTCCAGTATTCAAATGGTACCATACGAAGCATTATATGGTTGTAGGTCTCGTACTCCTACCTGTTGGACTGAGTTAGGCGAGTGGCAAGTTCTGGGGCCAGAGTTGGTTTTCGATACCGAAGAGAAGGTAAAACTGATTCGAGATCGATTGAAGGAAGCATCTGATAAGCAGAAGTCTTACGCGAATCTTAAACACCGAGAGATTGAGTATTCTATTACGTTTTTCTTAAGATCTCCCCTTGGAAAAAAATAATGAGGTTTGGCCAGAAGGGTAAGCTTAGCCCTAGGTTTATTGGACCTTACCGTATGCTGAAGCGTATGGGATCGGTCGCCTATCAACTTGAGTTACCTCTAGAATTAGACCGGATTCACGATGTGTTCTACGTCTCTATGTTAAGGCGTTATCGCTCTGATCCTACACACATAGTACCAGTTGAGGAGATCGAGGTTAGGCCATATCTGACCTTCGAGGAGGAACCAGTGCAGATTTTGGACCATGAGGTTAAAGTACTGAGGAAGAAATCTATTCCTCTAGTCAATGTGCTTTGGCGTAATCACAGTTCAGAAGAAGCCACGTGGAAACCCGAAGAGGCGATACGACAACAATACCCTAACCTTTTCTGACCAGGTAAATTTTGAGGTCGAAATTTCGTTAAGGCGGTAGAGTTGTAACGTCCCAAAATTCAATTCTTTAATTTTTGCATGTTTTGTCACAAATTGCTTGTTTGCTTCAGTGGTTAAGTAATTTGGGTGTGTTTGGGAGTGTTTGAGGAGTCTGGGTTCAAGTCTTAGCCTTGACAAAATTTTTAGTTTTCTTTTAAATGAATCTGGACACTGGCACTTAGGCCTTATATATATTCATACTTGTTTTATGACACAAGAGCTTATTGGTCCAGCAGTAGGTGGCGTGTGAAGTATCCTTGAGGTCTGAGGTTCAAGTCTTGTGTTGTGTAAGGTAGTAATTATTTTGCTGCTTGAGCTGTGTAGGTAGTGGTGTTGGACTGAAACACAGTTGTGGAGAGTTTGAATGGATTTTGAATGGAGTGGTTAGGGAAGTTGAGGAGGAAGTGGTGGAGAAAATCAAGAGGGGATAATGGGAGAGTTTTTAGGAGGAAATCCAGGAATTTGATTAAGAGGGGAGAAGTTGTGCCGTTTGGGGAGTTTTGAGTTTAGGGAATTCGGCTGGGGTTAAGTTGTGCCAAAATTAGTCTTAGGCATTTTTGGGTTATCAGTGTTTTGTGTTGTTTTTCTTCTTGGCTTTGTTTTTGGTCAGTTTGGTTTTTTTTCAACTATTGATATTTAGTGTCAAATTGTGGCAAGCTTCTTATCGGGATTGTTCACATTGCTATTTCGTTTTCTCTTTTCCTTTTCTCTCTGCTTGCCGAATGTTCCTCCCTTTTCCCTTTCATTTTGGCTGTTGAATCTTCTTTTCTCTTTTCCCATTTTCATCTCTCTCTTGGCTGAATCTCTTTCTTCTCCACCTCTTACTCTTTGACTGAATATTATCCTCTTCTCTTTCCCTCTTCTCTTCTTTGCTAGCTGAACTTTTTGTCTCTTCTCCTCTTCTTTGTTGATCGGATACTCTTCTTTTACTGCTTGGGATTTCTGTCTTCCATTATTTTCCTTTTTGACTGAGAGCAACCTCTCTATTTTGGGTGTGGTTCAGCCGATTATCACCCTTCTGGTCTATTTCTCTGCCCCGATCTTCTCCTCATTGTTTTGCTATTTTAGTGTTGCAAGTATTGTTGATTATCGGTAAAGTATGAATACTCTTTGCTTTTTGTTCAAAATCGGTTCTCTTCTTTTCTTTTTCATTAAAATTGAATACCCCTCTTGGCCACTGTGATGGCCTAGTTCAGTTTATGAAGATCTGCGTTGTGGTTTAGGTAATCGATGAGTGGGTGATCATTTTTGGTTGGGGTTTTGGAGGAGTTAAGCCACCCTCTATCAATCAAGGTAAGGAGGGTGTTTGGTTTAAGTGTTATTAAGAGGGCATTTTACCCTAGCCGTAATGAACTAACTTTGGGCCATGTTTGATTCTAGGTGGGCGTTCGTGGAGATTTGCACTCTTATCGTGAATAGGTGTGTGATCACACCCTCTCTCAACCGCAAATCGACAAAAGCCGAAAAGCTAAAAAAGACGGCACTGAGACCATATAGGCATGCGAACGCTCGTGTGGTAAATCGAGCCCACGAAACACAGTGTTAGATTGTAGAGGCCTCCATGAGTATTTTCATAAGCTTAGGCCGGAATGGGTCTAAAATGATCGAAATACCCCCGAAAGGTGAAATGACCAAAATACCCTCGAAGGATAAAATGATCGAAATACCCTCGAAGGGTAAAATGACCGAAATACCTTCGAAGGGTAAAATGACTGAAATACCCTTGAAGGGTAAAATGATCGAAATACTCCCGAAGGGTAAAATGATCGAAATACCCCGAAGGGTTAAATGACTAAAATACCCTCGAAAGGTAAAATGACCGAAATACTCTCGAAAGGTAAAATGACCGAAATACCCCCAAAGGGTAAAATGACTGAAATACCCTCGAAGGGTAAAATGACTGAAATACCCTCGAAGGGTAAAATGGCCGAAATACCCCTAAAGGGTAAAATAACTGCTGTACCCCTAAGAGTTGAAATACGTGTAGACTGATTTGCTCTATGATATATATATGACTATTGCTGAGTATGACATACTGCATACACGTATGATTTATGACATGACATACTGCACGAGGTTGAGTTTATGATATAAGGGAAGTATACTATACTGGTGGCTTTGCCACATATACTGTTACTGGCAGCTTTGTTGTATTACTGTTACTGGTAGCATTGCTGCATCACTATTACTGGCAGCTTTGCTGCGATATTAGTGTATTGGCTGGGTGGGTCAATTTTATCCCCATATAGTGTGTTGGTGATACTGAGTGGTGTGTTGGCTGGATTGGGATGGGTTGCATTACTGCATTGTACTGTTACTGTATTGGGCTAAGGCCCACACTGTTACTGTATTGGGCTAAGTCCCACACACTGCAACTGTATTGGGCTAAGGCCCACACTGTACTGCTACTGAATAGGGCTTAGGCCCAGACTATTACTACATATTGTATGCTGATTGTTTGGTAGAGGATTAGACACTGATTTTCGTAAACTCACCCTCTCCTTTTAACTGTGCAGGTAATCCTCAGCCATAGACGATTTGGTGCTGCGAGGGACTCGAAGGTGGCCACACTACTGCTATTTTTACATTTGATTTTATTTTAACTTAGTTTATATATTGGGTTTTGTTTTTGTAATAAGACATTTAAGTTGGTTTAAATTTTTATATATTGGGTTTTGTTTTTGTAATAAGACATTTAAGTTGGTTTAAATTTTTAATTGGGTTTTCCTTGAATATTTTAAACTGCTAGATTAGGAGATGATGAATTTTAAAATAATTATTGGTTTTAAAGACACGAATTTTAAACGTTAGAGTTTTCAAATGCTTCCACTTTTTTAAATCAACTTAATATAATAATAGCAGTTAATAAGGCAAACATTTGGTTAAATGTTCGTTAAACATTACTAAAGAGATTTCCAAACTTAAGAAACAAGTTTTATCAACAAGTCTATATCTTGAGAGACACTTCAATGTGACACACCAGATACGGCCATAACGTCTAGGTCAGGTTTGGGTTGTTACACGCATTCTAAAACTAAAGTCTTGCCTTCTATTTTACAGGCTCCAGAACTAGAACTCAAACCGTTATCGGTATATTTAAGGATTCTGATAAAGAAAAAGCAAACTTAAATAGAGAAGCTCAAAGGCGCCTTGATCCACCGATGATACAGGAATCCAATAAGTGCTTTAAGGAAAATGGGAAAAGGTTGAAACCTTTCTACAAGAACTTTTAAGTGCACATAGTAGAAGAATTAATTCTCGAGGAACCAAACAAATAACACTCAGGTCGTCGAGTTAACGATGTTAAACAAAAGCGCTTTATGGGAGGCAACCCATATTTATCTTTATTTATTTAATTTAATTTTTAATTCTAGTTTAATTTGAGAATTAAATAAAATATTGTTTAATCTATTTTCTCGCGTTATATTTCAGGTACATGAACCACTCAAAGTAATAAAGTCTTTCGACGAAGACGTGATCCGACTACTAGAGAACAAGCAGAGCAACCACCTTCAACTGTAGACAAACAACTTCATCGCGTTGAAGCTCGCCTTGATATAATGGAAGCCAACATCTCAAGCATCCTTACTGTTTTGCAAAGCGGTCACTTCTACCGTCCTCCGGCCCTTTAAATATACACGGGGAGTATACTTTTCTCCACTCTTGTTTTTTTTTACGCATTGGGGGCAATGTGGGCTAAGTAGGAGGTTTGTAGGATCATGACATACTTTCTTTTTGCATGTGTTTTGCTAAGCATAAATTCTTAATTCGTTTCAAAAATAAACCTCTAATTCTTATGTTTAGTGTATTTAAATAAGTGGGTGAATCATGGATAACTATTGCTTGCTTGATCAATGAATATTTTGTAGAATTGAAAATGTTATGCCATAGTCAATATTTCATGAAAATTGTTGGCTCTTTTGTACTTGCCTAATGAAAGTACTCGTTTAAATAAATAAATAAATTTGCTAATAGCTTTGTTAAGAGTGAAGATTCAGAAATGTGACCAAGTTGAGTAACCAGGATGAGATGCTTAGGTTGTCATCTCATTTCGCGTCCAAAGGTTTGGTGATGAGCTGAAGCTTGTAACACTCCACTAATCGAGCTGCATTGAGAAATAAATCAATTAGAGACATATGAAATTGAGTAACCGGGATGAGGTGCTTAGGTTGTCATGATGTTTCGCATCAAAATGTTTGATTATGTCTCGAATTCATTAGAAATAATTAAATAAAAAATGTGTCAGGTTGAGTAACCAAGGTGAGGTGCTTGGGTTGTCATCTCACTTCGCCTCAAAAGACTTGACTGTGTTTAAAAAAATATAAAAAATAAGAAAAGAAATAAAAATAGAAAATGTATATAGATATAAATAAAAGTGTATATTGGGTATGATCGTTTCACATGTTTGATTGAGCCTAAATTTAGTGAAATAATTGGATTTGACATACAGTTCAAGATTTTATAAAATGCTTATTGATTGAGTTTAACAATTGTTTATTTTTTTATTCACCTAATTATTTGCAGTATGCTTGACTAGCAAAGGGGGTTTGATTTTGAAAAGGATTAACAAACTATTTTTAGTGGATATCATGCTTGAGGACAAGCATCGGCTAAGTAGGGGGAGTTTGATAGCAAGATAAATTCATATTTTTAATATATTTATTTTGGCTACTTATCGGATAAAATGTTATTAAATTTGAATATTCTTATCAGGAATGAAGTTGGTGTGCTGAATTCAAACTCTTACAAAAAAAAAAAGGGGCTAAATTGGAACAAAAAGCAAATAGGAGGGCTTAATTGAAAGATTGAAGATTTAAAGATGATTGGATAAAAATTGAAGGGTTGAAGATTTTTTTTACAGTGGTTGGATAAAGGTTGAAGGATTTTTTATATTGTTACAACTTTGTAATTATTTTAAATTTAATCTCTAGTTTAAATTTGATTTTTAAATTTTGAATTATTTAGTGATAATATTTAGAAAAATCTAGCTAAATTTTAGCACTAAAAGTGTGTATAAATACCTACTGGCTACAGCCAATTGAACACACAATTTGATTTGGCATTTAATAAATTCTCTCTTTTCTTTTTCCCTTTTCCTGCCATTTTCATCTTGCTATTTCTATTCTGTTTCATTTTTTTAGTTTCACCCTTTTGGGTTTAATTGCCTTCCAAGGCCCTTCCCCTTTCCATCACTTACAACTCAACAAATCTATTTTCAAAGCATGATTTATTCCATTATTAACTAAATATTTTTTAGCTTTAGCCCAAAAATTGCTCCAACAAAACAATCGTGAGATACGAACCCGCTCAAAAACCCTCTCAACGCAGTATTTTCTATCTCTCTGGTATATGGGATAATACAAATTTGTCCCTTAAAGTTGATTCAGTTTCGATTCAAAAAGTGCTCGTCGGGTTGGAGTTGTTTGATGTATAGTTGGGAAGACGAATTGGCCGTGCTGTGTTCAAATTCTCGTGAAAAAATTGCCATGTCTAGGTGGAAAAATCCAGTTGGATTCCATCATGGGAGATACAGATCGAATTTAAATGACCCACGCGATTGAGGCCGTTGATTTCGAGTTGGGCCTTTCAGATCGCAAGGCTGTCGAAATCATAAATTGCGAACACATGTATCGTAGATAGAAATTTGGCAAGAGTCAGTTTTCAGGTCGTACTGAGATCAACTACATAAGAATCGTTGTCAGTCGGGACGTTCTTGGCCACTATAACGAGCTTATTGCTTGGAAGGGAAGATCTATTTCAAGGATATATTCAAGATTAGAGTACACTGAGGCTAATGCTAAGCTTAAAAAATATTTTATTTATCCATTTATTTTATTTTTATTTTTGCATTTTCGAATCTATCTCCCCATTTTTATTTTTAATTTTATTTTGAGCATTTCTATGCATAGGTTGTGGGACGATTGTGATCGCAACAACGATTCTGGTCACAAAAAAAAGGCGAAATTAGATAGTCAATCCCTATGGATTCGACCCTACTGCTCTATATTGCTAATTACTGTTATTTTGTTGTAGGAATTAATATTTGGTGGTTTCGATGCCTATTTCTTACCTAATCAAAATAACAACCAAATTGAATATTCAAAGACTAATCGACAGTTTTAGCTTTTCCTCGATTATCTCTAGTTTGATCCAATTCTTGATTTATATAATTATTCCATTCAATTCATCAATATACACTATGTCATGACATGCATATAGTTTCAATTGATACACCTAAAGTTTTACATTTTATTCAATTTGTCTCTAAAATTGAAATAAAAGTATCTTTCAATTTTGAGCTTCGATTTAAAATTTTATTACAATTACATCCCTTAGGGACCCTCTACATTCTATTTATACCGAAATTTCACAAAAAAAATTACATTTTATTCACTTAAGTTCCTATATGCAAAAATAATGGTTAAACTTTTCAATCTAGTCCTTTTTCATAATCTAAGCTTAAAATTTATCAATTAAACACCAATTTCTTCAAGAAATTAATAATAGGAACTTTCAAAAACTTTAACAATTTTGTAAATTGATGCATGGGCTAGCTAAGTCAAGCTCTCATGACATCAAAAACATAAAATTTACAAGAAAATGACTTAATTAAGCTTTCCAATTGAAAGGTTAAATATCAAAAGCTTCCTAGGTTTTCTTTCTTTCAATTTTTGACAAGAAGATGGAGAAAAAAAAAAAGGCATCTTTTTGCATTAAAATTAACTTATATAGTTTGAATAATTCATAATTAATTTGATTTAATTAACTTAAGTTTAATTAATTAACCTAATTCATCATTAACCATTTTAAGTGGAACCTTCCATCATATTCCACTAACACATGTTATAAAATGGTTTAATTGTCATTTTAGACATTTGATCAATTGCAAATTAAGTCCTTAAGTCTTTGACCAATTAAAAACCTATAGCTATAGAACTTTTACAATTTAGTCATTGTACCCTAATTAAACAATTAATTCAAAAAAAATCGAACCAAACTTCAATAAACTATTATACCAACTCCGTAAATATTCATATTTAATATTTATGAACCCGGTTTACAGAAATTGGGTTCCAAAATTGCCTTTTTGGCACCAAAAAAATCAAGTTGTTACATTATGGTAACAAAACTATGATTAAGTTAACTAAACTAGACTAACTAATGACTAATTAAGGTATAAATAAGAAAGTTTGTGGAATTTTACCATATTCTCCATTCTCCCCATTATCCACCATAGTTGAGAAATAAGAAAACCTTTAAAAATTTCTTCTTACATTTGACGTTCAAATAGACAAGGTAACTAAGCCCTTGTTTTTCTTGTAATTTTTATAGATTTATGATCATGGAAGCTTGATTTAGCTAGCCCATGTATCAACTTGTTCAAATTTTGAGTTTCTAGCAAGTTGTCATTGTTGATAAATTGATTAATTAGGCTTAGAATTAATAGATATTGAGTTTAGGTCATGATAAGGACTAAAGTGTAAAGTTAGTTGAGCTTGTTTGTTAAATATTAAGGACCAAATTGAATAAATGTAAAAATTATCATGAAATTATGCTAAAAATAGAAAGTATAAGTTCCCTAATGAAAGAATGTGAAATTGGATTTTGATCTGAAGTTAGGAATCGAAAGATATGCTTATCCCGAGTTTAAGGACTAAATTGAATAAAATGAAAAATATGCGTACTTTCAAAAAGGGGGTTAATTAGGATCATGCATGTCATGGCATTTTTTTAAGCCATTGAATGACTATTATGTGTTGATTGGTGTATACATATTTGTATAGAATCAAAATTGGACAAAAATGGAACTTGTAGAGGAAAAGTTAAAATTGTGGAATAGGCCTTGAGAAATATGCTTGTTTTGTGTTTTGTAAGGTAATTGCTTATGGAACTTACTACCTTCCTTGTTTAATAGGTATGCTTGTGTTTATTTTCATTTTATCTATGTTTGAACTTAAGTTGAGATTTTGATGGAAATTAGCATACTTGGCTAGAAAATGCAATTGAATTGAGAAGAATTGGGATAAGTGTTTGATGATATATCTATTGATTGTAACTAGAATAATGATAAAAGATCTTAAAATGTATCATAAAATGTATGTATGATTTATGTTTAGATTCAATCGAAGGAATTCGAAAATTGATATGTGATAGTTACAGGTTATGTGTATGCAAATACGAATGGTTGATGCCTATGTGAACTTAGTAAAAGGACAGGATACAATTGGTATGCCAATAGGTTCATATACGCACTGATGTGGAGATTGTTATATGTTATTAAGGGATCAAACATTTGTTGTGGATTACCGAATACTCATTGTCTTTAAGGAGACCTTGGCGTGGTGGAGGGATGTATTTGAATACGTAAATATCTTTGATTTTTAGCACTTCAGTGCCTTGGTGTGGTGTAGTTTATGCTCAGAGAAGCTATCTTGGTGTGGTGTGGTTCACCCACATGTTTGAGCCCATTTTTCTAGGGTTCCATTAGACAAATTGTTAAAATTTAATCTTGAAATTGGGAAATGAAAATGAACCGAATTCGATAAGATAATATGGTATGTGGTTAAAATTATAATGGTATAAATTAGTAGTTTGATGGTAGTATATGAGATGTAATGAACTTATATAAATTGGTACAATTTGACAATGTTTTTGGGACATGTTATAATGTCTAATACGAGGTAAGTGTTGTAAATTCCATTAGAACTTACTAAGCATTGAATGCTTACCTATTGTTGTATTCCTCTCATGTAGATCCCTAGATTGTAAAACTCTCAAAGTCAAATCAGTGTGGATATCACATTATCATCAAGTTTAGATAAGTATGTTCATTTTGGTACCTAGCATTGTGGCATGTATATAAAGTCCTTTTTTTATGTAAATGGTCATATATAATGTAAATTTTAATGGTTGGATTTGTGTACTAAGGTTTATAAATGACCTAATTATCCCTTGTTTTTGTTCATGAGTCTATTTGAGCACTTGGTTTCAAAGGTTTAATAAGCTTTAATTGCATAAGTTGGCATGATATGATGAATTGATGAAATTGGGATGAACCTTTATTTTGTGATGTTTGCCATTATAGGTCATAAAAATCGTCATACTATGTTGAATGATAGGTTGAAACCAAAAGGAATATGAACTTGTAGTATTCTACCTATAAAGTCACGACACCTCCACATGCTTGTCACGGCACCAGTTTTCAGTGTTGCGATGTCAAGTCACTTTTTTCATTGTTGCGACATTGCACATCTAATATCACGATGCCAACTCAGTAATGTAACGATCTGAAAGTCAATGGTGTTGAAAATTTTGATTTTGGGACCTTGTTTCTATAAATCGAGTTCGTAAATATTAAATTAATATATTTACAGATTTAGTATAAAAGAATATTAAAGTTTGGTCCTTCAATTTTGTCTATTTAATTGTTGAATTCAGGTACAATGACTAAATTGTAAAACTCTTACCGCTGTCGGTTTTTAATTTGCCAAAGGCTTAGGGGCTTAAACAACAATTACACAAAGGAATAAAATAGAAAATATACCTATTTTAAAATATTTTGGCGGACGGTAAGATAAAATTCTTTGAATATTATTAATGTTAAAATTACAATTTAATTTTAATTAAGTATAAAATGAATTCCTTTTTGTCATCTTCCATGATTGAACCTTCAAAGCAAAAGAAAGGAAGACAATATCCCAAGGGTTTTAGGCTTTAGCTATGATTTGGTATGTGCAATTAAGTCCTTTTCTTGTAGTTTTTTTTATGTTTTTTAGATCATGAGAGCTTGATTTCACTAGTTTATATACCAATTTGTAAAAATGTTAATGTTTTAAGAAGTTTTCATTGTTGATTTCTTAAATATTTTGGTGTTAAATTGATAGATTTTAAGCTTAGGTATGAAAAGGGACTAGATTGTAAAATTTAATTGTTAGTTTTGTACAAAAGGAGTAAATTGGATAAAATGTAAAATTGAAGTAGAAATAAGAAATAGGAGGTCTCTAATGAGAAATTGTGAAATCAAATTTTAATTCAAGGGTTTAAATCGAAAGTTATGTTTGTCCCGGGTTTAAGGACTAAGTTGAATAAATTGAAAAGCTTGTATGGATTAGTGTGCGAGTATAATTACTTTGGTATATTGGATATATTGATGGTGTTTTGTGTGTGTGCCGATATAATTACTTTTGTACATTCGAAAATGCACTGTGTGTGTCAGTAAAATTGCTTCGGTATATCTGATAGTGCACTTTGTCACACCTAGATTCTTGAAGTCTTTAGTTGCAAGGTGGATTTGCGGATTTAATTGAAAATTTTTCTAAATTGGTGTTTTCTTTTTTTAATTAAGGTTAATGAGAAGGCTGATTTTGGAAAAGGTTGGGTTGCAACCATAGTCCCGTTAGTATTGAACTAAGTATATAGTAGTGGGAGACATGATAATTAAGGTATTTCCAGGTGGCTGTGAATTGGTTTTGGTGATAAGGGTTGAAAGGACTATATATATTGGAGAAGCATTCTTCTCCATGGATGATTCTTTTGTTTTTCTATTCTTTTTCTTCTCTAGTTTGCCATAGAAAGAGAAAGATTGAAGAATGTTCATGCATGAAGAGGAGAAACTAAGGCTTTAGTCTTAGAAATTTGAAATCTTACATACCGATAAGTTTTCTAATCTCCATACATTAGTAGATTCAAGAAAAAGAAGATAGTTAAGGATTTAAGTAAATTATTGGTTTTGTTCTATTTTGGGGTAAACTGGCATCCTTTACACTCGTAGAAAATATGGTTTTTGTGATAATGAATGGTCTCAGTTGGATTCTAATATGGTTGTTGCGTTGTATTGAAAATGAGGCTCGTGTAGCAAGGGAAAAAGACTTAGAATATGGAATTCACGACGGCGCCCTGGTGAGTTCCAGAACTCATCTAGCAAATGGATGTTTTTGTTCAGTTTGGTGAAGAAACTATGTTTGTTTAAGTGTTAAGTGAATGATGAATTATTTTATAAATGAACTATGAGTATGTTATGGTAAAGTAATCATGTTTGGTGTTTGCAAGCAGTGTGGTATGTAATGCACCAATGATTGTGAGCTAGCCATGTTGAACAAACAAGTTGTTTGATGTAATGCATTATTACGTATTAAAGTGATAATTAGCGGGTAATAATTATGATATTAATGGCATGTTTGGCATGTTATATGTTATATGTTTCATAGCCTTTATTGGCAGATTTTGTGTATGTATGCATGAAAATATATATGGCTTTAAGGGAGGTTCGGTTGGATTGATCTAGGAGGTGCGCACCCGTATATGAGATCCCCTTGTGTAGGGCGTATTAGAGCCCATTATAGGACATTTGAGATCCCCTCAAGGGACGTATGAGAGCCCTTAATGGGACATATGGAAATCCATGGCCATGTCATTACCATTAATGTGGAAGTCCGTCACGACAATCTAATGTGGAAGTCCATCGGAACGATCTTAACTGTGGAAGTCTACCAGGACTATCTAATGCCAAATTTTGTGACGATTATCTAAAATGGGGAAAGTTTGCCAAGACCTTTTCTATAAGGGAAGTTCACCAGAAGTATTGTGTAAATATGATTCCACAATATGTCTGTTTGTAAGAGTTCTCAACCAGGTGATCTATTACTTTGAAAAGGCCATTGTGCCTATGCTAGAAAATAAAATGAGACGGATACATGTTATGATGGTCCATCGGCTCTTTCTTTACAGTTTTATATCTTTCGTAGTTACAGAATTCAATCTAATGGAAGTGAGCAGAATTGTTCAAATATCCAAACCTAATTCTATTGGTCCGCCAAGAATAAGTTCGCTGGTAAACTTTAAGGAAGTCATATTATATAGGAAAGCCTGCCATGGCCATGTTGGGGACAATATAAGAGTATTTCTATATACTATTGGAATGGATGAATGGTTTATTCAATAGAGTCCCTTGTCTAAGATATTGTACGAAACATCGATGTCCAACCATATGGTCGAAAAGGAAGATCCATCCACTAGAAGTTCGTCAGAATAAGCTCTAATTGCGGATGTACTTGAAGAGATCTTATCGAAAAAAAATTAACTCCAAAGGAATCCATAAGGATTAATTCTCCAAGAGACCAATACTAATAAGAGTGCGTCTATGAGATATTATCAGTGGAAGCTACAGATGGGCTAGGTGTCGTACAACCACACATTAAATCTTTGCTTCCAAGTTTTTGTCATTAAACCAATGTCGAAATCATTGAGAGTGAGGTGCCAAATGCAAGTAATCTAACTTGTGTGAGGAAGATATTACCCCTTCATCTGTAATACTAATTGGTTCCACCAATTCTGGAAACTCTCAAACACATGCTGTAGACCCTCCCATAGCTGAGACTACCCTTGAACCAATTCGCCCAAGTAACTAGAAGCTTTTCTTGATTCTTTACCTAACTTAATCCCTTCTAGTAAAACCGAACATCATTTGCCATGGTTGGACATTTTCAAACTGAGATAATACCCCTTCTCTCTTACCATTGTGCAAAAGAATCTGAGTAACAACTTGCCTCAATAAATGAAAGAGGTTTTCCTCTACTCTGCCACTTCAAATCCTTGACGATCCCCACTCTCATTGTTGGCGGGGTCTTCCCAAATTTTCGCGGCTAAATATATGATCATGAGTTGGGCTCTTTAGGAGACATGTAATCAAAATAATGCCAAATTATTGAGCTTTAAAGAGGTTGTGCAATCTGGTGTGCAAACCTTGGCTCAACTATGACAATCCTATGAAAACGCTATTAATCAAAACAAGAAGCTGTAGTCCACCATCAACACTTGGAAAGCAAAATACGAAGATTCCGATGTTGGATCTGATGCCCTAAGTGTATTATTTTTGTCAAGATACACTTGTAATTTTTTTGAACAAATTGGTTAATAAAACAAATTCATTGATTAAATTAATAAATTTTTTATTATTTTCCTCACATGGTTTTTGCACGCAAAGCAAAATAGAAGCAAATGTTGCTTATTAGTTGTCTAATGTTTAACTAATACTAAGCAGTATTATGTGGTTGAATCGTTATATGAAAAGATAGCTTGTATTAGTAGACGAACCTAAACATGTCCTTAGTCTAATTGAAAGTGAGCAAACCAATTGAGTGATTAATATGTCATCTATCAAGTCCAATTGGGGAGATGCCTTATCTTGGGCATCAGAGCAGATGACTCCTAAAAGATAGAGACATGGATGTGACTGACTGGACTGGCAGTATATTGAACAGGACCCAAGTAGAATAGATCAAGAATCTGTTTATAGATTTATTCACTTGTGACATTCATAGTGTGACATACCTAAATCCTAAGTGAATGGCAGACTATGTATGTGTGATTCGTACATTTTGATGTAAGTAAATACCTGAGTTCAAATAGATAAGAAACAGAAAGCTAGTGTGTTGGGAGTACACCTTCTGTAGTGTGTAGCATCATTCACAATAGTGGAATTCATAGCCCAAAACATTGGTAAATGATATCCTCTTATTGGCATTACATGGTTGATGAAAAGTAAACGTGGCCACAGGTCGTCCGTCTTCGTGACGGATGACTTAATCACTATTTGATAGTGATTGACTTTTCATGAAGAAAGATATAATGGTTACCATGAGATAAAATAGGATCATATTAGGAGAACGGATACTATCCCAAAGAGATCAAGGATATCCTATTGGGGTAACACACTAATGACAAGGTCATTGGACGAGAACTAAATAGTTGATTTCGTAATGGTATATCATTAAGGAGAGCTCAGTCATGATACTAGAATGGAATGACTTCGTGACTAAATGAGTTTATAATTAATAGGCAAAAAGTCGAAACTTATTTGAGTTTCAACTTCATATATCCAATTGGTCCCTTCACTAGCTCGTTGAAACCAGAAATGAGTTGCATGTTTGACTAAAAATGAACAGAATGAATAGAAAAAGAGAAATGGGAAACATTTAGGAATGATTATGGTTTTCTCCGAAATGGAGAAATGAAATCATTTTGAAATGAATGTAGGTTTCCAAAAATGAAAATGGAAATTAAAATTAAAATTAAAACTTGCAATCCTATATAGGATTACTTAAACAATGATGAAAGAATAAGTTTATGTTTTTAGACTGTTTTGAAGCCCAAAAATGAAAATAAATCATTCGTTCATAGTGAACATGTTGAGTTGTGACATGTTGAACGAATTTTCTCGAAATTTTACCAGGGGTAAAATCATCAAAATTTTACCAGATGTAAAATTATCAAAATTTTATATGGTTAAAATTGGGGTGAGAGCATTATTTAATATGTAGATATTAAATTCTATTTTGGGAAATAGAAAATTTGAATCGGATTGGATCATATTACAGAGTACTAGGTCAAAAAGGGCCAATAAGTACTCATAATTGGACCCGATGTGAGAAAGGCCCAAAAACCCTCATATAATATGAAGGGGGCAGCAACCCTAATAGAAATACAACGGTGATTTGTTCACCACTCTTTTACTCTATGTAAGATGTTGCTTTTCTATTTAAAATAAACTTCTTCAACTCTACAAGGGTTCTACCTTTTCTTCCTATAAATAAATGGTACTGATAGAGCTATTTACACAACTTTTGATAGATTGTTATTCTGCCAAAAATAGAGAGAATTTATTCTTAACTAATAAACATATTTTTCAAAATAACAATTTTACTGGTTTCTATTAAAGAAGAGAGAATTTTCATTTTCACCCCAAATGGAAAAAAAATTTAGTTCTGTGTTTTCATTCAATTGGTTTAGCCCACACTCGAAGCATTTCATGGTATGACAACAGCGAAGACTATCATTTGGTTGAAAGCCGAAAAACATCAAGGATCTGCTTATCCAAAAATACAAGTACAAATTCTTTATTACTATAAATATCACATACCGAGTCGATTTTCAAAATTTTAATTTTTCGCTCTGCAAGAAAACTTTTTTCAAAAGGAACTTTTCCAACATCTAAAGCGTAAGCCAAACAAATAGAGGAAGATAAAAATCAGCTGAAAGCCCAAGTTTTCTCTTGGAACAAAAAATCTAGGGCTCAAGAACAACGCCATAAAGTAGAGTTGGAATCTCTAAGGCAATCCAGTGAAGAAGCTTTAAGGAAATATCAAAAGAATACCAAGAAAAATCAAACTGCGGCTCTGCCAAAACTGAGGTCCAACCTGGTTCTCCACATTCAAGTGGTTGTGGGTCCTATGAATCTAAGTCAGGTAGATTTTAGCTACCTTTTAAAGATCTCTATTGATTCGTTGAATTTCAATGTTTATAACCCTGAGAGCGAAGACTAGGAAAAATTTCAAAAGAAGTGGAAGCAATCAATTGGCTTTTTCATTCTCACTATGCCCGAAGTAGAGGATAAAGAAAATGACCTGAACAACTCTATTGACTTGGAGAAGGCTTTTGAGGATTGTCCTCAAATAGAAGAGGTCTTTGCTGAAACCACTAACCAACACACTGGGGAAGGGAACTAAAATTTTCTTTTTCTTTTGCCTTTTACCTTTTCTTTTCATTATTTCTGTAATATCTTTCCAATCTTTTTAATAAAACTATCATTTTGTTCTCCCTTTGTCTTTCTTATCACAATATTACAATTATAACAATGTATCCTTCATACCAACAAAAGTTTCAACACACCTAAGAGACTGAGTTAGGTTTGGCGTACTATGCATTCAAGACTGACTCTTACTCAACTACAAGAGGATCGGCTAAATCGAAAGCTCTTATACCAATTTAATTACAACACCCGCAACCCGTCCTGATTTATTGATTCTGGATATTGGATGTTACAACACACAAACACTTAGCATAAATTCATAAACAATTGACATATACTTTTTTTGGCATACTTCATCTTATTTTAATAAAAGTTTTCAAAAGAAATAAAGAGAGTACTCAATGAATTCAACAAACTCTTAAAAAAAACACAAAATCATTACAACTCAAGGATTTGTTCACAATAGACTCTTTAAGGCTTGGTTTACTATACACCCTACTCCTAAGACATTCCCTGTATACATAATATCCTAACTCACCATTTCTCTGGAGCATTCATGGATTGTCCTTCCTGGTGCATTCATTCATACATCAACACCTGAAATAAGAACAAATACTTGTAAGTTTAAGAGAACTAGTGAACTTTAATACAGAATATCTTGGCAAGTACTTTCACAATATTGGAATATGCCTATACACCAGTTTCCATACTTATCATTTTTGTTTTGGGTGGACACTTTCATAACATCGTACTTTCACTTATAGGCCAACTACCATACTTAATGTATCAGCTTTCACTTCACTACTTCGCTGACTTCAGATCTTACTAGACAATATTATATTACCTTTATCCCTTTAGAACAAAAAAAATACTTTTCAAATGAATATCTCTACAAACCCACTTCTTACGAATTTTCTCTTCAAACCAGCACTTAATATTTTTCCCAGAATGATTGTTCATAGATATTAATCCCTGGCGGATACTTACTATCTGAACTCACATTTGGTGGATTCCTATGTGGACTTTGATAATATCAGCCTACCGATCAAACCATATCCTAGTTCAAAACCCAACACATTCTCCCACTGATAATGAACTATCCAAATCATCAGAAGAATTCCACATCTTTATTACAAACACAATAACACCTAAGTTGATAAATAGCTCCGATACCATATAATTCCAGAACGAGACATGATACTGTTCAGATATGGCGGATACCAGATAACTCAAATTTCAACCCAACATATTGGAAATTTTTGGGATAGATGCAAATAATGACTTCTATCCTATTGCATATGCTACTATCAAAACTGAAAACCAAGCATCATGGCTCTGGTTCTTAGAGTTGCTCGCACTAGACTTGGAAATTGTGAGCTCATACTAGATATCTTTCATGTATGATAAACAAAAGGTAAAACTCTATTTTTTTCTATTTAGTTTTACATTGTTTCTATTTAGGGTTTATTGTATGTCAAAGAATTAAATTGTTTTTTTTTTCTATTTGCAGGGACTTTTAGAAGCAATATATATGTTGTTTCCTAATGCAGAAACAAGAAATTGTGTTAGATACTTACATGCCAATTTCAAGAAAGTTGGTTTTTGAACAAATGAATTGAAAGATTTGCTTTGGAAAGCTGCCAAAACAAGCACTCTAAGGGATTTTAAGGATGTCATGGCTGAACTGAAGAATACCAATCAACATGCTTATGATTAGTTGAAGGAAAAGAACCCTACTCACTGGTCACAGTCCCACTTCTCAATTAGGAGCTAGTTTTATCATAAGGGACGTTTTACTTAGAAGTTACTTACCCAAATTTACCTACATACTTAACACTCAACTTTTCATTCAGACAATACTTCATACATATCATTATTGTATATGCAGCATATTTACTAAGCTTCACACACTTACCAGTTATCATTATGCATATCTCTACTTGACATTGTACATGTAAGAGCCAGAATGGAGACTCAACTAAGACTCACCTAAAGTGTAACTTGAAGTTCCAAACTCGAACTAGTAGCAACAATTTCTTAAGGAGCATAAAATCACCATTAAAACCCATTTACATACAAATTGCTAACATCTCAATCGTAGAAAAACCCCATGCAAGGCATTGTATTCACAACCTACTATTCATAAGCTTTTTAACAGTCTCATTCTTTCAAAAACTAAACATGCAAAGCTATTAGACTTACCAGGAGGTGAAACGTCCACTGGTGAACTCAAAAACCATAGCTCCTTCTTAATAAGGAAAAAGAGAACATACAATTTTAGGAAGTAGAACCAGATAATAGTATTTTCCAAAAATAAAAACCACCAGAAGAACTCTTGTCACTATATATATACCCTCAGTTTCTTTTAGTGGAACTTGACAACTGTCAATGGTGACCAAAATTTGTCTCAATAAATGGCCTACAAGATCCTAGAGAAACATAAATGAAAATCTTGCACAAATGATGTTTGACCAGTCAATCTAGTTAGTTCCTAACCAGATCACATTGCAAACCCAATTAGCACAGTGGTCAGGCAACTGGGTGCACTATACATTTGGTAGTAACTCTTAACAAGCTTACTCTTTGCTTGACACATTCTTTTCTTAAATAACAAAATAACCCGATATAAAATCTTTAATTACTTACACGATGGGCACCTTATACCAAATTCTTATTCGCCAAAAACTACAAATGGGTGGACTACACTATGCCAAATAGGTATCTTCACATCTGCACGCCTTCAAATCAGGTCTACCAGATTTAGGGTGTGACAGAAATCTTGCATCCTAGTAAGTTTTCTAATATCTCTGTATTAGCAAAATTAAGAGAAAGAAGGTAGTTAAGGATTTCAATAAATTTTTGGTTCTATTTTTTTTGGGTAAAGTAATAGACAATCATTCAATGGCATTTGCATGCAAAAAAATAATGGTTTTTGTGATAATGAATGGTCTCAGTTGGGTTCTAATATAGTTGTCATCTTGTATTGATCAGGAGACTCATGTAATAGAGGAAAAAAACTTAAAATATGAACTCTTTGTTCAATTTGGTGAATAGACTAAGTGAGTTCAATTTAGTCTAAAAATTCTTATAAATTAGGGTTCATATAGAGATTCAGGTGTGACATGTTACACACTTACGTTCAAACATAATTGATTTGGTTTACCCAATGATGCACTATACATGGCAGTATAATTGTTTCGACTTGTTTGATGAGGCACTGTGTGTGCTAGTATATTTCTTTCAATTTATTTAATAATGCACTACAGTGCCAGATTGGAATGCAGGTTGATTAATTTGTGTATCCATTTTGAAATCTGAGTAAGGTCAATAGGATTATATAAACATGATTTGGCTTGGCTATATGGTAGATTGAAATGAAATATAAATTGTTTTGGTATAATTCTCACATATGAATTGTGATATTCGATAGCATGTGAAAGACCATGCAAATTAGTTGAAAAAAGCCTTAGGAAATTGAGTGTTTACGAGCCAATAGATTCAAAAATGACTGAATTGATGAGATGAATTGAATATGTAAATTGATGAACGTATATATATATAAGTATATGTTTACAAATGGTGATATGAAATGATCAAGTATGGGTGAAGTGAAATATATAGAAAATGGTTAGATATGTGCTAGAAAGTAATATATGAAATAACCAAATTGATCGCTAAGTTTATGTTACAATTTGGTATATTAATTAGTTGAACAATACACTTGAATTACAGAAATGCCATTGAGTTTTATCACTTAGCATGCCATTAATTTTTTCCATGCGAACATTAGGTTCCAAACGAGATCCCAGCATCAATTTCAGCATCCAGTCAACATCTCGGACTTGAAATCTTTGTATAAATCTCTTTTGGCAACTATAAGGCATGTACCTAAGTTGAGTCAAATTTGGTATATAAAGTTATGCATATATGCACTTATGGTTTAATGGTTAATGTTAGAATTTGGTTATATGTATATAGCTTGTAATGGAGTTAAAGGTAGTTTGAAATGGTTGGAAATGTTACAAATATATATGAACTTGGTGGAATAGGTAAGTGTATAATTTATTTAAGTGGCTTACATTAGGTAAATGACTTGTAGGTGTTAAGCTATTGAGTTGCAGGAATTGATGCTATATAGTTGCAAATATTGGCTGGTTAATGTTTGAATGTGTTGAGAAACACGGTTGGAAATTGCAAGTTGACAACCATTAGAAAATTGTAAAAATAGGTTGTCATGTTGTGACGTCGAATGTATGTCTTCGCAAAGAGATTTGAATTCTAGGCCACGATGAGAGAAGGAACCCCCCGCCTTAACGAGGCAAAAACAGCATGTCACACCGCGACAAGGAACTCCTTCACGTTGCAACGTCGAATTTGTACTTTAAATTCTTTACAATTTGGTTCTATTTCTATCCCGAGTTATCTTTAAAGCTTTCGTAGGTACGTATAAGGCTCGGGAATGATGATTTACCACATTATATGTTGATGATAATCATATTTGCATATCAAATAGTATGAGAGTGTGTTTATTTTGGTTGTAGTTGCTCTGGCAACAAATGTGACAAACAGTAACTCGGACTCGACGATCGAGTCAGATATAGGGTGTTACAAGTAAAGTTTGGAAACTTTACATTTTAGTCCTCAAATGATCTCGGATTATCAAAAAAGCTTTCATAAGCTCTTATAAACCCCCGAATAAGATTATATATTATAATATAATGATGTAATGATCATATTGGTCGATATAAAGTGTTGAACCAATAGAAATTATATCATAATTAACTGAATATGTTCCAGCAATGAATGTGTCATCTTGTAACTTAGATCTGAAGATCAAGTCGAGCAAGGGCATACGTTTAAGTTTTCTTCCATGTAAATTTTAAGCCGTAATTAATTATGTTTTTGTGTGGTTTTGGTAAATTTCCTTTTATCACTACCTTGGTGTCTCAAGTCTTTAATTTTAGGATTGTGTGCTCTGGCCCTTTTTGGTTGTTTGATTTTCATATTGATTTTTGAGGATGTTGTGTTGCTTAAGAAAAGGGAATCCTTCTCGATTTCAACATTCATTTTTTTCTATGGTGCTTATGTCTGATGGCGTATTCTCTTAGGGTGTTTAACCAAGTGGCTTCCAAAGTTTTTAAGCTTTTTTCCAAGAATTAGAAAGTGTTTTATGTTGTCTTTTTTGAGAATTTTATTGGGGATAGATGGTGCTTGAATACTTGGTTTTCATAGTTTGATGGATGGTGCATTGGATTCGTGGGGATTCGTTAGTTGTGAGATTTGTTAGGAATCAATTAACAAATAAAATAACGAAGAAATTAAAAAGATAAACACAAATATTTTACGTGGAAAAACCCCCTTCAAAGAGGATAAAAAACCACAGGAAAAGATAATTTATCTAAAACTAAAAAAATGAAAAGTAAAAAAGATGAAGATAAAACTAAACCTCAAAACCCGAAATAAGAACCCTTAAAACGTAAACACAAATTCTCTGAAAGCTTGTAAAAGTTAATACCTAAATGTTTAATGGGTTATTTTTCTAGAGTGGATAATGACCTATTTATAGGATAAATTCGTAGGTTAATCATATTAAAATAACCTACACTAATGCAAGGCATAACTCCACAAATCTCTATCTTGACTCATATTTCCACGATGCCTTCATTTTCAAAGCCTGCCACAGGCTTATCTCGAACTATGCAGGATATTAACTGAGTCGAAGTTGTGCTTAGAAGCTGAAAAACTTCTAATGTTCTACTTGTGCACTATCAAATCAATACTGACCCGAGTACAATTTCCATGAATGTAGTGCCCTATCTTTTCAAAACTTGCATCCCAAAGAGAACCTCTCTTGTACGAAACGATCATACCTTTTTTCCTCCTATGACCAACTTGTCTTTGCTTCAAACAAGTTGACTTCAAATCTTTAATAGAAGAGGGACATCCTGTTTCACTGGTCACAGTTGATCCTTCTAGAACATAAAGATTGTCAATCCTTTTACTGTTCATCAAAACAAGAGCCCCACGGGATACCTTAATAACGTTTGATTTGATATTAATTCTACAACCCTTCGTGTCCAAAATTCCAAAGGAGATAAGATTTTTCTTTAAGTCAGGCAAATGCTTGACATTTGAAAGTGTCTTAATTGTCACAACGTGCATCCTCATCTGGACAGTACCAATACCGATTACCTAACTGGGTGAAACATTTCCCATGTGCACAACTCTACCTTCAAATTTTTGTAAAAAAAAATTCTACCTCCAACTAAACTGTATGTGGAGAACCAGCCCCTATTAGGACACATATGGATGGAACACCTTGAATCCAGGATCTACTCGAACATAAGCTCTTAGCTTTCACTTGTTGACACCAACAAGAAATTATCACCCTTGTCATTGGCCAAATTAGCACCAACTAATTCTTCCTTGTTGCTCTCAGCAACCATTTTATTTTATAGCTTGTAACATTCTGACTTGAAGTGATCTAACTTCTTATAATAGTGACATATCTTCTCTTTCTTCCTTGATGCTACCAAAATCGAGGCTTGCCTATTTGACTTGCTATCTGAACCAAACTCATTGTTGAGTTTATCTTTGCTTAAAAGATAACCCTTCACATCCTCGAATGAGAGATTAACCTGCTATAAATCAAGGTCTCCTTGAAAGACTTGTATGAAGGGGGTAAAGAGTACAATAATAGCATAGCCTGATCTTCATCGTTATTTAAACCTCAACATTTTTTAAATTATTTAAAAGAATTATAAATTAATGGATGTGACCTCTAAGGTGCTCACTTTCGTCCATGCGGAACGTGTATAAATGTTGTTTCAACACCAATCGTTTAGCTAAAGACTTTGTCGTGTAGAGGGCGTCTAACCATTTTCATAAGGTAAATGTCATTTTCTCCATCAAAACCTTCTGCAACACATTATTTGTTAGACATAATTGAATCGTGGATAGAGCCTTTTTATGTAACCTATCTCATTATGACTTATCTATGTCTGGAGGCTTTTTCTCTATAAGGATCATCTCAAGATCATTCTGAATCAGAATTGTCATTATCTGAACTTGCCACAGATTGAAATTTGCAATGCCATCGAACTTGTCAATATCAAACCTTGTTGTTGTCATCTCTGAACGGGTTGATTGTGGAAATCGAATGAGCTCTAATACCAATTTGTTATGGATAAAATCGGTTAAGCAATGAACAAATAAAATAATGAAGAAATTGAAAAGATCAACCACAAATATTTTACGTGGAAAAACCCTCCTAAAAGAAGAAAAAAAAACATGGGAAAAGATAATTTCACTAAAACAGTAAAAATGAAAAGTATAAAAGATAGAGATAAAACTAAACCCCGAAACCCGAAATAATAATCCTCAAAATATAAACACAAAATTCTCTAAAAGCTTGTAAAAGCTAATACCTAAATGTGTAATGGGTTATTTTTCTAAGGTGGAAACAGTTTTATTTATAGGCTAAATTCATAGGTTAAATAATATTACAATAACCTACATTAATTAGAGTTTCAGTGGGAAACTAAAAATAGAGTTTGACTTGGAGAAGAAAAGAGAAAAAAATGTGAGGCATAACTCCACAAGATTCTTAGGATGTTCTTAATTCTACTTTTGGTTGTATTTTGTCGAGTTATCTTTCCCTTCAGGTGCATGGTTGCTACTTTTTGATTTTTTTTATTTGTTGGTTGTTATGTTGTTTAAGGGTGGTTGCATGCCTTGGGGTGTCCTAGTTTGTGAGAGAAGTTTTTAGGTGTGGTATCAGTAATGTTGTTTTGTTTAGGTATTTTTGGTTTGTTTTTTCTTGTAAACTCTTTGAAGGCTTTATTATGTATAAAATAAACTTTTTCCAAGAAAAAAAAAGGTTCATATTTCAATGTTTCTTAAGTATTTGTTTTCTATTGGTTCTATGCTTCCTTAAATTTCCTTATAAAAAAAAAAGCAAAAATCATACTTGATTTAAATGACTAAACCATTAAAAAATGCAAACAAAAAATAATGGTTCCCTAAAAGAAACTTGTGCCTTCAATTATCTATGAAGTTAATAATTCAGAAGTTATATTTTTTTCCTTTTAATTATGGATAAATTAAACCAATAGTTACTCAACTTTGGGGTAGCTAACAAAACAATCACTCAAGTTTCAATTCAGTCATTCAACTTTCAAAAAATAACAAATCAGCCACATATTAACATTTTCCGTTACTATCTTAACGGGACCGCTGATCTGGCCAGTTAACTTGTCACGTTGGTGAAGTAGTGGAAGGGTTAAGGTTTGATACGAGTTTAGGCAAAATTTTTGAATAGGTGGGTTGGTTTAGAGTAAAAAAACAAAAATTGATTTTGATTAAGGGAGGAGGAAAAGAAAATCGATTCGAAAAAAATTAACACGATTTTGGGTTAGAAATTGATTCGAGAATAGATTAACAAGGTTGGTTTAGGGTTAGAAAATTAATTCAAAAATTGATTAATAGGTTTAGGGTTAGAAATTGATTGGTATTTTTCATTTGGGGGAAAAGAAGATAAAAAGGGAAAGTTATCAGTGTTTTTGGTTTTTAGCGACAATGGTCAATAGAAAAGAAGCTATTAATGTTGTTACATCCACTGTAATTGGTAAGTTTCTCTATTTGGTTTTTGCTTTTTTGGATTTAAGGTTATTTTGATTTAGGGTTGTTTAGATTTAAAATTTGAAAAATGTTGCATTCACATAGGGTTTATACCAGATTTTGGTTTCATTTGTTATTAACGTGCATGATAGCTTTTGATTTCATTTGTTATTCACATGGGGTTTAGGGTCTAGTTATTAAAGTGAATGGCAAATACTTTGTATGGTCTACCATTGCCTCGATTTAGGGTTAAAGTGTTTGGTTATTGTCTGTCATGTGCATGACAGAAGTGGATGTGTTTGTATTAAATTATTTTTGTATTGGTTATTGTTTTTCACGTTGTATTAAATTGTTTGGTCATTGCCTATGTTGTATTAAATTGTTTGGTTGTTGCCTACCTTTATTGATGTTAAATTTATTTGGTAGGTTTAATTGATGATAATTTTAATAAGACTGAAGAATAAATGTCTAATTTTGATGTGTCTGATAGTGATGTGTCTGTTAGTGATGTGTCTAATAGGATTAGGGTTAATCTAGATGGTTTAAACATGGATGATATAAAAGTAGGGGAACTGTGTGATAGTGATGATTCTAGGAGGTTAAATAATATACATGAATTTGACTCAAATGGCCAAAATTGGTCTGAGTTCAACCCAGAAAATGACATGAGTAATCCTAAACTTTAGGTTGGAATGTTATTTAAGTCCAAAGACAATCTAAAAGAAGCTGCCAAGCAGTATGATAGGCTGAATAGTTATTTTATTAAGCTCCCAAAAAATGATCTAAAGAGGTTAAAGATAGTTTGTAGTTCAAAATTTTCTTGGTACATATGGGCCTCTAGACTAAACCCTAATGACCCTACTGACTAGACTTGGCAAAATAGGAGTTCAAACCCTAACCATACTTGCTCTAAGGTTTATAAAAATAAGATTGTAACCTCAACTTGGATTGGTAACATTATAAAGAAAATTTCATTACTGATTTTATTATTCTTTGACATCATTGCAACAAGATGTCAAAAGAGATTTCCTTTGACTTGTCTCACTAGCCAAATGTAGGAGGGCTAAACTTAGGGAATTGGAATTAATTGAAGGAACTCATAAGGCTCAATATGAGAAGATTTATGAGTATTTTTTAGAGGTTAGGACTCAAAAGGAGGGAACAACAATAATCGGTTATCTGGATAATAGGTTGTTTCAAAGGATGTATGTTTTTCTGCAGGCATGCAAAAATGGCTATAGGGATGGTTGTAGAAGGATAATAGGTTTAAGTGGATGTTTCTTGAAGGGCTACTTTGGTGGCTACCTATTGGTAATTGCTGGGATATATGCAAAAAATGACATCTATCCTATTGCATATGCTACTATCGAAAGTGAAAACCAAGCATCATGGCTCTGGTTCTTGGAGTTGCTTGCACTAGACTTGGAAATTGTGAGCTCATACTAGATATCTTTCATGTATGATAAACAAAAGGTAAAACTCTATTTTTTCTATTTTTTATGTTGTTTTTGTTTAGGGTTTATTATATGTCAAAGAATTAAATTGTTTTTTTTTCTATTTTCAAGGACTTTTAGAAGCAATATCTATGTTGTTTCCTAATGCAGAAACAGGAAATTGTGTTAGAAACCTACATGCCAATTTCAAGAAGGTTGGTTTTTGAACAAATGAATTGAAAGATTTGCTTTGGAAAGCTGCCAGAACAAGCACTCTAAGGGATTTTAAGGATGTCATGGCTGAACTAAAGAATACCAATCAACATGCTTATGATTAGTTGAAGGAAAAGAACCCTACTCACTGGTCACGGTCCCACTTCTCAATTAGAAGCTAGTCTGACATGTTGGTGAATAATCCTTTTGAATGCTTTAACAAGGTAAACCCCTATTTTTTATGCTACTTATTAATCATTAAAGGAATCTTGTTTCCAAATATCAAGAAAAAGTTGGATGTAAATATCAAAGATTCACTGAGGTAAATAGATAATTTTTTAATATATTGATGCATTTATTCTACCTTCTGTATGATTGTTGGTGGGGCTGATCACATGCTGTTGGACCAATACATGTATGTTTTTATTCTGCCATTTTTTTAATATGTTTATGCCTTGTGTATGATTTTTTTAATACTTCTTTAATGACTATTTTTAGGTGTGTTCCATCACATGCTGGTGAGGACAAGTATCAAGTTGAATGTGGTCCAAGCAGTCAGCATATGGTAGACCTAGTTGAGAATTCCTCCTCTTGCAGGAAATGGGATCTCACGAGCATCTCTTACATGCATGCAGTGGCTATCATTCATGTCACACTCAAAATAGGGTCTAAGAGTTTTAGGGGTAAATTATGAATTTTAGCCCTAGAGAGTTAAGAATTTTGCAACATGGTTTATAAATAATGTTTTCTACTATGGTTTTTAGAAAATTAAATCAATTTTCTAAAATTAGTTTTAAATACCTTTAATTTTGAAATTTAAACTAATTTGTAAAATAGTCAAAATTGTGAGCTTTTAAGAGGCAATTAAACCAAATTTTAAAAATCACCCTAATACTATCCCCCACCTATAAATCTCACATTAGTCTTCTTCCCCTTTTATTGTTGTTGATGTCCCTTGCTTCTTTAAGCCTTTTACAATCAATTTTGATTCATAAACTCTATTCCTTTGATTTCTATCATCCTCCTAGTTATAAACCTCCATTGCAACCAAGAAAAAAAATACCAAAAACACTATAATTTTCTCCATTGTCAAGATTTTGGATTTTCTGAGTTTTCACTCAAATTCTTGGATTTTCGTCAAATAAGGTAAGAATTAAATTCCTTATAAGTTTCTAATGTTATTTAGTCTTTAAAACTGAATTTTAGCCATTAAATCGTATGTTTTGAATAAAAGCCAAAAATGGGCTTGTTAATGGTGGATTTCAGGATTTTGAGTAAAAACATGGCTTCAAAGCATTTTTCAACTTATTTTGACTGGTTAGAAGGTTTCTAAACTTACTTTGAAGTTTCATTAAATATTTCTTGAGTTTTAATGAATTTTTGGAAAATAGCCATAAAACATGTCAAAAAAGTCGATATTATAAATTAAGATTTTATTGTAGTTTAAAGGTTGAGAATTAGTCGTAGGTGAATAATTAGATGAATGAAACTCATTTTAGGTGAAAAGATTAAGTTTAGATTGAGATATTTGGATTTCGAGTTGGTTAAGTTAAATGTTTCAGCTACATAAGAACATAGCTTAGGCTTATGCTTGTTATTACTTGTGGTGAGTCCTTAGCTGATTTTTTTGAAAGTATTGTTGTTAGAATTGTTGTGTTGAAGCTTTGAATTCGTTAGTACCTTCTACGAGTAGAGATAAAGGCAAGGAAAAGCTAGTTTGAAGTTTCGGCTTTTCGGCGAAAGCATAATCGGTGAGTGTTTAGATTAATTGTTTGTGGACATGATTCAATGCATTATTTGGGAATTTAGCAGTAGCCTAAACTCCTACTCTAAATTCTGAGTGTAAGCTTTCTCATACCTATGCTATCTTATGAACGATGTATGTATGTGTTTGTGAATATGTGAATTGAGATGAGAAAATGTGTACATGTTATGATAACCATTCTGAAAGTGAAAATGTGTACATGTTATGTATATGTTAAATGTTAGTGACAGTGTTTTGCTAAAGATACAAATATGCAATGATACTGCATGGATAATTGGTAAGTGATATATGTTTGATTTCAGATATTTTGGCCTTGTGATCTTGAAACCTTTGGATATAGTTGGCATGCCATAAGATTGTGATTACTCACCTATATGAACAGTGATTTTGGGCGTTGAGGCCTTAGGACATGTTGGAGGGATAAGGGAATGTAAGCTAAGCTCCATTCAACGGGACATGTGAGGGGAAATAAGGAGATTGTTAGCTTTATGCTTCACTTTTGGGACATGTTTGACTCTATGCGACTATGTGGTGTGTTGGAGATCCGTGTATCCGATGAGTGATTATAGAGCTCACTTTTATTTTTCATAGCTCAAGTGCCAAAATTATCTTAAAGTGTATATATATATGTAATGTGATGTATGCCTAAATGAGTATATGGTTGCTATCTAATTTATCTATAAACATGTTTTTGAGTATTCTGATATATGCTTGAATGTTATGTGATTATATGAATATTGTGATATATGATTAAATGTTATGTGATTATATGAGTATTGTGATATATGCTTAAACATTATGTGATTATATGAGTATTGTGATATATACTTGAATGTTATTTGATTATATATGTAATGTGATACATGCTTAAAAGTGAATATGATTACCATGTAAAAGAACTAAAAAAATGATGCACGAGTAACTATATTATGAAACTAAAGTTGGAATTATTGACGTTGTGCTATATGGTTGTTTCGTTAATGTTTGATGAATTGTTTGCATGGTAGTTGTTCTAGGCATTCACTAAGCATGTTAAACTCACGCACTCCTTCTAAACCCTTGTAGAGCAATTAAGTGTCAATGTGAGCGGTGTAGTTCCAAAGGGTGATCCAAGCAAGTCTTTTTCCGTTATTTCATAGGTGTTATTGTTATTTATTTTTGTTTGGAAATAAGGTAATGTGGTATACTTTTCTTAATATTTTCCTTGATATTTTGAATGCTTCCATAAACTATTTGTTCTTAAGTTTATGAGATTCATTTTGTATGATGTTGATTATTGCTCGGACTTACTTTTAATGTTTGAGACTATTATTACAGTCGTTTTGACGTTTATTTGATGATGATATGATAGATTGATGTGTAACAACCCGTTTCACAGTGGTGTCGAAAACAGTGGTTTCAGGGCCACAAATTCAACGAGTGAGTCCGTAAATATTATTATTTACTATTTACAAGTCAAATATTGTATTATATTTTATTTTGATTTTGATATGGTAAATTATATTATTTGAATAAATAACTAAGTTTAAGTGGTGTGTCCCTAAAGTCAAGTGGGTTTAGAAAATGAGATACCGGGACCTCGTTTCCATAAACTGAGCCCGTAAATATTTAATAAATATTTACGGGGTGTTATTAGGGTCATATTTAATTTTGGTTAAGAAAATTTAATGTTTAAATAGTTAATTAATTAAAAAGGACTAAATCATAAAAGATACAAAATTTAAATTCTATATGTTAAAAGGGTTAAATGACTATGATATCTTAAATTAAAGGACTTAGTGGGTGATTATACCACATACATTAGTAGTGGACAATTATGGGCATGTTTTTGTCATTTTATAAGTTAATGACATAAGGGCAAAATGGTATTAAGTGATAAATTATGTTAAACAAAAGACGAAATAGTGTCATCTTCTCCAATTTTTTACCAGCCGAATATATTTTAGGAGAAAGCTTGAAGCTTCGGTTTGCATTCATCGTTGCATGTGAGTGATTTTAGTTTTAGTTTGTAGTTATTTTTATGTTTTTAAGCTAGTTTAAGCTTAATCTAGCCAATTCGGGGGTCAAATTGTAAAACTATTAAATGTTATAAACTATGTCATTGGTGAATTTGATATGTTTTTGAAGTTTTTGGTAGATTTTTAAGCTTGGTTGTTAAATAAACATATTTTGTCAAGTAATTTTAATGATCTTAAGGTTTAGGGAATATTTATGAAAATGGTAAAATTTAAGGAAAATATTGTAAATTGTTGATAAATATGGGCTGTTGTATCATTACATAAAAATCGGCTAGCATGATTTATGGTTACAAATGGTGAAATTGCAAGTTTTATGCAATTTAGTCCTAATTTGCATAAAAGGTAAATTTTCAGGGCAATTTCATAAATTTTCATTCTTAAGGGTTATAAGTTAAATTGATTATTTAAATCCTGGAATGGGGTTAATTGAATTAAAATATTTATCTAGATCAAGAAACAACTCGAGCGGGCACAAATCGCGGAAAAGTCAAACTAGCGGAATAGTGGTCCGACCGTGTTAGAAGTTGTTATGAGTTCAGGTAAGTTCATATATTGAATCATTCATTAATGGTAAAATTGTACATTGCTATTAAATATTTAAAGTAAGTGAAATGATTATTATGTATTACATGGTTAATTGAATTTAATGATTAAAGTGAGTTAGTGATGAATTTAAGAACATGTAAATTTCATGAATGGTTATATGAGATATTATATCGAAAAGGGGATTAAATTTAAATATGGAAAATGTGAATTTCATGGAAAATATTGAAATGCTAATGTGAAAATGAATGTCACAGATAAGGATATGGAAATAAACCCACTTGAACCTTGTGAACACTTAAGATACAAATGACATGTCATTATGGATTATATGTTTCGGGTGCTGGTCCTGGAAGTCCTACCGATGGCTGAGGTCTTACATTTGTTTCGAATTCTCCACAACTCATGTGAGCAGCATTGTGTAGTTAACATCCCGACCCACAGCTCGAGTGAGAAGGCCCATTTCACAGCTCGTAAGAGCATTATTGAAAAGGTTATGGTTATATGGAAAGGTGTTCCCAAGTATTCGATGTTATTCTATATGGCTCACTGAGTAAGTAAAGGTTAATGGAAAGACATGTATAAAAACTTAATGTTACTAATGCTCATATGAAATGGAAAGATGGATATGCATATATGAAATGAAAAAGATGAGAATTTATCATATGATGGATGAAACATGCATGGAATTTATTTCTTAATATATGTTATGTTCCATAGATGTTATGTTTACTTATCATCTACTAACTATGTGGATTCAAATGAGAAGAATGTGTAATGGATATATATATATGTGATGGATGATATAGAAAGCCTAAATGCTTATTATGTATATGCCTAGATTTACTTGGAACTTACATGTAATGTTATACTTACTAACCTTATGAGGTAGTGTGTATAGGAAAGGAAGTTAGGCATATGACATGATGAAAGTAGGTTTGGTTGTTTAATTTAAAATGTTCGGTAAGTTTAAGTTTCCTTTATACAAGCTTACTAAGCACTAGTTGCTTATATAGTTGTTTTCCTTGTTTTGTAGAACATTGGAAGGCTCGATCGATTGGAATCTTCGTCGCTGCACAATCACACTATCCATTGACAATTTTGGTAGCTTTTGAATAAGTTAGGCTAATGGTTATAAATGGCATGTATAGGGTTGTATGTTAGTTTGTTATGTTTCGAGCCTATGCATAGTTTGTTATGTTTCAAGCCTATGCATAACATACTTGCGTATATATATGTTTTGAAATAAGTGGTATATGCTTGTGTTAATAGGTGAGTTTGGTCTCTTAAGTGTGTCTTGTGAAGGAATGTGACTAAGTGATATAATTTGAGAATGAAGTAACTAAACAGTGAGTGTGTGATGTGTGTTTGGCATGTATAAGGCTCATATGTAATAGGTGTCATGAATATGTTACTTGGTCCACTTGGTTTGGTCATATCTTTTGGAGATTATGTTTTGTGGTGGACTTGTAAAGCTTTGTAAATAAGTGTCTTTTGGTCACTTTGAGTGACATGTAAATGCATGTTTTAGACATGTTTATATGTGTGATTGAAATGTTTAGGGTTGTAGTGAAGTAAGCATAGGCTATGAAGTGATGTAAATTGTTTTAAGTTGAGGTGCCTTTGAATGACATATTGGTTAGAACCTATAGGTTGATTGTTTTGGCATGTTTTAAGCTTGTTTAATTTTTTTTTTTTTTGAAGTATGGAAATGGTTGATTTTGATTTGGCTTGGAACCCAAGTGTTGGATGAAAGTTTGCCTTGTTTTAGAAGCTTTTTAATGTGTACACGGTCTGGGCTATTCCACACAGTCATGTGTCTTATAAATTTCGTGCAGGATTTTTCACATGGTCACAGTTAGGTACACGATCTGGCCACAAGACCGTGTGACCCTATTTCCAAAATTTTCAAATATTTGCATATTTTTCTGTTTTGATTCAAATTAGCCCTAGAAGATGGCCATGTAGTGTCAAAGCCATGTTTTCTGGCATCAGAATTTCACAAAAGAAGTCAAGTTTTCGTTACACACAACTGATACGAATTCAACACAGATGCAACAAGAGTGATTGCAAAGCCTAAAAATGACAAGCAGGGTTCCAATCAACGACTTAAATGTACAATTCACACAAAAATAACAGTCAAACCCATAGGTCAAAAACTTCGGTGCTAACCTAAAAAGTAAACTAAGTCTTATCGACGAATCAATAGCAATTACTCGAACTTAGACAGCAGAGGGAACATTTTCCCCAAGATCTTCACCTAACAAACCCCAATCGCACAATTAACAGAAATTCAAACCATAATAGTAATTTCAATTTTCAAAGAACAACAACAAAAACTTGCGAAAACAAAAGAGAATGATGACAAAACTTACGCAATAACCTTTCAACAATGCAATGAGCAATTAAGAAACCTCAACTTAACTCGGCACAATTTACGGAAGTAAGCAAAAAGAAGGAAAATGAAAGAGGAAAGAAAATAAGAACAAAAGAAGAAAAAAGAATGAAAAGGAAAAGGAAAAGAGAAAAGAAAAACGTTTAAGAACATATATTCTTAAACAACCAAAAACTAACAGCCTTTTTACGAAGTAACATAAAAAATATCTCCTTAACGCATGCAAAGAGACTCAAACACAGAAGTAGAAGATATACAAAAGCTTAACCATCGAACCAACAGGCTTATTCTTGACACAGAATTACACAAAATTAAACTTAAGTTGATAGTTCAATAGTAGGTATTTAGTCAATTTAAAACAAAATCGCAAAACTTTCCAACACTGAAACTCAAACCCCTGACTCCGAATATATATGCAGAACACTTAACCACATATATCAAAACTTAATTATTGACAGACATTAACATGCAAACATTCAAATTTTTGGGGTGTTACATATAGTCACTAAATTTTTTTATAAATTTTCTCATAATTCAAATTTGTTCCATTGTATTAAATTGTAGGAAAATTTGGCAATAGTTTGCCCTTCCTTTTGTGAACAGTTTGGTCTTAATATATGAAAGAAGTTTAATGCTAACCAATGTGTTTTTTTTTTTTTTTCATTTGTTTTATCTCTTCTAACAGATAAGCATTGAACCATGCAATGCAAGAAAATTAGAAACAATAACCAAATACACTTTCAAGTCTTAAAAAAAAAATTAAACATTTAGAAAATCAAATGAATTGAAATGCAAATGTGTGAGAATACTAGACCATTACAATAACCAAATACTTTCCCATTACAATTAGTCTTTCAACTTTCAAGTTTGTAAGCAAACTTCTACCCTTTATAGGCCATTACATTTAGGACCCCTAGCTTCCACTCACCATGAATGAATAACAAAATAGTATAACAGCAGCCACATAAGTTGGTTTTCAATGCTAAAAACAACAAGAAAACCAGCTATCACATAAGTTGGTATAGGGTTAAAAAAAGTAACAATATTACAAATACAAGTAACAAAACTCATGTTTTTATCTCCTTCCTTCTTTCATCCTTCAATGTCCACACTTTTTTTTAGAAGACCCAATAACACAATTCGTGAACGGGGCATCAATGGTGGATCAAACAGATGAAAAAATGATATGGTTTTCGAAAACCACTCCCAAACTTCTTACACCCAAAAAACCTACTACCTGGGTTGTCATTGGACCAAGACGTGATTAATTTGGCTGGGTTTCCACAATAGCACACCGGAATTACGGTCAGCATCTCAACTTGTCTCTTCTCCTTCTTTTTCTTCTTCTTCTTCTTCTCCTCCTCCTCCTCCTCCTCTTCTTCTTCTTCTTTTTTTTTCTTTTTTTACTGCCTAAACCCTAAATTGGTGCTAAAGGGGATGTTTAAATTGGTGCTAACCGACCAGCTGGACAGTTAATGACAAGAACGAATCTGTCATCTGCCATGTCACTTTTTCGTTACATCTTTAACGGAAAATGGTTAAAAGGACTGTTTTGTTATTTTTCAAAAGTTGAATGACTGAATTGAAACCTGAGCTACCCCAAATTTGAGTGACTGTTGGTGTAATTTACCTTTTAATTATCTAAAAATACTTTGATGCTTTGATATAAAAAAAAGAGCATTTTACAAATTGCTTTGAAATCAAGAAGCAGGTAGTAAATATAAAACACCAAATGGAATGTAAAGTCAAAGTTTTTTTATCTTTGAATATTTTAAAGATTACCTTAAAATATGCAAAATATGCATCAATAATCAAAGGGAGCAACACTATCAAGAAAGTATTTAACATTTATAAAGAGCAAACTATTACACCCCTAGCTTTTTTAAAAAATATGTGCACAAGACTTCATTAAACAGCGTATCGTAAAGATGTGGCAAGAGTTCAGGGGGAAGACTTACCACGGATCGAGAAACCAAGAGACCCGCTTTATGTGCTTTATCTCCCAAAAGTGATCTCAAGTTCCCCAGTCTTTCTCTTGCATATGTTAAGAACAAACTCATGCAACTCTATGATACACTTGTCATCCTAAAGAACAACAATAAAACTTTTAGTCACCACGTTTGATTTATAAGAATTTCACATGTTCACACAAGAAATGACACCTTAACATATACAACTTATCAAAAGTAACCATAGTTCAAGAAGATTTGATAGTTGTCGAGACCATTAACCAGTTATAAAGCTTGAGTGCTTAATGTCAACACCAAGTTGGTTTCAAGTTTGGGGAACTTTATACATATAAATAGTCTATTACACGAAAGATTAATATGAAAAGTTTTCTTACAGATAATCTCTCACATTGTGCAGTATACAAAGTCCAAAGCTAAGCACATTTTATCATTGAATTAAAACTCCAAATCTGTGAATAACATTAAATTCAAATATAGAAAAAATAAAAGATAAATAAAATCGAAAAGGAAATAAAAGAAAGAAATTGGTATACATAAATACCTTTGTGTAAATGCGAGCAAAGCTTGGGCTTTTCCTGAAGTTTCAAAAGGGAAAAAAGGTTAGCTTGTGTCCCTGTCATTGTTGTCGTCTTCACCGTTGTTGGTTTTGGAAGCAAAAGACACAAAGCTGACGAACGCCATGACCTCTACCAGTGCTTGCTTGCTTTGGATTTAAATAAAGTTGCAATTTTTTTTTATAGATTTTGAGGGTATTTTAGGCCTTTAATGCTTGATAATGGGCGTTCTACGTTTCCATTTAAAGGGATTTGCTGGATGAAAAATCGAATTGTAGGTCAATTCAGGTGAACCCTATGGTAATAGAGATATTACACTTTCAATCACATTAAAATTCACAAAAATTCAAATTATAATAGAAATAATGTAAACCGATTTAAAGCTTAATATTAAAATTATTAATTTGATATGGGGTCAAATACTTTTACATTTCTAAGGAATGATGCCTAAATTAAAGTAAAAGCTAAAAAACAATAAAAGAATATAATAGTTTCCTTTTAGTCTTCAATTAAAAAAAAAAAAGACACTAAAAGGTCTTAAATCCTTTTGATCTTCTTCCAAGGCTTTTGAGAATGCTTTTATATACTTTTTGTATTTTCTTTTATCTTTCTTAGGGTGTCTTTGTTTCTCAACAAAAGTTTTCTATATTTTTTTTATGTTTGTTTTATGAAAAATTTTTTGGTTAACAGAAAATAATTTATAGGTCAACTAAAGATAAGTCAATTTTTTTGTAAATTGATTTATTACTTTATAAAGCGTAAATCATTTTCTGAAGAAAAAAATTTTATGACTATTTTTATTTTTATATTAAAAATAACTAGGATCACACCTAATATTATTATATTTATAATTTTAAATTTTAAAAATATTAAAGTATTAATATCAGATATTATAATGTTCAATATTATTTAACATACATATTTAATTATTTATATTTAATAATTTAATCTATTATTTTAATAAATTATTTAATATTTAATTTTATTTTAATAATAAATTTTACAACAATATTTTTATACTTTAAATAATATTCTTATTATATTATTGAAAATTATTTATATTATTATTTTAATAAAAATATATATTACAATTTATAGATATTTAATAATAAATTTTTTATGGTAAATTATGAACATTTTAATTATATAAATATGAGTATTTTTTAAAATCATGCTTAGCTTCATTTATCCCTTCCAACTGTAACCTGTCAACATCTACTTTCATATGTTTAATATATGTAATTTAAATTTAAGTTTTAAATAGGCATTGTTTATTATTAAGTTTATATATGATATTTATTATTATAAAAAATTCGATTGTAAAAAAGAAATGTTACTATAATTTTTTGTAACAAATATATGTATGTTGTGTTTGTTTCACTAAAATAATTTTTTGAAAATGCTTTCAAGAAAAATTTTCAAACAATAGAAAATATTTTATGCAGAACCATTCAAACATTAGAAAATATCAAATTTTCCAAAAAAAAAATCAATCCATTTTTAAGAAATCATTTTCTAAAAAATATTTTCAGTGAAACAAATGTAGCTTTAATTGCTAAGCTTATGTCATCTTTTGCTCACTTTGGATAGCTCTTCTAAAAAAACCCAAACACTTGTTGAGACAAGCTCTTGTCTAATTTTTTTCTTTTTCCAGTTTGTGGTTATTATGTCTTTGCTCTTGCCTAAGAAAATCCTAATCTTGTTCACCAATACCGAAAGCCTTTCCACTTTTACCTCTAAATGAGGACTTACCAATACCACAAACTCTCACTTACACCGTCACCTTTTGAATTGTAATAGACACAACATCTTTTGAATTTGCCTATTCGGTAAAGGAATGAACCTTTTTATGTTCATAACTAGCATTGCATCCTCTAAAGATTTCTTGGAGATAGACATGCATTCACATTGTCCTTATATGAGACAATAATATCATAAATTAACACAACATAGCCATTGTGATAGTTACAAATAAGTTCTCTAAATCCTACCTTTAATATCTTAATCCAAGTGAGTACTTTTACCAATGACAACATTTTGCAGAATGACCTCCTTTATCCAACCAAGAGATATCAATAAACATTAGTAACTTTTTAGCTTTAAAAAGAGTTTTTAATAGGCTCACAAAACAACCCCAAATTGTCATAGTTGGTGGTGGTGTGCCGCGGCTAGAAGCATCAGAAGGGGACTGCTATTTTTTTTTTTACTTTTACCATCTATTTTCAACAAGATCTTGGTCTCGTAAACCCTTCCCAATCGGCCTTTAATCATGTGTGACTTAGGAAAATTTTATCTTGATCGTTTGTCAACTTTGACCTAACAATCGGAAACCATAAGTGTGATAGTTGCGGGTTAATGCGAAGTTTTCAATTAGATTATTAGAGATTGTGTTAATTGATTAGATTATGGTTTTCAATGGTTATTTAGCTATTGCTTTTTCAGTATTTAATCATGTTAGTTGCTGACTTAAAAACCCAAAATCAACAGTAACGACACTAGACGTTCGCGCGTACGTTTCGCGTCAAACTAGTGTAAGTAGCTTAGTCGTTTTTGGATCTAAAAATTTTTATGGTAACGTCGATTTCATGAAACCCTTATAGGAGTGTTATAAGGTTGGTTTTGACAGCATCCTAACTTGAAAAAATATTTATTCTAATTTAGTTTTGATTTAAAGTTTTAAGGAGAAATCGCAAGTTTCGCAAGTGGTGCTGCAGTAGTCCGAAAATAAGGTGGGGTCCTAACTTGTTAACTTAAATGCTTTAATAATATTTTAAATGTTATAAACGTTGATTAAGCTTATTGTCCAGGCTTAGTTAAATAGCTAGTAAATGATTTTAAAGTGGTCGAATCAGGTACATTATGAGCTCCAACTAAATGGCATATTTGCAAAGTTTCTTGATTGATTGAATTGTTTTTTGATTGGTACTATTATGAATGGTATGTTAATATATATTGTATGTAGCTTGTGTGTATAGCATGGATCAAAATGAAAATAAAGTATAAATGCATGAAACATATGATTGATTGAAATGTTATGAAATATATAGAATGAAAGCTTGCAATCATATGAAGCGTAAGTGTGTGTCGCGATATGTCATATGAAAATTATGGCATGTTTGAACGACACCGTATTGATAGTGAAACTGACTGTTTGATAAGTGCTCTTACTAAATGAGAGTGAATGATAATATGAAGGTATGTTGAGCATGCTATTATAATGATAATGTAATGGAAATACATTTTGATTGGAATTTCTATGGCATATCGTGGGTGCATGGGGTGGGATTTTGTGCATGATGGAGGAGTTTCGTGGAGTAATGGCGGCATATTAAGTCCACATATATGTTGCCAGTGCACTATACCAGGAGTACTAAGGAGATTGGCGATTATATCGCACTTTATGTTAAATGGCAGTATAACTGCATTATGAATTATTGTGGTTTAACCACATCAAGCTTTGCTCGCAATGATTGAAGTTTGGCAGAGAGGTTCTGGGGAACTCGTGGTGTGTAGCGGTTGGTTTGGATAGGAATCCATTATGCATTATGATATGTCCATGACATTTATGCATGATAATATTTATGTTATGTTTGTGTTGCAATTGTAATAATGGTGAATGATATTTGCATGTATGATTGAATGTTCGTATTGATTTGACTCACACTGAGTTATTTAGCTCACCCTATAGTTTTAACCTTCACTGGTAATGCTCGTGACTAGGATCGGACATGACATATATACATACGACGGACTTCAAACTTTGTTATTTTGCTTGGGTTTTAAATTAAGTTTATTTGGTTTTTGGATTGCAAAGCTATTTAAACTATGTTTGGGTTTATTTCTGCTTTGGGATTTTCATGCATGCATACTTGACATATAGATTTTTGTTTTTTATAGGAATACTTGAAATCGGACAAATATGATATACATGCACTGAGAACAGTGTTTATGAGCTGATATGGAAATTATGGCAAGTTTAAGTGACACCGTATTGATGGTGAAACTATGTAACACCCTATACCTAGCTCGGCCACCGAGCAACAAGATACTACACCACTGTCAAAACATCACACATAACATAACGTCTCATTAGCATGCAAACGTCATCAAATTTGAATCAATTATAGAGATTCCAAGCCAAGAATACCCTTGGCGACATAAAGTTATACCAAACATACATAAAAATAAGCCCATAACAAATTAGAAGCATGCTTTAAGACCACTTAACAAAAATTACCAAACAATCACATAATTATTGATACTAATTTGATGGTATTGATATTTCCTACATAGGTATCGATACCGATCAGAAAATTGATACCAAATTAGTATTCTATTTTCCTGTAAAAGTAAAAACCTAGCAATTATCGATACAAATCCAAAACATATCGGTATATTTACCCCGAGTATCGATACTTGAGAAATGGTATCGATACCAAAATGAGCTCTTGTTTTCCTATATATTTTGAATTAGTTTAGAACTATCGATACTTATGCCCGATTATCAACACCTCTGTACTTAGCCACAAAATTATACCAAAACAGGGCAATTAACACAATTAAGTACATACCATATCAGTAAGTTCATAAAACCTCAACAATCATCAATAAAATGTTCATATTTGTAGTTTAATGAATCGTCAACAAACTAAACCATGTAAACCAACAAACCGATGGCATACATCCATAATTTCTATGAGTAATGAAATCATGCAAACATCCAAAAATATCATGACAATAATCAACCACAAGTTTACCACATTACCTTATTCCCCTAGTCAAAATAAAAGGAATAATATCGCCTACTTAATCACTAAGCCTAACTTGGATCATTTTCTTAGAATTTCTGCATCACTCACACTGTAAACGCTAAATATCTGCAATGGTTCGAAAGAGTCGGTGAGCTTAAACAAGTTCAGTGAATGTCGAAATAGCCACAAAGTATACACAACTTCAAAGGTTAAACATGAGCATACTACAACACATTCACAACCATATTCTAAGCAAGTCAAAATACCATTTTCACGCTTCATTAAATCATAAAACTAGCATATACTCTCACATGTAATTACACTCAATTCATATTTATATAATTCATTTAACGATAATTTATTAGGATAAAACAATGTATTCATGCTTTAATAACTCACAAGTCTAGCTTATATATTCACATGCATTTACACACAACATTTTCTTATATTAATCACATTATGATAATTTGGCAACTTGGAAACATGAATCATAAAACTGGGCTCTATCACTACACATTGGATACATATATTTCCATCACACCAATGACTCAAAGAGTTTAACATATCACATAAGTGTAGCATAAAGCTAAACACTCTCCAATACACCAACATGTCCCAATGAATGGAGCTTACCTCACATTCCCTTATCTCTCCAAACTATCCCAAGGCCTCACTACCCAAATCACAAAACACAAAAGTGAGTACTCACAATCCTATGGCATGCCAACTATATCAAATGGTTTCAAGAGATCACAAGGCCAAAATATCCGCAAATACACACATTTAATTCCTTTTTTAATGCATATAATCTATGTTCATATTCATCAGTTCACATCACAATCTCATACACAATGCGCACTTATTAGATTCACATTTAATTGCACTTTAAGTGCCACAATAATACTTGTTAATATATCATTTATCAAACCTAACTTGTGTACATTAAACTTAGTACATCTTATATCACATACAAGTATTTCCACATATTACCTGTCATAATAGTATCACATTCCACAATTTAACACATATGTACTTACCAATTTCTGCACACTTTCACTACATATTTATTTCGCTAATACAACATCATCACTTTCATTCGACATGTTTAATATACCCAAAACTAACACATTCACAAGAGCTATCACAATATATATCATAGAGTTTCATGAATTGTAATGATATGCCACTCTCTATAGGGATGAGAAGAAAAAATCAATTTATTCTAGTGAAATGCTTTATTTCTTATTATTATTATTATTATTATTATTTTGCATTGTAGCCTCCTAAATCCAACCTAGACGTTATGGCTGAATCGTGGAGATCACATTGGTCACCTATGTGACAATGCTACCCTATCGTTCATTGAAAACCTTAAGTACTCTCTCTTTTAGGAAAAACCACGGTTTACCTTTGTTAATTTTGGAATAGCATTCATTAATTAAATAAACCATTCTTAGACCATATTATTAGCATTTGTGTGGTTTAGAAAACACTTAACTCATCGTACATTATCAAAAACTTTGTTATCTTTTATTGCAGCGGAAAATTTGGTATTAACAAATTAATTGTTTTAGCCAAATATCATGCTTTGTCCAATTTCAAGTATTCCTATAAAAACCAAATCTATACATCAAGTATGCATGCATGAAAATCCTAAAGCAGAAATAAAACTCAACCACAGTTTAAATGGTTTTATAGTCCAAAAACCACATAAACTTAATTAAAACCAAGGAAAATAATAAAGTTCGAAGCCCGTCGTATGTCTACATGCCATGTCTGGTCTTAGTCACGGGCATTACCGGAGAAGGTTGAAACTATAGGCTGAGCTAACTAGCTTAGTGTGAGTCAAATCAATACGAACGTTCAATCATACATACAAATATCATTCACTATTATTACAATTGCAACACAAACATAGCATAAATATTATCATGCATAACTATCATGGACATATCATAATGTATAATGGATTCCTACCCACACCAACTGCTACACACCACGAGTTCCCTAGAACCTCTCTGCCAAACTCCAATCATTGCGAGCAAAATGCGGTTGAGCCACAATAATTCATAATGCAATTGTACTGCCATTTAACATAAAGTACGATATAATCGCCAATCTCCTCAGTACTCCTAGTGTAGTGCACTGACAACATATATGTGGACTTAATTGCCGCCATTACTCTACAGAACTCCTCCGTCATCTATAAAATCCCACCCTATGTACACACGATATGTCATACAAATTCCAATCAAAACGTATTTCTATTACATTATCATGCTCAACATGCCCTCATAATATCATTCACTCTCATTCAGTACGAGCACTTATCAAATAGTTAGTTTGTCAAACTCCAAAATTGGGCCTAGAAGTTTTGAGGGTAAACTAGGAATTTTGGCTCAATATGGGTTTAGAAATTTTGTAGTGTGGTAACCCGAAATTATTTTCGAGTATAGCTTTTTAAAATCAAATAAAATTTTGAAAATAAGGTAGGAAAGAACTTCAATTTTGAAAAGAGGACTATTTTGTGAAAAGGGTTAAACTAAGAGTAGTTTTAAAGTAAATAAACCAAGTTTTAAAATCAACCCAATTTAACTCCCCCTTTTCACCCTATTTTGATGTTTAAAAATGAAGAGAGTATTCTTTACCTATTATATGTCATCCCTTGAAACCCCAAACTTCATTCATCTATTTTGATCTTCCAATTTTGATTCCCAAACTTCATCCCTTTGATTTCTATCATCACTCAATTAACAAACCTACATAGAATTTCAAGAAAAATACCAGAAACACCATTGATTTCATCATCTCTCAAGCTTAAGGGTTTTTTTCGATTTCCAGCCAAATGTTCGTTTTTCTCCTATCGAAGGTAACGATTCATTTTCCTATTAGTTTTTTTTTATGTAATTTAGTCTTTTAAATAAAGCTTTTACCCATTAAATCAAATGTTTTGAATAAAAGCCAAAAATTGGGTCGCTAATGGTGGATTTGAGGATTCGCACATTTGATTTTATTCCCTTAACCTATTTTATTATTTAATTTGTTTATTTTATTATGATTTTTACTTTAAATTTTATTTAGATCTCGATTTAGTCCCTTACTTTCAATCTTTTATATTTTATTTTCCTTTGTATTTATTTATTTATTCATTCATATATTTACTCATTTATCTATTTATTTCTTTTTTATTTTTGTGTTGTTCCTTTTTTCTTACTATTATTATTTTATCTATTATTATTATCTATTTATGTATTTTATTACAAATTGCACCCTTAATTTCATTTACATTTCAATTTAGTCCTTTATCTTCAATATTTTATAAACTATTTTCCTCTATATTTATTTATTTATGTATTTATTTATTTATTTCCTTGTCCTTTTTATATTTAAAATTGGTGTTGTCCTTTTTTCTTTTATGTGCATATTTTGTCACCCCCATTATTATTATTATTATTATTATATATATTATTATTATTATTATTATTATTATTATTATTATTATTTATGTTAATATTATGATTATAATAATTTTGCTATTATTATTATTATCAAATTGTTATTTTTCTATTTTTTTTATTCTATCTCCATCTTAGTGTATTATCATTATTCACTAGCATAGTATTTTCGTTTTATTGATGTATCCACTTGTTATGTCATCTTTTTTACACGTTATCTTATACTGTGCTAGTGTCCATGCCAAGTGTTACATTTAAACATATTTGTCCGTTTTTATACCATACCCGAATAAATTAAATATATACCATTTTAAGTGTTACGTTAATTTTTGCTTGATGCATAAAAAGAATTAAGATAATGTTTCGTATTTGGAGATTCGAAAGGTTGTGCCCTAACATACGGAGTTTGACTTTCTCTTTGAACCAAGATAATCGAACATTCCTCTTAAAATTTAAACACATGATATTTAAATAGTATTTTAAATAAAGAGTAAGCTTATTTTCGAGGATTCGAGACGTCATGTCCTAACTTATGGGACGCGACCTTTTGTTACCTCGAGATAAGAGAGCCTTTTACATACGTTTTGATCTATTTAAGGGATTTTACTAAAAAAATACATTAATACAAGGAGGATCGTATTTTAAATTCTTTTCTAGTTTTCAACTTTCGACATTAAGACATTAATTATTCAATTAGGTACCAATTTTAGGCGTTACAAGGGTGCTAATCCTTCCTCGAACGTAACCGGCTCCCGAACTCATTTCCTGAATTTTGTAGACCAAAATCGTTGTTTTAGTAAATCAAGCCATTTATTAAAATGATCAAATTACGAGGTGATCCGATCACACCTCATAAAAAGATTGGTGGCGACTCTCATTTTTCATTTTTAAAATAAAAGCCGATTTCAAAAAAGGGTTTCAACAGCTTGGCGACTCCACTGGGGACAAATAAGAGAGTCAAGCCGCGAGTTGATTACTTCTAGTCTTTTTTTCGAAAATTGGTAATTGGGTTTAAATTTACGATCCCTTCATTGCATTTCATCCTTCATTTTTGTGATTCTCATCATTTTGCTAAATAATGATATGTTCAAGTCTCTTAGTATGTTTCTGCATATTGCATCGCATAACCGTTCGATTTTACTCTTTTTAAGTGGGAGTGAGAAACTATTCCTTCATGAGCTCTTCACCTCTGTATAGGATAGTTAATCATTTTTGGGATACATCCTTACCTATGTCTTCGTAAAATCTTCATCTCCGTATAGCCATAGGGAAATGTATTCCTCTAAACTGAACTCGGTCCGTATAAGCCTATAATTGGTGAGGATCAAGGAATCTGCTGATTCAGGTACCCTTACTTTAGAACCGAACCGCATGTAATGAACCCTAAGAGCAAGCCCTAGGAAGGACCATGGCAAACCTTTAGTGGTCACCCAAATAGATGATCTTTTTATTATTTTTTGCTTTGTACTCTAGCTTTATATAAAATGTACTGACTTGTTTCATTTTGTTTTGGCTGTGACTGCACTGCATTTTCATATTAGAAAAAGTGTGTTGATTCATGTTCAGTTACTAAATAGAGAGCTTGTCATGGAAAAGAGGTTTCTTAATAAAGTGGAAGATAACGCAGTAGTGCAAATATGGTCCGACAAAAGGCAACAAGAGAAAGATGACAGCTATGAGAGGGGCAGGTCAGAGATATGGACCACGCTTTGGCCTGAGTACGAGAAGTGCTGACCACTTGCAGACCCCAGCCATTCAAAAATTGAAATATAAATCAAAGTCAGATCGAGGCTGAGAATTAGCTTGACTTCTTGGGAAAGTTAAGGTTTTGAGTGTTAAAGCGTGGTAGTATATGTATCCGCTTTATGCAAAGAAACTTGTTTTCTAGTAGAGTTGTTCTAATGGAATTGAACTAGAATCAACACCATTTTGCATGCATATTTTCCGTTCATTAACACTACATTTCATTACATGCAATAAATTTCATGAAATCTAAAAGTGCGTCGAGTTCAAAACTCTAGTACAGAGCCTGATGGACAACGAAGAAATAGAATTCTTTGAAGACATTAAAGGTTCGAAAGGGGAGGATGTTTGTCGCTCAAAAGAAGGAACTAAGGAAGGAACCTATCAAAAATTCATCCCTATATCCCCGAAAGTGTTCTGAACAACTAGACTGTGGAGGAAATCACTGTAGTATTTAGGACTATTTCAAAGTAATGTTCAGAACACACCTGTTGCTCTAGGCCTGGGAGTAATAGGGATCCTTTTGTGAAAAGGCGCATGTCCACTATTTTTATTTCAATGAAAACAGTTCATCTTAGTGTCCTACTTGGCAAATATTCTACTCTTTTTTCTCTTTTTTCTTATACTCATACTACACGATTAATCATTCTTAAATTGATCTGTTTCTTAGGTCTCCTTTCATTCGTATGATAGGTCTCCAGATATCAATAATATGAGCAACACAGTTGTTAACTCAGAGTCTCCTTTCAAGCAGGATATGTGTCTAAAGGAACCTCACAACTTCGAAGATGATTGAGATTGTAACTTGTCTCCTAATTTGTTAAGGATGGTAAAGCAAGATGAGAAACTGATCCTACCTCACGAACAGTCAGTGGAAATTGTGAGCTTAGGAGATGAACCAGAAAAGAAATAGGTGAAAATTGAACTTGCATCACTGTAAAGACAAGGCAAGACCTCGTTGAGTTACTTCAAGAATTCAAAGATGCCTTCGCATGGTCGTATCAAGACATGTCTGGTCTAAGTACTGATATCGTGGTACACCGGCTTCTCATAAAGGAAAAACATAAGCCGGTCCAGTAGAAACTTCGAAGGATGAAGCCTGACGTGCTGTTGAAAATAAGAGAAGAGGTCAAGAAATAATTTGACACTGGTTTCCTACAAGTGGTCAAATACTCGGAGTGGGTAGCCGATATAGTCCTCGTCCCTAAGAAAGATTAGAAAGTACGAATGTGTGTAGACTACAAGGATTTAAACAAAGCCAGCCTGAAGGATAATTTCCTGTTGCCTTACATCGATTCCTTAGTGGACAACATAGCAGATCATTCGCTGTTTTCCTTCATGGATGGTTTCTATGGATACAACCAGATAAATATGCATCCTGAAGATATGGAGAAGACCACATTTGTGACAATGTATGGAACATTTTGTTATAAAGTGATGCTATTAGTATTGAAAAATGCGAGAGCAACATATCAAAGAGCCCTAGTAACTTTGTTCCATGATATGATGCACAAAGAACTTGAAGTTTATGTCGATGATATGATCACAAAATCCCAAACATAAAAGGAGCATATACAAGTCCTGAGGAAATTGTTCTTGAGATTAAAAAAATTCCAACTAAAGCTCAATCCAACAATATGTACCTTCGAGGCTTGGTCGAGGAAACTACTAAGATTCGTAGTCAGTGAAAAGGGGATTGAGATTGACCCGGATAAAGACAAGGCTATACAAGAGCTGCCTCCGCTGTGTACTCAAAAAAGTACGAGTTTTCTTAGGAAGATTAAATTATATTGCCCAGTTCATTTCACAACTAATTGAGAAATGTGACCCTATATTCCGTCTCCTTAAGAAACACAATCCAGGTGTATGGGATGAGGAGAGCTAGAAAACTTTTGACAAGGTCAAACATTACTTGTCCAATGCCCTAATGCTGATATCACCTAGTCTAGATAAGCCACTGATATTGTACTTGACATATTTGGGAATTCTATGGGATGCGTGTTGGGCCAACATGATGAGTTAGGTAGGAAAGAAAGAGCGATATACTACCTCAGTAAGAAGTTCACCGAATGTGAAATAAGATACTCGCCGATTGAAAAGTTGTGTTGCGCCTTAACTTGGACAACCTGAAGACTAAGATAGTACATGTTGTACCACACAACTTGTCCCATCTCAAAAATAGACCCTCTAAAGTACATGATGGAGTCGACTGCTTTGAATGGAAGAATGGCTCGATGGTAAATTCTGCTTTCCAAATTTGATATAGTCTATTTGAATCAGAAGGCAGTAAAAAGGAGTGCAATAGCAGATTTTCTGGTTAATAGAGCTCTAGAAGATTGCGAGCCTTAAACTTTGATTTCTTAAATGAAGATCTGATGTCTTTGTAACCATTGAAGAAAGAGCTCAAGAAGGATATCCTTGAAAACTAAATTTTGACAAAGTGTCAAATGCTATGGGTAATAGAATCAGGGCAGTCCTGGTAACCCCAAATGGAGATCATTATCCCTTTACTAGTAAATTGTATTTTGATTACACAAATAATATGATAGAATACGAAACATGCGTCATGGGTATCCGTGTGGCCATAGAACGCATGATCAAAGTGCTAAAGGTATATAGAGATTTTGTATCAGTGATCTATCAGCTCAAGGGTGAATGAGAGACAAGAGATCCAAAGTTGATTGAGTATAGAAGGCTGGTCCTTGAACTAATTAAGGAGTTTGATGACACCACCTTCTACTACCTCCCGCGAGATGAAAATCAGATGGCTGACGCCTTGGCTACTTTAGCTTCCATGGTCAGGATGAGCAAATAGGAAGATATAAAACCTATCTATATGAGTATTTATGAGGCTCCGGCTCATTGTTACAATATCAAAGAAGAAGAAAAAGATGATCACATGTGAAGAATCGTGAATACCCTCACCAAGCAACTGAGAATGATAAAAAGACATTGAGAAGATTGGCTAGTGACTATGTCCTAGATGGAGAGATCCTATATAAAAGAAGAAAGGATCAGGTACTACTAAGATGTGTGGACGTTGTTGAGGTTAATAAAATCTTAGAAGAAGTCAATGAGGGTGTTTGTGGAACGCATGCTAATGGTTTTACGATGGCCAGGCAAATCATGAGATTCAGATATTATTGGTCCACCATAGAAGGAGATTGCATCTGTTATGCCAAGAGATGTCATAAGTGTCAAATTTATGGAGATAAAATTCATGTACCTCCTTTACCTCTTCATGCTATGACTTCTCCATGGTTTTTCTCTATGTGAGGCATGAATGTCATTGGGCCTATCTCACCAAAAGCTTCTAACGGGCATCGATTCATCTTTGTGGTCATCGATTACTTTACCAAGTGGGTAGAGGCCACTTCTTATGCCAATGTTACAAAGTTGGTAGATAACAAATTCTTAAAGAAAGAAATCATATGTCGATATAGAATGCCAGAAAGGATCATATCTGAACATGTATTGAATTTGAACAATAACACGATATCAGAAGTCTGCAGGCAGTTCAAAATCAAACATTACAACTCGTCACCATATCGTCCAAAAATGAATGGTGCGGTAAAGGTAGCCAATAAGAACATCAAAAAGACCGTGGGAAAAATGACTGAGACGTATAAAGATTGGCATGAGAAGTTACCATTTGCCCTCTATGCTTATCGAACGTCTGTCAAGACCTCCACTAGGGCAACGCCTTTCTCATAAGTTTATAGAATAGAGACGATTTTACCCATTAAAGTCGAGATTCTTTCTCTCTGAGTTTTCGCAGAGTTGAAGTTAAAAAAGGAAGAATGAATCCAATCCCAATATGATCAATTGAACTTGATTGAAGAGAAGAGGTTGAAAGCTATTCGTCATGGTCAGATGTACCAAAAATGAATGATGCGAGCTTATGACAAAAAGGTTCACCCCAGAGAATTCCATAAGGGATACCTGGTATTGAAAAATATCCTTCCCATACAAAATAACTTCAAAGGAAAGTGGATGCCAAACTGGGAAGGACCTTATGTGGTAAAAAAGGCCTTTTTTGGAGGAGTGTTGATTTTGACCGAGATGGATGAAAAAAATCTGCCTAATCTTGTGAATTCGGATTCAGTCAAGAAATACTTCACTTAAAAAAAAATGGAGAGGCCAAGGCAAAAACTCGCAAAAAGGGTGTTTTGAGACCAAAAGGGTTTTGAGTTGAAAACCCAGGAAAGGGCAATTCAAATTTTGATCGAAGATGGTCCATGTGGTATTTGTCCTCTCAGAATTAACAAGAAGGAGGGATGCTACATCTTAGGGCACCAACAAAGTACTCTAGGTCTTTTAAACACGTATCAAGTTCAAAGAGTCCTCGAGAAGTTAGTACAAAGAAGCTCATGCCATGATATCTGGGGCACCTATTTTCATCTTACTAATTTTTATTTTAGCAAAGTTTACTATTTTGATTAATCTATTCATTTCGAGCTTTGCTCCCAATAATTTCCAATCTTGTCCATTGTTATGATCTTTTTCAAGCATTTTTCATTGAAATAATGACTAATGGACTAATAATATTCAAGTACAAGGATTTTTGCATATTGCTCTGAAAGGCTTCTAAATAGTACGAGAACTTGAAACAGGACCATTAGTCAAAACTAACCAAATTTAAGAGTTGGAAACATTTGGGAAAGAATAACCTAGATTGTGATTATTTCTTCGGGTTTCCTGTCAAAGATACCAGCTGAGCAAGAAGGTAGGGTAATGCGTCAGTGACAGAACCTTGATAAACAATGAGCAATGTCAACCTAAGCATTAGAAGGGGATCATTCTCGAAAAATGAGATTCTGCACTCATGCAAATATCATGCATACAATCTAGTTAGAAGCATTTGATTCATTCTGACCATGACATCCTAATCACTTGGCATAAATAGGCCCATGAAATGGATTCTATAGGTCATGTTCCCTAGAGAATGGTATAACAGATCAGAGAAATCGTAAATTCTATACCGTTGAAGTTGCAGTGGGACGGATTGACGTCACCGTGATAAATCTTATCTCCCTAAAATGGCAGTGGAAGAGATTAAAGTCACAAAATTTATCTCCCTGAAGTTGCAGTGGAGTAGATTGAAGATAGTAAATCTTATCTCTCTGAAGTTGTAGTAGAGCAGATCAAAGCTATAAGTCTTATCTCCCTAAAGTTACATTGGAGCAGATTGAATATAGCGAATCTTATTTCCCTAAAGTTGCAGTGGAACAGATTAAAGCTACAAGTTACAAATCTTATCTCCCTAAAGATGCAATGGAGTAGATTGAAGATAGCAAATCTTATCTCTCTAAAATTGCAGTAGAGCAGATTGTATATAGTGAATCTTATTTCCCTGAAGTTGCAGTGGAACAGATTAAAGCTACAAGTTACAAATTTTATCTCCTTGAAGATGCAGTGGAGCAGAGTTGAAGATAGCGAATCTTATTTCCCTGAATTTACAGTGGAATAGATTAAAGCTACAAACCATAAATCCTATACCCCTAAAGTTACAGTGGGACGGATTGAAGTCATCGTGGTGAATCTTATCTCCCTAAAGTGGCAGTGGAGCAGATTAAAGCTACAGATTTTATCTCCCTGAAGTTGTAGTGGAGCAGATTGAAGATGCAAATCTTATTTTCTTGAAGTTGTAGTGGAATAGATTAAAGTTACAAATCACAAATCCTATACCCCTTAAGTTGCAGTAGGATGGATTGAAGTTATTATGGCGAATCTCATCTCTTTAAAGTTGCAGTAGAACAGATTGGAAAACTAATCTTATCTCTCTGAAGTTGCAGTAGAGCATATTGAAGTTACAAATCTTATTTCCCTGGAGTAGCAGTGGAAAAGATTAAAGTCAAATTTCATCTCCCTGAAGTTGCAGTGGAGCAAATTAAAGCTACAAATCTTATTTCCTTGAAGTTGCAGTGGAACGGATTGAAGCTACAAGTTACAAATCTTATCTCCCTAAAGTTTCAGTGGAGCAGATTGAAGCTACTAATTTTATCTCCCCAGAATTGTAGTGGAATAGATTGAAGTGACAATTCCTATACCCCTGAAGTTGCAGTGGGTTAGAACTAGGCAAAATTGACCCTTTTTAAGGTCTTTGCTCCATTCCTGTTACACGTCAACGAGTAAAGAGAGGCAGCTGTAATGGACCATTTTTGCTCTGGCCCTAAAACAGAAACACAAATAAAAAATAAGAATTAAATAAGAATAAATTAACAATCCAAATGTTACAAGCCCAAAAATAAAAAAGAAATCCATTTACAAAAGAGGCCCAAATGGCCCAAAATAAAAAAACCCTAAACAGCCCGTTGGCCCACAACCTAAACTCATTCTCAGAACCTTAGCTCCCCATCAGCACCGCTGCCCTCCATGTGAATGGGCACGTCGTCCGAGGTGCATCGTCCGAGGCCTGGCATGCCCCGCTGCCATTTGCACCAAAATAGCAAGGTCTCTACCTCAGTTGACCTTGCCAATGCCTGCAAAAAAGATAGAAAAGAAAATAGAAACAACGCAAGAAATGGAAAAGAAAGAAGGCAAGCAGTAGCAAGAAACAGTGAAATACAACATGTAAACTGGCTATAAAAGCCACAACAACCATCAATGTAATTTTACACGAGAAAATATACAAAAAAAAAAAGATCGAATACAAAAGAATTTTAAAAGGTGATTCCTTTATTGTTTTTTAATTTTTTTATATTTTACATGTAAAAATAAAAAGAAAAAGAAAAGAAAGAAACTCACCTGTGTTGCTTCGCATACTCGCCATTGGACACTTTCTCCGATGTCAAAATCGGCAAAGAAGGCCAAAGGCCGAATCTTTTCCATTCTTTTTCTTTTTTTAGGCATTTGTTTTCTTGATCTAAAACCTAGGTTTAAAATGGACTAAAAGGGGGGCATTTTTGGTATTTTTTGGCCACCGGGAACAGCGGAGCCCGTCGCCGGCGATCGGTAGCCGCCGTGGGCTCGTCGGACCCTTAGGCGGGAATAGGGGTTTGCTTCAAAGAAAAAGGAAGGAGGGTTTTCCAGAATTTTTTTTATTTCAAAGGCTGAAATGATTTTTTTTAAAAAAAAAACATAAATAACAGTTGTGAAACGACGTCGTTTCACTCAGGCACCAAGCGCCCTAAAATGAAGTCGTTTTGAGGTCAACCCGAAAATCTACACGGCCCAGGCCATTCAAGGATCCGCGTGTTTTCACAACCAATTGGGTATTTACACGTTCAGTCCTTCTGCTTTTGGACTCTTTTCAATCTGGTCCTTATTTTAGCTTTTTTTTTTTTTTTAAATTTATCCATTTGATTTTCTTTTTCATTTTGGTCCCCTGACCATTTGATCTCCTGGGACGCTGCGTTTAAGGGACAAGGGGGATTATTTCCTAATTGGTTCCTGTCTTTCCTTTGCGCATTTGATTTTAATCCCTTAACCTATTTTATTGTTTAATTTGTTTATTTTATTATGATATTTACTTTAAATTTTGTTTAGATCTCGATTTAGTCCCTTACTTTCAATCTTTTATGTTTTATTTTCCTTTGTATTTATTTATTCATATATTTATTCATTTATCTATTTATTTCGTTTTTTTTTTTGTGTAGTTACTATTTTCTTACTATTATTATTATTATTATTATTATTATTATTATTATTATTTTATCTATTATTATTATCTATTTATGTATTTTATTACAAATTGCACCCTTAATTTCATTTATATTTCAATTTAGTCATTTATCTTCAATATTTTATAAACTATTTTCGTCTATATTTATTTATTTATGTATTTATTTATTTCCTTGTCCCTTTTATATTTAAAATTGGTATTGTCCTTTTTTCTTTTATGTGCATATTTTGTCACCCCGTTTTTCTTCTTCTTCTTCTTATTATTATTTATGTTAATACTATGATGATTTATAATTATTGCTATTATTATTATCAAATTGTTATTTATTTATTTATTTATTTATTATTTATTCTATCATCATCATAGTATATTATCATTATTCACTAGCATAATATTTTTGTTTTATTGATGTATCCACTTGTTATGTCATCTTTTTTACCCGTTATCTTATATTGTGCTAGTGTCCGTGCCAAGTGTTACGTTTAAACATATTTGTCCGTTTTTATACTATACCCGAATAAATTAAATATATACCATTTTAAGTATTACGGTAATTTTTGCTTGATGCATAAAAAGAATTAAGACAATGTTTCGTATTTGGAGATTCGAAAGGTCGTGCCCTAACTTACGGGGTTCGACTTTCTCTTTGAACTAATATAACCGAACATTCCTCTTAAAATTTAAATACATGAGATTTAAATAATATTTTAAATAAAGAGTAAGCTTGTTTTCGAGGATTCGAGACGTTGTGTCCTAGCTTACGGGATGCGAACTTTTGTTACCTCGAGATAAGAGAGCCTTTTACATACGTTTTGATCTATTTAAGGGATTTTACTAAAAAAAATACATTAATACAAAAAATACATTAATACAAGGAGGGATCGTATTTTAAATTCTTTTCGAGTTTTCAACTTTTGACATTAAGACATTAATTAATCAATTAGTACCAATTTTGGGCGTTACAAGGGTGCTAATCCTTCATCGTACGTAACCGACTCCCGAACCCATTTCTTGAATTTTGTAGACCAAAATCGTTGTTTTAATAAATTAAGCCATTTATTAAAATGATCAAATTACGAGGTGAGCCGATCACACTTCATAAAAAGGATTGGTGGCGACTCTCATTTTTCATTTTTTAAAATAAAAGTCGATTTCAAAAAAAAGTTTCGACAATGATTAAAAAATAATTATTTATACAAAATAAGTTAAGAGTCTTTTTATATCTTTTTAGGAATGTTTTTAATAAAATCAATAAAATTAAACAATTTGATATTTAAACATTCAACCTTTCCATTATAACAAACATTTATTTCGTTTTTATGTAAACTTTTAAGTAATATAATCAGCAATAATCAATACTAATAATATAATTATAATATTTATTCCAGATAATATATTGAATTTTAATTCTAGTGGGGAAAAAGAATCCCGACATCGGATAATCTATTGGACGTTTGGACCGACATGGGATTACTAAGCGTGCTAGGGGATACAGAGTATTTAAACTAAAAACTACGTCGTTTTTCTTCCGATGCGTATTATTTAGAGCCAAAGTTGAAGCTGAAAAACTCAACAAATACAGTGGAACTGGAAATTGGAAAAATCAGGTTTAAATTCGAATATGTCTTCGCCTCCCAAAGTTCTAATGGTAATCAATCAAACAAAGCTTTTGAAAATTTTCAATTTCAATTTCTTTTTGCTAAATGCATAAAATTAATCATAAAATAAATTTCGTCATGCTTAATGTTTAAGTTGATTTTTCTCACTGTGTTTACAGGTGGCGGAGAAGCCTAGCATCGCACTCTCCATTGCTTCCGTACTCTCTCGTGGCCAGGTATGCTTAAACTCTCTCTTATTTTGTGAAATCCCCTTGTAGTTATTCTGATTCTGTAAATTTGAACTTTGAAATATTTAACCTTGATTAGGTTTCTTCTTTAGGATGTTATTGACCATTGACTTCATCGCGAGAGCAGACATTCGAAAAGAAAACGAAGTTTAGAGAAATAAGAAAATGTTCTATATTTATGAAGATTTAATTAGTTCCGTTAATTTTTATTTTAGGCTACGTAAGTTAAAGCAAATTACTGGATTTTATATTAGAAAGCCCTTTAAGAGAATGTTGGCATTGCCTTCTTTTGAATTATAGAAATTCAATCAATGATTTCAAGGGCACGAGGCACACTTGAGGTGCTAGAACCTGCGCAAGACGCAAAAAAAGCGCTCGCCTGCGTAAACCAAGGCGCAAGCACATAAATATAAATTATATGTAAAATGTACACAAATTTTAATATAATTCAATTTATAAATTCAAAACATTGTTCAATAGTTTAAGTTCAATAATTTACTTAATGTATTGAAAAATAAGACACCATAAGAACGAAGTTAAATATCATCATCAGAAACTAGCTCTAAATTTCCTTCATCTTCATCTTCTCTTGAAAAGTTTTAACTTTTAAGAGTTAACTAGGTTTTTATATAATAAAATTAGGTCCATAATTAATTAAAAAAGTTATTTGTTATATTTTATTATATTTTTCTTTTATAAGTCAAAAAAAAATCATGGGAATGGAGAATGGAATGGCTCTTTAGTGAAGTGCACTCTTTTTGTGTCTGGCTTTGCAACAAAGGCGCCTGAAAAGCGCACCAAGTGCTCGCCTGATCGAAGTCGCCTCGCCTTGAGGCGGAAATGGCCATTTGCGCTGTGTCTTAGCGCCTAGGTGCTCACCTTGACATCACTGAATTCAATCAATGCTTGATTTGTTTGATTCTCCTTCTAATATTTGTTCTTGAGCTACATTACTAATGGCTTCTGTTTTGAATGAACAATAATCTGTTTGGAAAATTCCATACCCCTTGGTCAGTGTTGGATTTGGTTTAAAATAACATTTAGTAGAAGTAATGCATAGTGCTCTTATGTGTCGGACGCAATGCTGAATCGATCTTCTTTTCCTTTTTCTTTCTTATATTAGTTTCATTTTAGCATATTAGTAGTAATCATGAAGCATTTCATGTTTTGGTTAGGATACCATTGTCTTTTTTGTAAATGCTGTGCCAATTTTTCAGTTTTTGCCATTGAATATTGCTAGTTACTTACAAGTTCTATTACATTTGTCAGATGTCAACAAGGAAAGGTAGTACTGAAGTTCACGAGTTCAACGGGAAGTTTCTTGGTTTTCATGCCCATTATAAAGTTACTTCAGTTATTGGACATGTATTCAGGTCTTTATTCTCCCTGAAAAACTGAAAAAAAAAGAAAAAGATTGTGTTCTTTTGGTTTTCTTGTCTATGCTGACTGCTACTTGAGGTTTTATTATATTTAGGTGCCCAGAATGCTGATGCTTTTTTCCTTTTGAAGTTATTTTATGTCTATTCTAGTTAAAAAAATAGTATGACAAGGCTTGAGTGAATATTTTGATACACGAAAAGACATTACGTAAAGTTTGACTCTCTTGATTCAGAAAGAGCATATGCAGCTATATGGTGCAGTGAAATTTAGTCTAAGCAATATTCCAATTTACAGTTTGACTCCGTAACAAAATGGCTTGTAGATGTTAGAGAACTGCTAATTTTGTTCATTGCTTTTTTATGTTTACCTATTGTAGCCTTATCTTGTATAATTTATTATCTTGATTCCTGGTGATGATTATTTTTTCCTTTTTTCTTTATTGTACAAATCTAGTGTAGATTTTCCAGCGTCTTATCAAGATTGGAACGCCACTAATCCTCTGGACCTATTTCAAGCTTCAGTTGTCAAGACAGAAGCAAACCCCAGGGTATATAGTCTATGTGGCTTTCTATCTACCTTTATAATTTTCTACTTTGTTGTTCTTTTTATTGATTTTTGTGTCAACTTGGCATTACTAAAAGAATTGTGTTCCTGTTATCATGATCTCAGCAATTCATGTGATGGCAGTAGTTGACAAATATGTCTGAATTCTGGGATGTATCGCAGCAATTTAGTGATGGAATTAAAAGTGTCTCTCTTTCTGCCATGGAAATGCCTACGCAAATTCACAGATTAGTTTATTATTATCAGATATGTCTGCCTTATGCACTTAGTGAGTGAATGAAAATTTGCACTTAAGTTGAATTGTAAATTAATTTCATACATAAGTTCTCTAAAATTCATGTCTCGTAAGGATTTGGATGTTGTTTAACTTGGAATGTTGACCTACTTAAACCCACCAACCTGCTGTAGTCACAGTGCATAAAGTATATGACAGTAAACCTGACAGTTGGAGTTGGTCGGACAGACAAAAAATTTGTTTCTCCATCACATTATGGCCCGATCTGCATTTTATTTCTTGGCGATGAGTGTGTTTAGCTCCTTGTTCTGGTGCAGTATTTCTTTAGCTATAACTCCTTTCTAAATATAAATTTCTAATAACTTTTTTGGTTAATCAGGCTCATATTTCTAAACATTTAAGTCAAGAAGCGCGTGGTTGTGGTTATTTGGTACTATGGTTGGATTGTGATCGTGAAGGAGAGAACATTTGTTTTGAAGGTATATATATATTCTTTTTGCTTTTTGTAGTTCCATGTACATCACTGTGAAGTTTGTTGGTCCATGAACTTATCAAATTATTAAGCGAATTTATGAGAGGATAAATGGTAGCATGTCTTATTCCCTGTAAATTAATCTGCATTGCTGTTTTTTAATAACTTGGGAAAAAGAAGAAAGAACAAAATTATTTGTTTTTCCAATTGTAATTATACTGAATAGTAATGTATGGGTTTTCCGGTCTTTAAATGTATGAGATTTCTTGCTCGTACATTCAATGACTGAATTACAGATTTGCATGTCTTCTTATTTAACTCATTATCATCATTATAAATTTCTTGCAGTCATTGAATGTACGAGATTTCCAATGAATGAGGCAAAGAAAAGGGTTTATCGTGCTCGGTTTTCTTCTGTGACCGAGAAGGACATTTTGAAGGCTATGGACAACCTGGTGGAACCAAACAGACACGAGGCACTTGCTGTGGATGCTCGGCAAGAGATAGATTTGAAAGTTGGTGTTGCATTTACACGATTTCAAACTAGTTATTTTCAAGGAAAATATGGGAATCTTGACTCCAGGGTTATCTCGTTGGTTCTTTCACCTCTCCTAGCATTTTTTAGTTCTTTATGCATTTTTTTCCTTGGGGTTTTTATTTGCTTAATAATTTTATGCCCACAGAGAAGTTTGTGCGTGTCAGTTATCATTTGCTTATACCAGAGTTGAGGATTACATTGTAGTTCTATTGGTGATAATATTTTGTTGACATCTAAATTAGTCATTGCCTTATATTTCTGCCCTTTCTATTTTGATAATTTAGGGTCTATTTGGACGGACATATGAGGTTTGCTCTAGTGAGATTGGAAACAATGGTCGTGGTAAAATCAATAGTAGGATACATGCTTGAATACAAAAGCAACAATTGTAGTGAGGTGAATTATAGGGAGAAGAGAAAATGATTATTAGAGACATTAGATTAAGATGTGTATATATATAATAAGTGAATAAAAAATATTAAAATTATCTTTTTGTCAAATAATAATTCAAACATATTAAAATTTTAGTAGGACATAAAATAATAAAATAAAAGTTACTAAAATTAATAATTTAAAAAAGGAATAAAATTAAAAATTGTATAAAAATAGTTTGGAGAAAAAAAAAGGTAAAAGGGAGTTTTCCCCCTCCTCTGGCGTACCTTGAACAACCGGATCTTTCTTTCTGCTCCCACCCTTGTTTCTTTGGCCATTAATTAACAGTTATTTCTTAGTTATCCTTCATCATTTCTAGTGTCCCGATTAAATTCAAGCTCCATTGACTTAGGGCGCCCTATGCTGTGCATACAGAAACGTCATTCTTGGTGTTGTTTTTACCTTTGCTTATTCACAATTTTTGTTTTCTGGATATTGATTTAGCTAGCTTCTTTTCTAGGTTTCTCGTTCTGTACAGCTATCCGCAAGTTTATGGTCTTGCTTATTTTTCCACTTTTAGCCTTTCATTTTACCTTTAGACTAGGCAATGTTGATTGTTTTCTTTTTGGTTTGGCTTCTTTCTCTAGAGTTACACTGACTACTATCCCATAAAAGTGGTTTGTTTATATTTTGCTTCGCAGCAACTGATAATCTTTTTGGCCAACTTCTGTGCACTACTTAATCTCCTAATTAATTGCTTATTTCAGCTATGGTCCATGTCAAACTCCTACCCTTGGGTTTTGTGTACAGCGTTATCTGCAAATTAATACTTTCAAACCTGAAAAGTTTTGGGCATTACGTCCTTATATTATTCAGAATGGTTATGAGCTCCAGCTAGAATGGAAACGTCAAAAGTTGTTTGACATAGATGTGAGTCCTTGTAAAATAAAGAATTTATTGATGTTTCTCTTGGAGTTTTAACGAGCTATGCTAACTGATGATTTTTGGTATATTTTCAGGTTGCTATGATGTTTCAAAAGTTGGTGACTGAGGATGGAATTCTTGAAGTAATTGATGTATCGGAAAAGCAGGAAACTAAAGGTCGACCTTCTGGTCTCAACACAGTAAATCTTTTGAAGGTTAGAAGACTTATGAATTTCTCTACTTTTTTTTACTTGTAAAAAGTAATTTTCTACTTGATTCTTGAATAGCTGCTTAAAAGAACTGTAAATTACTTCGGACATGTTGGGTGGACCATATATGGGTATAAAAATCTTTGCTTTTCATGGCTAGTTGTTACATGAATAGCATATTGATGTATCCAATGAGGAAAGAGTGAATGTAGATTGCTTTCAATCACATAACATTCTTTTTGTAAGATGTTCTATTGTTGCGTGGCTGATTCCTTATGTACAAATTAAATCTTGCTGAATTCTCTGTTTTTGTAACTATAAGATCTAGTGTAACATTGCTGGTGTGGATGAAAATCATGGTTAAAGGCATGCAGTTTGAAAGATATGGGGAAAATTTGTGGTTGCAATGTGGGAATTGGCATTGCTATGATTAAAAGAAGTGTGTGTTTGAGATAAAATGTCCAATATCAGCACACCATGTTAAGTTGTAAAGAAAAAGGGCAATAAAAGTAATTGATAACAGAAGCAGGTATCTTAGCATTTGCTTTTGCTGTTCCTCAAAGCGGCTTTCTTCTTAAAAATTATTGAAAATTTCAAATTTGTAATCCCAACTTTTTGGACCTTTGGAAGTAAATTTTTTAGACTCTTACATGGTTTTTAAACACCATAAGTAAATAAAATATATCAGGATAACCCTTCTTAATTTTGTTCAGGTTGCTTCAAGTGCATTAGGCTATGGACCTCAGACAGCCATGCAAATTGCTGAACGCTTATACACTCAAGGTTTCATAAGGTCCTCTTCTCTCCACTGTTTTAGATTACAATGAGTTTCTTTGTATCTTTGCTTATGTTGAAATTAAATATTTGAGAGATGAATTTTATAGGGATTTGAATAATTTTCACTCATACAAAAAGATGATTACATAGGTATTTATACAAAGAGAAAAATCTAAGGCAGGCAAGGAATAATATACAATCCCATTGTAATTTGTTATTATGAAGAAAGCATATAGATTCTGTATCAATATTCTTGGATATGACCTGTTGAGTCTTTGGAACTGATGTTAAATGTTGTTGCTAAAGATTTAGCTATTTAGATGACTGATTTTTTTAATAGAATGATATTAGTTTTACCTAGACTCAACATAGGGTTTATGTTCTGCAGAAAGGTTTCTGCTGGAAATGAAAGCTGGATGATTTAGTACTTCTTTTGCGTTTATTTTCAATTGATGATTAAAGTTCAGTACTAAACTCTGTTTTGTGGTGACTGTAAGAGTATATACTCTGAATCTTTTTCCCTTTTAGGGTTGTCAGGATTGATACGAAGCATTGTGTGTGTCTAGGTTTAAGAGGGTTGTCTTGTCTGGAGCTTAGCTCTATGTGTCCTTTTGATGGAAGTAGATATACACAGGCATGCATACTTTCATTGTATTGTTTAGACTATACAATAATAAATTAAAAACTATGTGATTAGTCTTTATATACCTAACTAAATCATGGGTTAATGGTTTTCTGAATTTGCAGTTGCTTCCTTAACTGATGTTTTGGAGCCTTGAATGATGAAAATTAGGGGTTATGGTTTAGATTCATTAATTACTAGTCCTGGTTCTAATAAGCATGGTTAAGAAAGTTTTATGATAAATAACACTGTTGCATTTTACTTCATGTATAACTGCATATTATTTTGTACTTCCATTGTTTTCAGTAGTAATTATTTTATTTATTTCTCCTTTTGGAATTTTGGCGGTTTAGCTATCCGCGAACTGAAAGTACAGCATATCCTTCATCATTTGACTTCAAAGGCACGCTTAAGGTACTAGAGAACAATCCATCATGGAGTGATTGTGTCCAAAGACTGCTTGCTGAAGGTTATCATAAACCACGGACAGGAACAGATGCTGGTGATCATCCTCCTATAACTACAATGCGACCAGCAACTGAGGATGTTCTTGGGAATGATGCTTGGAGATTATATCAGTATATCTGTCAACATTTTATGGGAACTGTGTCTCCTGACTGCAAATATGTGAGGTAATAGCCTAATGTGTAATCTTGATTATTTAGTTTAGTTATTTCCAGCAGTTTCTTATATCCTATTGTGATCAATGTAAAAAATGAATGCGATTGGTGCCACTGAAACATTCTGTGATTCTAATGAATGATTAGCCATCTTCTCATCTGTTGATTTGCCACAGAAACATTTTGATTATTATTGGTTAATTATATTTTATTATTCGCTTTTCTTTCACAATATGTATCTTTGCTGCCTATTTCAGGACAAAAGTAGAATTTTCAATTGGTGGAGAATTCTTCCATTGCATTGGGCAGCGTGTCACAGTACAAGGATTTACATATATTATGCCATGGTTGGCCATAAATGAGAAAAATCTACCCCAGTTTACAAAGGGGGAGAAAATTGAAGTTTCAAGAGTGGAGTTATATGAGGTAATATATGCAGTTCCGTTTAGCGAATCATCAAGTGTTCAAATATTGATACTGATGCCCGATTTTGTAAATTCCTTAGGGTGAAACTTCACCTCCTGATTATCTCAGTGAGAGTGAGCTCATTTCTCTAATGGAGAAGAACGGGATAGGCACAGATGCATCAATACCTGTGCATATAAACAACATATGTGAACGGAACTATGTTCAGGTTTATAAATTAAGCAACTAATTTAAGTTTACCCTTGTGATGGTTAGCATTGGTATTCAAAATAGTTTAGTTTATCTTTGCATGAGATTGATATTTCATTCTTACATAAAATGCAGGTTCAAGCTGGTAGGAGATTGGTTCCAACTACTTTAGGCATAACATTGATAAGAGGCTATCAATGTATTGATCCGGATCTTTGTTTGCCAGACATACGCAGTTTCATTGAGCACCAGATCACTTTGGTTGCTAAGGGTCAGGTCAATCATTCTCGTGTTGTGCAGCATGTACTCCAACAATTCAAGCAAAAATTCTATTATTTTCTTCAGCAGGTTTGAGAGCTTATGTTACTGATTTTTATGATTGCTTTTGGATATTGTAGTTTAGAATTATTTATTCATCACTTCAACTCCCCCTTCTTTTTCCAGATAGAGAACATGGATGCATTGTTTGAAGCGCAATTCTCTCCACTAGCTGATTCGGGGCGTGCTCTTAGTAAATGTGGTAAATGTTTGCGGTACATGAAGTACATTTCTGCACAACCACAACGTATGTTTTGTGGCACATGTGAAGAAGTTTACTATCTTCCTCAAAAAGGCACAATCAAGGTAACACTGAAATGCTGGACCTTTTCAAAATTTATATTTTCACTAAAGCATGTTTTGCGTGGATGTTATTCCTTGCATATAAGTGGCACATAAATTTTGTGTCTGCACAAAATCCTTGGATTAGAAGGAAAACTAGATAAGCACTATGGTAAATGTCTTCCCTTAGCTTGCCTAGTTCATCTTCGACTCCATCCCCCCACCTTCTCTCTTTTTCTTTCATTTCCTCCTATGCATGGGTTGATTCTAGAATGTACTACTTCCTCATCCAAACTTGTTTCTCTTATTGGCTTTTTGGATCAGACTAAAATAAGTTTGATCATTATTTTTAATAACATCTTAAATGAATAAGATTTACAAATATAGAATTTCAAAATTTCCAGAACGTATTTCTTAAATTTTAAATTCAATATGTTTTTAAAAAGATGTTTGAAGTTGAGTTTGGCAGATTGAAAAAGTCACAAACAAGGACCTTTTTGATGTAGCAAAAAAATGATTAAAAAGGTCAAACACAATGGAGCAGAGGTAGCAATACGTAAATTTAGGCGCCTGGTTCGTCTTCTTTCTCTTGTTCCCCTTGTAAAGAAACCTATTTGAAGGTGGGGCATCCCGGGGACATGACGGGAAAGATTGAAGTTGTCATCTCTAGCCATGTTGGTCTCCTGAGTGTACAATACTAGTCTTTGATTTCTTTAAAGAAATTAATCTAGAAGAAAATTAGAGCTGAATGTAACTTATGCATAGCAAATGTGATTCGATTTGATAAGTCTTTTTCTTTCAATAGCTTGATGTGCCGTACAGAATTGCATGGATTATAGTACTCTAGACTTGGTAATTTTGAATATGATACTAAAACATTGCACAAACATGACATATTCAATAAAATACAACAGTAATAAATTTGACATCTTTAAACACAGTAACTTAATATTTTGTGTTGAGCTTGTATTTACACGACTGACATGCAAAAGAACGCAAGCAATGACACAAATATAGACGTGGCCACATATTGTGTGGCAATGATTCAGATCTTATAGGTTGTTTTGAAAGTTGATGGCAGGAAAAGCCTCAGAAGTGGCTGTATTGTCATGTCATCATATCTATATCGTTGACTGTGCTTAAGTTGTCCCTTCTGACTTGCATTTTAATTTTCTACAGTTGTACAAGGAACTTACATGTCCGCTGGATAATTTCGAGCTTTTGATCTTCTCCATGCCCGGTCCGGAAGGCAAGTCATTCCCCCTTTGCCCGTACTGCTATAATAGCCCTCCATTTGAAGGAATAGACACTCTCTTTGGTTCCGCAAAGATAGGGAGTACAGGGAAGTTGGGGAAGGGAGCAGGCATGCCTTGCTTCCTCTGCCTACACCCCACATGCCGACATTCTGTGGTGGCCCAGGGAGTCTGTGCTTGCCCTGAATGCAGCGGAACACTAGTTTTAGATCCAGTAAGTGCTCCGAAATGGAGACTGTATTGCAACAAATGCAATTGCCTTGTCTACTCCCTGAGGGCTCTCACCGCATTGCCACCACCCGAGACCGCTGTGCTGAATGTGACTCAACAATCATAGAGGTAGACTTTAATAAGAAAACAACTCCTTTGGAAGATGGAGCTACATTGCATACTGGTTGCATTCTTTGTGACGAGTTGCTTCATTCACTTGTGGAGGTGAAGCATGGTAAATCATTTAGCCGAGGCTTTGGTGCAAGAGGAAGATGCAGAGGAAGAGGAACAGGTAGAGGTAGAGGTGGATATAGGGGAAGAGGGCGCACAGCTGGAAAAAAGGTCGACCCTATAATGAGTTTCCGAGATTTTTGAACTGTATTTTCTGTTAACTTTGGCTTTCAAATCCGTTGGTTTTTAGCCGGAGAAGTGTACAGTGTTTTTTTTTTTTTGCAAGTAGATTCCTGCTGTGGCGAATCTATATCTTCAGTTCATGAAAAGAAGTCCTTAAAGAACTTAACATTTTAGGCCAGTCAAAATTACTCGAGAATTTTTCCTTTCTGAGGTCTCAGTTTGAGAATTAACGAAAATTATTTCAAATTTAAATTATATATATTTATATTGTGTAGGTTTTTTGTACCATTATGTTTAAATTAGTTCATACTATAGAATTTTTTAAATAATTGTGTTATTATTAATTTTTTCATGTTCATGTATTGGTATCATATTTGTTTTTATATTTGTAGTGTCGTGTTCATATCATGTACTTGTATAGTACTGGATTATTTAGGTTGAAATGATAATCATCATTCATCAGCTCCACATTACTATTTTTCAATGGAAAACAATAGGGATGATCCATTAGGTGTGATCTAATCTAAATTCTGAGAAAATCCAAAACCCCTTTTGGTGTTCTTATTGTATTGCAATTGCCATTGAACTAATCATTTGATGATTCCAGGAACAATTAATAATCAATTCAGCTATTCTACAATGTCTTCCACTTTCAACAGGGGAACTTTACCACTAGATGATGAATCCCTTCCACCTTCCTTCGCTTTACCCCATAGTACAGCATAAAATCCCATTGATATTATAATTGCTCCAATAATACTGCAAATTGAAGATAAAATATATGAAATTGGTAACATGAAAGCTATGGAAAAGAGAATTTTAGTACCTTCCAAGATGCAGAGAATCATCAAGGAAAATTGCACTCATAAAAGCAGCAATGGCGATTGATACAGGGCTAAAAATTGCAACGTATACAGGCCCTTTCAAATGAAGGCCCCATGTGACCACAAGTGAGCTAAAGGATTGGAAAACACCCTAACACAAAATACACACATTCAAAATATTAAATACGAAGTTTTCCATATATTTGCCTATATGTATCTACCAAATTATAGTTAATTATTAAGTTCTTACCGAGTATAGTACTGCAATGACTGCAACACTAGGCCTTAGTATCCAAGAACTCAACTTAGGTTGTGTTATTAAGGAAACAGGTACAGAGATAATTGCTCCACATAAGTTGTAAAACAATGCAACAATCAGCTCAGCTGGGTAAATCTCCAATACTTGGGTCTGACAAGTTTTCGAAATCCAAAATTTAGTTCAGTTTATACGAAACTTTTGAGTTGTAGGAGGGTAAAAGTATCATGAGACCCTTATACTAGTAGTCGGATTGTATTTTGTCCCTTCTATTAAAAAAAATAGGTAAATTAGTTCCTGTACGTTGAATTAATTTTGTTAAAATTTTTAACAAATTCTACATTAAAAGTTAGTCCGTTTACACCAACATGAATAGCGCATGACACACCACATGAAATTGTCTAGTTATTCTATCTGTTACGTCATTTTTTAACAATAAAAATAGATGAAATTTTTAATAAAAAGGATCTGTTTGCTCTCTGATATAACATATTGAGACTAATTTGTCAATTTTTTTAATAAAGAAAGCCAAATACAATCCGACTCAACAGGGATTTCATGGTACTTTTACCGTCATTGGACATGTATGATTTACCTGAACAATGTACCAAATTGAAAATAGAAGATAGGCAGTAGCAAGTAAGATCCCGCTAATGACCCAATTTGGCTCTGAAGATTCCAAGGGCCATTGAACTAAAACTTTGGGACCTTTGTAAAGAACAACTAGTAATGCACCTGAAATTGATGCTATAGTCCCTATGATTTTAGCTTGACTGCTGGAGCTTCTCAAAGCTACTCTTTCCAATCTTGTTGATTATAAAGTATCAAATCAAAGGGAGAAAACAAGAAGAATTAGGTTTGGTTTTATTGAATTTAAGATAAGTAGAAAGAAGAAACCTGAAAAGAACAGCAAGTATGAAGGTAAAAGCTGGTTCAAGATTGCTGATGGCAGAAGCAAGAGTTGGGGAGCTATAATCCATACCCTTATATGCACATATTTGAGCTAAATACCTGTCACAATAAAAATAAAAAAAAAGTTATCTAGTTTTCATTTTCCATCTTCAAATCTTTTCCAAAACTGAAAAGAAAAAGAAATTCAATTACCCAATAAGGCCAAGAAGGAAAATTCTAGAGCCAAGGTGGAATTTCAAAGAGGGAATCACTGTTCTACTACTGCATCAAAAACAAGCAAAACTCCAATGGTATTATGTGAAAACTGGATGATGATAATAAGAAGAGAAACAAAAAGGAAAACCTGGGAAAGATGAAGGATAAAGGGAGGAGAAGAAGAGTTCCAACAGCATAAGAATAAGTGATGAAGATATAGCGGTTCATCCCCTTTGCTGTTGCTTCTTTGAATAGAACGTTTAACCCTACATTTGTGCACTCCACAGCAACCATGGCTGTCAATGGCAGAACATGGTTGTAACAGTACTGCATTCTACTTGCCATCTCTATCTCCTCTGCTTTCTAAACTCTTCTTGGTGGCATTCAATTATTATTACACAACATCAAACTGTGGTGTGCTTCTTACTTTTGTGGTTGGTGATCATATCCCATTCAACCTCCACTTAAAAAAACAAAGTGTTCCTTGCATCAAGGAATAAATTGACTTCAAATATGAATATCTTCTTTTATATTTTATTTTCCACTGTAATTTAATGGATTCCACAAGGGTTAGTTAGCAGGGGCGGCACTAGGTTGGATCCATCAAATGGTAAATTTATAGTTTAGCCCTTAAAAGTTATAGAATTTAGGTTGATATAAAAATAATATTGCATTTTGACTCTTTAAAAATTTATAATTCCATTATATCTCTTTCAAAACGAAAAAGTTATAGTTTAATCCCCAAAATTTAAAAATAATATAATTTTAAAATTACATTTTGTCTTTTTAAAAAATTATAATTAAATTCTAAAAAAATTGGCTTTATATAGTGTATGTGTTAGGTATGAATACATAAATTTTCTTTTTAAGTTTTTAAAATATTTAATGGATTATAACATATCATGGTTGTTTGAATCGGATCAAATCGATTAAATTAAAAATTGTTGAGATACTGGTACAAAAAAAAAAAGAATTAGATTGATTAAGGTTTTTTTTAATTTTAATATTTCTTTTACCTCTTATGAATTTTTAATAATTTATTTAATTAAACCTACTGAATTGGTTGAACTAATGAATCAATGATTTAACTGGTTCAATAACCAATTTGGTTTGAAAAAGCTTAGAATGTATCATCACATATTCTTTAAGATGGTAGTAATCATGTTCCTCGTATAGAGAAACCATAAGCAATCAATAGTTTCTCCTTTACAACTTGGTTACTTCTTTTGAGTTAAAGCATGATTTTGGTGATGAATTAGAAGGAAATTAAGGAGTGACAATGAGTTGTTTTATAATCACAGATATAATAAAAATGGAATATATGAAGAAGATGAAAAATAGGGGAACAAGGAAGAAAACGCTGCAAATATGAAGGTAAATAATAATCGATTAGAAGAATGCATGCCATATTAATAATTATGATAAATCATTTTAAATATTAGCATAGATTTTTATAATTCATACAGAGGAATTTGTTGCTATAATTATTATTTTTATTCATTACTAAACTTTAAGTTTATAGTTTGATTTTGATGTTTGTATGGATTACATGCATTTTGTTAAGACGAAATTTCGAAAAGTATATTTGCCTCTCTTTTTTTAACTGTGGTACTCATTATTTTGTTACTAGAAATAAAAAAATATAGATAAATAAGAGAACAATAAGAATTCTCACTATTACCCTTTAAAAAAAATCGATAACTTATAAAAAATTTGTAACAACCTGTTTTTCAGTGGTATTAGGAACGATGGTTTCGGAATTTCATTTTATGATGATCAGGTCCATAAATATTATTATTTAATATTTATGAGTCTATTATAATGTTATATTGAATTTCGATTTAGTAATTTTATTGAACGGATAATTAACTAAGGTACAAGTGTAACGACCCTAAAATTAGTGGTGTCAAAAAATAAGGTATCGAGACCTCATTTACGTAAATCGAGCCCATAAATATTTAATATCAATATTTATGAAGTAATTATATAAGTGAATTGAATTTTGGATAAATAATTTTGTCGAATTAGAGACTAATTAATGTACAGGGCTAAATTGTAAAATTAGTAAAAGTTAATCACTATGGAATTTTAATTAATTGAAGTACCAATTAAGTATTTTGACCCTTTTTAATATAGTGGATGGTAGTGGTGGACAAATTTTATCCCCCAAATTGATTAATTAAGATTAATGTTAATTAATTATTAGTTAATTAAGTTAATTAAGAGTTAAACTTAGTATATATCTTAAATTAAAAGAAAAAAAGATGACAATTTTGGCTTGACCTTCTTCAATCTTGCCGTGGGTGGGTGAAAAAGAGGGTTGAGCTTTTCAAGCTTTAGTCCTTCAATTGATCGGGAATTGAATCAATCGGAGAATAAATGAGGAAATAAGAAAATTGCAAATTAGTCCTCACCACCTTTTTTATTGTTTTTGTTAGGTAAATTCATTTGAGACTTACTTATTTACTTCATGATATGATTTTATTATATCGTTTTATTTATTGGTTTGAATTGTTATGTAATCTTGGTAATTTTGGCATTAAAAGGATTAAATCGGAAAATATGAGATACATGATAAATATGAATATGTACACAGTATCGAATGGATGTAAAATTGTTACATGAACGAATGATATGTACATGGTGATGTTACAAATATCGAATTTATATGAATTCGATAATAGGCCCGTGTTGTAACACCCAAGTCTGACGAGTCGATCGATAAAATGTGGTGCTACGGGAAAGATGAATGGACTCACGAAAATAGTACTTTAAGATTTTATTTAATAAGTTTTACCGAAAAAGGGGTAGCAGCCAATGGCCTCAAGAACACTAGGCAAGCAACGAATTCGAATTATAATCAAAGGTAATGAAAAAAGTTTGCAATGACTTTATTAAGAATGAAGTTTGAAGTTCTCAACATTGTAAGTAATAAAAAATGAGAAAATGACAGACAGTTCTATTAATATTTGGCGAATATGAATATTATACTTTACTTTGTCTTCCAGCGAAATAAAACGAGTGCAAGGTGTTGGATCGCCGGCACCCCTACGGCGCAGCGGAAAAATTTAATAATCGGCGACCCTAACCACGGATCCATGTGTGAGGAACGAATCGGGCTAGAAAAAGGTTACGAAATTACCTAATGTTTATTCTGAGTAGACAGCAACTCCTCAACAACGTGTAGTCTGATATACAGTCGAACCAAACCGCAATCTATCGAGACTCCGACCTCTACGTAATCCACCCAATTGACTACGAATGGAAGAAATCCCCAAAACAGTTTTGAAAGTGATTTTTCTTTGACGGCTGCTAGACCCAAAACAAAGGAAAACAGGATTCTTATATATCCTTTTGTTTTAGGGTTTTTAGGAATTAAATAAATAAAATAATATTTTAAACCGAAAACTATAATTACATTAATTATAATATAATTTCGGTAAACCATATATTTATTTGAATTCATATGCTAACCAAATTCATGTCCTCATTATGTGTACAACAAACTTGTACATAATGTGTTGGAAATTTGATTACCGAATTAAATTAATTCTATAATAATTTAATTCAAGCGACACCCAAAAACAATACCAACTATGGTTTATTCCGTTCATTTCAACTATAGGGTGTGACCCTGTAGGTTCCTGTAACGTTAGCAGTAATACTAGAACGATTCCAATGTTACAAACAATGAGTAGCATCTAGAAATGCATCATTGCTACCTAAGTCACAAGAGATCATGATTCGACATAACTTTTTTATGATTAACCTTTTATGCAATAATCCTTAAGTCCTTTATCTCTGGATTGGACACAAGTCATGGAATAGTCACACTTGTATAGTCCATTCCATGTTCCTTGATATCTTAAGCAGACTACGATATACAAATAAGTATGACATCTCATATCAACTTATTTGAGCATGGCCATGCATTTCTAGTCTCACTTAATCAAGTGGCCTAAGATATTACTCCCATTATGTAGGAGGGACTTATTCTATATCAACCAACCACATCCATCTACATCGATTGTGGTATATCCAACATCAGCCTTTATAGAACAACCAGTTACGGTGTACATTTGACTGTATCAAAATATACTACTCACGATGTTGGGATTATGATGATCTCAAGTCTGAGGATCATATACATATTAATCATTATGAGTAATGTCGTGACAATTACATAATAATCCAAGAAACATACTCATAATGGGCCAGTCCAATATGTTGTTCTCTACCACACATATTCATGCATCGATTTTGACATTCCATATTAATGACAACTCTTTATCATCAATCAACTACATGTTAGTCTTAATGCATTATCGTTGTCCTATCCAACAATAATACTTGACTAAGGATCTTTTAAGAATAATCATATTATTCTTAGGACATTATTATAAAACAGTTTATTTATACACACAGAAAAGAAACTGAAATAATAATGGTAACGCCTTATATTAATAAACATGATAAATCAAGTATGTTATTACAACCATCTCATGATTGATCTTTGGGCATACTCTAACACAAGGTTCATTCACAATATGTAGGTTTGTGTAATGCCTTATACCCGACCCAATCGCTAGGTCTGGGTATTGAATGTTACAAATAAACCAAGTAACTTAACAAAATTTCTAATCTGATTTAATTACATACTTAGACAACCTCAATTTCCAAAAACTAACTACTATTAAAACTCATATCACACTAGTGATAACTTCTTACTTTGATTCCTTAAATAATCCAATAACTATTTCAGACTTGAATACAAACATAATCAAATTAAACCATGAGGTGTGGTTTCTAAGGGTGCCCCTCTATATACATGAACAGCAACCGCGTCCATCACTAGAATCTGGTGGTGTTTAGATTGGTCCCTGTAACAGCTTATTTTTCAGTGGTGTTAGAAATAGTAGTCTCGGAGCCACAAATTTGACGTGTAAATTCGTAAATATTATTTATGAATATTTATGAGTTGAATATGGTTTTAAAAAGATTTTTTGTCATGGTAATTTATGTGATATGAATGATTAACTAAGTTCAAGTGGTAAGACCCTAAGGTCAAGTGGTTTTAGAAAATGAGGACTAAATCGAGCCGTAAATATTTTTATAAATATTTTCAGAATGTCATTAAGGTGGTATTAAAGTTTTGTTGAAAAATTTTAATGTTTCGATAGTTAATTAAGCGAAAAGGACTAAATCATAAAAGTTGAAAAAAATCAATTGCTATTAGTTTAAAGGTGTTAATTGATTAAAGAATTATAATTGGATGGCCTTATTGAGTAAATTAGCCATCCTAAAGATAGTGACGGCAAGGGAACTTTAAATTTTTGTTTTATTTATGTATAAAGGTTAAAATAATTAATAATGAGTATTATAATTAAAATAAAGATGAAAATTATGATTTGTTTTCTTCATTCTTCTTTAAACACCGAATGTCACCATGGATAAAGAAAGGGAGAAGCTCCAAACTTCGGCCAAACAAAAATGGATGCATATCAAGATCGAGTGGAAATCGAGGATAATAGAAAATTACCAAAATGCCCTTATACTTTGTCATGTCTGCAATTTAGCCAAGTAAGTTTGTACGTTTAAATAGCAATTTAAATTGTTGTTTTAAATGCTATTATGTTATATTATCATATCATGCATTGACAGAAAATCGAATGATGTATCGACAACCCTCTAATATGAAAAGGGATGGTTTCGATCATCAACTATGAAATAAGATAGTGACAACCATCGAATATGAAAATGGATGATTTCGACCATCGAATATTAAAAGGAATGGTTTCGACCATTGATTAAAGAAAAGGGATGGTTACGACCATCGTTTAGCACACTTTGTGTGAGCTTCGGTAAGGGTTTCGGTTGACTTCACTACAACAATTATGGAAAGGTATGATGTATCGATGATCAAGATATGAACATTCATAACTATGAAAAGTATGATTTAAGTGATGTTATGTTTATGTACCATATCTTACCATATGATGATATTCTTAAGTTATGTGTTTAATCACTAGCTTGTGGCTATGGTTAATGTTATGTTTATGTCTTATATGTTATGTAAATAAATGGTAAGTGTTCAATATGAACTAAGACATGTATGCATGAAACTCATTGAAATGGTGATACATAGAAAACATGATATGTTATGAAGGATGATGAATCTAATTGGATCATGCTCAAGTATAATGGTTATCTATGTTAAGTTCACGTGAATTATATTCAATTATGCTAACATGTGTTGTTGTTAGCGTTTAGGCTTGTGCCAAGTTTATGATTTAATTATATCATGTTTAATCTTAATGAAATACATTGAAATGGTAAGTGCTCAACTAGTAACGTTCTTATGTTCATGAAAAGGTGGAATAAATCGAAGTATGTAATTTCTTATGAAATGGTTTATCATGTAGTTGATTTCAAAAGAGTTGTGTTTAAATGCACCAGATTGTAGTCATGGTTGATGTTATGCTTATAACTTGTGTGTTATGCATATGAAACGGGTGAAGAAAGGTAATGAAATAGTAAATTCATAGTTGAAATGAAACTTGATAGAAAGGGAGTAATGAGTTTGAATGATGTACTATATGTGAGAAATTTACATATGCTATGGATGAATATATCTATATCATGGATAAATACACTAAGTCAGGAGTTGATAATGTTGTTTAGTCTTATGATAAGTATTGGGAACAGAATGGAAAGAAAGTAAATTGAAAAGTGTATAATCTTATAGAAAGGTTGAAGATTATCTATTAAGTCCCATAAAATCCTATCGTGTTATGAATGATAAATATATGCGACATTAATGAACTTACTCATTTGTGAGTTGATAATCATATTGATTTGTGAATCTTATGGAATTGACATAGATTTATATTATTCTATAAAGTTTATTATTGAAATGGAATATTATGCTTAAAGTTTATATGAGCTTACTATGCATTCATTGCTTACATAGTTATTTTTCTTTATAGATTATCGAAAGCTCGATCAGGTTGGAAGCTAGTTGGAGATCCATTACACTATCCATCGATTTTATGGGTAGATTTTGATGCTTTAGTCGTGGTTATAATGGCATGTATAGGTGGACTATGTCTAATGTTTAGCTAATGATATTGGCATGTAATATTGCTATGAATTTGTGAAATTTATGTTATTTTGATGCCTTGATGGTTGGTGTGCTTTTGGCACCTTGATGGTTAGTGGTTGGTTTTTATATGATCAAATTGATGCATGGTTTTTATGGCCAAAGTGGTAAGTATTGGCATATTTGCAAAATGATCATTTAGGGCATGATTTGATATGGAATTTAGTCAAGTATAATTGGTTGAATTATGACCCATTAGGTATGTTTGAATGTGAATTTGGCTTGTGGTCAATTATGGTATAACTTGATATGGAATTAAGCTATATATATATATATATATATATATATGAATGAGTTATGGTCATATATATATAAGTTAGGTATATGTGTATGGGAGATGCATGAAAATGATGATTCAAATGATAAGTTATATTGGCATGGTATAAGCCAAGTATGGTATGCTTAAACATGCACATGTTTAGGCATGTTTGGAATGACCATATTTGGTATATTTATATAAGTCTAAGTAGAGTTATGCTTTTAGGTAAATATGAACTATTTGTAATAGTATAAATGTGGTCAATCTATGATGAGTTTTGAAATGAAAAATGAATTAAGTATTGATGAATGGACTGTGTTAAGTACATATATATATGTTTAGATAAATTGTATGTTTCCATCTGAGGTGCCTATATGGCATATTGGTTGTATGGATATATCATATTGGTCTAACTTTATTATGCATGTTTAGGTACATTTTTGAATGCTTGAAATAGGTGAAAGTGGCTTGTATGTATGAGCATGTTTTGGGTAAGAGAAATGGCTTGAAAATGACCTATTTCTTGTCTGCACATCCTAAGACACGAGCATGTCTCAACCATGTCTGACACACGGCCATACGACATGACTGTGTGTCCCCTGTAGGTTTTTAAATGTTGAATTTCAATAGTTACACGGCCTAGCACACAGGCATGTGGCTTGGCTATGTAAACCAAGTCAGAGAGTTACACTAGGGTTCTAGCCGTGTGTCCCTACTTTGAATGCCAACACGGTCTGAGACACGGGCATGTGTCTCAGCCATGTAAGTTACACGACTTGTCTACATGGCCGTGTGACCCCTGTAGTTTGAATTTTTCTATCTTTTTCCATGAATTTTTAATTATTTCTGATTTAGTCCTAAATTATTTCTAAAGTGTTTTTAAGACCTCGAGGGCTCGAAAAAGGGATGTTATGCATGAGTTTGATTGGATTTTTCAATGATTATGAAATGTTGGAAATAAATTATTTGAGTTACGTTTTACAGTAATGCTCCATAACCCTATTTTGGCAACGGATACGGGTTAGAGGTGTTACAGTCCCTCCACTCGATCTCCGAGTCATCACATACCCTGCATACAAGAAGTAAATTTTATAAGTTCAGAAAAACTTAGTGAGATCATGAACAATGGTATTCATAAAATACTTCTTAAATTTAGAAAGAGTGAGATTTCATGCCTAAGTTAAAACTCCCTGAATTTTGTTAAAAATCTAAAAATCTCGCTGATTAGTCGATGCGTTGCCTTCTCTGAGTCAACTATAGACGTACATAACCACTGGTCTGGTTATAAATATGTTCCATCAAACAATGATTTCTTAATGGTCTTGACTCTATTTATTGCTACTCCTATCTTGCCTTATACTCTTCATTGTATGTCTCATCACTAATTACTCGTATTCGCCATCATAGACTGGCAACACTTATTGGCATTTTTACCGAGACTTCACCATAGTTGTGGATCTCTTCCTTGATCCTTTTAATCCACTCTAAACCCTATAAGGATTCATCGTAATATTTTGGTAGTAATCTGCTTTTCGACTTAACCTATGCTTAATCCTTTTTTTGAATAAGGTTTCTTTCTAATATCCTCATTCACAGATTTGAACATCATACTTGGCAGACTCGTACCCCTAACATAACTTGTCACATCCCAAATTTTTATTGTTAACTTCGCATGGTTGTAGCAAGATTGAGTTACTGGCTATGAGGTCAAGAGATAGGTAAGAGTTAGTGAAATTATCCTTGAGACCCGAGTTTGATTCCCCTCTCCTGTGAAATTTTTATTTTTAGTAGTTTTGGCTCAAAACCCTAGTTGTGTCGTCCCATGTTGTAAACCCTAGTAAATATATATTAAATATTTACTATTCAATCACTCTTTTGATCACTTTTCTGCTTTATGTTGTTGCCCCCTCTTCCTTTCTCTCTTATTTTCCCCAATTTTATTTTCTTTTCTTTTTCATTGTGCCATCCTAGTGAACAACCACCATTGTTTCCGTCGTCCATTGGAAACCTCCCACCCTCTCTTTGTTTTTTCTTCTTTGTTGTGGCTATACCCACCATTTATTTTTGGCCAATTGTTGCTGCCATATTCTTTTTTTTTCACACCATTGTCGCCCCTTGAAGCCCCACAATCGCACTTCTTTCCTTCTCTATTTGTTGTCAATTCCACAGTTCTTTCATCATAGATCTGAATCTGGAGTGTAAGTTGAAGTTTGAATCGGATCTAGTATTGTTTTTCCCCATCTTCCTTTACTCTCTTTAATGGTCGAATCTATTAGAGTTCATGGTGTTGGAAAATCGAGTTTGGAAAATGCAGCGAAAAATAAATTAAGGGAAAATAAGAGTTTTAAAATTTTTTTCCAAAACAAGAACTTGGTTATGATATTTAAAGAAATAAACACTTAATCAAAATTTTACCTTTTCGATTCGTCTAAGATGAATGCTTTGACTGAGTAGTCTTCTCTGCTATCCTTAAGCTCACGTTTGTTGAGTGTGGGCTCGCTTCAAATCAGAAAAATTTTCACAAAAATTACCAGTGGAATAATTTCACAATTTCTCTAAATTTTTGCGTTAAATTGTAAATAAGAAAAATATCTCTAGAAATTTTCTAAAATGATTTCTTCAAAGAATTTTCTCTCTACAACATTTTCTTGAATTCAAGTTTGTGTAAATAATGACCCAAGGCTCTGTTTATATAGGGAGAGTTTATAAAGTTCAATTATGATTAAACTTAATCACTTTAATATTAAATTAATATAATATTTATAAAAATAAATATTAAATTTAATTTAATATTAAATCTTATTAAATTAATAGAATATTTATCTACAAGATAAACATTGAATTAAATTTAATATTAAGATAATCACTTTAATATTAAATTAATAAAATACTATTAAGATAAATATTAAATTAAATTTAATATTAAATCTATTAAAATAATATTATTTTTAGAATAGTTAATATGAAATCAAGTTCTCTAGTAGAGTCTCAGTAGGAGTGTAATTCTTCCACTGCTCAACCACCGAAGACTCATTGTCGCCAACCATTTTTTGACCACCGGAATGCCGTTGTCATAGCCATCAACACCCTAAGCAAGTTTGGTTTCTGACGGTTCAGTCTAGGCCATTGACAACTTGATCGGTCTGGTCCAAACACCGGTTGGATTGTCAGCTCGATTTCACATACCAGGTCCGGTTCGACGAATTTTTGTGTCTTGATCTCGATTTTGGGCTTTCGGTCCCAATTTATGATCTCAAGTCTAATTTTTAAGTTAAATTACCCATTTGGCTAATTGTCTAACTTGAAAATTAATTTCTAAAAATATCATATTAATTTGATTAATTTAATTTACTTAATCAAAATTAATTTTTCGAAAAATCACTTAGACTTTTCAAATGAAGTTTTTAAGAAAATTCTTTAATCAAATTCTCTAGTTGGACAATTCTTACGACTGCCCAATTTAACTCCACATTGAATAAATCGACTCAATTTAATTATTTCCAAAGTTGTAGAGTTTTCTTCTAATTCAAATGCAGTCCAGTCAAGGTTTTGTTGAGCAAGTGAAAGGACCACTCGGACAAATACAATTAGGCTCTAGTAATTGCAATTATGTCTAGAAGCATCGTTCCGATAATTCACGATTACTTAATCATGCAATTAGTCCACAAGAAGTGCTATGATTGAAAACTATTTATCGTATACTATTTACGAAAGCAATTCATCCAACTGCTTTGTCCAATGACTTTGTCATGTGTGTTACCCTTATATGATATCTTTAATTCCTTTGAGTTAAATCTGTTCGCTTAATAAAATCCTATTTTATCTCATTGGCACCATTGTGTCTTCTTAATGATTAAAATAACCACTGTTAACAAATGACTAGGATAAATTTTTCATTTGAAAACAAACAACTTATGGCCACGTTCCATATTTATCAATCCACACAATGCCAATAAGAGGATATCATTAACTCTTTAATTGAGCTATGAATGTCACTGTTGCTAGTAAAGCCATGCCATACAGAAGTCATGTACCCAACATACAGGCTATCAGCTCGATCATCTTTAAAGCATAAGCCTCCACTTATATCAAAGCACATGAGTTATATACGTATAGTCATTTGATCAAATCTTTTATTCCATGAGTGGGACACCTACTTACGGCCATAAATAGATCTTAGCAATTTACAAACTTTCTCTTCCTTTCCTTTGACAACATAGCTAGCGGGTTGAAATATATAAATGGTCTCATCAAGATAGCCATTCAAGAATGTTGTCTTGACATCCATTTGCCAAATCTTGTAATCGAGAGTAGAGGCAATGGATAAGAGTATGTGGATAGACTTGAGCATGGCTATCGGAGAGAAGGTCTCATCGTAATCGACATCTTCTTTTTGTGTGTAGCATTTCCCTACAAGTCTAGTTTTATGTGTTTCCACTTTACCTTCTGCATTTCTCTTCTTCCTATAGATCCACTTACACCTTATGGGTTTAATCCCAATCGGTAAGTCTACAAGTTCCCACATTGTATTGGATTTCATAGAATCCACATCGGCATCCATGACCTATTTCTAGAGTTTGGAATCAACGTTTTGCATAGCCTCCTTGTAAGTAAGGGGATCATCATCCTCATGATTGACTTTCGTATTATAATTTCTACCATCATAGATGAAGAAATTCAGTTTCATAGAGACTCTCCCACTATGATGGATTCCCCTATGCTATTGATTATTTACAAGTCTTTCTACAATTTTCTCTAGAATTGAACTTGGTGATTGTTCTACAACTCCCAAAAGTTCCTCGAGTACCTATAACAACCTGTTTTCTAGTGGTGTCAGAAATAGTGGTTTTGGAACCACAAATCCAACGAGTGAGTCTGTAAATATTATTATTTAATATTTACAAGTCAAATATAGTATTATAGTAAATTTGAATCGATAATTTTAGTTAATTGAGTGATTAGTTCAATTTAAGTGGTTTATCTAAAGTCAAGTGGTTTTGGAAATTGAGATTTTGAGACCTCATTTCTATAAATTGAGCTAGTAAATATTTTATTTAATATTTATGAAGGTATTATATAGGTATGTGAAGATTCGATTAGGAAATTTTAATGTTTAATGAGTTAATTAATTAAATACGGCTAAATTGTAAAAGTAAAAAAATCTACTCACTATTGAATTTTAATGGTCAAATAGCTTAACTAGTAGATATATAAGGACTTATGAAGTAATTATACCATGTTTTATATTAGTGGACAGTTAAGACATTAATTTATAGATTATATATGTTATATTATAAGTTAAGTAATAAAGTAAATAAAATAAGTAAAGTTAAAAATAAGAAAGCATAAAGAATTAGTATCTTCTTCTTCTTCTTCTTCTTCTTCTTTTAATTTGAACACAGAACCACCATGGGAGAACTTGGGAAGCTTCGGCTTTGATATTTCATTGCATGTAAGTGCAATTTTATCCCGTTTCTTGTAATTTTTATGTTTTTGTAATCGTTGCAACTAGGTCTAGCTAACCCAAACCTCTGATTTCAAAATTATTAAAGATTTTGGATTTTTCTATTAATGAATTTTAGTTGTGTTGAGAATTTATTTGATGGTTTCTTGTGTTTAAGAGCTAGATATAAGTATTTTGTTAAGTTATTTTTAGTAATTTTAATATCTAGGGATTAAATTGTTTAAATAGTAAAATTAAATAAAAATTGTGTGAAATGATGAGAAAGATGGGCTATAATGGACCCTTAGGAAAAATCGGCTAGCATGTCCTTTGTTAAATGTGGTTAATTTGTGAGTTTCGGGTTTAGGGACTAAATTGAATAAAAAGTAAACGTTTAGGGTAAAAGTGTAAAATATCGATTATGGGTCAAATATATGAATTTTAGTATTTTATAATATTTTCATTGATAATTAAATAAAATTATTATATTTAGATCAAGAAACAATACAATCGAACTTGAATCGTGGAAAAGTTAAATTAACATATTAGTTGTCGGCCTTGTTTGTGTAATCATTTTTGTCCAAGTAAGTTCATACAGTTTATTTAGATATGATTTATATTATTATATTGATTTCTGAGTTGTGGTATGTTAATAAATATATACATGTAATTGAATTATAATAAATTGCTACAATGTGAGAAAATGAACTGAACTGTAAAATGTTATACGATTACCTGTATTGAGCTCGAATGAATATAGGATAGGATATAATTGGCATGCCAATAGGTTATATCATGCACTGTACGGGTCTAAACTGAGATGAGATGATGATTTCTGATTTATCCCTATCCATTGAATATATCGGGCTCTAGCATTTATTGCAGACTATCATGTTATATTTACAGTGTTTCTGGCGTGTTACCGGGGGCAAATGTAAAGCCTTTGAGCTTGGCACTTGGTGCCGAGGTGTGTCTAGAGGGATGTTAGCCTACGGGCTAGGCACGTGGTGCCAAGGCCTGTTCTCGATTGGTTTGGCTCGTTGGAGCATTTTGATGTGTTTCAGTGGATAACCGTGTATCCGTATCTGTTTTATTGTTCATCGGGCAGATTTAAAATTATCAAATGACTTGCATATTGAATTGTATAAATATTTGTTTAATTTTTGATAGTATGTCGTGACTTGATATTGATTGAATTCGTATGATTGAACGTATTATGCAACTTGTATATTTGTACAACTCACCATTGATTGCTTGTGGTTGGCAGGACTAATGTCTATTACATTGTTATTAAATGATTTATTATGTTTGTTTGGTAAGTTTTATCGTTTTAATGTTTGTTAGGTAATTTTTATCATTTTAACTTGTGAGCTTACTAAGCTTATTAAATCTTGCTCGTGTAATTTCTTTTTTCCTTGTAGATAACATTGTGTGCAATCGGGCGATTGGATCAATGCGAATATCACATTATCCAGATTCTTTTTGGTAGATTTTGAAAACGTTTAATTTAGGGATATGTGGCATGTAATAGGAATATCTTGTATATGTTTTAAGTACTTATTACAAGTGGTATGTTCTCTACTTGTGTGATGAATATATGCTTTGGTTAATAATGTGATAGTTCATGGTTTGGTATGAAAATTCAAATACGGCGTGGAACTTGTCATGTAATAGGTGAAATCTATTATGCTTTGATTGTGTAGTATATGTCGGATTGGTTAGATTGATGAAATAATGTTTATGTTATGTAATAGCTTGTATGTGATCGTGTTTTAGACTTTGTGTGTCTATGGTCTTGTTGTGCTTATTGATCACTTGATATAAAATTTACAGATGTGTTTGAATTATGGTACAATGAATGTGGTCGAATGAGAAGAATAATGGTAAGTTTTGACATGAGTTAATGTATGGTTTTTAGCTTAAGTGCAAACCATTTGGTATAGACTTGTGAAATGAAAGTATAAGATTGGTTTTGATTGTTTTGGTATATAAGTTGTGGTGCCAAATGAAGGCATATTGGTTAGGCTTAGGATGATTGAATTTGACATGTTTTAGGTGTCTTTACAAGTGTTTATATGCATGTGAAAATAAGTTGAAAACGTGTTTTTTGGTATGTAAGAATAGGGTTTGAAATAACTTGATTTTAAAGGTTTTTCAAGTCCACACGGGCAGCCACACGATCGTGTGACCCTGATTACACAGACACAGTGAGTTACATGGTTTGGCGACATGGCTATGCCCTTGAGCCACATGGCCTGGGCTCTGTCACACGGTCTGACTGCATGGCCGTTTGACCCCTGTTTTCAAAATTTTTAGATTTTTCTAAAACTTTCTATTTTTTTTCAAATTAGTCCCTGATGGTTCTTGAATTATCTTTAAGGCCTTGTAAGCTTGATTTAATCTCAATAATTATATTTATGCTATGAATGAAATTTAAAATTGATAATATGTTATTTCATTTGATCTTTGAATGGTTAAATGTTATTATTTGTTATGATATGCGTGGTAATGCTCCACAACCTTAATTTGGCGACAGAGACGGGTTAGGGGTGTTACAACATCACTTTACTTCGAGGCTTAAAGTTATCCATATAGCTTTCCTTGAGGAAAGTAGCATGAGTGGAAAATTTAATTGTATTACCTTTCAGATTGTAGAATAATCCACCCTTTGTTCTGTTCAGATATCCTACAAACATGTACAATTCTATCTATGCATCCAACTTCTTTGCATCCTTATCTAGAACGTGTGTTGGACAACCTCATATTCTAAAGTGATTTAGAGTGGTTTTATTTCCATGTCACAGTTCATAATGTGTCTTACAAGCAAACTTTGTTGGCACATCATTCAGAATATAGCAAGTCGTTTATATCGCATATACTAGAATGATGAAAGAAGTTGTGAATAGTTTAACATTGAACGAACCATGTCAAGAAAGGTTCTATTCCTTATCTCAGCTACGCCATTCTGTTGTGGAGTGCCTGATCAGTTAACTAAGATAAAATCTCATTTTCTATGATGTACCTTAAGAACTCTTCGAACAAGTATTCCCCACCTCGATCAGACCAAAAATTCTTTATGGATAAACCTAATTACTTTTCCACTTTCGCAAGAAACTCTCCAAATTTATCAAAGGTTTCACTTTTGTGGTGCATTAGATACACATATCTATACTGAGAATAGTCATATATGAAAGTCACGTAATAATCATAACTTCCTCAGACATTGATGCTCGTGGGACCACATACATCAGTGTGCACAAGTTCTAAAGGTTGGTTGACCCTTGCACCTTTCGCATTAAAATACCTCTTAATCATTTTACCTTCCAAGCAAGATTCACATTGTGGAAGACTAACTTCCTTAAGCATACTTAAGGGACCATACTTTACGATTCTAGTGATTCTTTCTTGGTTAATATGACCAAATCTTAAGTGCTATAGGTACCCCTTATTAGAGTGAGAAGTTTTAAGATTTTCATTCACTATTTCAGTTTGAAGGATCGAGTAGTTATTTGGTTTGATAAAGTAGAGATTGTTTTCCATCCATCCATTACAAATTAAATAATGATTTTTGTGAATAACAATCCCTTTATTAAATGTCATGGTATAACCGTCATAAAATAAACATGCTACAGAAATTAAATTCCTCTTAAAATGAGGTACATAAAATACGTTCTTTAAAATAATCTTCCTAAAATTATCAAAATGTAAAATAGTTTCTCCCACTGCTTCGGTTGAAACATAACTCCCATCTCTGGTTCCCCAAGAGAGGCCCTTGTCATGCAAACTTCTCTTTTCACTGAAACCTTGTAAAGGAACACATACATTGTTAGTAGCTCCAAAATTAATAATCCAACTGTCAATTGATTCTTCCATTAAGCAAGCTTCAACCAGAAAGAGTTTCATACCTTTGTCCTTTTTGGCTAGGTAATCCAAATACTCCTTTCAGTTTGATCTAAAATGCCTTTTCCTGTTTGAGAAGAAAAATTTGATCTTTTTAGGATCTTTTGACTTTTTAGCCTTCTTCCTATCCACACGAGGTGGAACCAAAGACTTAGTCGGTTTCTTCTTACCCTTGTTTTTTTCTTCCCTTAGAGGACGAGAGGCCCACAACTAAGTTTGCCTCAGATTTATCCTGAAATGGCTTACCACCATTCAGCCTCAACTCATACGATTTTAATTCCTTCATGAGTTGAGTCAAGGTAAACACATTGCTTCCCAAGTTGTAAGTAGCCCTAAAACTAGCAAACTCCTTGGTTAAGGATTTGAACTCTATTTCAATATGAGTATTCACTTCTAGTTCAGCCCCATTTTCCTCCACCTCCTCAAAGAATCTCATAAGCTTAACCATATGTTCTTTGACCAGAGTGTTGGGTTTCTGCAGAGAGTTTATCCAATTTGTAATAACGGATTATCGAGCCAATGCGACTTGGCCTACGAGCAAATCTTCCAAATTTGTCATGATCTCTTTAATAGTACAAAAATTCTCGTGTTGCTTTTGCAACACACTACTAATGCTCACTAACATATAACATCGAGCAATCGAGTAGAATATCTCTAGAGATTTCTCGCTTTGGGCTGAGCTTCAGGAGGGCATCAAGAATGAATTTATGTTTCTCACAGTTGAGAACTATTAGCAAGTTCCATTTCCATTCTTGAAAGTTATCCCCATTCAATTTATTCTCAGTAAGAATGCTAATAAGAAGAGTAGGAGACATATTTGAACTGAAAAAAAAATGATTCACTAATTACTATCTGTGTATTAAAAAAATATTTTCATTTTAGCAACATATCAAGAATGTAGTATGATGCATGCATCTTGTATTAAAACCTTGAAAAAACATTTTTTCGTTACTACGATCATTCTCACACCCATCAATCATGTCCCCTTAGGGTTCCATGAGTAACTAGCAAAAACATTGATTACATCCAATCAGTTTGTGAATCTTAATTCTCAATACTCCACATGAACCAACGGTCATTTAACGTTTGGCCATCATCTCTAGCTTATATATCATTTCTTGGCAAACTATTTAATAGGAGAAGATTTTTAGTGTGTAACCATTGACTTAACACCCCATCATGAACACACTTTCATTTGGGAGTCATCTTGGGACAATCTTACTGAGAATCATGCATGACTAGTTATCCTTAAAAGGAAATCTCATCCAGTGAACCGACATTATAAACTTTACCTTAGGGTGAGACCAAGGTAGGAACCGACTCGAAACTTTATCATGCTATCACTTAGGGACCATCAATGGAGGCTATAGGTCTTGTTCAAGGACCTTCTCCCACTCAATATTTTAAAATAACATGCAAGATTTTTTTATCCCATATTTCAAGAATGATCATATAATCATCCAATTGCCAACATTTTAGCAACAATTTCATTCTACTAGGTTCATTTCTAACCTTGGATGTCCTATAGGCATTTACATAACACAATTTCATTTCACCAACATCACAATTAACAATTATCATAAGTTCAATCATTCAATTCGGCATTCACTACTATGCTATTTTTCATATGTAAACCTTAATCAAGTTATATTAATGACTCAACCATATAGCAACTCTAAAATTCACATGACGTTACCAATTCAGGAATCAAAATATCCCTTTGATATATAACCGACTCAAACCTAGGTACATGCCATATATTAAACAAAAAAAGAACTAAACGAACATTGTTGAGTCGAGGATCGCTTTTTAGATGTTAGAATCACTTCTCATAACCTCCAGATTTACTTGCACCTGTGCCTGAAATAAACAAACTGTACGCTAAGTAATAAAGCTTAGTGATACTTCATGGTTAAGATAATATAACATTAGCATTAGGAAATGGCCACAAGGAATTCATGCTCAATGTCTAACTAGTTTACATCCTACCATGGCAAGTAATCCCATTATCATATATATACATACCTATGGCAAGTTGTATATCAATTCATCTAACATTTACAATTGAATTCCCTAAACCACACGATTCATCAAGAACCAATCTATGTGCCATTTAAAACATGCCATACTATTTAAGTTTGAAACATATGTACCTTTAAAAATAGGTTATCCAATTTCCATATTCAATCAATGTTATTTAACCAATCAACTCACCATTCAATTCTCTTTCTAGAGTCTATTGACTCATTCGTATTCAATTTGGCCCCTAGGGCTTGATTTTAACCAATTAACTTAATCTTTATTTACATTATCTATCATGAATTACAGATATACACACATATAGTTCCACATAATCAAATCATTTCATATACTATTATCAATTCACAAGTTACCTTTTCAATTCAAATCATACATTATAATAGCTTACCAAAATTTGGTTTATTTCATTTTTAGATTTCAAGATTTGATTTTCATGTTTCACTTAATGGAACCTTAGTAAAATGGACTCAAATACACTGGTGAACTACACCACACCAAGATAGCTCGTATGAGCTTAAACTACACCAAACTAGGGTACCGAAGTGCAAAGCTCGTAGGCATCATATGTTTAAACATTTTCAATTACATCCCTCCACCACACAAAAGTCTTCGTAGAGACAAATAATACTCGATGATCCGCAACAGATGCTAGATCTCGATATAACTTGTCATAATCTCCATATCATCAAATATCTTGTACAAGCGTGCATATGACCCTATTGGCATGCCAATCGTATCCTAACATTTTACTAAGTTCATATGGGCATCAATCATACATATCAATATATTCATACCTTGTAATCATTCACACATACATATTATACCCTGTACACTATACTATCACATAATAAGCACCAATCCCATTTCATTTAAATTCAATCCAATTTATATATATATAATTTCATATTCAATTTCAAATCACATATAAATTCATTATCAACACACAATATCTCATATTATATAACATTTTTCAATCCATTCTTATATTACATATCATGTCCCACTAAATCATAATGCTTTCCGTTTTAGTCAATTCAATCCACTATCTTGATATTCAATATCATTCCTAGCAAATCAATTCAATGATCATTATTATGCCTTGATGCTCAATCATGCAATATGACATGAATATGAAAATTAATAAATTGATCTTGAATCATAAAAGTACAAACTGAAATCTCACGTCACTTGTCGATAACTTTCGCTTTTCTTGTACCAATGGCACGATGTCACTGATAATTAATAAAAGGAATAATATCAAAATTCATCCAATTCATATTCAAATATAAAACCAAGCATATTTTGTATTTTATTCAATTTAGTCCTTATAATCGAGATATGCATATCTTCCGATATTTAGCACTGGATTAAAATTAGATTTCATATTTTTTCATTAAGGACCTTATACTTTCTATTCCTAAAATAATTTCATAACATGTTTTCAATTTATTCAATTTGGTCCCTAATGTAACAAAGTTAACAACCAAGTTTGTTAAGCTTTGCAATTTAGTATTTTTCATAATCCAAGCTTAATATCTATCAATTTTGAGCCTAATTCATCAATTTCTCAACAATGAAAACTTGTTAAAAATTCAATGATTGAACAAATTGATATATGAGCTAGCTAAATCAAGCTCCCATGATCACAAATATATAAAAAGTACAAGAAAAAGGGCTTGGATACCTTGGAAATTTTGCTTGTCGAATGTCTAAGCTCAATAATGGTGTTTTCTTCTCTTTTTATTCTAGGCTATGGTGGAACCAAGGAAGGAAGATGACAACCTTCCATTAAATTAACATAGATATACTTAGTTTAAACTTAATTAGCCTTAATTAATTTCTTTAATTCAATTATTACAATTAATCCTCCATTTGTTAATTAAAGTGGGATTAACATCATCATCCATTAACCATAAGACAATAATAGTTAATAACCATTTTAGTCTTTTAGATAATTACAATCGAGGTCCCTAACCGTCGCCAAGCATGCGAACGTTTGGGCTGGAAATACTGCAACAACAATATATATAATCAAGTAGCGATGTCCACAAGTATACATGTCAAATTGTAATATAGTTTTATACAACGAACTACAAAAAGTACTCCGAGAATCGTATTCAAGGGAAGATGAATTAAATATAAAATTATTTCTACAACAATAAGTCTAAAAAATACTCACCAAAAATCATATTCGATAAATAATAAAGAGGATTAATATTATGAAAGAAAATAAAATTATTAGAAAGAAATCAATCAACAAAGAAATCTCAATTAACAGACAGAACATTAACTCACTTAAGTGGTTGTAATTAACTTTAGAAATTGAGTTTTATTGAATTAGCTAATAATTAACCAATTATTACCTTTCGGCCTCTAACTGATTAATTAATCGATGAATACTCACTTATCTTTCGACCTCGCTTTCTAAACCGGGATAAATTATGATTAGGCAGGAAACTTGCCTTTTGACCTCGTTTACCTAGATAACTTCCTAGGGTCGTCAATCCTAGGTTTAAGCATACATAATTTAAGCCGATTAATTCTATGGGAACCCTTATTTTTTCGTTAATTACACCGACATCTACTCGTTAACCTTCCTAAAGAATTTAGCTACTCATGAATCTCGGGACCATTTCCCAAGAATTAATTTAATCACGTAAAGACATAAATTAAACTAACACGAAAGAAAAATAGGAAATGATCCGTTTGATAAACTGAATGCGCTCGATTTCGCAAAACCCTTTAACAACTATTAAGATATCAATGTTGATAGGCAAGAAAGTGAAAGAGAAATATAAAAAAACACTTAATAACGAAGTCTTGGACATAGATTGAATCCAATTTAGAACAAGAAATAAAAGCTATTTTGAAAAGAACATAAAAATCTAATTAAAATTAAGTCTATAATTAAACCTTAAAAGTTAGCCTCCTTAGATTAGCATAAGCTTTGTTATTTATAGGCAAAGTCAGCTGTTCACTTAGGTCAATTACAAGCCTTAATTAGACTAAATATGGATTGCGTGAATGAAAATACCCTTAATTAATTTTTGTCCTCTATTAGACCTGTGTCCCGACACAGGCTTATGCTTGTCGCAACACACAACTTTGAACTTGATTTTTGGATCTTGTTCAATTGTGTTGCGACTTGATTGTCATTCCTGATGCTTTTGGGCTTGAAAATAGGTTTCCTGCACACTCAATTAACTTGTTAAAAGTACCTTAAGGCTCGTATTGGCCTAAGAGGTCAACTAATTCAAAATTATGCGTAAAAACGCTTATTGTGCAAGAAATTAAATCTAAGCTACTAAAACTAAAAATGTAATAAAATAACCTTGAATGACTTAAAAACAAGCTCATTAAGTGCCAAAAATACCTAACTTGCCACTACAAATTGTGGCAGGTCAGTCCCCAAGTCTTTTCTTAATTAAAACTCTATAGCGATTAGACTTTTATAATTTAGTCTTTGAGCTTTAATTGACCACTTTTTCAGCTATATTACTTGGTCGAATTTTATTACATCTTTATAATAACTCTGTAAATATTCCTATTTTTTATTTACAAACTCAATTTACGTAATTGAAGTTTTGATATTACATTTTTCAACATTGCTGGAAACTGGGTCGTTACAAGACCCTAGACATAACTAATTATTGAAACTTCAGAATAGATTCATGTACTTGAAGATGAAATAATGAAAATAAAGAGTTCTAGGTAAGTTATGTCAATATGAGAAAATATGGAACTGTGGAAAATAGAAAATTATTGACAACGATTTTGTATGGAATAGTATTGTTGAGATAATGAAAGAAAATGAGAATCTTAAATAAATTGTTAAGAAATATATGCATAAAATAGATTGGCCAATATAGAAAGATGCAACTCAAATGTATAAAGCCACTGAAGGTACAAATGAAGTAGTTTTGTGAAAACGAAATAAGAAAAATGAAGTTTTTCGCTAAAGTCCTAACAATAATTATGTGAAGATATAATATTTTTGTGGTGGATGCAATAAACTTTTAGATATCATTAGTCTGACAATTTATGAAAGATTTACAATGCGTCTAATGATTATTATTATAACTTTTATATAAATCACTATATAATGAAGTTTATATTATAACTCTTGAAGGATTTAGAATCCTGGAAGCATATATAAATTCTAAGGAAATTGTTGAATATATTTGTGTAAATATTTATTTATTTGATTTGAACATATGTATTAGTATAAAATGATCATGATCAAAGTTTACTACAATTGTTGTTGGAACTTCTGAAGGGAACAAAATATATTTCTCCAAAATTTTTTTCTCAATCATGAATTTCAAAAGAATGGTGATACAAATGCTTAGCAAGTACGTTCAAGTGATTATTTGAAAAGTTAGGATTCAAGATTGAATATATAGAATTTGAGATATCATATGATGTTGTCATGGGGGAGTAAATGAGTGTTGTACTTTTTTTTTCCCTTAACCAATGTTTTTTTCCATTGAGCTTTTTTGGTAAGGTTTTTAATGAGGCCATAGTGTATTATAGATTTTTCCAACATGTATTTTCTTTTATCTTAGTAACGTTTTAACGAGACACAGTAGTTGCCAATGGATATTTAAGGGGGAGTGTTATGAATATTTTATCATTATCTAAATGCCTAACAATATCAAAATAAATTTGATATACATTAAGACTTTAATATTTATTAGAAGTAGAGTTTTATATCATACTATAAATATAAACCTTGTAGAAATATTATAAACATTCCATTAATCAATAAAATTCATATATTTTCTTGTGTTGTCTCAATTCCTTGTTCTTTTACTTTCTTTATTCTACGTCTGTTTATTGTATAACACATTCAATTTTAAAAAATAATTGTCAATTATTATTTTAGATAAAATTATCAATTATTATATTTAATAAAAAATTACTATAATAAATAATAATTTAACTTACGGAATATTCCTCTAATAGCCAGCAACCCCAAAACTTAGCAATCAGCCAAAAACTCTTTTGCAAGATTTAATGTCATATTTCCCTCTATTTGGGTTCGGCCGAACGAACTCCCATTCGATGCCATAAAAAATAAATACTAGTACACGATTAACTTATCACCTCCGCCACTTCCTTTGTTTCTGCCCAACCCACTTTCCATATCCCACTTTCTATTCAACTCAAGTTCTTTACTCACCTTTGCTGTAACTCAATCTATTCCTTCTCTTTGTTGGTGTTCTATTCATTTACTTTTTCTTGTTTATGTTGATAAACGACAATTACCCATTTCTTGTTTTTGCTTCTGCAGTTGAATTCGGTCATCTGAGCTTTGGGATTTTTGTCTTGAAGAAAATGAGTCTCTGTGGGAGTGTTTCTGCCCTGTACTTAAACTTACAAAGCAGCAAGATAAGCATGGGAAGTGTCTTACCTTTTAGAAGTGGTGAATCCATGGGAAATACCTTGAGAATTCCCTTTAAAAAGAGGTCAAGTAAGGGTGCTGGTTGTCCTTTGCAGGTTGGTTCGTTGTTGATGAATTTTGGGGTAACTTTGTCCTCTTGTAATAGTTGAATCAATAATTTTCCCTTTATTATGAGCCAGGTAGTTTGCATAGACTATCCAAGGCCAGAGCTAGAGAATACTGTTAATTTTTTGGAGGCTGCTTCTCTATCTGCTTCTTTTCGTTCTGCTTCCCGTCCAACTAAACCATTGAAAGTCATAATTGCTGGTGCAGGTATCAATTTTGTCTTAGTTCTGATATTCGTTTTCTTCATCTTTCGGGAAATCCATTTTCTACGCCTTTGAACCTTTTTTTGCAGCTTCATAGTGCCTTTGCTGCTGCTAATTTTCTAAGAAGTTACTTATTTTTCCTACTGATGAACTGAATTTTGGCTTGACTTAATTCCGCCTTGGTGTTTAGCTAAAATTATGAATATTTTCCAGTTGAGAATCTCGTTGTCTGTCACTGGATTGTGATTTTGTGTTCGAAATGTGCCTGTTTTACATTCCTTTTTCTGTTTGTATCTAGTTTTATTAGAAGGCTATGCCAGTTTATGCCTTGTGCTTTGTAAACATTGGATGGTTTCTTGCGAGTAGACTTAGGTAATATAATTCAGCGTTCTTTTTCATAAGAGTCCGGAGTTGTCAATGTATATGTTTTCCTTTTTACTGATTTTCAAGCAGGAATATGCTTTTGCTTGAGAGATAAGCGAGACTCTGCATGCTTAAAAGCTACTATTAGAATGTAAACATTGCCTTTCGCTCTGGGTTGGTATTGATGTAATGCCTATAATTTTCTTCCTTAAGTGTTTTCTACATACTTTTTCCATGTATTTCATTTTTGGGAAATAGTCTTGTGAATGCTATATTGGGTCATTACAGGGTTCTAGATATAATGCATGATCCATCACTCAAGTTTGTTTTTGCTAATAGAGTAGACTGGCCACTTTTGAATTTTTGCAGGTTTGGCTGGTTTGTCAACTGCAAAGTATCTTGCAGATGCAGGTCATAAACCAATATTATTAGAAGCGAGAGATGTTCTAGGTGGAAAGGTTTTTGCACTACTCTGTTTCATAGAAGTTTACCCCCATTGATATTATTGAATCGTCTTAGTTCTCATTTCTGAAGTCTTATTGTTCATGACCTGAGGACATATCTTCTGAGTTCATCTATTATGAAGAAAACACAATTTTAATGGCAAGATTAATTAGAAGGAAGCTTTATTATTTTTTGAATTACGGCATGCAGCCAGAAATAATTAGTGTTTACCATGAGAAACTAAACAGCTCCAATGACTAACTTGAGTTTCTGTATATAACGTCTTTGAACTTGCTGTTTCTTGAGCCTCCAATCACATGCCAGAAAGAAAGGGCCTTTCGTTCTAAAAAGGAAGTTGATATTTTACCTATTAAGATATCTTTAAATTTCTGCTCGTAAATAATAAAGCACTGACATGCTTACCTGTATAGTGATTGGGTTCTCTGATAGTGATTATGCTAGATATTTAGATGATTGGAAGATCACTTTGGGATATATGTTTTTATGTTCCGTTTCTTTTCCCTTTTCTCTGTCATCTGGGAGATAAGAGTTAGGTATTATTTTTAACAGGTGGCTGCATGGAAGGATGATGATGGAGATTGGTATGAGACAGGATTACATATATTCTGTAAGTATAGATGCATTTTTTGTTTTCTCAGACTCCTACATCTGGTCTTCCTCTTTACAATTTTGAAGGTTGTAGCCTTGTTTCTGAAATCTCTTATTGGTAATTCATTTGTTTTATATTTTGTTTTACTTTATCATCCTCCTTTTTAGTACTTCAAAGTTGTAAATACATTTGGTTTTGGAAATTTAGGACAGTATTTCAACCTACTATTTTCTTTTTCATCTGCCGACTGTTTTATTATACCAAACTATCTGATACATTACAACATTTTTTTAATTTAATCTTTTCTTTTTGGCAAGTTGGGGCTTACCCAAATGTGCAAAACTTGTTTGGAGAACTTGGCATTAATGATCGGCTGCAATGGAAGGAGCATTCTATGATATTTGCGATGCCAAATAAACCTGGAGAGTTCAGTCGATTTGATTTTCCAGAAGTTCTACCTGCACCATTAAATGGTAAACAACTAAAATACATGGTAACTAAAGTATGTTTATGTTTGTAGAAATCTATGACAATTTGTTTTTGGCCTTACAAACAGTATGTGACAACAAAGTTTGGGCCAAAAAATAGAAGCACCTACTTTTATCTATTTTCTTTTAATGGTTGGATGTGTCCATGTTTGGAATGATTAATTAATATCTCGAACAAGTTTATTTGCTTGTGTCACTACTCTATCATATAGGTTGGTCAATGTATTCCAGTTTGGTTTGAGGATTGTTCTTGCCATCTATGTATATTTATTGTGAAGGACCAGTTAAATTTCTTTACATCTACTTTTGGTAGTATATATTATAGAATTGGCATATTGGACATTACATTTCAATTAAAAGTTGTATGATTCCAGCCTCCCAATTTACCACCCCTTTTCCCTTAGTTTCCTTCATTTGTTTGTCATGGTAGAAAACATAAGACTGAAACATTAGTCATCCCCATTAGTTCCTGATAATCACAGATCGCTTAGTTTGGGGTTTCCTGTGACCAAACTAATATTGAGGACTGCTCTTTCGATTTATTGCTAATTGATTTAAACTTATATATTGAAGATTATTATTTTTCCTTTCTTGAAATCTTGAACTTGCAGACGGCGCCAATTTTGAAACTACACTTTGGGTTTTTATTTTTTTTACGCTAGCTTGTGGTAGAATTTTGCTTCCTCAGTTTATGAATTTTTGAGCTTCTAAGAATGATAAAAATATGAGTGTGGTTTTACAGTCCAACTTTCAGTAACACCTGCTTATGTTTCAGCATAATCATGCTAAGGGGGATTAATGAATCCATTCTTCATCGATGAAAGGAGTCTTTTGATGGTTCTAAGTCTGCCAATGAGCTTTTGATGAGAAAAGCACATAATAATGATGTTTCATATAATTTTTCTCTATGTTTGCTTGTTCCCTGTTTCAATTCTTTTAGTTCTTTTTTTTCTTTGGGTGTGATTGACTCAAATGCTAGATTATTTGCTTGGATGTTCCTTCTGTTTATTTAGTTTTGCTTGGTGCATGTATGTAGAAAGCTTTATCTGGCTGAGGCTAATTACATTCCTCAGATAGAATGTTTCTGATGTTGGAACCATTGGGTGATTGGGAAACTTTTGTTTTTCATTTATCAATTAAATTAATATGGAAAGTTTTTCTACGGACACTGAATGCCAGGAAAAACACCTAAAAATGTAAAAAATTACATTTTGTGTCTATTTTGCTTATACTTCTTATCAATATAAACTGACAGGAATATGGGCCATTTTGAAGAATAATGAAATGCTGACTTGGCCAGAGAAAGTGAAATTTGCAATAGGACTCCTACCAGCAATGCTGGGTGGACAACCTTATGTTGAGGCCCAAGATGGTTTATCTGTTAAAGACTGGATGAGAAAGCAGGTATCTGGTTATTCTTTGATAAAATTCTCCCCTCGAGGCTAATAGCACTTACAAAAATGGTATTGCTGTAAGTTTGGCTTGTTTCTGAGTGGTGAACTTAGTTAATTCTAGTGAATATATGCCAAAATGAGCATTGTCAGCTTGAAGTTTGCTCATATAATGGCAATTAATTTACTGTCCTATTGTTACACTTACTTGCATGTATGAGTTACAGAGTTTCAAGCCTTTTACCTAATTCGTGATGCTTTATTTGCTTGAAAGGTGCATAAGAGCACAAGTATAATTCTCCAACAGTTGTTACATCTGGATTTGTTTGAAGTCATTTGCAGTCCTGTGTCTCATTTTCTGTGCTATATTCATAATAGTATCTGTGCACGTCTCTCCTTTATTTTAGTGTTGATGCTTCATTTTTATGAGTACAAGATGAAACATCAAAATGCAAACCTTTTAGATGGGAGAAAAGCATTGCCAAAGGCTTCTAGGAAAATGGAAAAAAAGAAAAAGGAAGAGGGAGAGGTGTTAATTTCTGGAATTGTGTAACTAAAGAAAATTTTAGAAACCAAGTTTCCATGTACTGAGTTATGTTTATTAGGCTGTAACTTTCGTAAGTGCTGCAAAGTGTATCGGTTAATTTATGCATTATCCTCTGCATTCATTTAATCATGCTTATGTCTCATTGTTAAGAATCTGGTATGAATTGCATTATTAGCAAAACTTGTTAAATGAGTAAAAGACAGAAAATTGGTTTCATTAATTTTCTTTGCAGGGCGTACCTGATCGTGTGACTGAGGAGGTGTTTATTGCCATGTCAAAGGCACTGAACTTCATTAACCTGATGAACTTTCAATGCAATGTATATTGATTGCATTGAATCGATTTCTTCAGGTACGGTTCCTTTGTTTGCCCCACTGACTTCGTATTTGCAACAAACTCTTTAAATGATCCTTGGCCGAAGTTACTTGACTGTGAGCAGTAACCTTGTGCCAAAGGAATCTATATGAAACTTGGATTCCTTGATTTCTTCATCATAAGGCGTACTGGAGAATTTGAGATCACAGGTTTTTCTTGCAACTCTGATGCACTAGTCTCGAAGTAATTTGTACTTAAAGTAAGGTTGTGTATAAATTTTTTGGATGGTCGTGTTCATTCATTTGTATTAAGGTTGTATAAAATAGAAGGAAAACTTGTTATATGACATTACACATTTACACTAGCTTGCGAAGAATTACTAAAATCTACCAACAGGAGAAACATGGATCAAAGATGGCATTCTTGGATGGAAACCCTCCCGAGAGGCTTTGCATGCCTATCTCCAATCATATTGAATCACTGGGTGGTGAGGTCCGGCTTAATTCACGTATAAAAAAAATAGAGCTCAATGAAGATGGAACTGTGAAGAGTTTTCTTCTAAATAATGGCAATACAATCGAAGGAGATGCTTATGTAGTTGCAACGCCCGGTATACTCTGTTTCCTATTGAACTATTTAGCTTCCGCTGTTACCGACTTCTCTAATAATAGCTGATGGATGTTGAACTTTCAGTTGATATCTTCAAGTTACTTTTGCCTGAAGACTGGAGAGAGATTTCATACTTCAAGAAATTAGAGAAATTAGTTGGAGTTCCAGTTATCAACGTTCACATCTGGTTAGTAACAAACTCTATTATTTGTTCATGTAACTTTTGATATTGCTATTTCTCTGTCATATTTTCCCCACCTTTTTCTCAATCTCTGTGCTTCAAAGAGGGTTATTTGAAGTAGGTACATCCCATTGACTTTCTGTAGATATTTGTTCAACTGATTCAACCTATGAACTTAAAAGAAGTGATAGGGGGAGAAACTATAACTTATATGCAGTATCTTATTCTCATCTTGACCACATCGGAACAATGCTGGAGAAATGAAGGGATTGTATTTATTGTTCAGCCCTTCACGAAAGATTTGCTATCGTTTAAAATATATCCATTTGGCATGTCTTCTAAGGTAAAAGCAGGCATGTTGACCATGAATTATTACTTGCTAGGGCTGCCTACACTGTTCACTTTTTTAGTATTTTAGAAGAGCATGTGTTTGTTTCCTCTTGTTATTATGTGGTGCAGTTTTGTTATTTTAGAAGAGTCCCTGATTAAGTGATGTAGAATTATCTCCATTTGCAGGTTTGATAGGAAATTGAAGAACACCTATGATCATCTACTCTTTAGCAGGTCTTCCTACTTCATCCATTAGCACTTTCTTTTCCCTGTTCTTTGCTACATATTTAGCTCTCATGCTGTTATCTGCTTGTCACTTAGTAGCTTTATGAATTTTTACTAGTTGTCTTTAGGAAATTCCTATATTCACGTTGAACTGGAAGCTGAGTACATTTGGAGGAAAAAGTTACTTGCTTATAAGAATGCAGAAATCATAGAGTAGGTACATTATTGGTACCATTCTAGGTCCTCTGCCTATTGATAGCCAAGCAAACTGTTTCATAGTTTATTTTTTATTTTCTAACACTTAAGTTATTGACCATTTCGTAATAATGTTTTCCATATTCAAATAACTAGAACTAATCCCAGGAGCAGTTCTGGGGTGTAAGGAGAATGGTTATCCTCCGTTTTCTACCAAATCAATTCACCGGACATCTTTTGTATCGAGATTTATTGCAATAGTGCCTTTGCTCTTTTCATTTTCCTTAAATAAAGTGAATCTCATTAACGTATTTCTCTCTCTTATCATCTACTTTGTTTTGCTCTCTCTTCACTTCATTCTTTTTTGCTTGCAGAAGCCCGCTTTTAAGTGTTTATGCTGACATGTCTGTAACATGTAAGGTAAAACATCACTAAAATTGTCTTTTTTATGGCCATTGAAGTTATGTTCTTTAAGCCACCATGTTGCCTATATTTTTCTACATATTACATAATGGTGATATTATTTGCAATCTTCCAAGAATTGTTCAGTAATTACAAAAAGAAATGACATATTTTCATCATATAAAAAGAGGCTAACTGCATTGGCTTCTTGTCTCGGTCGTGCATGTGGCCAGTAATTAATGATTTATTGTTTTATGCAGGAATATTACAATCCAAACCAATCCATGTTGGAGTTAGTTTTTGCCCCAGCAGAAGAATGGATTGCATGTAGTGACTCAGAAATTATTGATGCTACAATGAAGGAACTTGCAAAGCTCTTTCCTGATGAAATATCTGCAGATCAGAGTAAAGCAAAAGTCGTAAAATACCATATTGTTAAAACACCAAGGTTAGATGGAGTGCTTTCTTTAGAATCTCTATTAATACTTTTGTTTTCATTATTTTTAAATCAAATTCTTGTCATTTCTTGAAATGGTATGTCATGGCTGGAAAATACATGGTTGGGAATGGCTTCTCCTTATATTCATATAGAGATGCATCAAAGAGTATAATTGTGCTAGAATGTTTCATCGATGCTACTTTAGACAAACTTTCAGATAATCTGTAAACATGATTTATGTACTATGACATGCCTATGTTTGCATATGCATGCGTGACTATGTGTATGTTTATAAGGAACTATAAGCGCATTTTAAAGGATTGCAGCAATTATATCAATTTACATTTGTGTCTTGGTGATTAGATTCCTTACTGAAACTAAAAGCTTATTATCATTTCAGATCTGTATATAAAACTGTTCCAAATTGTGAACCCTGCCGCCCCTTGCAAAGATCTCCAATACAGGGGTTCTATCTAGCAGGTGATTACACAAAGCAAAAGTATTTAGCTTCGATGGAAGGTGCTGTGCTCTCAGGGAAGCTTTGTGCACAGTCTATTGTACAGGTACACTTTGCATTTCCCTTGTGGCTTTGCTCTATCACATTGTTCTAACTACACTGGTACAACTTCCACTACTTTTTCCGCATAAGTTCAAATTACTAGTCTTAGATGCCAAACTTGTTGCCACTCACCGTTCCAGGAGAGTTTTGTAAAGGTGGCAATGAGTCCATGCTTACAAGTTACAATAGGACGATGAAAGTGGAAATGATCAGTTGTGCTTTGTATCAACTCTTCTAATGTATTTGAAATATGCAGGATTATGAGTTGCTTCGTACTTTGGGACAAAGAAAGTTGACAGGAGCAAGCATTCACTGATGTCCTTTGAATTGAAGTAAACAGGTCACAAGTTATCGAGGATCATCTGCTAATAGATTGTTTAAGGCCACTAGGTTAGTGGTTCTTTTTTTTTTTTTTTTTCCCATTACATATAATATACTGTATATCCCATATAAAATCAGTAACTTGTGCTAAAACAGTATATATACATCATGATCTTCAATATACATGATTCCCTTTTAGCTATGGTGTGGAATGCATTAACTATCTTTTAGTGAACAAATTAAGATAGAGATAGCAAAGCTCATTTTGCAACCCCACTAGATTGAGTGATAACCTGTATGTTTGAGATTAAGGATTAAAGTAGGAGAATGGTGGAAGTAGTAGTATGGAAAGCATTGGGGATATCTTATAGGCCATGTTTAATTGCTGAAAACTGATTTCTAGGCTGAAGCCAATGGCTCGGTCAGGTTGGACTGTGATTAATTTTCTTTCTATTGGATTGTGACTATTTTGTAAGAGAAAATAGGAATTTGGGTATTCGAATTAATAAATGAATAAATAATAAATTACATAAGGATAATAATTAATTAGTCACGGTGGATACCTTAGTTGCATAATGATAAATTTAGCTCTAAATGTTTGCATTTATTTTTGTCAATTTGGGTTCATATTTTTATAAGCTAAATTTGGTCATTAATCTTTAAAAAAGTCAAATAATTTTTTATTAAAATGTTGACTAAAATATTAATTTCTTAATGATATTGACAAGACAATTCGCATAGCAATTTACTTGTATTTCATATTAACATGATATTATTTGTTGTACGTCATGTTAACAAATGATTTGAAAATTATAAAAATATTCAAAAAAAAAGTTCATAATTCAAAAAAAATTAATATGAAGAACATTAGGATGGCCATGTGCATTTATCATGTTTAAAAAATTTAACATTCTACTTAGTATTTTTACTAAAAGGGTAATTTGATTGTGTTTGAATAGTTGATACTTAAATTTGTTTCTTTTCAAAAAGTTAGAGGATAAAATTTAATTAAAAAAAAGTAACTATCAAAAGTTTTTATTTTAGGCACCAAAAAAAAAAAAAACAATTTAAATACTAACGTTACATAATTTGGTCATATAGGTTACTTTTATTAAAATTACAAACGACAAGTTGATGTTATGGTTCAAAATCTGTACAATAATAAATTTAGTACTTAATTTTTACATATTATATCATTTTAGTTATTATTTTAAAATTTACCCTCAAAATTTATATTTTTTTCAATTTGATCCTAATTCAAAAATTCAAAAAATTCAAAGAAATGTATAAAAATACATAAATATTTTTAAAAATATAATAATAAATTTAAAAATACATAAAAATAAAAATATTATTGTTGACAATAAATAATAATATCTAAATTTTAAAAAATATATAAAAATAAATATTAAAAATTTTAAATTTATATTAATAAATATAATTATATTAATATTAAATAAAATAAAAATCCCTCCACCTCTCTCTCCTCACCCATTCTCAATTTGATCTCAAATCTAAAAAATTTAAAGAAATATATAAATATATCTAAATAAATATTTTGAAAATATTTATATTTATTTATATTAAACAAAATAAAAATCCCTCCGCCTCCCTCTCTCCTCTCCCCTCTCCCACCTCCATCACCATCCTTCCCCCACGCCGCTCCCACCCCCGGGTTTCTTGATGCTCTTGATAAGCTTGCAAGAGGATCATCTTCAGGTCAGAAAAAAAAAAAAACACAAAATTATGATGGTTAAGTTTTGAGAGTTTGCTGCATCTATCATTCCCCTATGAAAGACGAGATAAACAAAAATAAATGAATCCATAAAACAAATGAATCACACTTTATCATTCTCTTAATATAGAGACTACACTTTTGTATATAAAAATTAGAATTTTTACCTCTAAATTCTCCTATGAAAATTTGAGCAATGAACACTTACACTATTTTGATTCACTGTAATAGAATAGAAATATAATTGAATAGCTATCTTGGGAATGAAATTGTAATTGAATGAAATGTGTATAACACTAACTTGGTTGGGTGGAATGAAATATGTAAAAGATTAAAAAAAGGATTAATATACCCTTTAAGAGATTCTTTTTATAAAAATGTAAACAATTAAGAAAATGTTAAAATGCTCAAATAATCAATATACCTTTTGATAGATTAATTTCTTACAAAAATAATTCATTAAAAAATATTAAAACTTTTGAATGACCAATATACTCCTTAATAATAATTTTTAAAATGTAAAAAAGATTTTAATACAATAAAATGCTCACATCCACAGTATACCCTTTAATAGATTTTTCTAAATATATGTATACACATCAGCTTTAATTGATTAATATATTTGACTTTCCTATGACGTCCCATAGTATTCAATTTTTCATATTTAATATACAAAACAAGTGAAATTAGTGAAACACTGAAATTGGCATTAGAAGTATTAAGGTTTGTGGGATGAGTTAGTGATGTTTGTTAGACTTTTATGATTTTAATTACGATTTAAGGATAAAAATGAGCCTACTGGTCTAATGATTAAGCTTCTGCGTATCCTTTGATCCTTTGTTTGAACTTTTGTATAAGCAATGAGAAATTTATTTTGGATATTAAGTTTCTTAAATTTTTATCTTTTTATTTTATTCTATTCTAAAATAAAAAAAAAAGAGAGAAAGTTTTCAAACAAAAACATCCCTGACATTCTGTTTTCCTTATTTTTTTTCCTCTCATGTTCATTGCTCCATTTTATCAAATTGGAGGTTTTACTTTCTTTGGCAATGACGTTCTTTGTTAGTATTTTCTGGTTGCTCTTCTACATTCTCATTTTGTTAGTATTTCAGTCACACGATTTAGCGTGCCCGTGTAACCCCTGTTAGGAAAATTGACATTGAGTTACACGGTTTGTGCACACGGGCATCTGTCTTGGCCACACGGGTATGTGTCCTTACCACACGGTTGTGTGTCTTTGCCACACGGTTGTGTGTCTTTGCCACACGGCTGTGTCTCCTTTGGATCTAAATTTGACAGTGAGCTACACAGCCTACTCACATAGGCGCGTCCTCCAGTCACAATAGCGTGTGCCCTTTCACACAGCTTGGACCCTTCCACACGGTTGTATGGCCCATTTTTTTTTTGCATTTTTTGCACCTTTTTGCAAATTGTTCCGTTTTGGTCCCCGCGTGATTCCTAACTCGTTTAAGCCTTAGTAAAAGTGGATAGGGCACTAGTTCTGTTTGTGGAAGGTTTATTTAGGGGTGTGTTACCTTTTGAATGTTAATAAGAATATGTATTTATAATATTCAATTTATTATTCGCATGAGTGCATGTTGCAGTGATATACCGAATTTGGAGTATGTAAATGTATGGATGTGCGAATTGGAAATTGTGTATGATGTCATTCTGTTATTCTGTATCCAAAAATGAGTTTTTTTATTCTGTACATATGTATTGATTCTGTTATTCAAAATAATTGTGTTTAATTTTGAATATCTGTATTGATTTTGTTACTTGAGAATGATTGTAACACCCTATACTCGACCCAGTCACCAAGCCCGAGAATAGGATGCCACACGACCATCTTGCATCGCATACAACATAAGTCGACTCATTATTGAACGTACATATTTTTGTTTCCTTAATTATCATGGCATTCGTACGAGTTGTAGTCATACTTACTCTGAGGAGTATAAAACCTGCTAACATACATTGTACAATCATAAAATAAGCACTAAACAAGAAATATGATCATTTAGCAAAATATCCCAAAAAATTGATACCAAATTAGCTTACTGGTTCTCGTATTAAAAACCCAACTTTCAAAAAATATCAATACCACTGAAAAAGTATCGATAATTTTACCTCGAGTATTGATATTCGTGGCAAAATATAAATACCAACTGGTGAAACTGACTTCATGCACTTCGAAAATTGTAGAGGTATCATTTTTAAAACCCGAATATCGATACCTCTATTCCAGACCTTAAAAACACAACATATATCATCACATAGGTCATTCCAAGCTAGTTCAAAATATCATGTATCGAATACCACATAAATTTAGCACCAAAATGTCCCAAATATCAATCCTAACATCATATTTCAAGTCCACAATTTCCAAGTATAATAGGCATGCAAACAACCAAAAATCATAGCAAAACCAGCATAATATCTACCACATTGCCTTTTATTCTTAAAACAAAAATAATCAAATAGCACCTACTAATAGCAACTAAAGTACTTGGCTTGGATCACCCCTCGAAACTACACTGCTCACACCAGCACTACTTATCTGCAATGGTTAAAAGGAGTGGGTGAGCTTAACAAGCTCAGTGAATGCTCAGAACAACCACTATGCAAACAAGTCATTATGCATCGACTAAGCAGACATCTCACATATTCATAACATATTTAACTCTAATGTCATATTTCACACGTTTAATCATCTTCCATTTATACCATTACACATTTATCATATTAACCACATGATTATTTAAGAATTTATCACAGCGCATATAAATCACATTTAATCACATCCGGTCACATTTTATGATAGTTTGGCTCTTGAGGTTATGAAATATAATGTGGACTCTATCACCACAAATCGGATACACGGGTCTCCAACACACCAAGATGACTCATAGAGTCAAATATATCCCATAAGTGAAGCATATAGCTAACACTCTCCAACACACCAAACACACATATCCTTATGAATGGAGCTTAGCTCACATTTTCTTATCTCTCTGAAAAACTGTCCCTAAGCCTCAATGCCCCAAAAATCACATCGCAAAGGTGAGTACTCACAATCCTATGGTATGCCAACTATATTCAATGGTTTTATAAGATCATAAGGCCAAAATATCCACACTATTATCACATATTTTCTTATCGACTTTTCGCACATATTAACTGCATATTCACATCGTTAGCACATTATAATCACTGTCACATGGTATGAAAACATACCCACATATTTACTGTCACATGGCATGAATAAACATACCTATATATTCTCTTTCACAACAATCATCACAAGCTTATGAAACATGTCATAGCATCTCATATGTGTTCATATTTTCACAATTGAACAAACACACATATATCACATTTAGTCATAGGTGTGAGAACATTTACATTCAGAATTTAGAGTAGGGGTTTAGGCTACCTCTAAATTCCTAATTACACAATGAATCATCTACGAGCAACGATTACAAAACACTTACCAAAAATATGCTTTTGCCTAAAAGCCAAGAGCTCAGACAAGCTGTCCTTTGCCTTTGTCTCTAATCATTGAAGGTCCTATTGACTCCGACACTTCGATAGGAGAATAAACAAGTTTTCGACGCAAATCTGAGAAACCCACAAGTGAAGAAGAAGATGAAATTAATGAGGTTTTGGGTGTTTTTATTGATTTCAATGGAGGTTTATTGATTGGGAGATGGTAGGAATCAAAGGAATATGGTTTAGGATTCAAAAGTGAGTGGAAACACCTTTGGAAAAACAAGTGATGGCAACACAAAGTAGAGGTGAAAAGCTTTCGTGAGTTTAGCTGTAGGTGGGGGTTTTTTAAGGTTCAATTTCAAAATTTGGCTAAACTACAACATTAATGCTCACAGTTTTGACCTTGTTACAAATCAGTCTTTTTTCTAAATTTAAAAGTATTTAAAACTCATTTTTAGAAATTGACTTGATTTCCTAATAACCATTGTCGAAAATATTATTGATTACCAACCTTATGAAATTCTGAGCACATATAAGCTAAAATTTTCAAAATACCCTCAAAAAGTTTAGGCCCAATTTTGAGGTATTACAATAATTGTGATATATTCTGAATATCCATATTGATTGTATTATTTGCATTTTCATTTGGGGTTAGAATCTGAATAATCTGAATACGAAGTGAAGGAAGTTTGATTTAACTGTTTTAACTGCATTATTTGATTTGGCGGTAAAATTACAATAATTTAAGTTGCAAATGACCACAAAATAATGTGAATTGGTTGGTTGGGTCCACCATAACCCAAAACTAGTGTGTAAAGGATGGAAGAGTCTAGTGAACCCTATTTAGTGTGACGGGATGGACAGAGATCGTGTGTAGCAGTTGGATAGATAGGATTTCATTATATTTGTTTTGCATCTGAGTATGTATTATGTATATGTCTAATTTTAATATTTGCGTACTGATTCGCTTATTCGTTATGTATGGATTTTATGAAGTACCTAAGATTTTAGTGTCTAAGGATGTTCATTTGACACCATTTATTTACGTTATTTTAGAATCATGCTGTGCCTTCGTAGCTCACTCCTTCAATTTTTTTCAGGTAAAACATGAAGTTAGGTATCGAAGTTAGCAAATTACAGAATCTTAGTACATTCCGTTCTGGTTTGCTTAAATAAGTTTTCTATAGTACTTTGTTCCAATTTAGTTAGTTTGTAAATAAATTTAAGTAAACATCAGTATGGGATTTTTCGGTTTAAGTTTACTTAATTATTTTCGTACTTTTACGTCGTATCACTTCAACGTTGGAAGAAGTCTAGGGCATGTTTCAATGTGGGTCCATGGAACATCAAATTAAAGATTGCCTTCATCACCCACCTGGTCAGAACAGGCCTTGAAGAAGACTCGAAATCAGGGAGCTAGAATCGGTAACGAGTCAAGTAGTGTTGTGGGTTACTTTGATTTGTGTTTGTTTCATTTGGACATGGTTTGGCTTTTGTGTGATTGTTGAGGTATTATATGTGAATTGATGTGCTTTTGTAGTTAAGTGTTGTGTTTCTATGAACGAGGTTTTGGGTTCGAATTCACTTACTGAAAAAGGTAAATTGGATCCGTAAGACTATTCGTTTTATTAATTTAAGGTTAGGTATGGTTCGGTAACATGCTAAGGATCAGAGTGTGCAATAGAAGCGTGATAGCGATTTGTGTGAGTTAGCGACTGTCATATTTTAGGAAAACTTCGAGGACAAAATTTCTTTAAGGAGAGGGTGAATTGTAACACCTTGAAATTAGGTTTAGAAGTATTAAGGTTTGTGGGATAGTTAGTGTTATCTGTTAGACTTTTATGATTTTAATTGCAATTTAGGGACAAGAATGAGCTTGCTGATTCAATGGTTAAGCTTCTATATACCCCTTGGTTCTATGTTCAAACCTCTGCGTAAGTAATGAGAAATTTATTTTGGATATTAGGGTTCTTAAATTTTATATTTTTATTTTATTTTATTCTATTCTAATTTTTTTTTAAAAAAAGAATGTTTTCAAACAAAAACTTCCCTCACGTTCTGTTTTCCTTATTTTTTCCTCTCACGTTTGTTCCTCTATTTTTATCAAATTGGAGGTTTTACTTTCTTGGGCAATGACATTTTTTGTTAGCATTTTTCCAGTTGCTCTTTTGCATTATCGTTCGATTAGGATTCGAGAAGGAGATGCGTAAGTGGACAGTTTTGAATGTTGATTGGTTTCCCTTTTAGTTTTTTATTTTCACTTCGCGGGCTGGCTACACGGTTGTGTGACCCTTGTTAGGAAAATTGATAGTGAGTTACATGGGTTGTACATATGGGCATGTGTCTTGGCCACACGAGTGTGTGTCTTGGCCACACGGGCATGTGTCTTATCCTTACGAGTGTGTGTCCTTACCACACGGGCGTGTGTCTTGGCTGTACAATCGTGTCTCCTCTGGATCTAAATTCGATAGTAAGCTACACAGCCTGCTCAAACGGGCGTATCCCTCAACCACACGGGCGTGTCCCTCAATCATACGGACGTGTGCCTAGTCACATGGCTTGGCCATATGATCGTGTAGCCCTATTTTTACAGTTTTTCATCCTTTTTGCAAATTGTTCCGTTTTGGTCCTCGAGTGATTCCTAAATCATTTAAGCCTTTGTAAAAGTGGATAGGACACTAGTTCTATTTGTGGAAGGTTTATTTAGAGGCGTATTAACCCTCAAATGTTAGTAAGAACATGTATTTATAAGATTCAATCTATTGTTCGCATGAGTGCGTGTTGCTGTAATATATCAAATTTGGAGTATGTAAATGTATGGATGTTCTAATTGGAAATTATGTATGATGTCATTCCATTATTCTATATCCAAAAATGAGTATTTCTAATTCTGTACATCTGTATTGATTTTGTTATTCGAAATAATTATGTCTTATTCTAAATATTCGTACTGATTCTGTTACCTAAAAATGATTGTGATCTATTCTGTATAGCCGTATTGATTGTATTATTTGCATTTGCATTTGGGGTTGAGATTTTAATGATCTAAATACGAAGTGAAGGATGTTTTATTTGATAGTTTTAACTGTATTATTTGATTTGGCAGTAAAACAACAATAATTCAAGTGGAAAATGAACACAAAATGGTGTTAATTGGTTGGTTGGGTCTACCATAACCCAAAACTAGTGTGTAGAGGATGGAAGGGTCTAGAGAAACCTATTTGGTGTGATGGGATGGACAAAGATGGTGTGTAGCAGTTGGATAGGTGGGATTTCATTACGTTTGTTTTGCATATGATTATGTATTATGTATACATCTAATTTTAATATTTGTGTACTAATTCACTTATACATGTATCGATTTTATGAAGTATCTGAGATTTTAGTGTGTAAGGATGTTCATTTGACACCGTTTATTTATGTTGTTTTAGAATCACACTGTCCCTTTGTGGCTCACTACCTCAATTTCCTCTTTTCAAGTAAAGCGCGAGGTTAGGTCTCAGACTCAACAAATCAGAGAATATTAGTATATTCCGTTTTGGTTTACTTAAATCAATTTTCTATAGTACTTTGTTCCGATTCAGGTTGTTTGTAAATAACATTAAGTAGACTGCGATATAGGATTTTTCGGTTTAAGTTTATTTAATTATTTTCGTACTTTTATGTTGCATCACTTCAACATTATAATTACCAAATTCATTTTGGTTTCAAAGTTATTATGTAATTATTCTTATCTGGTTTTAAGATAACTGAATGACATTTCAGTCTTGAGCTATTTTGGTGGCCAATGTGACCCCAAGAATCTGGTCAAAACTCCTAGGCCGGGTTTTGGGGCGTTACAGTGTAAATTCATAAATAATCTTCAATTTATATATAAAAAGTATACAATATTCATAAAAAAACCTTGAGAATTAAAACCTCTAGCTTTGCATCAAGGTTGGTTTTCGAAGTTCATTGTGGACAAGTTATTCTATCTATTTTAGGACATGTACGCTACAAATAATTGTATAATTGAAGCTAATTTTACCACAAGGTGAACCTATTTAATTCAATGATAGCTTTACAATTGAGGCTGATTTTAGAGCTAATACTCTTACTTAATTCAATGTCAACTTGTCTAATATTCTCCCCAATAATGTAGCAGTAGCAGTATTACTCAAATTAGCAGGTTCAATTACATCAAAACTCTTTCTTTTCTCATTTAAAAATATAAAATTACATTTATCAAGATTAGGTGATTTTGTGGTCGAGACATTTATCTCATATTGGGAAACCTCCGCTTCATATCTATTTTCATTACTTCCTCATTCATCCCTTTTTCACCATCATCAGCTTCTAATTCTTCAATAATATCCACAGTTGTTTGGGTATTTCCTATAGCTTGATCTTTTGCATGACCGTTGCTAGTAAAAAGAAAATGTTCAGATTTTCATTTGTGCAACTTTTTTATGACTCTTTTAAAGGAAAAAAAAGTTAATAATATGTGACTATTATGATATAACTAAGGTAAAATGAAAAAATGCTATATAAATCTTACGATTAAGTATAACTCCCACACGGCATCTACAACAACAACCATTTCCCTACACTCATCCCAACTAAAATTAGTATTGTCTTTTCCTCTAAGCATATCGGAAATGATTCTCTAATCTTTCTTCAATGTCTTAATTCTTAATTCAAGGTTAAGTTTTTTCTTTAGGTTTGCATGGGGTAAAGCTAGTATTAGCATTAAAAGTTCCAGCATTGTGCAAGTCTACCATATGTGAAACCAAAGCAACATTTCTTCCAAAATCCATTTCCATTTGGTTTCTCTAAAATTTTGGGAAGGAGTTGTTGTTAATTGTGTATAACCTAGTATACTATTAAAAGGAATATGAATTTAAAGCTAAGTTTTGATTAACTAATACATTCACCCTGCTTTTTTAAAGAAAGACATGGGTGCATTGGAATAGATATATTACATTTTGATTAAGAAAAAATAGAAATAAATTCAAAAGTAATGGAATTAGTATTATGATATATACGTCTATTTTTATATAAAGTGAATTTGTTTTAATTCAATTAAAAAAGTTAAAAACTTATCTAGTTTATTAAGGCTAAAGTAGCATGAACAAATTTTATTAGTTTAATCAATGTTATTAAGATAATAGTATATCAATTGTTTGAAAGTAGTTGCAATCTTATAATTATCAGCTAATCTTATATGATATTGTTATATTAGAAAAATCTAAAATTATTCATTTATTTTTATCTTAGTGATTATTACTTTTATTAAAAGCTAAGAGAGATGTGGGGATGTGGGGAAGATTAATCTTTATGTAATAGGATAGGGATAAACCTTTTAATGTCTGGAATGGTTGCAATTTGCAAAAGTCGTATGAGCCTATAGGCAGCATTTAGCAAAACAATTTGTATGTTAACAATCTAAATTTATGCAAGCCAGTGTTGTTTCACAAGTTTGCACTTGGGTGATGCTTGCAATGTTACATTGACTAGTGTTGCAACATAGAAGTTGTGAACATGCTTTTGCCTCATCCACATAGACCAAACAAAAAAAAAAAAAAAAAAAACAAGAGAATGACATTGACAAAACTTATTTGTTTTGTGCATATCTTCTATTCAGCTAAAATTATTTCACCTTTTTTAGACTTTTGTTAGTTTTACACCTAGCTTAATGTCAGTCAGTAACCACATACAAGCATTTGTATATAAGAAAGATATCCAAAGTACTGATTTGAAAACTACCATTTCTCAAAGTATGAGATTGAAAACTACCATACACAACTAAAATTAATATAGAGATAGAGCAGGACTTGCAGAAACACTGGATGAAGTGTGAGATTGAGCATAATGAGAAAATTTGTTAGTTGAGGAAGAATGATGCTCTGAATTGCAATTCAGAAGGTAGGGCGATGAATGGGTATTAAGAGATTTGCTGGAATAGAGAGGTATAAAGAGGTAAACGACACAATTAGTGATAGCTAATTCATGTCAACCAAATGTATGCTTTGTAGTGGATCCACTGAATCAGGCCTTAATAAATGAATGTAAGTGTTTAGAATTTAGTTTGCACTTTCTAACAAAATAGTTCTTCAATAAACGAATGTAAGTGCTCTCAATGTACTCTCATAAATCACCTAGACAAGTCTTATAGCTTCTTTCAATTATCATTTTACTAACATAGAATCTAAATGAACACAAATTAACTCCTTGAAAATAGATATTACAATTAAGTCAATAAAAGCATAATCTGATGAAAATATGGCCTTCCAAAATCAACATTACAATTTCGATTAATTCTCTACAATTAAGTCAATAAAAGCATAATCTAAATGAACACAAATTAGCTCCTTGAAAATAGATATTACAATTAAGTCAATAAAAGCATAATCTGATGAAAAATGGCCTTCCAAAATCAGCATTACAATTTTGATTAATTCTCTACAAAACAAAAGTTGTCTTAATTCATTTGAATCCAATCCAATCTCCAGTAAACACAGATTGGTTTCCGTAAATGAATTATCGCATCTTTAAAATATGAGTACAATAACTAATCCAAAGATTTTACTCCATAAAATTGTCAACTCAAATATGACAAGTATTATCACTACCTCAGTGGCAATTTCTAGTGAGTACTGTGGAGTGCCACTTAGCTTAGAATCACACAACTTGTCTTAACAAATACTATATAAATATTGTAAAGCCCCAAATTTTTAGTTTTGAATTGCTAAATTATATTAAGTAAAATAATATGTTTCAGTGGTTAAGTGCTTTGGATGTTTACTTGAGGTCTTGTGCTCGATTTCCTTTCTTTAAGAATTTATTTATTAATTTTGTTTCCGTACTTGATTTTGTATGTAGGGTTATCTTTAATTTTCTATAAATTGTTCACAAGAATGAGCCTACTAGTTTAGTAGTAAGGCTTTAGCTTACCCATAGGTCTCAAGTTTGAATCCTATGTGTGCAAAATGAAATTATTTTTGTTCCTGCCATGATGTGCCACTCAAGCTATCAGAATTTCTGTTAAACTCAAACTTTGAGAAAAACCTGATTAGGATAACAACTTATGAGATGTGGGTAGTTTTTAAAATTTTTTTGAGTGATATTCCCTAAAATTTTGCCTTTTTCGCTCCCACTTTTCTTCCATCCCCATTTTTGTTTTTTTTCTTTTGATACAGAAAACCTCCTCCCTTAACTCTTTTTTCTCTCTCTGTCTTTTCTATTTCCTCTACTCTTCTAGATTTTCTTGAAATGACCTCTTATTATTTTCCTCTTTGCCATCTTTACGTCTATTTTGTTATTGTTCTATCCTGCGCTGTTCCTAGTATTTGATTTTGTTGGTTGATGTGTGCGATATGGAGTTCCAAATGTAGTGGTAAGTCTTCGCGTAAGTATAGTGTTCGTTTGTTTTTTCTTTTTATTAAGAAGGATGTTTTGGATAGTTTTATTTGAGAGGTTTTGTTGATGTTGGCTGTGTTATGGTGGCCTTATTATTTGTGAATCTGCTATGGGAGGATCGTGAGGCGCATAACTCTCGTTCGACAAATTGAGTGTCTTAGGAATCGCATTCTTTCTAAGTAAGGGCCAAATATTTAGTTCGATTTTGACATATATTTCTTGTTGTTAGGTTTAATTGTGGATGTCGTGTGTGCAGAACTTGGAGTAGTGTTGTTCTACAAACATCCCAGAAGTAATCAGGTGTGTGGCATTAACTCAAAATTTCGTAAAATAGTAAAAAATTGAAATTGTCAATGCCACATGGGCGTGTGCTCGGGTCTGTGGGCTCATTTTGAGTAAGTTTAGTTAGGGTTGTGTTTTGAAACTCGTTTCGAGGTTAGCGATACTGTGGGTTTTGATTTGTGCTATATATGTGGTGCGATAATTGAAAACTAATAATCTGATGTGTTTGCATATTTTCTGAAAGCATGCTAGTCATATAAATTGTAAATCTGATCTATATTCTGTGAGTATCATTAGCATGTTTCTGTTCTGATAAGCATACAAGAGCATGTTTATTTTGATTACATTTGAATATGTACTATGTTTTAGCATGTGCATTGGGGTGGGATATGATGATGTGATGGAGGAAGTTTTGGCAGACTATGTTATGCAATTTGTGGCGGTAAAACCACAATATTTGTATTTGGCAGTTAAAACTGTAATATTTAATATTGGCGAATTTCTGCATAATTTCTAGCAGCTTGACTGCATTTCTCTGTGCAGTGACTTATGATCACTATTTGGTGTGTTGGGTGGGACGAAAATGGTGTGTAACGAATGAGGGTAGGATCAGATCTGTTTGTTATTTTGAATCGTTAAATATGTCATGTCATTTGTATCTTCTATGTTATAATTTGTGTATTATTGTAATGCCATGAATTATTTAAATTTGTTTTTTGAATGTTGTCATAACTGAGTATTTGCTTCAGCGGTTAAGTGATATGGGTGTGTGTTTGAGGTCTTGGGTTCAAGTCTTACTTTTGGAAATTCTGCTATTTATTTTTATTCCTAGCCTTATTCCTGTTGGTTGGACTTATGTTATATGTTCGGTCAACTCATATTAGAATGAGCTTGCTGGTTAAAGTGGTAAGATGTTAGCTTACCCTAAGGTCTCGTGTTCAAATCCCTGTGTGAGTGAAGAATGTTGTTTTTGCTTCTGTGAGTATGTGCCGGTTGTGTAGTAGATGTTCGGTGGGATTGAAAGCCTGTGGTGGTGGTTGAGAGTTAGTGGGTCGGTTTAGTGGGATTTGTTAGATAGTGGGATAATGGGGTGTTAGGATATTTTTTTGGTTTAATTTAACTTTTTTATTTTTATTTTTCTCTCTCTTTTTAAATTTTATTTTCCGTTGGTTTCTTCTTTTCCTATTCCTTTCCTCTGTAAATTCCTTTTTGCCTTTTTTTCTCTCTATTCTGTTCAACAAATTGATTGTTCTAATCGTTGGGGGTTCAGTATTCTGGTTGCTCTTTGTTCGTTTTGGTAAGTTTGTAAGTTTGTTTGGTTTGGTTTTCATTCCTTTTGAATTAGCATAATGGTGTGTAGTTAGGGAAGTTAATTTTTTCTGCGAACATGTTGCGTAGGAGAAGGCTGTGAAGTAGTGGATTTCGCTCCAATGGCCTAAAATGTGATAGTGGTTGTCTACATCGACAATAAGCTTGTGTGCGTTATTTAGATTATCATTGTCGAATTAGTAATTAATTGCTAAAACGGTGTTTGGGATATTGTTTCTAGGTTTCGGAGGTCTCAGGATTGCTTTTACATAAAAAACAAACCACGTGTGTAATAAAAACGCCAGATAACGACAATTGACTAAAGTTGAAAATCTAGCCTGTCAACGCCACACGGGCGTGTGCCCGGCCGTGTGCGATACACGACCATGTGACGGCTGTGTGTATGGCCATGTGGGTCACACGAGCTAGGCCAATTTGGGCATGTGGGCCTACACAGGCGTATGGGCCATAGGCCAGGCTATGTGGGCCACACAGGCAGAGTCAATTTGGGCATGTGGCCTGTGGGCCCAACTTTCAAAATTTCTCCCTAGGGTTGTACGCGTTTTTTCGATCGATTGTGGGCTTTTCATAAGGTCAGTATGGGTAAAACAGGCCCTTAAGCTTAAGACATGTCATTCTGTTAATGCTGAAAATAGTTTAAATATTGTTTATATGAGATTTAAAGATATGGTATGTATGATATGTTCTGTCACGCTTATGCGTGTATAATGTCTGTTATGTATAAGCATGCATATTATCTGTTATTCTGTTTATCTATATCTGTGATTTATTCTGATAAGTATCGTACAGACACTATATGGTGTGTAAGGCTGGGTGGGTGTTTTACACCCTACATGGTGTGTTGGGATAGTTGGAGTTGGTGTGTAAAGGTTGGGGGTAGAACTATGCACATCTGATTCTGTACAACTCTGTCGATAATTTGATTCTGTAAAGAAATTATGTCTGCATCTGTTCCGCTATACGATAGAATCTGAACTTATGTTCCATTGAGTTACACACTGAGTTTTTAAAACTCACTTCCGTTTGTCTATTCTATTCAGGTAATCCTTAGCAATAGGCAGGTCAGTACGATGGAGGCTCAGTTGTGACCACTAGTTCGTAAACTGTATTTACTTAATAGTTTATTTGATTTTCTGGTTTTCTTTTGAGAGTTCTGTAATTTTGGGACTCTCTAGACTTTTTGGTTTCATTTTTGAATTTGGATTTGGATCTGGTTTAAGTTTCTTGCTACGCTCAACAAAACAATTTATGAAAACAACGGTTTTACGCAAACAAACGTTTTTGAGAACTCAAACTCAGTTTTCGAAACTTAACGACTTTTATACATCCGCTGCAAATTATGGCTTTGTTTGAAAGAGTAAACAAACAATTATTTTCATTAATGAGTATAATAACACGTTTTTATAAAAGTGGACTCTCTTGATAACAAAAATATACGGGATTACCTATTAGAACAAAGTTGGATTTATAACTCTCGTTCGTAACGTTCCCAGATTCGACCATAACATTAAGGTTGGGTTTGGGGTGTTACAATTATTCTCTGCTATATGTTTTGTATGTGAGCTAAGTCACGTTCTTGGCTTTTTAGCTCACTCAATTTAATAATCTTTTTAGGTAATCCTCAAGTTTAGGATCGGACGGCGTTCAAAAGCTTGGATTAATGGCGTTCAAAAGCTTGGATTAATCTCACGCCTAAGTGGGTTCCATAAAACTTTATTTATGTTTTGTGGACTTTTTTTTGGACTGTGTTGATACTTTTGGACCTTGGTTGGCTTTGATTTTTCTTTTAGTAACTTGTCTAAACAAACTTTCCGGTTTTCCGATTTCATATAGTTTTGACGTTTATTTTCAAAATTAAATAGAGTAAAACGCAAGATTTTCTAAGCGGCTTGTTATGCTTACAAACGTTTTAAAAGAAAATTACACACACATGGTAACCATGACGTATTTTAGGTAATAGAACAAGACAAGTTTTAGCAAAACAAATGTTCAAAAGTAAGATACGTTTTGGAAAACATTAGAACAGGGTTTCATGTAATTAATGTGAACTTCGAGATTCGTTCATAACATCTAGTTCGGATTTAGAATGTTACAAATACATTAATATACTGAAATTTATAATATAAACTACACATATGATTGTCTAAAAGTATTTTAATTTTGATTGCTCAACTACTATTTTTTTCAATTTCATCACGAATGATTTGGACATTAGATATTTTGATATTTTTCTGTTAAAGATTTTTTAAATTGGAATAATAATAAATTTAGCTTTCAAATTTTACATATTTTTTCAATTTGACATTAATTTTATTTTGAAATTATAAAAATTTAAAAATATTTTTAAAAAATAATTTAGAGAATTCAAAATTATAGAAATATATGAAAATTATAAAAAATTATTTTTAATAAATTCAAAGAAATTTTGAAATTTTGAAAAAATTATAAAAACAAATAAAAAATTATAATTATTCTACTGAGCAACAATGGTTTCAAACACTTTCTTCAGCTTGTTCGAGTCTCCGATTGAAAATCCATAAAATACTGACGTGCAAAAGAGAGGTTAAACAATGTAATATCATATTGGCTGGCCCCAAAATATAAATAACATACGACAATAATCTAATAAACCATATAAATTTTCAATTGAGTTTTAATTTGGTTGATATTAATATTTTTGATGAATAAATAGAACATGAATTCAAATACACTAAAACACGGTAGATTCAAAAGTGTTAACCCCTTGGTTGAAGACCAAATGCTAGCTAGCTCTTCGAATGTTGTTATCGTTGAACTGCCAAATACAATATAAATGACTGAATCTAAAACTAGGTTGTCGAGCAACTAGACATGTTGAGTCTTGGGGCCATTTCAAGTAGAAGTAGCCAATTATTTGCTCAATGGGCCAATGAGCAAGATGTTGGGAACCAATTTTTCTTTTATAATGATTAAATATATTAAGTATTAAACATGTAAATATTGATGATTAAATTGATTGCTATCGTAATTAAAAGATGCTATCATTGTCCTTTCGTTAGTGATTTAGAGCTAGTTTAGTATTGTTTTTGAAAATTGTCGTAGAAAAATGTTTTGAAAAGTCAAATTTAAGATTTAAGTATTCAATATTAGGGTAAAAAAGTAATCTTTAAAAGTTAAAATATTCACTTTAGAGGTATGTTCTACTCATCGATATGTATTGATCCACCATGCCAACTTTCGAATCGTCGCTTGAAGCTCACTAGCTGGACCTTTTTTTTAAAAAAAAAAAAAAGAAAAGGGTTAACAACCATGTGACTTAAATAAAAACTTTGAAAAGTTCAATGACTTAAATGAAAACTTTTGAATAGTTCAATAATCATTTTGTATCCTTTTAAAGTTAAAGGACCAAAACGTAAACTTACTAATAGTTTAGTGACCTTAGTTATAGTTTATTGTGATTTATTATCAGATTAATTGGTTTTTTAATCTTTTTTCATTTTTTAATAATATATATTATATACAATAAACCCTCTTTATGATAGCCTCATTTGTCTATCAAGATTTTACTTATTATAGAGAAATAATTGGTATATGTCTATAACAACATTTGAATGTTATAGAGAGGTGGTTGTTATGCACCTATTCTTTTTCATCTTAATAAAAAATAAAAGGGATATATATCAAATTTATATATGAACTTTGGTCCAATGTGTAATTTGATACGTGAAAATTTATTTGGTGCAATTATACACATGAAACTTGAACTATCACTACACCAAAAAAGGTTTTTGACGGCGTTTATCGCGGCATTTGAACCACAAACGCCACAATAAATCGAGCATTCACGGTGAATTTAAACAAATGCTGCAATAGGTAAGCAATAGCGGCGCTTTTCCTAAAATGACGCAAAAGATCAAGCATTAGCGGCGCTTTTGTGAAAGCGCCGGTAAAAAGTTAAGCCGAATGACGTCGTTTCTTTGTTGACTTATGGACATTAGTGGCGCTTTTTAACAAATGCCGCAATATATCGAGCATTAGCGGCACTTATTGAGAAACGCCACTAAAGATTGAGAAATAGCGGCATTTAAGGTCAGTTATTAGCGGTGCTTTTCAAAAAATGCAGCAAATAAATTGAGCAAAATGACCTAGTTTCCTTTTTGCGCTTTACTGGAATTAGCGGCCTTTTTTTGTAAAACGCCGCTATAGTTCAAGTATTACTGGCGCTTATCCAAAAGCGCAGCAAAAAATTTAAGCAAAACAACGTTGTTTTTTTTAGCTTTAGGGACATTAGCGGCTCTTTTTAGCAAATGCCACAATAGATTGAGCATTAGCGGCGCTTATTGGGAAACGCCGTAAAAAAGTTGAGCATAACAACCTCTTTTTTTTGTTGAGCATTGGAGGCATTATGGGTTTAGGGATTATGGTTTATTGCTTATTGTTTAAGGGTTGGGGTTTAAGGGTCAAGGGTTTAGGTTTTATAGTTTATGTTTTATGATTCAAGGTTTATGGGGATATGGGTTAGGGGTTTAGGGTTTAAGGTTTAAGAGTTAGGGTTTAAGGTTTAGGTGTTAGGGGTTTAGGGTTTGTAGTTTATGTTTTATGATTCAAGGTTTTGGGGATACGCTTTTTAAGAAATGCCTTAAAAAATAATTTTATTTTAGACTTTTTAGTTTAGGGTTTAAGGTTTTATGGTTTAGGGGTTAGTATTTAAGGTTGAATGTCTATGGTTTAGGGTATTAAGGTTTATGATATAATGTTTATTATTTTTGAATTAGAATTTTGAGTTTAGCGTTTATGGTTTAGAGTCTGGGGTTTGGGGTTTAGGGTTTAGGATTTAGTATTTAAGATTCTTTTTAATTACTTTTGTCCTCTGTAATATATATTTAGGGTTTAGGGTGTATATTTATGGTTTGAGATTTAAGGTTTAGGGTTTAGGGTTTTAAGATTTAGAGTTTAGTGTTTACGGTGTAGGTTTGTGCTTTAAGGTTTTGGGTTTTTGATTTAGGGATTAGTGTTTAGTGTTTAGTGGTTAGTGGTTTAGGGATTATAGTTTAAAGTTTGTGGTTTAGGGGTTTTGGATTTAGGGGTTTTTAGGTGTTTATGGCTTATGGTTTAGGGTTTTAAGGTTTAGAGTTTAATGGTTAGGGGTTTTTTTTGTCTAATTATGAATTTCATCCTTCTATTTTATGAAAAAAAAAGGTCAAGCTTTTTACTTTAATTCATTAGAATTTAATCTTTGTACTTTAAAAAAAACTAATTTTAAAATAATTAATAGAATTATTAAAAATTTAAGATACCCAGATTAAATTATTTTTAATAGTAGAGGAAGAATTGGACGATCGAAACTGGGTGTGAAATAAAGACGTTGAAGGGGCATGGATGAAATCCCCATGAGTCGGACACTACTTACGCTTACGCATAATAAGCCAGCCAATAGTACCCTAACCTAAGAAGTTATCTTACATTATTATATTCAATTTTAAAATTCAACAATTAAATAATGTCATATTAAAAATTATAAAAATTTAACAATTAAAAATAATGTCATATTAATGTATTAAATTTTAATTTTATAAAACTATTAAATATTTTAAAATTTTTAAATAATATTATTTCAAACATATATATTTAAAAAGTCAATCGTTAGCGGCGTTTTTCTTAGAAACGCCTCAAAAGGTAAGCAATAGCGACGTTTGGACTAAAAACGCCGCAACAATGTATGAAAAATTATACAAAATGGTGCCGTTTGGTTGCAGGAATTTGATTTTTTAGTGGCATTTTTCTTCAAAACGCCGCAAAAGGTATGCAATAACGGCGTTTGTTCTAAAAACGCCGCAACAATGTATTAAGAAGTGTACGAAACGGTGCCATTTCGTTTCAGGAAATTAATTTTGTAGGGGTGTTTTTCTTGAAAACGCCGCAAATATTGCAATACCAACTTCACTTAAATGACGTCGTTTTCTTCCACATATTAGTTTTCTTCCCCATTCCCGTACCCAGCCCCTAATTCCCCTTCCAAAATTCCCTTCCAAATCCCTTCCAAATCCCTAATTCCACTCATTCACAGAGACGACACCTCCCCCACTAGCATTAGTTTTATTTTTGTTTCTTCGATTCTTCATTTCGTTTTTTTACTTAACAAGAATATCTGTTTCGATTTCTTCTCAACATTTAGACGAAGACAGAGAAAACGACATTCTGTTTTTTGGTCAAGCTTGAATCCGGTTCATTTCTTTTTTTTACGTGTTTAGGGTTTGGGTTTTTCTTGTTTGTGTGAATTTTTTGTTTATATTTTGTTATTGACCCTGAAATGCAATCAAATTGTCTTTGGTTTTAGGGTTTTTGATCCCTAAAAACGTTCGCATTTCACCCTTTTACTCGTGGAATCTGTTCCGAAGTGATTTAATTTCTCTTTATCTTCCTAAAGGTATTGCTTTCTTCTCTCTTAATTCTAGTTTTAGCAATTTAGTCTGAATCGCGTTTTTAACCATTTATTGTTAGATTTTTAACAATAAAATCTATGCTTTCAAATTTAAAATCTATTTTGTATTGAAATATATTTTCAATTTGTTTGTGCTACAAGTAATTTTCGAATTTAAAATAGATTTGCTATGGCTGCTTTCTCATGCAGTTTTATCAATTTAGTCTGAATCGCGTTTTTAACCATTTATTGTTAGATTTTTGACAATAAAATCTATGCTTTCAAATTTAAAGTCTATTTTGTATTGAGATATATTTTCAATTTGTTTGTGCTATAACTAATTTTTGAATTTAAAATCAATTTGCTATGGCTGCTTTCTCATTCAGTTTTAGCAATTTAGTCAGGCAGAGGCAGAGTCTTAAGTTAAAAGTCAAAAGTCTACAACTTACATAGTTTTTTCTTTTCATTTTGATAGTAGCAACTGAATCCCAAGAATTTTTCTTGGAAGTTTATTTTATACTTCATTCATCGACGTGTTTGGTACATCTGTACTAGTTTCAATACATGAGATATGGTAAAATGCATGAGTGGATATACTATTATGTCTAAACTAATACTTCTCATTAAAAAAAAGGGTAAAAATCCCTTTATTAATAATGGCTCCGGTATTCTTAGTCAGTTGTAGTTTTGTTCTGACAACACTACTTTATTAATAAACTTTTTTTGCTTTTCTAAAGCATGATACGTTTGCAGTAATATAGGACTCTGTTTTTTTTTTTTTTTGCTTTATTAATATATTATGTATGTCTTATGTATGTATACCTTGGTATCTGACATTCATGTATTATAGGACTCTGTTTTGTTTAAACAAGTAATGTTGTTTTTACATTTTGTTTGGCTTTTAATAAATATATCATATCACCAACAAACAAATTTCTGCACTTATGAACTGTTTTCTTCCATTTAAATTGCAGGATGAAACATCTTTCTGCACTTATATCTTATCTAACAAATTTCTGCAGTTATGAACCGTTTGCTTGTATTATGTTGGTGGAAGAAAAAATATCTGAAAATGTTCTAGAAAAAGAAGGAAAAAAACATAGGTAGTTTATTAAGACATGCACTAAAATGACAGTCTTATTACAAAGTAAATTATATAGCCTCAATTAGAAAATAACTAAAAATGAATTTTATTACAAAGTAAATTATATTATTATAAGAGTGTTTTTATCTTTTGATACTTTTATGTAAAATCAAAAAAAAAAAAAAAATCCTACGTATAATGAGATTTAAATTCAAAATACTAAAAATTTTAAATATTTAATTTTATCATTTTAACTAAATATTCATTCACTTTTTAGTATATTTTATATAATTCTTTTACCAATATTATTGGTGTTAAGTAAATGCAGTTTTTCTGTTTTGTTTTTATTAATCAAAAGTAGTGTAACACTTACCAATTCAAGTTCAATGCTTTCTTCCTTTTTTACTCATGCTTTGAAGAATTAATATGCAACCTATATTAGTATGGATAAGTAACCTATATTTCAAATTCATCACTAATAAGTTTTTAAAATTTAAAATAATTATAATTATTATATTTTTAAATAACTTAAAACCTATATTTTAATATATAACATATATTAGTATGGATATATAACCTACATTTCAAGTTCATTACTAATAAATTTTTAAATTTTAAAAATAATTATAATTATTACATTTCAAACTTACATAATTTACATAAATATATATCATAAATATAGCTTACATAACTTACATAAATATAACTGACATAATTTACATAACTTACATAACTTACATAATACATAAATATAACTTATATAACTTACATAACTTACATAAGTTACATAAATATATATCATATCAAAACTTACATAATTTACATAATTCACATAACTTACATAACTTACATAATACATAAATATGCCAATCATATCATAACGTACATAACTTAATTATACTTATAAATAAACAACTTACCCATGTAATTTATTGTTAACTTTAGACTTCAAGAACTATGAAATGGACCGGTCTTGGATGAATTTGTCAAGGGTAAGCAACGACTATCGAAATGGAGTGCAAACTTTTCTAAATTTTGCATTTCAAAATGCAAACCTATATTTTAATATATAACCTATATGATTTTTATATATATATGAAACTTTGGTTTTAATTCAATTGTACGCATTTAAAAAATGAATATATATTTTTATTTTCATATTAGATTAATATAATTGTTTGTGTATGCAATATATTAACATAAAATGATGTTAATTCGATAAAATAACTAATGAGATGTTGTTAGAAATATTGCAATAACATTAAAAAGTTTGGTATTAGGTGATAAATATTAGTATCCTGTTAGATATTTTGGTATTGTCACAGCCCAAAATACAAGGGGTTAGTTGTACTAACTAAGTAAGAAACAAATCTAGGTTTGATGGTTAAGTAACTTGTATATTCCTTAGAGGTCTTATGTTTAAACCACACCTTTCTCATTTTTTCTTTTTCAATTTTCAGCAAACTAGGATGAAAAATCACATTAAAATAAATATTAATTGGAGTAAAAATTAAATAAGAATGGCCAAAAGCCTAAATGGTTAAACATGCTTGTTTCCCCTTTTCTTGCACCCAAGTTCAAGCCACACCCTTTCCTTCCCATTTTCCTTTTAATTCCACCCAAAATTGGGTAAATTACCCTTGCCGCCCTAGGGTTTACAACCCCTAGCAATTTAACCCAAAATTGGCAACATATTAACCTGCAACACTGGTGGTTCATCCACAAACTGAAGTGTCTAGGATATAAGAATTTTGAGGAACTCTTACTGTGGAGTGTAGCAATGGGGTAGCACTTTTTCCTGTTAAACTGAAATTGCATTGCATTGCATCTGTAATAGACCAATTTTGGCCTAGCCCATATACCTTACAAAAACCAATAAAACAGTCCATTTACAAATAAAATAAATCCAAACCAAATTAGCCCAAATACAAAAAAACCCTAGTGGCCCAATATGGCCCAAAAATTAAACATTTTTAGCAGCAAAAAGGGAAGGAAAACCCTAGCCACCGTCGCCCTAACTGTCGCCACCTCCCCCGCGTGCGCCGCTCCATACGCCAGCTGGCTAACGGCCTTGTACCTGCAAAACGAACTAGAAGAATCTAGGAGTAAAAAATAATTGTATTTTGGAATAAAAAGCCACCAAAAACTAATTGTAGGGGGAAAAAAGGAAAAAGATAAACAAGCGTTTTGTATCAACAAACGGAGATTCAATACAAAAATCAAAAAATTTCAAAAAAATAGAAAGAGATTCGAAGGTAGTTTATTTTCTTCTTTGTTTTTTTTTTTTTGCGTTTACGACTTTTTTTTAGAAATAAACACAAAGTACAAAAAAGAGATTGAACCTTACCCTTTTTTTTGGTGCTTGCACCGCCGTGGGAGGTCGAGGTCCGTTGTTTTCGATGAAAAATGACATTTTTAGACCAAGGGAGTCGAAAGGCCCCGAAAAACACCCCTTTTCGATTCTCCGACCACCGCAAATGGCGGCGCCGTCCTCGGTGACTGGCGGCTGCCATGGTGGTTCAGCGCCGGAGCCATGGCTGAATTTTTGAAAGAAGGGGGTTTGAGAGTGTTTTCTGACTTTTTTTCAAAGAAAAGAGGAGAAATGAAAATTTCTAAAAAAATTTTTGGTTTTATAGAAGGTCGGCGCCGTTTTGAGCCTTAATTCCAGTTTTGGCCTTAGCTCCCCTCAACCCGCGCGTCAACCCGACCCAGGGGGAGGATCCGCGTGTTTTGCTTCGACGGGATAATTATGCGTGCGGTCCCTCCTCTTTTGCGATGGTTTGCAATTTGGTCCTTTTTCTTTCTTTTCCTTTTCTTTTAATTTAGCCCCGAATTTTATTTTCATTTCAATTCGGTCCGTGTGAAGACGCTGCGTTTTGGGAGGATGGGGACTATTTCCCAATTAGTCCCCCATGTTATTAGCGCGTTGCATTTTTGCCCTTCAATTTTATTTTATTTTATTTTATTCTTTTTGATTTTGTTTTAAATTCAATTTAATCCCTACTTACCCAATCAAATTATTTAAGCTTATTTATTAATTTATTTAGCTACTTGTTATCCTATAATTTTTTATTGAATTCTAAATATTAAATATTGTTTTTCATATATTTTATATACATATTATTTAGTTTAAACCATTTATTTTATATGTTAATTTAAAATTATTTTATTTTTGATTTATTTTATTTAAAATTTCTCTTATATATATATATATTATATTAAACTTGTATATGATTATTTTAAATTGCTTTATAGATTATTTGCATTAAGTTGCTTTGTATATTATTTTATTTTAAGTTATTTTATATATTACTTATTTTAAAATTAACCTATACTTTTTGCTTTAAATTGATTTATATTAACTATTTAAAACATGTTTACATATACTGTTTACTTAGTTTTATTACTTATTTTAATTGTTCTGCGTGTCTATTTTTAAACTTCATTTTATTATATACTTAGTTTATTTCAACTCTTTTTATATATATAGATATATATTATTATTTATATTAAGTTTTTCATCCCATATGTATTACTTATTTAAATTAATATATGTATATTATTTTATGTATTTGATTTTCTTCTTATATGATATTTATTTTAAAATTTATTTGGATACTATTATTTTATGTAGTATTTATTTTTAACCATATTTTTAATTTATTTTCATATATATATATATTATTTATTTTAAATTTATTTTAATATATAATTTCCCTTCCTTCATGTTATTTGTTTTTTATTTTTTAAAATTTGTTGCATTTTTTCGTATGAATTTGCTCGGAGCTTCGTTTAAGATTAGTTTTTAGTTCATTAGCTTTTGAATATTAAAGTTATTATTTGTATACGATGTGAGATAATTGCTCTTACGTGTATTGCATTACTTATCCGTATTAATTGATTACTTATCATTCATTAGCATATAATTATTTAATATTTAGCACATTGTATTGTACATTGTTATTCCATCGCGCTTTATTCGCTCAAAAAGTTACGTTTAATATGGTTTAAGTTTCGAAATCATTTTATTCAAAAGCTTTCAAGATAACGCAATACTCGGTATTTGGAATTTTGAGAAATTATGCCCTAACGTATTGGGCTTCGATTTCTTCATCTAACTTAAACAATTGAATATCCTTTTAAATTTCATTGCATGAGTTTTAAAAATCAAAAGATAAGCTCATTTTCGAGGATGCGAAACATCATATCCAAACTCATTGGATGTGACGTTCTATCTCCCAAAATAAGAGGGTCTTAGCATGCATTTTGATTTATACAAGTTTTTTTTAAAATATCATTTTTTAATATTTTTTGAGTTTTCGATATTCGGCATTAAGACATTAATTAATCAACTAGGTACCAATTTTTGGCGTATCGAGGGTGCTAATCCTTCCTCGTGCGTAATCGGCTCTCGAACTCATTTTCTATATTTTGTAGACCAAAAAATTATCGTTTTAGTAAATTTAAACTTTTATTAAAATGATTAAATTAGGAGGTGATCCGACCACACCTAAATAAAAAAGATCGGTGGCGACTCCAATTTTTGTTTTTTAAGTCGACGTTATATTTTTTGTTTCCAAAAAAGTGGTTTCGACAGCTTGGCAACTCCACTGGGGACTGATTTTGAGAGTCAAGCCACAAATTGATTAATTTTTGTCTTTTTGTCAAAAATCAAATTTTGTTTTAAATTCACGATTTCTCCTTTTGCATTCAATCCATTATTTTCATGGTTTTAATCATAGTGTCGTTCAAATCTGTCAATGTGTATCTGCATTTTGCATTGCATAGGTAGATCAATTTTACCCCTCTAAGTGGGAGTGAGAAACTAGTCCTTCATGAGGTTTTCACCTCCGTGCAGGATAGTGGACCGCTTTCGGGATACATTCCTACCTATATCTTCGTGAGATTTTTATCTCCGTGTAACCATAGGGAAATGTATTCCCCTGAACCAAACTTGCTCCGCATGAACCTATAATGGGTGAAGATCAAGGAATCTGCTGGTTCGGGTACCTTTGCTTTAGAAGCCAAACCATATATAGTGAATCTTAGGAACTTGCCTTAGATAAAACTATGCCAAACCCCTAAAGGTCACCCGAATAGGTACTCTATTTATTCTCTTGTTCGTTTTTACTCTATACTAACTTGTTTTTGTTGTGTTTTTATTGCATTGCAATTGCATCTTAGAAAAGAGGTGTTGATTTAAGGTTGATTATTAAATTAGAGAACTTGTCATGGAAAATGAATTTCTTGATAAAGTAGAAGATAATACGGCTGCCTGAATATATTCCGATAACACAAGAAGGGTGATGGAGGAATACATGACTTTACTTCATGGCCCGAGGATTCAAGCTGATGATTCGAGAGCCACCGACATTCTAAATTCCTTAAAGAAGCCGATGCGCATTACGAGGAGGGGAAAACGATGGATCGCGACCAGGATCAAGGAAAAAGAACTAGTAGTGGCATCCATTGGAAATTCGTTAGCTTTATCTCTGGATGAAGAAAGATCAATGTAGTTTCTTGGAGTATGAGGGTGAGGCTGTACATGCATCCGTTTTATGTAAAGAAGTTTGTTTTCTAGCGAAGTTTTCTAAATGGAATTGAACAAGAATCAACATCTCTTTAGGCATTCATTTTATGCATTTGCATTACATGCCATCATATACATTAAAGTCCACTAAATGGACCTAATTAATTAAAATTATTTCAATTAATCTGGAAAACCAATAAACCATACACCGTTATGGTACTCGGGAAAAGTCAAGAAGCATGGACCAAAGATTGGAAAGGCTTGAACAATTTCAAAAGGAGATGCAGGATCAACTACAAATGCAAATGAAAGAACAACTGGCTAAGATCCAACAAGACATGGTGGATAAAATGCTAGAATCCCAGAAAAGCATGATGACTTAGCTGACTCAACTATTGGCCGGAGGAATGGATAAGGGAAAAGGCCCTATGGCTAGCACTGAAGAAGGAGACAATGATGGACCTCTTCATCCTCTAGGCTTTACTCTTCCACATGTGCAAACCCAAGCTGAGATGTACCCAAGAGGACTATTTGTCACAATTAGGCCTCAACAATTATAGGTCAGTGCTTCGATACCTATGAATTTTGAAGCTGGATCGAGCTCTAACCCCGGAGATAACCCTGTTAATCCTGTTGTCCCTGATTTTGATGAAATGGTTAAAAAAGAAAGGGCAAAAGAGGAATTGCCAAAATAGCTAGAGGATAGATGCAAATGGCTTGAGGAAAAATTTAGAGCGATGGAAAACGCTAAGAATTATTGTGGAATTGATGCCAAGGATTTGAGTTTGGTCCCTGGCTTAGTGCTTCCATACAAATTTAAAATGCCAGAATTTGAGAAGTATAATGGAACCAGTTGCCCTGAAGCTCACATCACCATGTTTTGCAGAAGGATGACTGGCTACGTTAGCAATGATCAACTGCTAATATACTGCTTCCAAGACAGTCTGTTAGGGGCAGTATCCAAATGGTACAATCAATTGAGCGGTACTAGGATTGGTTCATGGAGGGACCTAGCTCAAGCCTTCATGAAGCAATATAGTCATGTAATAGACATGGCTCTTGATAAAATTACTCTACAGAACATGGCGAAGAAACCAAGTGAGAGTTTCAGGCAATATGCACAGAGATGGAGGGAGGTTGCCGCCCAAGTTCAGCCACCGCTCTTGGAAAGGGAAATGACAATGCTCATTATAAATACATTGAAAGCTCCGTTCATCACCCATATGTTAGGATCATCACCCATATGTTAGGAAGTGCCACAAAAAGCTTTTCTGACATAATCATGAATTGTGAAATGATTGAAAGTGCCATAAGAAGCGAAAAGATTGATGCCGGGGAAAGTAATAGAAGGTTGGCTTTGAAGAAAAAGGAAAACGACGTGAACAACATTAACACATACAATAAATCGATTATGGTGAATCAACTAGGAAAAGTGGCTGCTAGTCAACAAGGTTTATTAGGACAAGAATCAGGTGTGAAGCAAGGTACTGAGAAACTCCAGTTCACACCAAGTCTAATGTCGTATAAGGAGCTGTACCAAAGCATATTCGATACGCACGTTGTTTCCCCTTTCTACTCAAAACCCCTACAACCTTTGTACCCAAATGGTACAATGTAAGTACACAATACGATTATCATGCGAGAATTATGGGGCATTCCATAGAAAATTGCATTGCCTTTAAAAAAGTGGCTGAAAGGCTTATCAGTATGGGCATTGTCAAATTTGATGATTCATCCAGTGCAGAAAATCTGCTACCCAATCACATTGATAATAGGGTGAATGCAATGTATAAAGAAGTGTTGGGAAGCATTCACATCAATGCCATATATGAAGACAAAATTGAAAAGGGACCTTGTTAGATATTCACCCTTATAAACTTAAGAGTGATCTAAATAATCGGATTGTAGAAGAAATCTCTATAGTATTTAGAGCTCACTTAGAGTAATGTTCAAAACACACTTATTACTTTTAGTCCAGAGGCAATAAGAATTCCTTTGTGAAATAGGCTTATGTCTGAACGTCGTATTCTAATGAAATGCATCCTTGTGATCATCTTTGAACCAATATTCTTTCATTCTTTTCAAATAATTATTCTTTCATTCATTTGGATTTTCTTCCATGTCATTCATTCATTCATTCATTCATAATCCTATTGTATAAATAAGTATTCATAAATTCATACATTCTTTGTATATTCTTTGGTACCTATTATGGGTCTTAGATATCAATGACATGAGTGACACTATTACAGACTCAGAAGTTTCTTTTGATCTAGACATGTGTTTAGAGGAATCTCATCACTTTGAAGATGACATAGATTGTATTTTATCTCTAGACTTGTTGATGATGGTAGAGCAGAAAGGAAATTCTACCTTATGAGGAGACAATAGAGATTGTGACCTTAAGGGAATGTGCGTAACCGGAGAAACAAAGCAAAACCTTGTTGAGTCACCTCAAGAGTTTAAAGATGTCTTCGCATGGTCATATCAGGATATACATGGGTTAAGCACTGACATTGTAATCTAAACAGCAGTACGATATCAGAAATTTGCAGTATGTTCAAGGTTAACATCATGAACAATGCTTTGCCGGGGCAATACCTTTCTCTTTGACTTATTATAGCTTTGCCCATTGAAGTCGAGTTGCCATCGCTTCGTATTTTTTGTTGGATCTCATCCTAATTGAAGATGAAGATTCAAAGTTTTTCATCATAGTTAAATTTTTTCCCAGAAGGCTCTATGAAAGAAATTTGATCACAAAGAAGATCTTACACATACAAGATGAAAGTAGAAGATCTTATGTGGAAGACTTTACCTAGAAAAACATTGATTATGATTGAAAGGGATAACAAGGACTTGCCTAATTCTATGAGTTCAGATTCAAAAACAAATCAAAATCAAAAATAAAAATGATGGAAAAAGAAAAAGAAAAAGAAAAGGAGAGGCCAAAGCGAAAACCCGTAAAGGGCACTTTGTGACCAAAGATGGATTTGAGTTGAAAACTTGAAAAGGGCGACTCGAATTTTGAGCAAATGGGGCCTCGACGTCATCATCATCGAAGGCTTCTAATGGGCATTGCTTTATTTTTGAGATCATTAATTACTTCATCAAACCGGTAGAGGCTGCTTCATATGACAATGTCATCATATACCAATATAGAATTCCAGAGAAGATGGTATTGAAAAATGTGTTGAACTTGAAGGATAGCACGATAGCTAAGGTCTGTAATCAATTCAAAATCAGACACCACGATTCATCACTGTATCACTCAGAAATGAATATTAAGAAGATTGCGGGAAAATGACTAAGACTTATAAGGGCTCGTATGAGAAATTACCAGTTACCCTCCTTGCTTATCGAACATCTATCAAGACGTTCACCGGGGCAACACCTTTCTCTTTGGTTTACAGGATGGAGGTAATTTTACCCATTGAAGTAGAAATTCCTTCTCTCCGAGTATTATTTGAGCTAAAGTTGGACGAAGCAGAATGCGTTCAATCCCAATACGATCAATTGAACTTAATAGAAGTGAAAAGGTTAAAAGCTATTCAGCATGGTCAGATGTATCAAAAGCGAATGATGCGGGCCTACAACAAAAAGGTTCTTCCAAGAGAATTCCACGAGGGGGACCTAGTGTTGGAAAAGATTCTTCCAATACAAAAGGATTTTAGAGGAAAATGGATGCTAAATTGGGAAGGTCCTTATGTCGTAAAGAAGGCCTTTTTCGGGGGAGCATTGCTTTTAAGTGGGATGAATGGCAAAACCTACTAAATCTTGTAAACTCAGATTCAGTCAAAAAATACAGCACTTGAAGAAGGAGAGGGGACCAAGGTGAAAACCTGCAGAGGGCGCTTTGAGTCCTAAAAAAAAAAGAAAGACCAAGGTGAAAACCCGCAAAGGGCTCTTTGAGTCCAACTGTTGATCAAATAAAAAAAGAAAAAGTAAAAATAGAGAGGCTAAGGTGAAAACCAGCAAAGGGCACCTTAGACCAAAGGAAATATGAGTTGAAAACCTGAAAAGGGCGGTTCAAATTTTGATCAGAATGATCAGAGTTACTCAAATATTGATCAAAATGGGGAATATGGTGATCTTGCTATGCCTGAGTCAGCAGGAAAGGGTACGCGACATCTTGAGGCATCGACAGAGTAATGTAGATCTCCTAAACCCATGTCAAACTCAGAATGGTCTTCAGGAAGTTTGTACAGTGAAGTTCAAGCTGCGATATCTTGGGCACCTAGTCTTTATACTATTTATATTTACTTATTCTTGGAATACTTCATTCTTTTTCAAGAAACAAGTCAATTCCTCTTTTACTCTCAATATTCTTGATAATTTATTCATAGGAAGCTATGCTCTCAAATCAATTCTACTTTATCTATCGTTTTGTTCTTTTTGCAAGCATGTTGCATTAGAATAACGATTAATGGACTAATAAAACTTTCACAAGGGAAGTTTTGCACATTACTCTAGAAGTTTCTAAATAATACAGGAACCTGAAATAGGACTATTGGTTAGAATGCACCAAGTTTAAAGGTTGGAAATCTGAGAAGGAAGAGTCTAAATTAAGACTATCTCTTTGGATTTTGTTGTCAAAAACAGTGATTGAACAAAATGACAAGATGTCAGGTTGGTGACGAGGCTCAAATGAACAAGCAAGCAATAATCACCAAGCAATAGAAAGGGGTTTCCTTATAGAAGACAATCCTTCATTTGTGCATAAGCATTTGGTATGACACCCTGGAATGGTGTAAAGAACCAACGAGTTTCATGTTCTGTATCCTTGAATTACGATAGGAGAGTATTGAGAAAAAGCTAGATTTTTCTACCCTTGGGTAACAGCGGGAGAAAGATGATACAAATTTTGTGTCCTAGTGGATTGAACTTTAAAGTTCATAGTGGGGGGTAGTTTGATTTAGTGTTTATTTGGAAATGCCAACTGAGCAAGAAGGCGTTGTAGCACGTCAGTGATAAAACCTTAATGAACTTTGAGTAATGACAACCTAAGTGATAAAGAAGGATCATTCTAGAAAAAATGACATTATGCATTCATTCAAATGTCATTCATAAACGTCTAGTTAGGAGCATTTGATTCATTCTGATCACGTCATCCTAATCACTAGGCATAATTAGGTTCATAAAATGGATTATACAGGTCATGTTCCCTAGAGAACAGATCAGTGAAGATAGCAAATCCTATCTCCTTGAAGTTACAGCAGAGCGGATTGAAGATAGACAGCTTTGCCTCCCTGAGTTTACAGCAGAGCAAACTGAAGATAGGAGATCTTGCCTTTCTGTACTGATAGCGAAGCAGATCAAAGGCACCAGCCTTGCCTCCTTGAGTTTGCAGTGGAGCAGAAGAAAGATAGCAAATCTTGCCTTCCTGTACTGATAGCGAAGTAGATCGAAGACACCAGCCTTGTCTCATTGGGTTTGCAGCGGAGCAGACTGAAGATAGCAGATCTTGCCTTCCTGTACTAACAGCGAAGCAGATCGATGACACCAGCCTTACTTCCAAGGGTTTGCAGTAGAGCAAACTGAAGATAACAGATCCTACCTTCCTGTACTGACAGCGAAGTAGATTGAAGACACCAGCCTTGCCTCCCTGAGTTTGCAGCGGAGTATACTGAAGATAGCAGATCTTTCCTTTCTTTACTGATAGTGAAGTAGATCGAAGACACCACCCTTACCTCCCTAGGTTTGCATTGGAGCAGACTGAAGATAGCAGATCTTGCCTTCCTGTACTGATAGCGAAGCAGATCGAAGACACCAGCCTTGCCTCCTTGGGTTTTCAGCGGAGCAGACTGAAGATAGCAAATGTTTTTTCAAAGAGCTAATAATCATATCTCCCTGACATTGCAGTGGGGTGAATCAAAGCATCAATTCCTATATCTCTGAAGATGCAGTAGGAAGGAATGAGGCTATTTGAAGAAGAAGAGCGCAAAGATCCAGCACGACCAGGAAAAATTGGACATTTTTAAAGTCTTTAATCCATTCCCGTTACATGGTAACAAGCAAAGAGGGGCAGCTGTAGTAGGCCAAATTCGGCCTGGCCCATATGCCTTAAAAAAACTAATAAAACAGTCCATTTACAAATAAAATAAATCCAAACCCAATTAGCCCAAATACAAAAAAGCCCTAGTGGCCCAATGTAGCCCAAAAATTAAACATTTTCAGTAGCAAAAAAAGAAGGAAAACCCTAGCCGCCACCGCCCTAACTGCCGCCACCTCCCCTGCATGCGCCGTTCCATACGCCAGCTGACTAACAGCCTTTTACCTACAAAACAAACTAGAAGAATCTAGGAGTAAAAAATCATTGTATTTTGGCTATAAAAAGCCACCAAAAACTGATTGTAGGGGAAAAAAAGGAAAAAGAAAAACAACCGTTTTGTATCAACAAACGGAGATTCAATACAAAAATCAAAAAATTTCAAAAAAAATAGAAAGAGATTCGAAGGTAGTTTATTTTCTTCTTTGTTATTTGTTTTGTGTTTATGTTTGTTTTTTTTTTGAAATAAACACAAAGTACAAAAAAGAGATTGAACCGTACCCTTTTTTTTGGTGCTTGCACCGCCGTGGGAGGTCGAGGTTCTTCGTTTCCGATGAAAAATGACATTTTTAGACCAAGGGAGTTGAAAGGCCCCAAAAAATGCCCCTTTTCGGTTCTCTGGCCACCGTGGACGGCGATGTCATCGTCGGCGACTGGCGGCTGCCACGGTGGTTTGGCGCCAGGGCCATGGCCGAATTTTTGAAAGAAGGGGGGTATGAGAGTGTTTTTTGACATTTTTTAAAAGAAAAGAGGAGAAATGAAATTTTTTTAAAATTTTTTTAGCTTTATAGAAGGTTGAAACGGCGCCGTTTTGAGCCTTAATTACAGTGCGCGTCGACCCGACCCAGGGGAGGATCCGCGTGTTTTGCTTTGACGTGATATTTACACGCGCGGTCCCTCCGCTTTTGCGATGGTTTGCAATTTGGTCCTTTTTCTTTCTTTTCCTTTTCTTTTAATTTAGCCCCGAATTTTATTTTCATTTCAATTTGGTCCGTGTCAAGACGCTGCGTTTTGGGAGGATGGGGAGTATTTCCCAATTAGTCCCCCATGTTATTCGAGTGTTGCATTTTTGCCCTTCAATTTTATTTTATTTTGTTTTTTCTTTTTGATTTTGTTTTAAATTCAATTTAATCCCTACTTACCCAATCAAATTATTTAAGCTTTATTTATTAATTTATTTAGCTACTTGTTATCCTATAATTTTTTATTGAATTCTAAATATTAAATATTGTTTTTCATATTTTTTATGTACATATTATTTAGTTTAAACCATTTATTTTATATGTTGATTTAAAATTAGTTTATTTTTTATTTATTTTATTTAAAATTTCTCTTGTATATATATATATATATATATATATTATATTAAACTTGTATATGATTATTTTAACTTGCTTTATAGATTATTTGCATTAAGTTGCTTTGTATATTATTTTATTTTAAGTTATTTATATATTACTTATTTTAAAATTAACCTATACTATTTTCTTTAAATTGATTTATATTAACTATTTAAAACATGTTTACATATACTGTTTACTTAGTTTTATCACTTATTTTAATTGTTCTGCGTGTCTGTTTTTAAACTTTATTTCATTATATACTTAGTTTATTTCAACTCTTTATATATATATAGATATATATTATTATTTATATTAAGTTTTTCATCCCATATGTATTACTTATTTAAATTAATATATGTATATTATTTTATGTATTTGATTTTTTTCTTATATGATATTTATTTTAAAATTTATTTGGATACTATTATTTTATGTAGTATTTATTTTTAACCATATTTTTAATTTATTTTCATATATATTATTTATTTTAAATTTATTTTAATATATAATTTCCCTTCCTTCATGTTATTTGTTTTTTATTTTTTAAAACTTGTTGCATTTTTTTGTTTTAATTTGCTCAGAGCTTCGTTTAAGATTAGTTTTTAGTTCATTAGCTTTTCAATATTAAAGTTATTATTTGTATACGATGTGAGATAATTGCTCTTACGTGTATTGCATTACTTATCCGTATTTATTGATTACTTATCATTCATTAGCATATAATTGTTTAATATTTAGCACATCACATTGTACATTGTTATTCCATCGCGCTTTATTCGCTCAAAAAGTTACGTTTAATATGGTTTAAGTTTCGAAATCATTTTATTCAAAAGCTTTCAAGATAACGCAATACTCGGTATTTGGAATTTTGAGAAATTGTGCCCTAATGTATTGGGTTTCAATTTCTTCATCTGACTTAAACAATTGTATATCCTTTTAAATTTCATTTGCATGAGTTTTAAAAATCAAAAGACAAGCTCATTTTCGAACTCACTGGATGTGACATTCTATCTCCCGAAATAAGGGGGTCTTAGCATACATTTTGATTTACACAAGTTTTTTTTTTAAAAAAAGATCCTATTTTTAATATTTTCAAGTTTTCGATATTCGGAATTGAGACATTAATTAATCAACTAGGTACCAATTTTTGCCGTATCGACGGTGCTAATCCTTCCTCGTGCGTAATCGGCTCCCGAACCCGTTTTCTAGATTTTATAAACCAAAAAGTTATCGTTTTAGTAAATTTAAAATTTTATTAAAATGATTAAATTAGGAGGTGATCCGACCACACCTAAATAAAAAATATCGGTGGCGACTCCAATTTTCGTTTTTTAAGTCGATGTTATATTTTGTGTTTCCAAAAAAGTGGTTTCGATAGCTTGGCGACTGCACTGGGGACTGATTTTGAGAGTCAAGCCACAAATTGATTAATTTTTGTCTTTTTGTCAAAAATCAAAATTTTGTTTTAAATTCACGATTTCTCCTTTTGCATTCAATCCATTGTTTTCATGGTTTTAATCATAGTGTCGTTCAAATCTGTCAATGTGTATCTGCATTTTGCATTGCACAAGTAGGTCAATTTTACCCCTCTAAGTAGGAGTGAGAAACTAGTCCTCTATGAGGTTTTCACCTCCGTGAAGGATAGTGGACCGCTTTCAGGACACATCCGTACCTATGTCTTCGTGAGATTTTCATCTCCGTGTAGCCATAGGGAAATGTATTCCTTTGAACCGAACTTGGTCCGCATGAACCTATAATGGGTGAAGATCAAGGAATCTGCTGGTTCGGGTACCTTTGCTTTAGAAGCCAAACCACATATAGTGAATCTTAGGAACTTGCCATAGATAGAACTATGCCAAACCCCTAACGATCACCCGAATAGGTACTCTATTTATTCTCTTGTTCGTTTTTACTCTGCACTAACTTGTTTTTGTTGTGTTTTTATTGCATTGCAATTGCATCTTAGAAAAGAGGTATTGATTTAGGTTTGATTATTAAATTAGAGAGCTTGTCATGGAAAACAAATTTCTTGATAAAGTGGAAGATGATACAGCTGCCTGAATATATTTCGAGAAACACAAGAAGGGTGATGGAGGAACACATGACTTTACTTCATGGCCCGAGGATTCAACCTGATTATTCGAGAGCCACCGACATTCTAACTTCTTTAAAGAAGCCGATGAGCATTACGAGGAGGGGCAAACGATAGATCACGACCAGGATCAAGGAAAAGGAACTAGTAGTGGCATCCATTGGAAATTTGTTGGCTTTATCTCTGGATGAAGAAAGATCAATGTAGTTTCTTGGAGTATGAGGGTGAGGCTGTACATGCATCCATTTTATGTAAAGAAGTTTGTTTTCTAGCGAAGTTTTCTAAATGGAATTGAACAAGAATCAACATCCCTTTAGGCATTCATTTTATGCATTTGCATTACATGACATCATATACATTAAATTCCACTAAATGGGCCTAATTAATTAAAATTATTTCAGTTAATCTTGAAAACCAATCAACCATACATAGTTATGGTACTCGAGAAAAGTCAAGAAGCATGGACCAAAAATTGGAAAGGCTTGAACAATTTCAAAAGGAGATGCAGGATCAACTACAAATGCAAATGAAAGAACAACTGGCTAAGATCCAACAAGACATGGTGGATAAAATGCTAGAATCCCAGAAAAGCATGATGACTTAGTTGACTCAACTATTGGCCGGAGGAATGGATAAGGGAAAAGGCCCTATGGCTAGCGCTGAAGAAGGAGACAATGATGCACCTCTTTATCCTCCAGGCTTTACTCCTCCACATGTGCAAACCCAAGCTGAGATGTACCCAAGAGGACCATTTGTCACAATTAGGCCTCAACAATTCCAGGCTGGTGCTTCGATACCTATGAATTTTTAAGCTAGATCGGGCTCTAACCCCAAAGATAACCCTGTTAATCCTGCTGTCCCTAATTTTGATGAAATGGTTAAAAAAGAAGGGGCAAAAGAGGAATTGCCAAAACAGCTAAAGGATAAATGCCAATGACTTGAGGAAAAATTTAGAGCGATGGAAAACGCTAAGAATTATTGTGGAATTGATGCCAAGGATTTGAGTTTGGTCCCTGACTTAGTGCTTCCATACAAGTTTAAGATGCCCAAATTTGAGAAGTATAATGGAACCAGTTGCCCTGAAGTTCACATCACCATGTTTTGCAGAAGGATGACTGGCTACGTTAGCAATGATCAACTGCTAATACACTGCTTCCAAGACAGTCTGGTAGGGGTAGTATCCAAATGGTACAATCAATTGAGCGGTACTAGGATTGGTTCATGGAGGGACCTAGCTCAAGCCTTCATGAAGCAATATAGTCATGTAACAGACATGACTCCTGATAAAATTACTCTACAGAACATGGAGAAGAAATCGAGTGAGAGTTTCAGGCAATATGCACAGAGATGGAGGAAGGTCGCCGCCCAAGTTTAGCCACCGCTCTTGGAAAGGGAAATGACAATGCTCTTCATAAATACATTGAAAGCTCTGTTTATCACCCATATGTTAGGAAGTGCCACAAAAAGCTTTTCTGACATAATCATGAATGGTGAAATGATTGAAAGTGCCATAAGGAGCGAAAAGATTGATGCTGGGGAAAATAATAGAAGGTTGGCCTTGAAGAAAAAGGAAAACGAGGTGAACAACATTAACACATACGATAAATCGATTACGGTGAATCAACTAGGAAAAGTGGCTGCTAGTCAACAAGGTTCATTAGGACAAGAATGAGGTGTGAAGCAAGGTACTGAGAAACTCCAGTTCACACCAATTCTAATGTCGTATAAGGAGCTGTATCAAAGCTAATTCGATAAGCATGTTGTTTTCCCTTTCTACTCAAAACCCCCATAACCTTTGTACCCCAAATGGTGCGATGTAAGTACACAATACGATTATCATACGAGAATTATGGGGCATTCCATAGAAAATTGCATTGCCTTTAAAAAAGTGGTTGAAAGGCTTATCAGTATGGGCATTGTCAAATTTGACGATTCATCCAGTGCAGAAAATCTGCTACCCAATCACATTGATAATAGGGTGAATGCGATGTATGAAGAAGTGTTGGGAAGCGTTCACATCAATGCCATATATGAAGACAAAACTGAAAAGGGACCTTGTTAGATATTACCCTTATAAACTTAAGAGTGATCTAAATAATTGGATTGTAGAAGAAATCTCTGTAGTATTTAGAGCTCACTTAGCGTAGTGTTCAAAACACACTTATTACTTTTAGTCTAGAGGTAATAAGAATTCCTTTGTGAAATAGACTTATGTCTGAACGTCGTATTTAATGAAATGCATCCTTGTGATCATCTTTGAACCAATATTCTTTCATTCTTTTCAAATAATTATTCTTTCATTCCTTTGGATTTTCTTCCATGTCATTCATTCATAATCATATTGTATAAATAAGTATTCATAAATTCATACATTCTTTGTATATTCTTTGGTACCTATTATGGGTTTTAGATATCAATGACATGAGTGACACTGTTACAGACTCAGAAGTTTCTTTTGATCTAGACATGTGTTTAGAGGGATCTCATCACTTTGAAGATGACATAGATTGTAGTTTATCTCCAGACTTATTGATGATGGTAGAGCAGAAAGGAAATTCTACCTTATGAGGAGATAATAGAGATTGTGACCTTAAGGGAACGTGCATAACCGGAGAAACAAAGCAAAACCTTGTTGAGTCACCTCAAGAGTTCAAAGATGTCTTCGCATGGTCATATCAGGATAGACCTGGGTTAAGCACTGACATTGTAATCTGAACAGCAGTACGATATCAGAAATTTGCAGTATGTTCAAGGTTAACATCATGAACAATGCTTTGCCGGGGCAATGCCTTTCTCTTTGACTTATGATAGCTTTGCCCATTGAAGTCGAGTTACCATCGCTTCGTATTTTTTTGTTGGATCTCATCCTAATTGAAGATGAAGATTCAAAATTTTTCGTCATAGTTAAATTTTTTCCCAGAAGGCTCTATGAAAGAAATTTGATCACAAAGAAGATCTTACGCATACAAGATGAAAGTAGATCTTATGTGGAAGACTTTACCTAGAAAAACATTGATTATGATTGAAAGGGATAACAAGGACTTGCCTAATTCTATGAGTTCATATTCAAAAAAAAAAATAAAAATCAAAAAATAAGAATGATGGAAAAAGAAAAAGAGAAAGAAAAAGAAAAGGAGAGGCCAAAGCGAAAACCCACAAAGGGCTCTTTGTGACCAAAGATGGATTTGAGTTGAAAACCTGAAAAGGGCGACTCAAATTTGAGCAAATGGGGCCTGGACGTCATCATCATCGAAGGCTTCTAATGGGCATTACTTTATTTTTGAAATCATTAATTACTTCATCAAACCGGTAGAGGCTGCTTTATACGACAATGTCATCATATGCCAATATAGAATTCCAGAGAAGATGGTATTGAAAAATGCATTGAACTTGAAGGATAGCACGATAGCTAAGGTCTGTAATCAATTCAAAATCAGACACCACGATTCATCATTGTATCACCCAGAAATGAATATTAAGAAGATTGCGGGAAAATAACTGAGACTTACAAGGGCTGGTATGAGAAATACCAGTTACCCTCCTTGCTTGTCGAACATCTATCAAGACGTTCACCGGGGCAACACCTTTCTCTTTGGTTTACAGGATGGAGATAATTTTACCCATTGAAGTAGAAATTCTTTCTCTCCAAGTATTAGTTGAGCTAAAGTTAGACGAAGCAAAATGGGTTCAATCCTGATACGATCAATTGAACTTAATAGAAGTGAAAAGGTTAAAAGTTATTCAGCATGGTCAGATGTATCAAAAGCGAATGATGCAGGCCTATAGCAAAAAGGTTCTTCCAAGAGAATTCCACGAGGGAGACCTAGTGTTGGAAAAGATTCTTCCAATACAAAAGCATTTTAGAGGAAAATAGATGCTAAATTGGGAAGGTCCCTATGTCCTAAAGAAGGCATTTTCCGGAGGAGCATTGCTTTTAAGTGAGATGAATGGCAAAAACCTGCTAAATCTTGTAAACTCAGATTCAGTCAAAAAATACTGCACCTGAATAAGGAGAAGGGACCAAGGTGAAAACCTGCAGAGGGCGCTTTGAGTCCTGAAAAAAAAAAGAAAAACCAAGGTGAAAACCCGCAAAGGGCTCTTTGAGTCCAAATGTTGATCAAATAAAAAAAGTAAAAGTAAAAATAGAAAGGCTAAGGTGAAAACCCGCAAAGGGCACCTTAGACCAAAGGGGATATGAGTTGAAAACTCGAAAAAGGCGGTTCAAATTTTGATCAGAATAGGGCATGAGGTGATCAGAGTTACTCAAATATTGATCAAAATGGGGAATGCAGTGATCTTGCTATGCCTGAGTCAGCAGGAAAGGGTACGCGACATCTTGGGGCATCGACAGAGTAATGTAGATCTCCTAAACACATGTCAAACTCAGAATGGTCTTCAGGAAGTTTGTACAGAGAAGTTAAAGCTGCGATATCTTGGGCACCTAGTCTTTATACTATTTATATTTACTTATTCTTGGAATACTTCATTCTTTTTCAAGAAACAAGTCAATTCCTCTTTTACTCTCAATATTCTTTATAATTTATTCATAGCAAGCTATGCTCTGAAATCAATTCTATTTTATCTATAGTTTTGTTCTTTTTGCAAGCATGTTGCATTAGAATAACGATTAATGGACTAATAAAACTTTCACAAGGGAAGTTTTGCACATTACTTTAGAAGTTTTTAAATAATACAGGAACCTGAAACAGGACTATTGTTTAGAACGCACCAAGTTTAAAGGTTGGAAATCTGATAAGGAAGAGTCTAAATTAAGACTATCTCTTTGGATTTTGTTGTCAAAAACAGTGATTGAACAAAATGACAAGATGTCAGGTTGGTGACGAGGCTCAAATGAACAAGCAAGCAATAATCACCAAGCAATAGAAAGGGATTTCCTTAGAGAAGAGAATCCTTCATTTGTGCATAAGCATTTGGCATGACACCCTGGGAATGGTGTAAAGAACCAAAGAGTTTCATGTTCTGTATCCTTGAATTACGATAGGAGAGTATTGAGAAAAAGCTAGATTTTTCTACCTTTGGATCACAGCGGGAGAAAGATGATACCAATTTTTTGTCCTAGTGGATTGAGCTTTGAAGTTCACAGTGGGAGGTAGTTTGATTTAGTGTTTATTTAGAAATGCCAACTGCGCAAGAAGGCATTGTAGCACGTTAGTGATAAAACATTAATAAACTTTGAGTAATGACAACCTAAGTGATAAAGAAGGATCATTCTCGAAAAAATGACATTATGCATTCATTCAAATGTCATTCATACACTTCTAGTTAGGAGTATTTGATTCATTCTGATCACGTCATCCTAATCACTAGGCATAATTAGGTTCATAAAATGGATTATACAGGTCATGTTCCCTAGAGAACAGATCAGTGAAGATAGCAAATCCTATCTCCTTGAAGTTACAGTGGAGCGGATTGAAGATATCCAGCTTTGCCTCCCTGAGTTTACAGCAGAGCAAACTGAAGATAGCAGATCTTGCCTTTTGTACTGACAGCGAAGCAGATCAAAGACACCAGCCTTGCCTCCCTAAGTTTGAAGCGGAGCAGAAGAAATATAGCAGATCTTGCCTTCCTGTACTGACAGCGAAGCAGATCAAAGACACCAGCCTTGTCTCCTCGGTTTTGCAGTGGAGCAGACTGAAGATAGCAGATCTTGCCTTCCTGTACTAACAGTGAAGCAGATCGAAGACACCAGCCTTACCTCCAAGGGCTTGCAGCGGAGCAAACTAAAGATAGCAGATCTTGCCTTCCTGTACTGACAGCGAAGCAGATTGAAGACACCAGCCTTGCCTCCCTGAGTTTGCAGTGGAGCAGACTAAAGATAGCAGATCTTGCCTTTCTGTACTGACAGTGAAGCAGATCGAAGACACCAGCCTTGCCACCCTAGGTTTACAGCAGAGTAGACTGAAGATAGCAGATCTTGCCTTCCTGTACTGACAGCGAAGCAGATCAAAGACACTAGCCTTGCCTCATTGGGTTTACAGCGGAGCAGACTGAAGATAGCAAATGTTTTTTCAAAGAGCTAATAATCTTATCTCCCAGATATTGCAGTGGGGTGAATCGAAGCACTAATTCCTATATCTCTGAAGATGCAGTAGGAAGGAATGAGGCTATTTGAAGAAGAAGAGTGCCAAGATCTAGCACGACCAGGCAAAATTGGCCATTTTTAAAGTCTTTACTCCGTTCCCGTTACATGGTAACGAGCAAAGAGGGGCAGCTGTAGTAGGCCAATTTTGGCCTGGCCCATATACCTTACAAAAACTAATAAAATAGTCCATTTACAAATAAAATAAATCCAAACCCAATTAGCCCAAATACAAAAAAAACCCTAGTGGCCCAATATACCCCAAAAATTAAACATTTCCAGCAGCAAAAAAAGAAGGAAAACTCTAGCCCCTGCCGCCCTAACTGCCGCTGCCTCCCCCGCATGCGCCGCTCTATACGCCAGCTGGCTAACAGCATTGTACCTACAAAACGAACTAGAAGAATCTAGGAGTAAAAAATCATTGTATTTTGGCTATAAAAAGCCACCAAAAACTGATTGTAGGGGGAAAAAAGGAAAAAGAAAAACAAGCGTTTTGTATCAACAAACGGAGATTCAATACAAAAATCAAAAAATTTCAAAAAAAAAAAAAGAGATTCAAAGGTAGTTTATTTTCTTCTTTGTTATTTGTTTTGTGTTTACGTTTGTTTTTTTAGAAATAAACACAAAGTACAAAAAAGATATTGAACCTTACCTTTTTTTTGGTGCTTGCACCGCCATGGGAGGTTGAGGTTCGTCGTTTTTGATGAAAAATGACATTTTTAGACCAAAGGAGTCGAAAGGCCCCAAAAAATGCCCCTTTTCAGTTCTCCGACCACCGCGGACGGCAAAGTCGTCGTCAGCGACTGGCGGCTGCCACGGTGGTTCGGCGCCAGAGCCATGGCCGAATTTTTGAAAGAAGGGGGTATAAGAGTGTTTTCTGACTTTTTTTTTAAAAGAAAAGAGGAGAAATGAAAATTTTTAAAAAAATTATTGGTTTTATAGAAGGTTGAAACGGCGCCGTTTTGAGCCTCAATTCCAGTGGCCAAAACGACGCCGTTTTGGCCTTAGCTCCCCTCAACCCGCGCGTCGACCCGACCCAGGAGGAGGATCCGCGTGTTTTGCTTCGACAGGATATTTACACGCACGGTCCCTCCGCTTTTGCGATGGTTTGCAATTTGGTCCTTTTTCTTTCTTTTCCGTTTCTTTTAATTTAGCCTCGAATTTTATTTTCATTTCAATTTGGTTCGTGTCAAGACGCTACGTTTTGGGAGGATGGGGAGTATTTGCCAATTAGTTCCCCATGTTATTCGCGCGTTGCATTTTTGCCCTTCAATTTTATTTTATTTTGTTTTATTCTTTTTTATTTTGTTTTAAATTCAATTTAATCCCTACTTAACCAATCAAATTATTTAAGCTTTATTGATTAATTTATTTAGCTATTTGTTATCCTATAATTTTTATTGAATTCTAAATATTAAATACTGTTTTTCATATTTTTTATGTACATATTATTTAGTTTAAACCATTTATTTTATATGTTAATTTAAAACAAGTTTATTTTTGATTTATTTTATTTAAAATTTCTCTTATATATATATTATATTAAACTTGTATATGATTATTTTAACTTGCTTTATAGATTATTTGCATTAAGTTGCTTTGTATATTATTTTATTTTAAGCTATTTTATATATTACTTATTTTAAAATTAACCTATACTATCTGCTTTAAATTGATTTATATTAACTATTTAAAACATGTTTACATATACTGTTTACTTAGTTTTATCACTTATTTTAATTGTTCTGCGTGTCTATTTTTAAACTTTATTTTATTATATACTTAGTTTATTTCAACTCTTTTTATATATATAGATATATATTATTATTTATATTAAGTTTTTCATCCCATATGTATTACTTATTTAAATTAATATATGTATATTATTTTATGTATTTGATTTTCTTCTTATATGATATTTATTTTAAAATTTATTTGGATACTATTATTTTATGTAGTATTTATTTTTAACTATATTTTTAATTTATTTTCATATATATATTATTTATTTTAAATTTATTTTAATATATAATTTCCCTTCCTTCTTGTTATTTGTTTTTTATTTTTTAAAACTTGTTGCATTTTTTTGTATTAATTTGCTCAAAGCTTCGTTTAAGATTAGTTTTTAGTTCATTAGCTTTTGAATATTAAAGTTATTATTTGTATACGATGTGAGATAATTGCTCTTACGTGTATTGCATTACTTATCCGTATTTATTGATTACTTATCATTCATTAGCATATAATTGTTTAATATTTAGCACATCGCATTGTACATTGCTATTCCATCGCGCTTTATTCGCTCAAAAAGTTACGTTTAATATGGTTTAAGTTTCGAAGTCATTTTATTCAAAAGCTTTCAAGATAATGCAATACTCGGTATTTGGAATTTTGAGAAATTGTGCCCTAACGTATTGGCCTTCGATTTCTTCATCTGACTTAAACAATTGAATATCTTTTTAAATTTCATTGCATGAGTTTTAAAAATCAAAAGATAAGCTCATTTTCGAGGATGCGAAACATCACATCCTCACTCATTGGATGTGACATTCTATCTCCCGAAATAAGAGGGTCTTAGCATACATTTTGATTTATACAAGTTTTTTTTTTAAAAAAATCATATTTTTAATATTTTTGAGTTTTCAATATTCGGCATTAAGACATTAATTAATCAACTAGGTACCAATTTTGGGCGTATCGACGGTGCTAATCCTTCCTCGTGAGTAACTGGCTCCCGAACCCATTTTTGGATTTTGTAGACCAAAAAATTATCGTTTTAGTAAATTTAAACTTTTATTAAATGATTAAATTAAGAGGTGATCCGACCACACCTAAATAAAAAAAATTGGTGGCGACTCCAATCTTCGTTTTTTAAGTCGACGTTATATTTTGTGTTTCCAAAAAAGTGGCGACGCACAAGCATGTTCGAATAAACTATAAAAAATTCTACTATGTGATATGATCATTACTGTATTAAAAATTGTTATTATGTATGCTTGGTTTATTGTACCTCTACATTGATTATGCTTGTGATGGAACTCAAATTGAGCTTTATGGCTCACTCCACTTTTATTTTCATCTTTTCAGATAACCCACTAGATTAGTACATGGACCCGACATACAAAGGGTTTCGGTTCAGAAATTTTTTTTATAAAGTATTTAGGTTTATTGTTTGATATTTTTATTATCCAAAAACTATATTGCTTTATTTTTAAAATTGTGGCATGAGACTTAGAATTTGATTTTTTTTTATATAGTATGCATGACATTTAATTTGATTTTAGGATAACGAAATATGAATAATAACTAATTATGCATGAACTTCGTTTTTAATTAAAAACATTAATATATGTCACTTTTCCACTGCTAGAATATAGATAAACTCTGAATTAAATATATAATCTGGAAATTAACTAAGTTTCCGGAAGTAGTTGTTATTTCAATAAAAATATTAAAGTTATTCAAGTTTTGGCTAACTCATGAGTTTTTTTTTTTTTTTTTGAAAATACACTAAATTTTCTTTTAAGATAAACAAATGTTTTAAAATATCTATTTTATAAACTCTGATAGCTAACTAGACCATTTCGATGACTAATATAATCTTTTGAATCAGGACCTAACGTCTAGGTTGAGTCGAGAGGGTTATAAAAATTAAAAAAAATTGACCAAAATTTCCACATCTACTTGTCCATCAACCCCTCTCAACAAGCTATGACATTTGTAATATATATTATAAGGAACAAAAAACTCTTTGAATCCGAAGTTGGTTTTCCACAGAGGTGAAACTTTTAAAAGACATTTTCAGTTACTTTGAAGAAAGATTGAAATTACAAATTTAAGTATCTTTTGGTTTTTTTTTTCTTCGTAATTGTCTTAAATTATGTAAAAAAGTCAAGAATTTGATAAAAAAATTTCCGCATATTATATATATATATAAGCTATGTAATTTGCAGTTTTTTTTTTTTTTAAACATTTCAAATTAGATCTACTCGTTGGGCTGAATTCACATGGACTTTTAGAGAATTGAATTAGGCTCCGTTTGGTTTTAAGAAATAGAGGTCATTTTCATTTTTTTAGAAAATAAAAAATATTGAAGAAAACTTGTTTAGTTGAAATTTTCAAAAATAATTTTTAAAAATGAAAAAGAAAATATGTGAAAATTAGAAGTTTTCACTGTTTTCAACAAAAATAAATTATAAAAGTAAATTACGTTGTAAAAGTGAAAAAGATGAAAACAATGTTTTTAATTGGAGTAAGCTTTCGATCGAATCGAGTAAAAAAATTTGAGTTGACGAGTTCTATTTTATTATCCTAACTCGATTTGAATTTTTTCCAAGTCGAGTGAAATGAAATTTGAGTCGAGTTGAATCGAATCGAGTGAAATTGTTCAAGTTAAATTAAAAAAAATTAAATATGTCAAATTAAAATCTTGTTACAATATAACTAATTTCATGTTAGAGCACATAAATTTGAAACCATATACATTTGAAATCATTTTCCAAAGCAAAATAGTAAAAAATAAAATGCTTTAGTATAATAAACTGGGATCATTAATTAACTTATTTAGGTCCCAAAATTATTATTTTAGAAAATTTTAAAATTTATTCATATATTCTTTAGAATTTTTTATAATTTTTTAAAAATATTTTAGAATTTTTATAAATATTTTACAATTTTTATATATATTTTGAATTTTTAAATTTATTTTAATTTTTTTTTGTAGGTTTTGTTGAGAGAGACCAATTTGCTCATTTTCAAAATTGACAGGGACCAAACCAATCTGTTATTCGAATTATTAAAGTTATTCAAATTGTAAAGTTCAACTTGACTTGAACTCATTTTCAAAATTGACAGGGACCAAAAGGATATTTACACCAATCTGTTATTTGAATTATTTGAATTATTCGAGTTACTCAAGTTGTAAAATTCAACTCGACTTGAACTCAAAACTCGAATTACTTATTCGAGTTTATTTGAATAACTCAATTCGATTTTTTTTTTTTTTCGAATCAAATCGAGTTTTTCTCATCCCTGTTTTTAACTTTTGATGAATTGATTCTGGTTCAAACCCATATAAATGCAAAAAATATTCTATTTTTTCAACAATTTTTAAATATTAAATCTAGTATCCTTATTTGAATTTATATAAATATAAAATATTTTATTTTATTTTAGTTAAAGAAAAATAATTACCAAACAAGTTTTCATATTTTCATTATTAAAAACAAATTTTTATTTCTTTTTATCAGACATGTTTTCATTTTTTTAAATAAAAATATTTTCCAAAAAGAAAAAGAAAATAGAAAATATATTCAAAAACCAAATCGAGGTTTAAATATTGAGGTTAGAGAGTTTAGGTGGTAAAAGTATCACAAAACCCCTTGTACTATACCTTAAATTGCATTTTAGTCTCTCTATTGAAAAATTGGAAAATTACCCTTATACATTAGATGAGCGAGCAAAACATAAAGTTGTTTATTAGTCGGACTAGGGTACAAAATAACTTATATTTTAATGGTAATTTTTTCTACATGTGCTGTAAAAATATACAAAGTTATAACAAAATGCGATCTAAACTCTCTACCTCGATATCCAAGGCTCAGTTTTCTCACTCATTTAAAGTATAGAGGCTAATTTACCCATTTTTTAGTAGAATGACTAAAATACAATCTAAGGTATAGTACAAGGGTTTGTGTGGCACTTTCACCGGCTTTAGGTCTATATACATTCAAGCATTGATTTATTATTTGGTACTTGAGTTTGGTTTTAAAGTTCAATTTGGTACCCAAATTGTAACATCCCAAATTTAGTTCCATAAAATTTAAAAATATATTAAACATAAGGAATTGACCTAATGGTTAGTCATTAAATGTGAAAGCTTGAAAGTTAGTTGGAGGTCTTAAGTTCAAGTCTCAAATCTTATAAAAAAAATTAATTTTTTGCAAATTCCCTTGTTTTTTTTATGTGTTGGCATCCAAGTTTAGTAAACCTAGGTATAAATACATGTCTTTATCAAAATAATTAGCCCTTTAACCCATTTTCTTCTACCTTAGTCGTCCCTAACCCCCTCTCCCTCTCTTCACCTTTACTTTTTTTCCCTTTTTCCTCCATTGTTGTCGTTGCCTACACCTCCCCTTTTACCATCTTCTTCTTCTTCTTTTTTCATCAAGATTGTATATCATCTCCTTTACTATATTGCTGCAATTTTTCCTCAATTAATTAGCCCCAAATCTGAAATTTTGAACTCCAAGATCGATCCCAAACATTGTCTAGAAAGTGTCATTGTCGTTTCTCTCGACTAGCTTGTGTAAGGTCTCTTCTCTCTTCAATTTCTTAATTAATCTTGTCTATTAAAAACTTAAATTTCTAGATCTAGAATCTAGGGGATTTTAAATATTTTTAAAGTTATTTTTCTAGATTTTAATGAGGTCTCAAGCTATTTTAAAATTCAACCCCAAATTCGGCCACCATGGGTGGTGGTGTGTGCGCATATGTGTAGAATAGGGGGCTGTTTTGGTTCTTGAATCTTACCCATTTAATTTCAGCCTTAATTTGAGTTTTTAAACCTTCCTAATGAGTTATTAAACCCATTTCAATTAGGGATAAATGTTCTTGATTGTTTGGGTATTCGAAACTCACAAATCGAGAAGCGTAAATGCAGTTAAGCGTAAAATTAATTATTGTTTCAACATAGTTGTAGGGTAAATTATGGATTTATTAAATGAAGGAATTTAATAATTATTAGATACTTATTTTCCAGTATATTATGGAATAAGGTGTTGATCCAAATGTCTCGAATCAACTGTAAAGCCGAAGAACGATTGTACGTATGGTTCGCATCAATACAAGGTAAGGAATCGAACTAGTTAAATTCGTAAAATAGTTATTAATTTGAAAATTAGTTTGGACCCGTAAGTGGGTAATTGGGAGTTGGTTAAGTGGTAAATTGATTGAATTTATACTGAATTTTGATTTAGGATCATATAAAGGTTTATTAAGGAAAATTGGATGATTCACTACAGTGTTGTGAGAAAGCGAAAAATAAGGTGTGGGTCCTAAACTTGTAAAATTTGCTTGATAATGATAAATGTCATGTTATATTTGATAAATTAGCTTGCTAATTGGTTTGACATAGTAGCCAAAATATTAGTTTGTGAGTGGTCGAACCAAATACGTTTCGAGCCTTAAAAGACTAATGTGTTGGCAAAATTGCTAGTTTAACTGTATGAATATGTGATTGAGATTATTATGCATAATTATATTATGTGACATGAGAATGGTTGATTGAATGGTATGAAATGTTGAGATATCAGGTTTGTGCATGATTTAAATGCATGAAATACTTACTATGATATATATACGCGAGGTTGCTATTGGGGCACAATGAAATTCATAAAGTATGTGAATTAAACGATATTGATAGATACCATCTTAATGGTAATTTGAAAATTGGAACATTGCTTCCTTTCTCTAAAAGTATGTGATTATTGAGGACATGTTGAACATGTCGAATAAATGTGAAAAGTATTGAAATGTGATTATGTATGAATTTGCATAACATATTACATGTGCATTGGGATGGGATTTTGTGGTTGACGAAGGAGTTCCGTGGAGCACCGACGGCATATTAAGTCTACATATATTTGTAGTTAGTGCATTGCATTTGGAGTACTAAGGGGATTGGTGGTTATATCACATTATTTATTTGGCAGTTTCACTGCATTATTGATTATTGGTGGTTTTACCACATCGAGCATTCCTCTCATACATTGGAGTTTGGCAGACGGGTTCTGAGGAACTTGTGGTGTGTAGCGGATGGTATGGGTAGGATCTCGCACGTGCATTTTTTCACGATCATGTGCATTTGAAATTATTATTGATAGTGTTTGATTGTGCTATTGGTACCACTATGAAATTGCTTGTATGGATGCTTAATACTCGTTTAGTCTCACACTAAGCTTGTTAAGTTGATGCCATTATCTCAACTTCTCAGGTAATGATCGAACTTAGGATTGGAATTGGCATGCGAACGTACGACAGACTTTGGTTATATTTTTTTGGTTATTTTATTATTATTCGGTTTTGGATTGTAAAGTTTCTTTAAACTATGGTTTGGGACTGTTTGAGATTTTAGGGTTTTTCATGCATGCATGACACGCATATTTGGTATAGATACATGGTTTTTATAAATATGTCGAAATGGACTATGCATGATATATGGCTAAATTAATAATTTGACTAGTAATGGTACATTTCTGCTGCTAAGAAGATAACAAAATGATTTTTCAAAGGTAAAGCCGTCAGTAAGGTTTTTCAAAGGTATGTCGAAATGGACATTTTCCATAGAAACCATGGTTTTATAAAGGAGTACTTGAAGGTTTTTAACTATCGTTAGGGTAGGTTCGACACTAAGGTGTCCAATGTGGTCTTCCCGATTTGACCATAATGTCTAGGTCGGGTTTGAGAGGTAACACAAATCAAATAGTGTTACGTGACCCAATGAATGTTTAACACCTGTACTCTAATAAAAAAAAAACATTTACACATATATCGATTCAATTGGAACAATGATTTTAACCTATGACATAATGATATACATTGTCTCAACTTTATCATATCAACAAAAGTCAATATTTGATTTTTATATCAATTTTTAGTAAATTTGTTACATAAATTTTTTTTCCAACTTAAATCCATATTTATTATTTTTTTGATAATTATTTATTATTTGGTATAATAAAATTATTATTAACTATAAATGTGAAATATGTGACACAAAAGGAAAGTGTATAGGAAGATGATTTTAATATGATATAATTATTATTAAATGTTTCAAACATAGTACAAATACATAAATATATCAAAATACATATCATATAAAATTTTAACCTCCTAAATTTATTTAAAATATATAATACTTTTCAACAGGATTGAAAATATGAAAAACATAATAATACAAAATCACAAGTAATCATGTATAATAACTATTCATTTGGGTTGCCCTGGTAACACAATTTCCTTTTGGCTATCAAGAGAGAGGAGGGATGTGTCTTACCTGATTTCCACTGTCTGCATGACAACCACGATCACGTGGAGGACATGGAGTTGGTTTTCCTCCACCTAGATTTCTATGTATCACTTCATTCCTCTCCCTCACTACAATTTTAACCCCAAATACCAACACAAAATATTCAATAAAACAACCATCAGAAAAAGATCATAAAAATAAGTAATGAAGAACAAGTTTTATATATAGCTTTAATTCAACTTACCGGTTAAGTGAGTGTTTGTTGTTGAAGGAGGCAAGAGTAGAGAAAATGATAGCAGTAGGACTAGTATCAAATGCACTGAGGATATCTTGTAGGCCATGTTTAGTACCTGAAAATCTAATTTATGGTTGCTTCATACGATCTGGTGGTGATTATTTATTTATTTTCAGAAGAAACAAGACTTTGGAAGTCTACTGTTTTATTATTATTATTATTATTATTATTATTATTAATCAAAGACTTCTTCATAGGGACTCGCTTGTGGACTTTCTTTTGTAGGAGAAAGAAGACGTTGGAACTCAATTAGTTTATTATTATTACTTTTTGACAATCCCTCGAAATATCATTTTTCTTACTTTAATTTTATTTTATTTTTACTTATGAACATATTTAACATTGGTGATTATCCTTCAAAATTTTAACCTCACAATTTCTATTGAAAGTGCAATATACTTTATCATTCCACTATTTCTAAAAAAAATTATTATTTAAATAAAATTACACACTATCTATATATAAATTTTTATATTTATAGTGAACCACGTAATAATTCTTAACATCTCATTTAAAAAACTTTCAAATAAATATATAAAGATTTCTTAATTAAGTGAGTGTATAAATTTAAACGTGTATTTGAATATAAACCTTTGATGACAATGAGACCTTGGTTAGTTGTAAGATATTTTAAGGACAATTTTCTTATTTTGAGGCATTGTAAGTCAGTCATGTATGAAAGAACTACAAACATTATCTATAAAAAAAAAAAAAGTCTTTATAGGAAAACCACGTTTTCTCTTGGTCTCTTTAATTTTTAATTTTCTCAAATACTTTTTTATTTTCTTTATTCTCTTTTAATTGTCTATATTCAAAGTTTGTAATTGTTCTTTCCAATAATGTGATCTCTGAGATTCGAACCTGAGTCCTCTCCTTGAGAGTGCAAGAACTACAAACATTATCTATTAAAAAAAAAGTCTTTATAGAAAAGAAAACCACGTTTTCTCTTGGTCTCTTTTACTTCGGATGCTCATTTGTTATTATTAATTTTTAATTTACTTCGGATGCTCATCTGCTAATGACAGTCGGGGATTCATTGCTCACAAAGTAAACAGAGACTTTCTGCTCAGAGTATCTGCAACCACATTTGCCTTTCCCGGATGATAATCGATAACTAAATCATAGTCTTTCAGTAGTTCAAGCCACCTGCGTTGTCTCAGATTCAAATATTTTTGCGACATCAAGTATTTTAAGCTTTTATGATTAGTGAATATATGACATTTTTTACCGAATAAATAGTGTCACCAAATTTTTAGAGCAAAGACAATAGCTACCAATTCTAAATCATGTATAGGGTAATTCTTTTCATTTGGTTTTAGCTGTCTAGAAGCAGAGGTTATTACTTTACCTTCTTGCATCAAAACACAACCTAAACCATTCAATGACGCATCACTGTAAATTACAAATTCCTTACCCGATTCAGGCTAAACTAGAACTGGTGCTTCAGTCAACAAGGCTTTCAATCTATCAAAACTCTACTTACATTTATCGGTCCATTGAAATTTTACATCTTTCTGCAAAAATCGTGTCACCGGAGAATCTATCATCGAAAACCATTTTACAAATCTACGATAGTAACCAGCTAATCCCATAAAACTTCTAACTTTAGACATATTTTTCGGTGGTTTCTAGTTAACAATAGCTGATATTTTATTCGGATCCACTCTAATGCCTTTAGTAGATACTATATGTCTAAGAAAACCAACTTTCCGAAGCCAAAATTTACATTTGCTAAATTTAACATACAGTTGTTTCTCACGCAGAGTTGCAGAACAATTCTCAAATGATCAGCTTGTTCATTTTGATCTCGGGAATATACCAGAATATCATCAATCAATACCACCACAAATCTATCCAGATACGGTCTAAAAATTTTATTCATCAAATCCATAAATACTACAGTTGCATTTGTTAAACCAAACAGCATCACAAGAAATTCATAACTCCCGTACTTGGTTCTGAAGGTTATTTTCGGCACATTTGACTCTTTTACCCGTAACTGATAATAACCAGAACGGAGATCTATTTTCAAGAATAATGTAGCAACCTTCAACTGATCAAACAAGTCATCAATACGAGGTAGTGGATACTTATTTTTAATTGTGACTTTATTGAGTTTTTTGTGTTCAATACACAATCTTAAGGATCCATCCTTCTTCTCAACAAATAGAACCGGAGCACCCTAAGGTGAAGAACTAGGTCGAACGAAACCTCTATCAGTCAGTTTTTGCAACTGTGTTTTCAACTCTTTTAATTCTATAGAGGTCATTCTATATGGTGCTATAGATATCTGTGTTGTTCTCAGAACAAGTTCTATAGAAAATTCAACCTCTCTAACTGGTGGTAATCCAGGTAACTCTTCTGGAAATACATCAGGATACTAACAGACTATTGGCACTGACTTAATCTTTGACTCAAATACTGTAGTGTCCAACAAATAAGCAAGATAAGCAACATACCCTTTTCTGACATATTTCAGTGCTAACATGGCCGATATCACATTAGACAACCCATCCATTTTATCTGATTTAATATAGAGCATTTCGCCATTTTGGCATTTCAACATAATATGCTTTTGTTTACAATTTACCACGGCATCATGTTGAGTTAACCAATCCATACCCAGAGTCACATCAAATTCATCAAATGATAATAGCATCAAATCAGTCAGGAAACAATAACCCTGTATCACTACAGACAATTCTTGCAAATTTTATCAACCATCATATACTGGCCCAGGGGGTTTGATACTTTTACCATGAATTCAGTGGACTTGACAGGTAAATTTTTATTAAACTAAATTCGTGCAGATGTATGAATGGGTTGAACCGATACCAATTAAAGCATTATATCAGTATCAAGAAAAGAAAAAGTTTTAGTAATAATGTCGGGTGCAGAGGCATCCTCACGTGCACGAATAACATATGTCCTTGTCAGTGCTCGTGCTTCAGATTTGACAGTTGAATCTTTTGTCCTACCTCAACTACCATTGACACTACTAGGGTTACGAGGTGGTCTACCTCTTGTAGCGGGGTTGCTCGGCTTTGAATTTTGAATAGTATCTTTTTCAGGCTTTTTCGGTAGTCTCTGAGATAGTGGTCAAAGGAACCGCATCTAAGACATGCTCCTCTCATGCGGTGCTCACCAAAATACACTTGCCATAGATGTAGCCTGAGATCACGGATTAGAGCGTTGAATACTTCTGTCTCTCCTAAAATACCCCGTTGAGGTGGTAAAACGGTCATGATATTTCTTCAATTTTTTTGAGGCCGATTGTTGTGACTTTCCCAAAAATCTTTTACTTGAAGTCTGGGCTTCCATCTCTGCCTGTCTCTTTTCTCTACTCAGTTCTTTGGCTTTATGTGCCCGGTCAACCAGTACAACAAATTCCTTTAATTCCAGAATCCTAACTAACAACTTGATGTCTTTATTTAAACCCTCTTCAAACCGCTTACACATGGCGATTTTAGTCGAGATACATTCTCTGGCATACTTACTCAGTCGGACAAATTCTCTTTCATATTCGGATACCATCGTATGCCCCTGTTTATGTTCTAAAAATTCTTTCCTTTTTTGATCTAGGAATCTCTGACTGGTATACTTCTTTTTTAATTCAATTTGGAAATATTCTCATGTGACTCTTTCTTTCGGTACAACAGAAGCTAAGGTATTCCACCACTGATAGGCTGAGTCTTTTAGTAGAGATACAGTACATTTCAAACATTTAGCCTGTGTACATGATAATTCGTCAAGAACTCCAATAGTGTTTTCCAACCAAAATTCAGCCCTTTCTGGATTGTCTTCAGCAGTAGCTCTAAATTCTTCTACCCCATATGTATGAATTTTATCTACCGGAGGCTTACTAATTCTAATAAGTTTTATACCTTGAGGCATATTGGGAATCGGTTGAGAAACAAGAGGGGGTGGAGGTTGTTGCATAGTGGGATTTGTTCTTACAAATTCTGTAAACCACTCATTCATCATTTGGAAGAAGGCTTCTTTTGCCTCTCCTCCTGGCCCTCAGATACAAGCATTACACAATCTCCAAGAGCATTTTTTTAGAAAAAAGAAAAGAATAGGTTCCCCGTTTATATACCACATATCCTATTTTGTTTTGATTTTGACACCAAGAAATAAAGTGGTTTCTAGAATTTCTAGAATCAAAAAGAATTTTCAGAAATTCACTTGTAATAAGAGTTGAGTTTTTCATTACAAAAAAAAATTCTTTCATACCAACAATTATATATTGTGGCAGACTCTAATCTAAATAGGGTTCTTCGGCGAAAAGGGTCAGAATGAGGAAATGGGATGATCCAGATTTATCAGGGTTATCCAAGAATTTCAATCTTTGAATTGAGGGTTCATTTATAGTGTAAGACTTATTTGATCTTTTCAATTGTTAGAATTTTTTTTCTCGAATCACTCATCAATTTTTCTAGGACAGTATTAAGGATATCATCAAAAACTTACAGCAGCTTGCCAAACAAAGGCCAAAGAAAAAAGAGAACAGGTATTACTGGCATAAAATCTACGATTGGATTCAAAAAAGCATAGGCCTCGGGCAATTTGGCGAATGAAAAACTACTCAAAAAAAGGGCAGAATTAAAACAGATACAGGTATTACTGGCAGGATCTACTGCTTGAAGCTGCACTTTGAACTGAAGCTTGAACATTACTCACAGCTTCTTCGGATTCAGCTCGGTTGGACGACATTACTAATGAAAAACATGTTTAAAATGGTCATGAGATATCACACTATCACAGGTTATATAATGACATGTATAGCTAGACTCGTACTTGCTACATTAGTCCAAAAATTAACTAAACCATAGCTCTAATACCAATAAATGTAACACCCCTAACCCAGATTCGTCGCCAGAACAGGGTTGTGAAACATTACCAGAGTTAGAGATCAAATACAATTATTTTATATCATTTAACATCCATATTAGAAATCAATCATGTTCAATCATTTTGTCCCTTACATGAGCCCTCAAGGCCCAAAATATGCATTGGAAACAAGTCGGGACTAAACCGGGTACTCAGAGAATTTTATTTTATTTTTTATGCCGCTTCATGCATTAATTTAGGCATATTTATCACTTAAGTCCCTCATTATTTATTAATCAAACCATTTAGTCACTTTATTATTATAATTAGCCAGTTTTGCACCTTTTTCAATTTAGTCCTTTTTAATTAATTAATTGTCGAAACGTTAAATTTTTTTAATGAAACTTTAATACTATCTTAATAACACTCTGTAAATATTTATAAAAATATTTATGGCTCAGTTTATAGAAATGAGATCCCGATATCTCATTTTCTAAAACCACTTAACCTAGGGTTTTACCACTGGAACCTAATAAATCATTATAAAACATAAATTACCAATTCAAAATTTTTTAAAACCCTATTTGACTCATAAATATTAAATAATAAAATTTATGAGCTTAATCATCAATTTTAGTGGTCTCAAACCACTATTTTCGACGCCACTAAAAATCGGGCTATTAAATGATTGCTTTTGAAGGGGATTAAAGGTTATATATAACTGTATAATGTATTTTTTGGGTCTCATCCACTGATCATAAAGCATAAATTTGATCCCATTTGTGTTTTTCAACTCAGCCGACCCTACATATATTCTATTTATTTCCTTTGAAAATTTTAAGATGCTAAATTCACCTTCATTATATTTTCACATAATAATTAAAACTAATTAATAATTAATAATGGGAAATATAACATGTCGAAACCATTTTTTTTGTAAAAAGGGGTTACTTTTTTAAAAAACGAAAATGAAAAAAAGAGAGTCGCCACCAATCTTTTTATATAGGTGTGATCGGATCATCTCATAATTTAATCATTTTAATAAAAGTTAAAATTTACTAAAACAATAACTTTTTGTCTACAAAATCCATAAAACGGGTTCGGGAGTCGGTTATGTACGAGGAAGGATCAGCACCCTCGATACGCCCAAAATTGGTACCTAGTTGATTACTTAATGTCTTAATGTCGAAAGTTGAAATTTTGAAAAAGATTTTAAAATACGATCTTTTTTATTAATGCTATAAAAATGTTTGAATAAATCGAAAATAAGGTTAAAGGCCCACTCATCTCAAGGTAACGAAATACCACATCCCATAAGTTAGGACATGATATTTAGAACCTTAGAGAATAAGATTGCCTTTTAATTTTTATTGAAATTTCGTATTTTGAAGTTTTAAAAGGGTATTGTGCTATTTTGGTTCAACGAAACAAAACTGAAACCCCGTAAGTTAGAGTACAATTTCTCGAATTCCCAGAACGCGAAATATTACCTTTCTTTGAAAATTTTCTTTTTTGAATTTGAGTGAGCACTAATGGAATATTTGAAAATAGTATGCGTACAACTTTGATTATATTTGAAAAGAAATCATTTTAAAAGGAAGGGTCGTACATGACTAATAACGATAATACGATACACATTTGAAACAATCATGATATATTATGCATCATAGAATTCACATATAGCTTTGATATTAATAAATTTTAGTGTCAACATGCATGAATAATAGTAATGATACAAATGGCAATATATAATAGTAACAACAATAATCATAATAATAATAAGTCTAGATTTCGAAAGTATTCAAAGAATAGCAAATAAGTAAATAACAGAAATGATAGCACTATTAATGGCAAACATAAAATAAACAAACCAATGAAAACAAAAAAAAAATAGATAAGATAAAATAAATAAAAAAGAAACTAATGTAAATTAAATTACGAATTGAAAATAAGTAAATAAAAAAATAAATAAATTATTAAATGAAACAATTAATAAAGCCCTTTCTTTTAAAAAAAATAAAGTTAAACGGGTAAAGGATTAAACTGAAATTGAAGTGAAATTCGAGGTAAATATTGTAAATAACAAAATTGCGCTGCCAGGGATCAAAATAGAACATGCTCGAAGGATTAGGGACTGACTGGGAAAATATTCCCAGCCCTCATGCGCTACGTTTCAGCGTGGACTAAAATGAAACGAGCAGAAAATTACGCGGCCAAAATGTGAAAAACAAAAAGGATCAGATTGCTCCATGGCGCAAAAACGGAAGGACCCCACGTACAAATAGCCCATTCACCGCGATAACATGCGGATGCTGTGGGCTGTTGGGTCGGGTCATGTGTCAAGGCCAAAATGACGTCGTTTTGGCACCTGTACCCCACTTGCAAAACAGCGTCATTTTAAGATGTTTATAAAAGCTAAAAGAAACCTAAAATTTCATTCTTATCAGCCTTTAAAAAAACTAAGAGCACCTATACTCCACAGGCCCCCTAAGCTCTGGCCTAGGGCTCCGATTGACCGTCGTCACAACGACCGCCGTGGCTCCGCCGTAGGCGATCGTTAGAGCCACAAAAAAATCAGGTTTTTAACCCCGTTTCACCCTTAGTTCCAACGCCAGACGTTCTTCACCCAAAAGGCCGAAGTAGAGAGGATCCCTCACCCTACCCTTTAGGGCCGACTTCGGCGACAGAGAGGGGACCTCCGATGACGCTGCCGAGGGGCATTTCAGGTGAGTTTTTCCTTCCCTTTCCTTTATTTGATTTTTATTATAATTGTTTAAAATGGACTTGTAAAAAAATTTAAATAAATAAATAAATAAATAAAAAGAAAAAAAAGAAAACGAAGAGGAAACAGTAAAGGTTCAACCTTTTAAAATTTCTATTCGGCTTTTTGATTTCTAATGTGTGTAAAAAAAATACAAAGGTGAGATTCGGGCCTTTATAGCCGAATCAAAACTGTGTGCTTCTTCTTTTTTGTCCATTTCTACCATTATTGCCCGTATGCTTCCTTTTTTATTATTGTATTCAATTTTCTTTGCAGGTGTCAGACGCGTGGATGGCGGGTGATAGGCGATCCTTAGGCAGCGACGGTGTGCGGTGCAAGTGGAGCGGTGGCAGCATTAAAGCATGCAGCTAGGGTTTTTTTGCTGAAATGTTTATGTTGTTGGCCTGTTGGGCTAGGTTTTTTTGTGTTTAATTGGGTTTAGGTTTGATTTTGGGTTATGGGCTTTAGTTTAGGTTGGGTTTGATTTGGGCTTGTAATTTTGTTTATTTGTAAATTAGGCCCAGGAAAAATTTGGGTCTTACAGCTACCCTTCTTTGCTCATTATCGTGTAACGGGAATGAAGTAAAGACTTTTAAGAAAGACTAATTTTGCCCGGTCTTGCCGATTTTTGCCTGCTTTTGGTGTTTCTTCTTTAAGTAGCCTCATTCTAATCCACTGCATCTTCAGGGATGTAAGGTTTGATATGATCTGCTCTACTGCAACTTCAGAGAGAGAAGATCTGTAATTTATAGCTTTAATCTACTCCACTACAACTTTAAAAGAGTAAGATTCGCTATCTTCAGTCTGCTCCACTATAACTTCAAGGAGATAAGACTTGTAATTTCAATCTACTCCGCTACAACTTCAGGGAGATAAGACATGGCCTTGGTAAATTTGATCCGACCTACTGCAACTTCAAAGGTATAGGATTTGTCGTTTTAATCCGCTCCATTGCAACTTCAGAGAGATAGGATCGGTGACTTCAATCTGCTTCATTGCAACTTTAGGAAGATAAGATCCGCCATAATTTGTAGCTTTAATCTATTCCACTGTAACGCCAGGGAAATAAGATTCGCTGTCTTCAGTCTGCTCCTCTGCAACTTCAGGGAGATAATACTAGTGGCTTCAATCTGCTCCACTGCAACTTCAGGGAGATAAGATTTGCCATGATGACTTCAATCCATCCCACTGCAACTTCAGGGGTATAGGATTTGTGGCTTCACCGATCTATTCTCTGGGGAACATGACCTATAGAATCCCTTCCATGGACCTATTTATGCCTAATGATTAGGATGTCATGATCAGAATGAATCAAATGCTCCTAACTAGGTGTGTATGCATGATATTTGTATGAATGCAGAATGTTATTTTTTTCTTTTTTGAAAATGATCCCTTTTTAATGCTTAGGATGATATTGCTCGTTGTTCATTGAGGTTTTATCACTGATGTGCTACCATGCCTTCTTGTTCAGCTAGTATTTTCCAAAGAAATAGTCACAATTTAGACGATTTTTCTTCAAATGTTTCTAACCTTTAGATCTAGCTAGCTCTATATAATAGTCCTGTTTCAGGTCCTTGTACTATTTAGAAGTTTTCAAAGTAATAGGCAGAACTCCTTTTGCTTGAATATTAACAGTCCATTAATCGTCATTTCAATGAAAACTGCTTGAAAAAGATTATCACAATGGACAAGATGAAATTTTGTTGAGAGCAAAGCTCGAAATGAATAAATTAATTAAGATAGCAAATTTTGCTAGGATACAAAATGATAATCAAGATAGCGTATTTTGCCAAAATACAAGATGAATGAAATGGAAATAGGTGCCCCAGATATAGTAGCATAAGCTTCTCTGTTCAAAACCTTTTGAGGGCCACTTTGAGCGAAATGTGTCTAGGAGATCCAGAGTATTTTCTTGATGTCCCGAGATGCATCATCCTTCCTTCTTGTTAGTCCAGACATAGTAAGACTAATGCATGCCCCACCTTCGATCAAAGCTTGAATTGCCCATTCATGGGTTTTCAATCTCAAAACCCCTTTAGTCTCAAGGCGCCCTTCGTGGGTTTTCGCCTTGGCCTCTCCTTTTTTTTAGGCGAAGTACCTCTTGACCGAATCTGAATTCACTGGATTAGGCAGGCTCTTGCCATCCATCTCAGTCAATATCAATGCTCCTCCAAAAAAGGCTTTCTTTACCACATAAGATCCTTCCCAGTTTGGCATCCACTTTCCTTTAAAGTCCTTTTGTATGGGAAGGATCTTCTTTAGTACCAAGTCCCCCTCATGGAATTCTCTAGGACAAACCTTTTTGTTGTAAGCTCGCATCATTCGCTTTTGGTACATTTGACCATGACAGATAGCTTTTAGCCTCTTTCTTCAATCAAGTTCAGTTGATCATAGCGAGATTGGATCCATTTTGCTTCATCTAACTTTAGTTCTGACAAAACTCAGAGAGAGGGAATTTCAACCTCAATAGGCAGCATTGCCTCCATTCCATAAACCAAAGAGAAAGGTGTTGTCCTGGTGGGGGTTCTGACAGACGTTCGATAAGCATAAAGGGCAAATGGTAACTTCTCATGCCAATCTCTATAGGACTCAGTCATTTTTCCCACGATCTTCTTAATGTTCTTATTGGCTGCCTCCACTGTGCCATTCATTTTTGGACAATATAGCGATGAGTTGTGATGCTTGATCTTGAATTGGCTACGGACTTCTGCTATCGTGCTATTATTCAAATTCAACGCATTGTCAGATATAATCCTTTCTACCATCTCATACCAACATATGATCTCTCATTTTAGGAATTTACTGACTGCCGATTTGGTGACGTTGGTGTAAGAAGTAGCCTTTACCCACTTAGTAAAGTAGTCAATAACTAAGAAGATGAACTGATGCCCATTTGAAGCTTTTGGTGATATTGGCCCAATGACGTCTATGCCCCACATGGAAAAAGGCCATGGAGAAGTCATGACATGAAAAGGTGAGGGAGGCACGTGAATTTTGTCCCTATAAATCTGGCACTTATGGCATTTCTTGGCAGACTTGATGCAGTTTCCTTCCATGGTGGACCAATAATATCCAAATCTCATGATTTATCTGGCCATTGTAAAGTCATTAGCGTGCGTTCCATAGACACCATCATGGATCTCTTCCAAGATTTGGTTAGCCTCAACGGCATCTACACATCTTAGCAGCACCTGATCCTTTCCTCTTTTATATAGGATCCCTCCATCTAAGACATAGTCATTAGCCAACCTTCTCAACGTCCTTTTGTCTTTCTCAGTTGCTTGGTCTAGGTATTCACGATCTTCACGTATCATAATATATCACGATACCAAAGGTGATCATCTTTTTCCTCTTCTTCATCAATGTTGCAACAGTGGGCCAGTGCCTCATAAATGCTCATTCGGATAGGCTTCACATCCTCTTGTTTATTTACTTTGATCATAGAAGCTAAAGTAGCCAAGGCATCAGCCATCTGATTTTCCTCTCTCGGAAGGTAGAAGAAGGAGATGTCATTAAACTCCTTAATTAGCTCCATAACCAGATTTCGGTAATTGACCAATTTGGGATCTCTTGTCTCCCATTCTCCTTTGAGCTGATAGATTACCAGTGCAGAATCCCCATATACCTCTAGCAATTTGATCTTATGTTCTCTAGCTGTACGAATTCCCATATTACGTGCTTCGTATTCGGCCATATTTTTTGTGCAATCAAAATCCAATGTACAAGTAAATGGATAATGATCACCATTTGGGGATACCAAAACTGCCCCAATTTCGTTGCCTACAGCATTTGAAGCTCCGTCGAAATTTAATTTCCAAGCATTGCCTTCTTGAGTGTCTTTTTCAACAGTTGCTACATACATCAGATCCTCATTTAGGAAGTCAAAGTTCAAAGGCTCATAGTCTTCCAGAGTTCCACTAGCTAGAAAATCCGCTATCGCGCTCCCTTTTACGACCTTTTGATTCATATAGACTATGTTGAATTCAAACAGTAGAATTTGCCATTGGGCCATCCTTCCATTTAGAGCGGTTGATTCCATCATGTATTTCAGAGGGTCCAGTTTTGAGAATAACCAGGTCGTATGGTACAACATGTATTATCTCAATCTCCGAGTAGTCCAGATCAAGGCGTAACATAATTTCTCAATTGGAGAATATCTTTCTCACATTCGGTGAACTTTTTGCTAAGATAGTATATCGCTTTTTCTTTTCTTATCAACTCATCATGTCGGCTGAGCACGCATCCCATGGAATTTTGAATACTGCCAAATATAGTATTAGTGGCTTGTCTGGGTAAGGTGGCATTAGTACTGGAGCATTGGACAAGTAATACTTGATCTTGTCAAAAGTTTTCTGGCATTCCTCATCCCATACACCTGGATTGTGTTTCTTAAGGAGACGGAAGATGGGGTCACATTTCTCAGTTAACTGTGAGATAGACCGAGCAATCTAATTTAGTTTCCCTAGTTAACTGTGAGATAAACCTTGACTTTGTCTGGGTTGATCTCAATCCCTCTTTCACTGACTAAGAATTCTAGTAACTTTCCTAATCTAGCCCCGAAAGTGCATTTGGTTGGGTTAAGCTTTAGTTGGAACTTTCTTAACCTAAGGAACAATTTTCTTAGGACTTGCACATGCTCATTTTCTATTCTAGACTTCGCAATCATGTCGTCGATGTAAACTTAAATTTCTTTATACATCATGTCATGGAACAGGGTTATCATGGCTCTCTGATATGTTGCTCCTGTATTTTTTAGTCCAAATGGCATCACCTTATAACAAAATATCCCCCATATCATTATGAAGGTGGTCTTCTCCATGTCTTCAAGATGCATTTTAATTTGGTTGTACCCGGAGAAACCATCCATGAAGGAGAATAGTGAGTAACCAACCGTGTTGTCTACTGAGGTGTCAATATGGGGTAATGGGAAATTGTCCTTTAGACTGGCTTTGTTCAAATCTCTGTAATCCATGCACATTCGTACCTTTCTATCTTTCTTTGGAATAGGGACTATATTGGCTACCCATTCTGAGTACTTGACCACCTGTAAGAATCTCGCATCGAACTGCTTCTTGACCTCCTCTTTTATTTTCAACAAAACATCGGGCCTCATCCTTCATAGCTTTTGCTGCACCGGTTTACATTCTTCCTTTATGGGCAGTCGATGTACCACAATATCAGTACTTAAGCTGGGCATGTCTTGATAGGACCATGCGAAGACATCCTTAAACTCTTGAAGCAACCCAACGAGGTCTCGCTTCATTTCTTCGGTAATGCAAGCGCCAATTTTTACCTCTTTTCCCTTTCCTAAGCTCACAACTTCCACTGATTCCTTATAAGGTAGGATTTGCTTCTCTTCTTGCTCCATCATCATTAACAAATCAGGAGATAAGACACAGTTTTGGTCATCTTCAAAATCCTGAGAATCTTTTATACTCATGTCTTGTTCAAAAGGGGACTCCGAGTCGGTAACACTATCGCTCACATCATTGATATCTGGAGACCTGTTATTGGGATAAAGGAAGGTCCAAAGGAGAAGAATCTAAGAATAATTATATGCACAGTATAATTATAAATGGAATGGAAAGAATGAAAGAATATTTGCTCAAAATGATACTGAACGATGCATTTTCATTGAAATAAATTTTGGACATATGCCTTTTACAAAAGATTCTAATTGCCCTCAGGCTTAGGGCAACAAGTGCATTCTGAGTATTACTCTAAATTGACTCTAAAAGTTACAGGGATCTCTTCTGCAGTCCAATTGTTCAGAACACTTTCAGGCTCATAAGGGAAGATGCTTGATAAATTTTTTTCTCCAAGTTCTTCCTCGGATATGGCGTTGATGCTCAGATTACCCAACATTTTTTCTACAGTTCCTTTTCCTGACGTCTTTCGTTCAGGGTGAATAGTTCCCCTTAACACGAATGTTCTGGATATGTGGGGGGATGTCATGGGTTCCCATTTGGCCTCTTCCCCACTCAAACGTGCTCTTCTCCTTTCCTGATTCTTCTCCAACTCTTTCCTTTTTTGCTTCGCATCTAGCTTATATCCCAAGCCAAAGCGGTCTCATTTGTCCATTAACCTCGGTACCTCCACCCTCCTTTGGAGGTATTTCCTAAGTCTTTTTCCAGGTAAAGCTCCTTTTCCAGCCGTCATCTGTAAGCCCATCTTCATAGTTTTGGATATTCTGGGTGTTGGGATCTTATTCCCTTCAACAATGAAGGTTGCATTTACAAACTCCAAAGATTGAAAGGAACATTCGATTACTTCCTCATCTGTCCCTAACTATGGTGTGTCATTGGTTACAAATGTAATGATGTCCTCTTCTGCATTGATTGTCACCAGCCGACCCTCTGTTACCAACTTCAGTTTTTGGTGCAATGGTGAAGGCACCGCCCCTGCTGAATGAATCCAAGGCCTCCCTAACAAACAATTGTAAGAAGGCTTTGTCATGGCCCAAATTTAAGGTTGTCAGAATAGTGGTTTCGGGACCACAAATCTGATGATGAAAAATTTATTTTTCTTATATTTTTATGGTCTACGATTTCACAAAATGATTCCATGAAAATTTCGTTCGAAAATTTCGACGTTTGGGCACTCAATTTAGTCAAAAGGACTAAATTGTAAAAAGTGCAAAAGTTGAGTTGTACATGTTAGAGGTGTCCAATTGTTATGAAACTTTAAATTGGAGGTCCTTATATGGTAATTAGGCCATTGGTTAAGTTGGTAGACAAAAATGGACATGAGATAAGTGAAATAGGAAATTTTTAAGTTAGGGGCAATTTGGTAATCTAGTAATAAAAAGAATTAAAAAGGGAAAAAGATGGCCAAAAATATCATCTTCTTCATATTGAATGAAATCAGAAAGGGGGAAGCCATATTTAGGGTTTTTCAAGGTTCCAATCTTCATAGTAAGTGATTCTAAGCCCCGTTTTTAATGTTCTTTACGTTTTTGAGATCCCGGTAGCTTAATTTAGCTTATTCTAGCAATAATTTAACCTAGGGTTTATATTTGGAAAAATACCCATAGGTGAAAAGTGTTTATTTTGATATTTTATGATAGAATATGAAGCTAGAAATTCTGTTAAACAACTTTTGCTAGTCGATTTTAAGCGAAAACTAGTAAAACTCCACAATCGGTAAAATACCTAATGTTCACAAGTACATGTTAGAGTGAGAATTTGATGTTGTCATAGAAGAGAAAAATGTTCAGCATGTTATAAAACATAAGATTAAGAGATGAATTTTAATTTCTGAGCTTTGGGGCAAAAATATAATTATGTAAAAGTTTAGGGGCAAAATTGTAATTTTGAAAAAGTTAGAGTCGAGGGCTGTTTTGATAAATGTGAGTATTAAATGAGTTAAGTTTGCTATTTTAGATCAAGAAGAATAGAACTCGAGGTTAGATAAAGGGAAGAATAAAGTTGAAGACTAAGTTGGTGAATTGGACTATATTTGGTACCGAGGTAAGTTTACGGTAAATAAATGCAATATTTCAATAATTATTATTAATGCTGTTATTTTCCAGCAACTATGAATTTATTCCATGAATTTATTTGATGTTGATTCAAGTATAATATGGTAAAGAATTTAATATTAAAAGTCCCGTTGACACATAAGGAAAGTATTGGATACGAATGTCATGACATTTGGGTAAAGAGATCACATGTAAGACCATGTCTGGGACATGGCATTGGCATCCTTGAGATCATGAGAGGTCCCATGCAAGACCATGTTTGGGACATGGCATTGGCACTGAGATGAGAGGTCCCATGTAAGACCATGTCTGGGACATGGCGTTGGCACCGAAATGAGAGGTCTCATATAAGACCTTGTTTGGGACATGGCATTGGCACCGAGATGAGAGGTCCCCTGTAAGACCATGTTTCGAACATTGCATGGGCACCGATATGAGAACATCCCATGTAAGACCATGTCTGGGACATGGCTTTGGCATGTTATGATCAGAAGAGACCCAGGTATCCTTATTATTCCAATGTAGCTCAACGGGCTAGTAACCGAAACATGTACATGAAAGTTCAGTTAAGAGCAAAAATGGCAAGGTCAAGTGAGTTATAAGAGTTAAGAATTTATTATATTGACAATTGATATTCAACGATGCAGCAAGAGAAGAGTAAGTTATGCACACATGTATACTAAGTAAACAAGCAAGAGAACCAGAATGAGATTAACTAAAGAGTAAACTAGAGATATAGATACTTGAGTTTAATTATTTGTTTCTAATGTTGCTATTTATTTGTTAGTAAAGCTTTATGCTTACTTCTTTTATTTTTCTTTCTCTTATAGTATTGCAAAGCTGCTTCAGGGATCCTAAAGAAGTTGGAGATCGTCTACACTATCAAGAACAACTACTCAGTATTTTATGATGAAACACGTTTGAGTTATGGCATGTATAGGGATTTAGTTATTTTGTATGTTTGTAATTATGATTTTGCTAAAGAATTTTGTGTAAGTATTTAATAATGAATGGTTATTAAAATGGTTAAGTATGAAACTGTTCGTTGTTATAAAAGTCTAGGTGATAAATTATGTATGGAAATCATGAAAGGGTGAAATTTTGTAAAGAAACAGAATTCAGGCAGCACAGTGATGTGACTTCGAAAAAGCACCAAGATGGCATAAAATTAATTATATGGTTATGATATATAGAATGAAAGCTTGTTGAGTATATTTTCATGGAAAAAAACGGTTTAGCAAAAGAAATTTTATATTTTGAGATATGTGAATTTTAGTGAGATAGGATCAGATCTATTTTTGGAGTCCCCTATTTTGAGTTTAGAAAATCATTAAAAATTGTAAAAAAATATTTTTGAGCTGTATTTTACATGCTTAGATTCCTTAATGGGTGTACTTTCTGTAGAAAGAAGTAAAAACTTCATATGAAAATCCTATAATGAGAATTTTTTTTTTAGTAACAAGAGGTCACAACAGTCAAATGGTGAAACAGGGGAGAATTTAACTAATAAATTGTACTAATTGGCTAAACTAAAAATTCTAAAAATTTTATGGTAAGTAGATATATGAGTCTAGTTTCAAGGAAAATTTATGGAGTTAAATTTTGAGTCCCATAGCCCGAGTTATAATTAATTTAGTAACTGCTATGCGATTAGACAGGTTTGCTGTAAATAGTGAAATTAATTTTCAAAGTAAATTTTTATGCTCCGAATTAGTAAGATAAGCTAAGTAATGCCTCGTGCTCGACTCCGACAATGGTCTCGGGTAAGGGCTGTTACAATTTGTTGGTGTCAGAGCAGGTTTAGTCAGTTCTTGGAAATACGCAGTATGAATAAAAGTCTACCTATACATGCCATACTTATATATTTTGATAGTGTGACGACTCTTGATGATTTTAAAATGTTTTCTTTTATAGTTATGCATCCTGAACGAGCTGGTATAGATGAAGTAGAGAGTAATGCGTCTGCTCCCACAGAAGGGACGGTGCTACCAGATGTTAATATTAGTGAAAGGCCTGCATCAGTTAGTCAGGGAGGAGGAGCTAGAGAAGCCTTCTTCCAAGCCATGAATGATTGGTTTGCCGAGTTCGTTCGTTCGAATCCGGCTGTGAGACCTCCACCCCTCATGATTTACAAGTTCCCCATGTAGCTTCCCTAGCTGCAGGTATAGTTATCAGGGAGAGACCACCTGTTGATAAGATTAGGAAGCAAGGGGCTGAAGAATTTTGGGCTAACAAAGAAGATGTTTCGAAAAAAGCAGAATCCTGGCTTGAGAATACAATCAAGGTTTTTGAAGAATTATCTTGTACACGGGAAGAATGTATGAAGCGTGTTGTTTCACTTCTTCGAGATTCAGCCTACCATTGGTGGAAGACCCTTGTTTCAGTAGTATCGAGTGAGAGGGTTACCTGGGATTTCTTTCAAAAGTATATTAGCCAAGTATTTATAAATCAGAAAAGGAAGGAGTTTCTGGAGCTAAAACGAGGTAAGATGTCAATGACTGAATATGAACACGAATTTGTCAGACTTAGTAAGTATGTCTGGGAATTTGTGTCCACTGAAGCTAACATGTGTAAGAGATTTGAAGAAGGGCTTAATGATGATATTCGATTATCCATGGGTGTCCTGGAAATTAGAGAGTTTGTTGTTTTGGTTGAGAAAGCTTGTAAACCAGAAGATTTATTGAAAGAAAAAGAGAAAGGCAAAGTTGAAGTTGAAGCGCAAGATACAAAGAAGAGGCAAATGAGTAAATCATTTCAGTCTATGTCTAAGAGGCCTAGGGAGCTCTCTAGCGGATCACATTTTCCAGCTAGATATTCTAGTCGAAGCAGGGGCAGAAGATTCGAGGGTTCTGGAGCTCAAGCCACTACAGTTGCAAGCACGGGTAGTACTCGACCTCCTAGGCCAAATTGTCCTCAATGTGGGAGAAGCCACCCCGGAGAGTGTAGAGCAGGTGAAAATGTTTGTTTTAGATGTGGAGCGTCAGATCACTTTATTCAGGATTGTCCTGAAACAACTAAAAGAGAAGAGATAATGAGTGCAAGATCAGGAAATGCTCCTACAAGACGTAGACCACAGAAAAACCCAGGAGTGGGAGCGAGTAACAGGGGTGCGTCTAGAGATTCAGTAGCTAGATCAGATGTTAGAGCACCTGCAAGAACATATGCTATTCGAGCTTGTGAAGAGGCGTCTTCTTCTGATATAATTGCGGGTACATTTTCTCTCTATGACACTAATGTTATTGCATTAATTGATCCTGGCTCTACACATTCATACATATGCACAAAATTAGTATTTGTTAAAAATTTGTGTGTTGAACCTACTAAATTTCTGATTAAAGTTTCGAACCCCCTGGGCCAGTTTGTGATGGTGGATAAAGTTTGTAAAAATTGTCCACTGATAGTAAAAGGTATTTGTTTCTCGGCTGACTAGATGTTATTGCCTTTTGATGAATTTGATGTGATATTGGGCATGGATTGGTTAACTCAGCATGATGCAGTAGTAAACTGTAAATAGAAATATGTTATGCTGAAATGTCAGAATAGAGAATTACTTCGAGTTAAATCTGATCAGACAGATGAATTATCTGATGTGATTTTAGTAATGACAGCTCAAAGGTGTGTCAGAAAAGGGTACGATGTTTATTTGGCATATGTGTTGGATACTAAGGTATTTGAGTCAAAGATACAGGCAGTGCCAGTTCTATGTGAATTTTTTGATGTGTTTCCAGAGGAGTTACTGGGGTTACCACCAGAAAGAGAAGTGGAATTTTCTATAGATCTGATTTCGGGAACTACCCCAATTTCCATAGCTCCATATCGTATGGCTCCTACAGAATTAAAAGATTTAAAGACACAGTTACAGGAACTTGTTGACAGATGTTTTGTTCGTCCGAGTCATTCATCTTGGGGTGCTCCAGTTCTATTTGTGAAAAAGAAAGACGGGTCTTTGAGATTGTGTATCGACTATCGGCAGCTTAATAAGGTAACTATAAAGAATAAGTACCCGTTGCCTCGAATTGATGACTTATTTGATCAACTGAAAGATGCCACAGTGTTCTCGAAGATTGATCTTCGATAGGGTTATTATCAGTTATGGGTAAAAGAGTCAGATGTGCCAAAGACAACTTTCAGAACCAGGTATGGGCATTATGAGTTTCTGGTTATGCCGTTTGGGCTGACTAATGCACCTGCAGTATTCATGGACTTGATGAACAGGATATTCAGACCGTATTTAGATAGGTTTGTAGTAGTTTTCATTGATGATATTCTAGTTTATTCTCGAAATGAAAACGAGCATGCAGAACAATTGAGAATAGTGTTGTAAATTCTGCGTGAAAAGAGGCTTTATGCTAAATTCAGTAAATGTGAATTTTGGCTTCGAGAGGTAGGTTTTCTCGGACATGTTGTATCTGCAGAAGGCATCAGGGTAGATTCGAGTAAAATTTCAGCTATTGTCAATTGGAGTCCACCGAAGAATGTATCTGAAGTTAGAAGTTTCTTGGGTTTAGCTCGTTATTATCAGAGATTTGTACAAGGGTTTTCTACGATAGCTTCTCCAATGACCCGTTTATTACAGAAAGATGTTAATTTGAATGGACAGATAAATGTCAGCAAAGTTTTGACCGATTAAAGAAATTGTTGACGGAAGCAACTGTGTTGGTACAGCCTGAATCAGGTAAGGAATTTATTATTTATAGTGATGCATCATTAAATGGTTTGGGTTGTGTCTTGATGCAAGAAGATAAAGTAATAGCCTATGCTTCAAGACAACTTAAATCACATGAAAGAAACTACCCGGTACATGATCTCGAATTAGCTGCTATTGTGTTTGCATTGAAAATATGGCAACATTATTTGTATGGTGAAAAGTGTCATATTTATATTGATCAAAAAAGCTTGAAATATTTGATGACACAGAAAGATTTGAATTTGAGACAACGCAGGTGGCTTGAATTGATAAAGGGTTATGATTTAGTTATTGATTACCATCCGGGTAAGGTTAATGTGGTAGCTGATGCTTTGAGCCGAAAATCTCTATTTGCTTTACGAGCTATGAATACTCAGTTGTCACTGACTGATGATGGTTCAATCATAGCTGAAATGAGAGCTAAATCGATGTTTCGTCAACAAATATGTGAGGCTCAGAAAAATGATGAGAAGTTACAGGCCGAACGGGTACATTGTGAATCTGGTAATGATTTAAAATTCTAGATTGGGACTGGCGGTTGTTTATTATTCAGAGGTAGATTATGTGTGCCGAAGGATACAGAGCTCATACAGAAGATTTTGCACGAGGCCCACAGCGGTACTATGTCTGTACATCCGGAGAGTAATAAAATGTATAATGACTTGAAAAAGATGTATTGGTGGCCAGGTATGAAACATGATATCTCTGAGTTTGTATCAAAGTGTTTAGTATGTCAACAGCTTAAAGCTGAAAATCAAGTGTCTTTGGGGTTACTTCAGCCAATCACTATACCGGAATGGCAATGGGAAAGAATCACTATGGATTTTGTATCTGGGTTACCATTGTCTCCGAGGAAGAAAGATGTCATTTAGGTAATTGTTGACCAATTGACAAAGTCCGCGCACTTTATTCCAGCATGTATATACTATTCTTTAGATAAATTGGCTGAATTGTACATATCTGAGATTATCAGACTAGTGCATGTCTCCATTATATCAGATAGAGACCCCCGATTTATGTCTTGTTTTTGGGACAAATTACAAGAAGCTTTAGGTACTCAGTTGCATTTCAGTACTGCATTTCATCCTCAGACAGATAGCCAATCTGAACGTGTAATTCAGGTAATTCATATGTATGTTGGAAGATATGTTCCAATGTTGTATATTACAGTTTCAAGGTAATTGAGAAAGGTATCTACCTTTGATTGAATTTGCTTACAATAACAGTTATCAGTCCAGTATTAAAATGGCTCCGTATGAAGCTTTGTGTGGTAGAAAATGTAGAACACCGTTATATTGGACTGAACTCAGTGAAAAAAAGATACACAGGGTTGCTTTGTGTCTGACATGGCATGGGCACCGATATGAGAACATCCCATGTAAGACCATGTCTGGGAAATGGCTTTGGCATGTTATGATCAGAAGAGACCAAAGTATCCTTATTATTCCAATGTAGCTCAACGGGCTAGTAATCGAAACATGTACATGAAAGTTCAGTTAAGAGCAAAAATGGCAAGCTCAAGTGAGTTATAAGAGTTAAGAATTTGTTATATTGACAATTGATATTCAACGATGCAGCAAGAGAAGAGTAAGTTATGCACACAAGTATACTAAGTAAACAAGCAAGAGAACTAGAATGAGATTAACTAAAGAGTAAACTAGAGATATAGATACTTGAGTTTAATTATTTGTGTTTAATGGTTCTATTTATTTTCTAGTAAACTTACTAAGCTTTATGCTTACTTCTTTTATTTTTTCTTTCTCTTATAGTATTGCAAAGCTGCTTTAGGGATCCTAAAGAAGTCGGAGATCGTCTACACTATCAAGAACAACTACTCGGTATTTTCTGATGAAACACGTTTGAGTTATGGCATGTATAGGGATTTAGTTATTTTTCATGTTTGTAATTATGATTTTGCTAAAGAATTTTGTGTAAGTATTTAATGATGAATGGTTATTAAAATGGTTAAGTATGAAAGTGTTCGTTGTTATAAAAGTCTAGGTGATAAATTATGTATAGAAATCAGGAAAGGGTGAAATTTTGTAAAGAAATAGAATTCAGGCAGCACAGTGACGTGACTTTGAAAAATCACCAAGATGGTATAAAATTAATTAGAGGGTGTATGATATATAGAATGAAAGCTTGTTAAGGCTATTTTCATGGAAAAATAACGGTTTAGCAAAAGAGATTTTATATTTTGATAAATGTGAATTTTAGTGAGATAGGGTCAGATCTATTTTTGGAGTCCCCTATTCTGAGTTTAGAAAGTCATTAAAAATTGTAAAAAAATATTTTTGAGCTGTATTTTACATGCTTAGATTCCTTAATTGTCTACTTTCTATAGAAACAAGTAAGAACTTCATAGTAAAATCCTACAGTGAGAAAATTTTTTTTAGTAACAAGAGGTCAGAACAGTCGAATGGTGAAATAGGGGAGACTTTAACTAATAAACTGTACTAATTGGCTGAACCAAAAATTCTAAAAATTTTATGGTAAGTATAATATGAGTCTAGTTTCGAGGAAAATTTACGGAGTTAAATTTTGAGTCCCGTAGCTCGAGTTATAATTAATTTAGTAACTGTTGCGCGATTGGACAGGTTTGCTGTAAATAGTGAAATTAATTTTCAAAGTAAATTTTTATGCTCCGAATTAGTAAGATAAGCTAAGTAATGCCTCGTGCTCGACTCCGGCAACGGTCTCGGGTAAGGGGTGTTACACTTTGATATCCATTACCAGAAAGTCTACCTCGTATGTGTTTTGACCAATCAAGAGGGGTATTTTAATCCTTCCCATCACCCTTCTTTTGGTACCATCGAACGCCCTCACTATATTCGGGCATGTTTTCATGTGCGAGCTATCCATGGGTAGCCTATTCAAGGTGGATAAGGGTAAGACGTTTGGGGCTGATCCATTATCAATTAGTACCTCTGCCATCATATATCTCTTACAGCAAGTTGTGATGTACAGAGCCTTAGTCGATCCCAAGATGAAATTGTCAGCACTTATGTTGCTAACCAGGCGGTCCAGTTTGTTCACAGAGATATCGTTAGTGACATAAGTTTCATTTAGCACTTTTGTCAATGCATTACGATGTGTCTCTGAACTTAGAAATAACTCGAGCACTGAGATACGAGCCGATTGCTTATGCAGTTGTTCCACCAAGCTATACTCGCTATGCTTTAAGAATTTTAAGAATTCTCTAGCCTCATTTTTAGTCACCGATTTGTTAACATGCGATTCAATTCTGGTCGTATTTGTTTTCTCTTGCTCCAAGGCTTTTCCTTTTATGGGCTCCACTTTTGCATTTGCTGGATCGTAGCGTTTTCCACTACGTGTATAAAAGCCAAATCTTTACCCTCCTCTGAAGCGTTTACCGGGTTCTCCTCTCCCAGGATCATCACGTTGCAGTCATAATTCCAAGGAACCCTTTTGCCATCCTTGTAGGGAAAGGATGTAGGTGTTTGGATTATGACCTTCGGCGCCTTTTGTATTCTAGCTTCTATTCTCCTTGGCCGTGAAATAATCACCACCAGGTGATTAACCCTTTGGGCTTTTCCTGTAGATCCTTCCTCCGAGGCATTAACTTCTCTCTCTTCTTATCCTTTGATCTCTTCATAAAACTCCAACTCTTTGTTGTCCATTAAATTTTGCACCATGGCCCTGAACTCAGTGCATTTTTGAATGTCATGGCCCTCTTTGGCATGAACTCGCAATATTTCCCTACTCCTTCTGGCCTTTCCTTTGATTCTTGCTTGATTAGACCTCCATCTATCATTCGTCTCCAAACCCATCTCAATGGGGTCTTTACCTCCACAATGTCAGTTTTGATTCTCCTTCCCCCATTCTCGATTATCGCATTTACCCCTTTTATCCAAATGATTGGGTAACAGATTCCCTACTACGTTTGGTCATGATGGGTCGGCAAACTTTACAATCCCCATTTTGATAAATCTTTCAACTAACTTCTTAAACGCAGTGCAGTTCTCAATCGAGTGCCCCGTAATTCCTGCGTGGTACTTGCATTGGGCATTCACGTCGTATCATTTGGGGTATGGAGGCTGCATAGGTTTTAGATAAAATAGAGACACCAAGTGTGCATCGAATAGATTCTGGTAGAGCTCCCTATATGTCATTAGGATGGGTATGAATTGGGGTTTTTCTGCATTCGGCCTTGGATTGGATTCCTGCCTTGAAGAGCCTTGGTGGCTAATGGTTACCGCTCTTGACTATCCTATCGTGATTGGTTTAGAATAGCCTTTGCTAAACATACTTGCGTTGCTTATCTCGTGCTCCTTCTTCCTTGGGGCTGACCTTTTGGCGCTTTCTCCCGCTTCTATCTTGCTGCATCTTATTGCGTTCTCTATCATTTCTCCAAACATCACTATGTCTGAAAAGCTTTTAGTGGTGCTGCCTAACATATGATTGATGAAAGGAGCCTTCAAAGTATTGATGAAAAGCATGGTTGTCTCTTTCTCCAGAAGAGGTGGTTGGACTTGCATCGCCACTTCTCTCCATCTCTGGGCGTATTGTCTGAAGCTCTCACTAGGCTTCTTTTCCATATTTTGAAATGTAATTTGATCGGGTGTTATATCCATCACGTGGCTATACAGCTTCATAAAAGCCTGTGCCAAGTCCTTCCATGAATTGACTTTAGCTCCGCTCAATTGGTTGTGCCATTTAGCCGCCGACCCGATCAAACTGTCTTGGAAATAGTGGATCAACAGTTGATCATTGTTGACGTATCTTGTCATACTTTGACAGAACATAGTGATATGAGCTTCAGGATAGCTAGTCCCGTTGTACTTTTCAAACTCTGGCATTTTGAACTTAGGTGGGAGCACTAAATCAAGGACCAAACTCAGATCCTTAGCATCGATCCCACGATGGTAATCAGCATTTTCCATTGCTCTAAACTTTTCCTCTAGCCATCTACACCGATCCTGAAGTTGTTTTGGCAGATCCACTTTTGTTTTTTTCCATCTCTACCACATCATCGAGATTCAGGACAACGGGATTAGTTGGGTTGTCCCCTGGGTTAGAACCTGAACCTGTTAGAAAGTTCATCAGTATCGAGGTACCGGCTTGATATTGGGGTCTAATGGTGACAGGTACTCTTTGTGAGCACATCTTTGGTTGTGCTTGGGTTTTTTTTGGGGTAAAGTCTAGAGGATAGGCAGGATCTTCTTGATCATCCCCAGAATTGACCATAGGACTCTTCTCTTTATCATGCCCCACAGCCATTAACTGTGTCAATTGGCTCAATAAATTTTTTTGGCATTCTTGCATGTCTTGTTGCATTTTAGCTAGTTTTTCCTACATCTGATCTTGCATCTCTTTTTTGTAATTGTTCCAATCTTTCTAATCTCTGATCCATTGCTTTTGTCTTATGGCAGGTACCGTAGTGCTATTTGGTTGGTGGATTTTTGTTGGTTTCCAGGGTAACTGTCATAATTTTAATTTATTAGGGTCTTTTTATGAAACTTAATGCATATGATGAAATGTAATGCAGATGCATGAGATGAATGCAAAAAGAGGCATTGATTTTGATTCAATTTCATTAGAATAAATTTACTAGAAAATAAGTTTCTTTATATAAAACAGATTACATATACAGCTTCGCCCTTATACTCAGGGCCTTGACCTTCCTAAAAAGCCAAGCCAATTCTCGCGCTCGATCCAATTCTGACTCATACTTTAAACTTAAAACATCAACCTGAACTGTTAGGGTTTGCAGATGATCAGCTACTTCCCGTACTTGAGTCACAGCTTCGCCCATAATGTAGTCTCTATCTCTAATTTGACTTTGAGAACGATGGAGCTACTCTTGCCACTGCTCATTACCCCTCTCAAGAAGCTCTACTCGGAGTTCACAATTTTTCAAAGCGTCTTTGAGCTCTCCTATTTTTCCCTTCAATTCCTTGATTTTGTTTAAGCTTGCTCTTGGCTTGATCGCAGAGTTGCGACTATAGTACTAGTGAAGCGACTTTTCTAACTCGACTACCCGAGCTCTTAACCCCACCTTCTCATTTTGGCATTCTAACAGACTCCTTTCCAAAGCAACTTCTCGAGCTTGAGTGTCTTGAAACTTCTTTTCCCATTGATCGGCTTTAATCTTCTCTTCTTTGATTTCCTGTTGCCATTGATCCGATGTTTTGCCTGAACCAACAGTTCTCATCGACAGACGCAGCTTTTTATAGTCCATTTTTAGACTATCCAAATCTTCTTCAGCCTTGTTCTTCCCCTTCTTTAATTTCTCGATTTCTAGCTTGTGGATGTCGACATCTAGTCCTAAACACATCTTTTCCTCTTCTAACTGATCTATCATTTTTCCCAATTCTGAACTCATTTTTTCAAAGTCCTGTTTGATAATTTCTAACTTAGACAGGATTGCTTGTAGATGCTCCTTTATCGGCCGAATTGTTGGACCGTCAGCACCCCTACGGTGCAGCGAAAAATAAAACACCCGGCGAGCCTAACCATGGATCCAAATGTGAGGAATGAATCGGGGTGAAAAAGGGTTTCAAAATTACCAAATGTGATTCTTAGTAGACAGCGACGCCTCGGCAATGAGTAATTTGATCTACTGTCGAACCAAGTCGCAATCTTTGATGACTCTAACCTCTACGTAATCCACCCGGTTGACTATGAACGGAAGGAATCCCCAAATAGTTTTGGAGAAGACTTTGCTTTGATAGCTGCTAGACTCACCAAGCAAAGAAAAATGGGATTTTATATCTTATTATCTTTTTAGGGTTTCTCAAAATTAAATAAATATAATATTTAAAAACCGAAAATTATAATTACATTAATTATAATCAAGATTTTGGTAAACTATATTTATTTATATACGAACCAAAATCATATTCTCATTATGTGTACGACAACCTTGTACATATAATGTGTTCGATATTTGATTACCCAATTAAATTAATTCTATAATTAATTTAATTCATGCAACAACCAAACACAATACCAATTATGTTTTATTCCGTTCATTTCAACTATAAGGTGTGACCCTGTAGGTTCTTGTAACGTTAGTAGTAATGTTAGAACGATTCCAACGTTACAAACAATGAGTGGCACCTAGCAATGCATCATTGCTACCTAAGTCACAATAAATCATGATTCGACATAACCTTTTTAAGATTAATCTTTTCATAATCGTTAAGTCCTTTATCTTTGGATTGAACACAAGTCATGGAATAGTCACACTTGTATAGTCCATTCCATGTTCCTTGATATCTTAAGTAGACTAGGATATACAAATAAGTATGACATCTCATATCAGCTTATTTGAGCGTGGCCATGCATTTCTAGTCTCACTCAATCAAGTGGCCTAACATATTACTCCCATTATTTAGGAGGGACTTATCATATATCGATCAACCATATCCCTCTACATAGATTATGGTATATCCAACATCAGCCTTTATAGAACACCCAGTTACGGTGTACGTTTGACTGTATCAAAATATACAACTCACAATGTTAGGATTATGATGATCTCAAGTCTGAAGATCATATACATATTAATCACTATGAGCAATGTCGTGACAATTACATAATAATCCAAGAAACATACTCATAACGAGTCAGTCCAATATGTTGTTCTCTAACACACAGATTCACGCATCGATTCTAACATTCCATATCAATGACAACTCTTTATCATCAATCAACTTCATGTTAGTCTTAATGCATTATCGCTGTCCTATCCAACAATAATACTTGACTAAGGAACTTTAAGAATAATCATATTATTCTTAGGACATCATTATAAAATAGTTTATTTATACACACAGAAAAAAAAACTGAAATAATAATGGTAATGCCTTATATTAATAAACATGATAAATCAAGTATGTTATTACAACCATCTCATGATTGATCTTTGGGCATACTCTAACAATCTCCCACTTGCACTAAGACCAATCACTTGTATATCTAATACCAAGAGACTTAGTGTGACGATCATGCTTCTGCTGTGTCAGAGGCTTGGTCAGGGGATCAGCAATGTTATCATCTGTAGGTACTCTGCATATCTCTACATCCCCTTGATCGATAATCTCTCGGATAAGATGGTAGCGCCTAAGTATATGTTTGGATCACTGGTGAGATCTAGGTTCTTTAGCTTGTGCAATGGCTCCATTGTTATCACATCGAAGTTCTATAGCATCTGATATGCTAGGCACAACCCCTAGTTCAGTAATGAACTTTTTGATCCAAACCACTTCTTTTGCTACCTCACTGGCTGTAATATACTCGGCCTCTGTTGTAGAATCAGCTATTGTACTTTGCTTTGAACTCTTCCAGTTCACAGCACCACCATTAAGGCAAAACACAAAACCTGATTGTGATCGAGAATCGTCCTTATCGGTTTGGAAGCTGGCATCAGTGTAACCTTTTACACTTAACTCTTCCTCACCTCCATATATTAGGAACGTATCCTTAGTTCTTCTTAAGTACTTAAGGATATTCTTGATTGTGGTCTAGTGACCTTCAACGGGATCTACTTGGTATCTGCTCATCATACTTAAGGCATATGAGACATCTGGACGGGTACATAACATGGCATACATGATAGATCCAATAGTGGAAGCATATGGAATTTTACTCATGCATTCTCTCTCCTGTGGAGTTGAAGGACACATTCCTTCGAGAGTGAAATACCATGTCTCATAGGTAGGAATCCTCTCTTAGATTCTTCTATACTGAACCTTTTCAGTACTTTATCTATGTATGTACTTTAGCTTAGATCTAGTAGTCGTCTTGATCTATCTCTATAGATCTTTACTCCTAAGATGTAAGTAGCTTCGCCCAAGTCCTTTATAGAAAAACAACTTCCTAACCAAGTCTTAATAGACTGCAAGGTAGGTATGTCATTTCCTATGATAAGTATGTCATCCACATACAGTACCAAGAATGTTATAGTGCTCCCACTAACTTTCTTGTAAACACATGGCTCATCTTCATTTTTGATAAAACCAAACTCTTTGATTGCATCGTTAAAACGAAGATTCCAACTTTGAGAAGCTTGCTTTAATCCATAAATGGATCTTTGTAGCTTACATACCTTTCTAGCATCCTTTGGATTGACAAAACCTTCAGGTTGTGTCATGTACACATCCTCTTCAAGTTTCTCGTTAAGAAAAGATGTTTTTACATCCATCTGCCAGATTTCATAGTAATGAAATGCAGCTATAGCAAGCAAGATCCTGATGGATTTAAACATAGCTACAGGAGAAAAGGTTTCATCATAGTCAACACCATGAACTTGGCGAAAACCTTTAGCGACCAATTGCCCCTTGTATGTTTGTACATTACCATCCATGTCGGTTTTCTTTTTGAAAACCCACTTGCACCCTATGGGTTTAACCCCTTTGGGTAGGTTAAACAAAGTCCATACTTGGTTTTCATACATGGAATCCATCTCAGATCTTATGGCCTTAAGCCATTTCTCAGAGTCTAGGCTCGTCACCACTTCTTGATAAGTCCTAGGCTCATCTTAATCTATAAGTAGAACGTCACCATGTGTTGTAATGAGAAATCCATATCTTTCAGGTGCTTGGCATTCTCTTAAAGATCTACGCGATGGTTGTGTTTCTATAGCAGTTACTTGTTCCTCAATCCCTTGTGGAACTTGCTGTTGTTCTATCTCTGGTCAGTGGTATTTTGTGATTCTTGAAGTTCTTCAAGTTCAATCTTTTTCCTACTTCCTTTTCTAGAAACAAATTCTCTCTCTAGGAAGACACCAGTCCGAGCAACAAGTATTCTATTCTCAGTGGGATTAAAGAAATAATATCCTTTGGTTTCTTTTGGATACCCCACAAAAACACACTTTTCAGATTTGGGTTCAAGCTTAGTAGACGTCTGACGTTTAACATAAGCTTCGCAACCCCAAATTTTCATAAAAGACATACTGGGACGTTTCCTAGTCCACATCTCATATGGCGTCTTTTGAACCGATTTAGATGGAATATGATTTAGTGTGAAAGCAGCTGTCGCATGTCCCCAAAAAGAAGTCGGCAGATCAGCATGACTCATCATGGATCGAACCATGTCTAACAAATTTTGATTTCTTCTCTCAGAAACTCCATTCCATTGAGGAGTACCAGGAGGAGTAAGTTGTGAGACAATCCCACATTGCTTCAAAAGATCATCAAACTCTAAGCTCAAATACTCCCCACCTCGATCAGATCGAAGTGTCTTGATAGTTTTTCCTAGTTGATTTTGTACTTCATTTTTGAATTCCTTAAACTTTTGAAGGGATCCAGACTTATGGCGCATGAGATAGACATACCCATATCTACTGAAATCATCAGCGAAAGTAATAAAGTAGTGAAATCCTCCTGTAGCCTGTGTATTTATTGGCCCATATACATCAGAATGTATTAGGCCTAATAAATCACTAGCTCGTTCACTTTTACCAGTAAAAGGAGATTTAGTCATTTTTCCCAATAAGCAAGATTCACATACTTCAATTTATTCAAAAACAAATGAATCCAAGAGACCATCTTTATGGAGCTTGGATATGCGTTCCTCACTTATGTGGCCCAACGACAATGCCATTTAATCTTTTAGTATTTATTTTTGACAATGCCATTTGAGTCATTTATTTTTGATCTTTTAGTATTTATATTGTAAATGGGATTCATTTGATCTAAAATATAGAGGTCATTAATAAATTGTGCTGAACCATAGAAAACATTATTGAGATAAAAAGAACAACAATTATTCTTAATAATTATCTCAAAACCAATTTTGTCTAATCAAGAAATTGAAATAATGTTTTTAGTCAAACTGGGCACATAATAACAATCCTCTAAACATAAACCAAGTCCACTAGGCAAAGATAAATTATATGTTCCCACAGCTAATGCAGCAACTTTTGCTCCATTTCCAACTCGTAGGTTCACATCTCCTCTAGCCAAAGTCCTACTCCTTTGCAGTACCTGTACAGAAGTACAAATGTGAAAACCACAACCAGTATCTAATACCCATGAAGTAGTAGTTGATAAATTAATATCAATAACATAAATACCTGAAGCAGACGTTCCACTTATTTTGGCCTTCTTGACTTCCTCAAGATAGATAGGGCAGTTCTGCCTCCAATGTCCAGTCACACCACAATGAAAATAGTTTCCTTCCTTAGCCACCCCACCTTTAGGTTTCAATGCAGTCTTTACTTTTCCAGGCTTAGGCCTACCTTTGCCCTTGGGCTTTGTCTGAACTTTGGTCTTTCCCTTGCCCTTGTTATTACGGACCATTAGTATAGGCTTGGGTCCAACCTTTTTTATGTTGCAGCAGTTCGTAACATACTAAGCAACTGTGGCAGAGTCTTATCAATTTCATTCATATTGAAATTGAGGACAAACTAGCTGTAGCTATCCGGCAACGATTGTAGAATAACATCAGTGGCCAACTCTTGGCTCAATGGAAACCCAAGCTTAGACAAGCTTTCAATATGGCCAATCATCTTAAAGACATGAGGTCCTACTAGGCTTCCTTCAGCCAGCTTACATTGGAATAGGGCCTTAGAGATATCGAACCTCTCTTGCCGTGCTTGCCCTGATAAAGTTCTTTCAAGTGCTCAATCATTTCATAAGCAACCATGTCCTCATGTTGCTTCTGAAGCTCAGGATTCATAGTGGCAAGCATAAGACATCCAACATCTACCATGTCATCGAGATGCTTCTTGTAAGCATCTCTATCAGCCCTCGAGGCATTAGCGGGTGGTTCATTAGGAACTGGTTGTTCAATGACATATAATTTTCGTTCTTGTTTGAGGACAATCCTCAAGTTACGGAACCAGTCAAGAAAATTTAAACCATTCAATTTGTCCTTCTCAAGGACCGATCGCAATGAGAGTGTATTAGTGTTTGCAGCCATAATATATCTACAACAATAAAATTATGCGTGTGAAAATTTATCAAATTTATATCAACCATTAAAAGGACTTAATTAAATGATGTTCCCACTATTTTATTACAAAACTAATACCCTTATATATTAGTTTCGGAAAGACTTTCTCGAGAAGTATTTCAAGTGGGTTAAGGATCCATATTTCACCTCCTCTTAAGTTAGCTTTGGCTTTACCCTCAAAATTATGGTTATCTAGGTAAGCAACACTTGCTAATTACATCATATGTAACTCCTAAAGTTTGGTGAACAACTCTTATTCTAATCATCTTATGATTTATCCAAATTACTTGCCTCTAGGTTTCTAATCCTATTAGAATAACCTAGTTAAGTCATTAACCAATTTTAACCTGCGAATATCACTTGTTTATTCTTCGCGTTTAACCAAGATAAATACTAGTACTTCGCTTTAGCAGAATCTACATAGTATTGATCGAGGCCTTAATGAGGGCAAAATTGGAAGGCTATATTGACTTAATATTTTAATAGAGGGATTTTATTAAGATCGTTCCATCTCACCAATTGTGGTTTATTTTAGTCCATTTAGCCATTTAATTGATCTCATCAATTAATGTGGTTTATTATTATCAAATTTTAAAATATTTAAAATTTGGCATGCTTTAGACATCCATAGCATCTCATACATGAATAAAGCTATAAATAAATGCAATAGTTATAGCCCATAAACTAAGGTGGCGCAACCCAAGCCAATGGGAGAACCAAAAGGAAACCTAAAGGTGTAAGCCGTTTCTCAAGCTATCAGTGCACACTGGTTGGCCCATCTTCCTTCTCGACTAGCCCACAGCAACTCTTGCAAATTACAATATGCAGAAACTTGTTTTACATACGAGGGAGTAAGATGGGAAGAGAAATACAAGAGAATAGTAGTAAGGCACGACACGCAGGCCATATTTATAAAATTACAACCTTTTATCAAATGGGCCGTCGGGCTATAGCTATGCATTTCAAACACCGTGCATGTCAAAAATAGCATACATAATTAAACACTTTGTTAAGGTGAATTATAACATATCCTTTCAACTTTTATGGCCCATCAAGTTTTATTTATTATAAAACATACTTTAAGAAGATTGGGGCTGAGGCGGCAGAGGGAGCGGGCCAAAAATGTGAAAAATAAAGAGGATCAGAATGCTCCACGACGCAAAAGCGGAGGGACCCCATGCGCAAATAGCCCATTCACCGCAAAAACACGCAGATCCTATGGACTGCTGGGTTGGGTCGTGGGTCAGGGCTAAAATGACATCGTTTTGGCACCTGCACCCCACTTGCAAAACGGCGTCATTTTAAGATGTTTATAAAAGCTAAAAAAAACCTAAAATTTCATTCTTATCAGCCTTTAGAAAAAAAAACCTAAGAGCACCTATACTCCACAGCCCCCTAGCTCCGGCCTAGGGCTACGATTGACCGCCGTCGCACCAGCCGCCGTGGCTCCGCTGTAGGCGGTGTTCATAGCCACAGAAAAATCAGGTTTTTAACCCCGTTTCACCCTTTGTTCTAAGGCCAGACATTCTTGACCCAAATGGCCGAAGAAGAGAGGATCCCTCACCCCACCTTTTAGGGCCGACTTCGAAGACGGAGAGGGGACCACCGACGACGCGGCCGAGGGGCATTTCACGTGAGTTTTTCCTTCCCTTCCCTTTATTCTATTTTTATTATAATTGTTTAAAATGGACTTGTAAAAATTTAAATAAATAAATAAATAAATAAATAAATAAAAGGAAAAAAAAGAAAACGAAGAGGAAACAGTAAAGGTTCAACCTTTTAAAATTTCTATTTGGCTTTTTGATATCTAATGTGTGTAAAAAAATACAAAGGTGAGATTCGGGCTTTTATAGCCGAATCAAAACTGTTTGCTTCTTCTTTTTTGTCTGTTTCTACCATTATTGCTCGCATGCTTCCCTTTTTTATTGTTGTATTCAATTTTCTTCGCAGGTGTCAGATGCGTGGATGGCCGGTGATAGGCGAGCCTTCGGCGGCGGCGGCGGCGGCGTGCGGTGCAAGTGGAGCTGTGGTAGCATCAAAGCATGCGGCTAGGGTTTTTTTGCTGAAATGTTTATGTTGTGGGCCTGTTGGGCTAGATTTTTTTGTGTTTAATTGGGTTTAGGTTTGATTTTGGGTTATTGGGCTTTAGTTTAGGTTGGGTTTGATTTGGGCTTGTAATTTTGTTTATTTGTAAATTGGGCCCGGGCAAAATTTGAGTCTTACATAACAAATTTGTTCAATTATTAACCTCATGGAACATAATCCAAAAGACGTATATGGAGAATAATTGAACACATATAAATATTAATGTTGAAGTCTTTAAAACTTATAATTAGACATTACAATGATTTAAATGTTTCAAACATAATACAAATATATGAATATATCAAAATACACATCATATAAAATTTTAACCTCCTAAATTTATTTGAAATATATAAAGCCCATCAGAATACAAAATCACAAGTAATCATGTCTAATAACCATTCATTTGGGTTGCCCTGGTAACACAATTTCCTTTTGGCTATGAACAGTCAGGAGGGCATATCGTAACAGCACCACCACCTGGATGACAAACACGAGCACGTGGAGGACATGGAGTTGGTTTTCCTGATGCTAGATTTCTATGTATCACTTCATTCCTCTCCTTCACTACAATTTTAACCCCAAATACCAACACAAAATATTCAATAAAACAACCCTCAGAAAGAGATCATAAAAATAAGTAACGAAGAACAAGTTTTATATATAGTTTTAATTCAACTAACCGGTTAAGTGAGTGTTTGTAGTTGAAGATGGAGGCCAGAGTAGAGAAAATGATAGCAGTAGGACAAGTATCAAATGCACCGCTGATTTCTTGTAGAGCATCTTTCGTTCCTCAGAATCTGATTTTTGTGCTGATGTTTATGGTTGCTTCATACGACTTGGTGGTGATTATTTATTTATTTTCAGGAGAAACAAGACTTTGGAAGTCTATTGGTTTTAATATTATAATTATTACTTTTGTTATTCAATGGCTTCATTATTTTTACTCTTTTGACAATTCCTCGTTGAATCATTGTTGTTAGTCTAATTTAATTTATTTTTCATATATCAAATAATGTTATTTTTAAAATTGAAATCTAAATTTTTTTAAAGTGTACTATTATTTTTAGAAAAAAATTAAATTTATGATTTGAACAAAATTAGATACCATCTATATATAATTTTATATATTTATAGTCAACCTCGTAATAATTCTTAACATTTCACTAAAAAATTTATCAAATAAATATATAAAGATTTCTTAATTAAGTGTGAGTGTATAAATTTATACACTAATGTGTATTTAAATATAAACCCTTTGATGGCAATGAGACCTTTGTTAGTAATAATATATTTGAAGGACAAAATTTTCTTATTTCGAGTCATCATAAGTAAGTCATGTATAAAAGAACTACAAACATTTAAATCTATAAAATAAAAATTTAAGTCCTTAAAGGTATAAAAAAAAAAAAAAAAAAAACACCACGCTTTCTCTTGGTCTCTTTTTCTTCACACGTTTCATCCATTATTATTAATTTTTAATTTTCTCAAGTATTTTCGATCTCTGTCTTCTACCAATGCTTCTACTTTTAGGGTAAATTATACTTATGGTCATTAAACTACTAGCAAGTTTATATTTTAGTCCTTCAACTTCAAAAAGTTAGAAAATGGTCGTTAAACTATTCAAAAGTTTTCATTTAAATCACTATATTGTTAAAATCATTGTTATATGACCTTTTTTATTCGTACAACCTACACCAATGGTAAGCTCTTATTCCCCTTCCCTTATATAGTTCAGTATTTTTTTTCTTAAAATAAATTTTATCGAAACCATTTTTAATATTTTTATTTGAAAAACGGGGATCGACTTTGAAAATGAAAATGGGAGTCGCCACCGATCTTTTATTGAGGTATGACCGGTTCACCTTAAAAGCAATTTTGGTCTGCGAAATTTGAGAAAACAAGTTCGGGAGTCGGTTACGTACGAGGAAGGTTTAGCACCCTCGTAAAGCCCAAAATTGGTACCGAATTAATTGTTTAATGTCTTAGTGTCGAAATTTTGAAAAGATTTAAAATATGATCCTTTGAAAAGAAAATTTGAATAAAATGGATTGGAAGATGAGACTCACTTATTTTATAGAAATAAATTGTCACACTCAGTGAGTTAGAGTGTAATGTTTTAACTCTACAAAATTAAGTTTATCTCTTGACTTTTAAAACCTATACATTTTGAGAAGGGTATCTGATTATTTGGGTCAAATGAGAAAATCAAAACCCAGTAAGTTAGGGTTCGATTTCACAAAATTCCTAAATATCGAATATTGCCTTTATTTGTTTTTGTTAAAAGAATCCTCGTCTCGAGGAAAGGATATATCATATCAAATAAGTTAGGACACAACATATCGACTTCCCGAGAATGAGTTTATTATTTATGTTTTAATTAAAAAGGGTATTCGGTTTCTTAAATCCCAAAGAAGATTGGAATCCAGTAAGTTAAGACACAATCTTTTTGAGGATCCCAAATTCCGAGTGTCGCGTTATTTTGAAAGACTTTCGTATAAAATGATTTTTGATATTTAAACGATATTTGATGTAACCTTTTAAACGAATAAAGTGTTATGGATTGATAATGGGTGACGCAAAATAATAATTCATAAGCCACAATGTATACTAATAAACGACAAATAATCAAATAATATGAACAAGCATAGTGACAATAATTTCAATCATACATTATGTAAATATCAACATTAGCTAATAAGAGGAAGCTAATTAAAAATCAAGCAAATTTATATAACACCAATGTTTGAAATATATAAATTTAAACATAATTTAAGAAATAAAAATAATATATGTAAATTAAAAAGTTAAAATAAATTTGAATGAATTAACAATGTTGAAATAAGTTGAAATAAATTAAAGATGTTAAAATATTTGAAAGAAATAAAATATCTGTATAATAATATGAAATTAACAATAGATTATATATATGTATGTATAATGAAAATAATTTAATATGGAATATGTATACCTATATAATATTATAATAGTATTACGTAAAAAATATATATTTATACAAATCTAAAAATATGTAATGAGTGAATATAGATAAAACATATCGTAGGATAAAATGACTTCAAATAATATTAATAATAGTATATTATAAAAAAAGGTAAATACATATAAGATTTTAAAAGAAACCTAAAACAATAATTCATATAAAATAAAGTAATGCATATATAAAAATAAACCAATGTGTATTTATATATGTAAAATGTAATAATATAATAGTATAATAAGAATAAGAATGAATATGACAATACTGATGATAATAATAATAACAATAAGTTTCTTAATTAAAAAAACTAAATAACAAGAAGGATTAAATTGCAATCAAAATCTAATTAACAGGGAATAAATAAAATTAAACTAAAGAGGAGGCCCATTCTGCAACACGCGAATTACACGGGGGGCCGATTGGGAAATATCTCGCTTCCCCAAAATGCACCGTCTCAATAGGACCAGATTAAAAACCAAACAAAATTTAAGGTATTAATCAAATAAGATAAAAATGAATTAAAATAATTAAAAAAGTATAGGGTCCAAATGCGCAAATAAACCATTGGGATGAAACTCGCGGATCCTTCCCTCGGGTCAGGCCACCGCGCGGATCTGTGCCTTCAAACGACGCCGTTTTGAAACCATGGCACTGGCATCAAACGACGACGTTTCCTTCGTGGTTAAAAACAAAACCCTAAGCTATCAGACATTTTCCTAATCTAAAAAACCTAAAAAAAGAGAGAAGACTCTCTCTGCGCCGTTTCGCAAACTGGCCGTTCAGAGGCTCTCCGAATGCTCGTCTGGCTCCGATTGCAGCAGAGTAAACGTCGTTCAGATAACAGTTAAACTTTCGGCCCTCTATTTTCTCATTTTTATTTTATTTAGTGCATAAATGAGAAGCAAAAAAGAAAACAAAAATCCAGAAAAAAAGAACAAAATCTGAAATCACCTTTAATACTCTGCTCTTTCGTTTTTTTTTTTGAAATGTTTTTCTTGATTTTTTTTTATTCAATCTCTTTCTGTGTGTGTGTGTAACCTTTACAAATTCTTGAAGATGGCCTTATATAGCTGAAAAACGACAGAATAAAAATAAAAAGAAAATTACAGAAAAAATCTCCTATTATTTGTTGTATTTTCTTGCTGTTGTTGTTTTGTCTGCCTCTGTTTGTTGCAGGTACGGCCGTACGGAGGCCAGCTAGAGGCTCGTGGTGGTGTGTGAAGGCTGTACGGAGGCGTGCGTGGCTGGGGAGAATGGGACTGGAAGCTGCTAGGGTTTCAACTTCTGATTTTGCGTTGGGCCGCTTCGTGATTGGGCTAGGGTCTAAGCAAATTGGGTTTAAATTTTAATGGGCCTTAGTGGGTTATCAATTTGAGTTTGGTATTGGGCTGTATGTAATGTATTTTGGGTTTGGGTAATGGGTTTAAGCTATTATTGTAATTGGGTTATGGTATTGGGCTGTATTATTTGGACTTAATGTTTGTAAAAAAACTAGACTGTTCAATAATGGTATTTTAATTTTATTTGTTTTTATATGGGTTCGGGCCGAGCAAAATTTGGGTATTACAACTTTAAACGTTAAGAATCTGCTAGCCAAAATTCAAATATCTTTCTTCTTTGATCTCCGACACTAACTGTTAGATTAACTTAGATCTAAGGTATGTTCTTCTACTCATCAATGGGTATTGATCCACCATACCAAATTGTCAAATAGTCACTTAAAGCTCACTAATTGGACATTTAAAAAAAAAAACTGAACAAACCTGTGACTTAAATAAAAACCTTTGAATAGTTCAGTGACTTAAATGAAACCTTTTGAATAGTTCAATCACCATTTTGTAACCTTTTAAAGTTAAGTGACCAAAACGTAAACTTACTAAAGTTTGGTGACCTTGTGTATAGTTTACCCTAATTTTTATTATTGAATTAATTGGTTTTTAATTTTTTTTCATATATATAATTTACTCTTTTTTTTTCCATAATATATATAATATATACAATCAACCCTCTTTATAATAGGCTCATTTATCAATCAAGAATTTGCTTAATATAAAGAAATAATTGTTATATGTGTATAGCATCATTCGAATGGTGATTGTTATGCACCTATCATCTTATAAAAGAATAAAGATATAAATATCAAATTTGATACATAAAATTTTATTATACAAAGCATGATTTAGTTCAATTAATTTATTTTCAGGAGAAACAAGACTTTGGAAGTCTATTGGTTTTAGTATTATTACTATTACTATTATTATTCAATGGCTTGTCGACTTTCTTTTGTAGGAGAAAGAAGACTTTGCAACTCAATTAGTTTATTATTATTATTTGACAATTCCTCGTTAAATCATTGTTGTTAGTTTAGTTTAGGGTTTTTTATGATTTTATAATTATGTTAAACGTTGGTGGTTATTCCTATAAATAATGTTGTTTTTAAAATTGAATTCTCGATTTCTCTATGCAGTATACTTTAGCATTTCATTATCATTCCATTATTTCTAGAAAAAAACTTTATTATTTGGACAAAATTAAACACTGTCTATACATAAACTTGTATATTTATAATGAACCACGTAATAATTCTTAACATTTCATTAAAAAACCTCTCAAATAAATATATAAAGATTTGTTAATTAAGTGTATAAATTTATGTGTATTTAAATATAAACCCTTTGATGACAATGAAACCTTTGTTAGTAATAAGATACTTTAAGGACAAAATTTTCTTATTTTGAGTCATCGTAAGTCATGTATAAAAGAACTACAAACATTTTAATCTCTAAAATAAAAATTTAAGTCCTTAAAGGTATAAAAGAATAAAAATAAAACCGTGTTTTCTGCTGGTCTCTTGTTCTTCGAATGCTCATCAAACCGCGTTTTCTGCTGGTCTCTTTTTCTTCGAATGCTCATCATCCATTATTATTAATTTTAATCTTCTCAAGTATTTTCAATCTCGATCTTCTACCAAAACTACATTTAAAGGTGATTAAACTATTAGCTAATTTATATTTTAGTTATTTAACTTTAAAAATTACAAAATGATTGTTGAATTATTCAAAAGTTTTATTAGTAAATTTATTTGCACAGTTTACAGCAATGGAAAATTTTTATTCCCCTTCCCTTCCATTGTTCAGTATTTTTCATGAATTTTGGTCCAATGTATAATTTGATATATGAAATTTTATTTGGTGCAATTATACACATGAAACTTGAACTTTGGTCCAATGTGATTTAAGGCTAATTTAGCATTACTTTTGAAAATTGTTGTGGAAAAGTGTTTTGAAAAATCAGATTTAAGATTTATAAATATTCAATATTAGGGTAAAAAAAGTGGTTTGAAAAGTTAAAATATCAATTTTAGACATGATGTTGTAAAGTAAAAAATTATTTAAAGATATTTAAATTTATTAATATTATGATATCTCAATAAAAATATAATAAAATAAGTTATTATAATTCATTATTAATATTTTGATATATGAAGTATATCAATTTTAAATGCTTGTAAGTAATTAATGTCAATCGTTTGTAAAATTTAATTTGAATATATAAAGAGTGTTTTAGATATTAAAATATAACAATTATAAATTAAAAAATGTAATATTATATATTTGAAATAAATTTTAAAAGAAATTAATTGTTTATTTAATATAAATATTGAAAAAAAGTACATTGGATGATAAAATAGGTTTAAAAAAATGTCATTTTAACTCCAAATTGTGTAGCTTATGTGTTCAACTAATAGCATTTTTGTCTTCAAAAGTTATTTGTTTAACATTACTTATAGTTTCAAAAGTACTTTTAGTCTAAAGGTAGAAGAGTGGACAAAATATCAAATATGAAATATGTTAACGATGAAATAAAAAATTTAAGAATTCTTAACATGTTATATCATCAACCATGATTGACATGGTCCATATGCCATTATGGGGTTCTTTCAGTTGCACCTGACCTCTCAATTGCACCATTTAATGGTCAAATTTATGGTTCAAATCGAAAACTTTATCTATATTTATTTGAAATGATTAGATCGAAAGTTCATTGAATTTGCAAGTTTGTTGGACGTGCAGTCGCAACTATAAATGAATAACTAGAATAGTAAAAATAAAAATACTGTAAATGAACAACTAGAATATTAAAAATTAAAAATAGACACAAGAATTGGCTATTGATGAGTGATCATCATGACTATGTTTTAAGGCTTTTCTTACTTAGTTTAAGGTCGTTTCGTAAGTGAAATTTCATGCACATCCCTTTTTAGATGATAAGTAATATTAATCTATACTTATTATTATGACCGTGCTTTTATCCTTCCTTATTTCATAATATTCAAATAAAATAATTAAAAATAATATATTCAAAGATTAAATCCTTGTTAACAAGATTCAGACATAAGTTTTTTGCTACTTCATAATTGATTATTGTTCAATAAACTGTAAATGAAATGTTTTTGGTCACCCATATCGTGAGTATGACATAATTTAGTACTTTATTATATATTATATATTAGAAATTTTGTAAAACAAAATATATTTTAATATCACATTATATATTTTGGTATGTTTAAATAATATCCAGAATCAAATATATTGTATTTTGTTTATTATATATATATTATCATAACAATTGCTACATAAAATAAAAATTGAATTTTGATAGGATTTTGATTTGTAAATTCTTGTCTAATCAATACAAAAAAATTTCACCAAGTACCAACGACCAAAATTTCTAATAACATCTTGTTAAATATTTTGGTATCTGGTTAGAAGTTTTGGTATACTAAAATAACTAATGAGATGTTGTTAGAAATATTGCAATAACATTAAAAATTTTGGTATTAAGTGATAAATATAGTACCATGTTAGATGTTTTGGTATTAAATAAAGGGGGTCAGTTGTAGTGAGTAAATAAGAAATAAATTTTAGGTTTGATGGTTAAGTAACTTGTATATTTCTTAGAGGTCTTATGTTTAAACCACACCTTTCCCATTTTTTTCTTTTTAAATTTTCAACAAACTAGGATGAAAAATCACATTAAAATAAATATTAATTGGAGTAAAAATTAAAAAAAAAATGGGAAGTAGCCCAAATGGTTAAACATGCTTGTTTCCTTTTTCTTGCACCCAAGTTCAAGCCACACCCTTTCCTTCCCATTTTCCTTTTAATTCCACCCAAAATTGGGTAAATTACCCTTGCTGGCCTAGGGTTTACAACCCCTAGCAATTTAACCCTTTCTACTCCTACTTGGATTAGAATAACAACCCTTTTCACAATTTTAGTACAATTCCTCTTCATCCTCTATTTATTTCTCCCTCTTTTCATTTCCTCCTTTTTCTCTCTCGTAATTATGACATATCCCCATCACTGAATTATTGATTATTTTCTTCTTCGTATCAAATCAATCACTTTTCTTGATTTCTTAGCGGTGATAGAGTTATTGTCAAGTAACAACCTTAATTTTAGCCAAAAACAAGTAACTACATCTCGACCCCTATGAATAAATCTCAAAATTTTCAAAACTGATCCTTCATTCAATCTAATCAGTCTTTTAAGTGTCTTGTCCAAACTTTCAACAAATCTTGATTAATCTTGAACTCAAACACTAATTCTTACGTAATTGTTGTTTGAAGGACTCGTTTTAGGAGTATCGAATCAGATTTGAACGTGAAAAACGTTCAAAATCCTGATGAAATGTGTGTGTTCTTTTACAAGCAAACTAGGGCAAACCGTGCCTTGGAATAGGGTCTTACATCCAGCCACACGAGCGTGTGGGCTACCCATGTAGATCACACAACCCCCTTACACGACCATGTTCCCCTGAAACCCTAGGTTTTCGAATCTCACACAGCCTAACACCCTCCACACGGCCTTCCACACGATCGTGTCTCCCTTGTAGGTCGATTTTGTAAATACCACACGACCACAATTTGTCACATGGCCTAGCCACATAGCCATGTACCCTTCCACACGGTCCAGGGCATTTCACATAGTCTGGCCCCTGTACCTCAGATTTTACAATTTCGACCTAGAATTTTGTGTTTTGTTAAATATAGTTCCTAAATGATTTCTGAATTATTTTAGTACAATTTCTCTTTATCCTCTATTTATTTCTCCCTCTTTTCTTTTCCTCCTTTCTCTCTCTCTCTCGTAATTACGACATATCCCTATTATTGAATTATTGATTATTTTCTTCCTTGTATCAAATCAATCACGTTTCTTGGTTTCTTAGCGGTGATAGAGTTATTGTCAAGTAACAACTTTAATTTTAGCTGAAAACCAGTAAGTACAAAACCAGTAAGTACATCTCGACCCCTATGAATAAATCTTAAAATTTTCAAAACTAATCCTTCATTCAATCTAATCAATCTTTTAAGTGTCTTGTCCAAACTTTCAACAAATCTTGATTAATCTTGAACTCAAACACTAATTCATACGTAATAGTCGTTTGAAGAGCTCGTTTTAGGAGTACCGAATCAGATTTAAACGTGAAAGACGTTCGAAATCCTAATGAAATGTGTGTGTTCTTTTACAAGCAAACCAGGGCAAACTGTGCCTTGGAACAGGGTTACACATTCAGCAACACGAGCGTATGGGCCACCCGTGTGGATCATATAACCCCCTTACGACCATGTTCCCCAAAACCCTAGGTTTTCAAATCTCACACGACCTAACACCTTCCACATGGCCTACCACAGATCATGTCACCCCTGTAGGTCGATTTTGTAAATACCACACGACCACAATTTGTCACATGGCCTAGCCACACAGTCATGTACCCCCTCCACACGGTCCAGGGCATCCCACATGGTCTAGCCCCTGTACATCAGATTTTGCAGTTTTGACCCAGAATTTTGTGTTTTGTTAAATATAGTTCCTGAATGATTTCTGAACTATTTTTATTACTTCAAATTATTCAATTGATTCCTTGATTATATGAATTATGTGGAATCCATGATTTGATGGACTGATTTAGTATGATATATATATGCATGAATTGTGAACATTATATATATGTCTATTTTTTTGGGGTTTGTGATCGTATGTATGGTATGCCTTAAATCGAACACAAAAATAACATGATTTTTACTATTGAGTTGATCTATCACAAGCATATTAATTGCTATTGAATCGAACCGATATGGGCATATTGATTGCTATTGTATTGTTTTGAGCATATTTAAGTGCTATTGTATTAATCTGATGAACATACCATATTACATTGCATGGGGTGAGATGTTATGAACTAAAGAAGTATTGGAAATATATCGGTATTTATTTTTGTTGTGTACCCACAACCGTAGGCAGATTTCATCTATGATGCTCTTGCTGTGTACTTACAGCCGTAGGCAGATTCCACCAGTGACATTTTTTGTGTGTATTCACAACTCTTTGACAGCTATCAACTGCAAGCATGTTGTGCATCCATGGTCATTGGTCAATTTTACCTGCATTATTTTGTTGTGTACCAACAGTCATACGCAGATTCCATCTGTAGCATTTGTTGCATGTCCACAGCCATTGGTAGTAAAACTGTAAATTATTGGTGGTTTATCCACAATCTGGTGTGTTAGCGGTTAGAGTTTCAGGGAACTCCCATTGTGGTGTATAGTGGTAGGGTAGGATCTTTTCTGTTAAAACTGATACTGTATGACATTTTCGAGAGCATGTGGATACAAACCTAGAATCTCCAGTAGGATATATTTATATCTACATATATGAATGAGTAATCTATGAAATCAATATTCTGATTTTGCTATTATGAATTCTTGATGCTAATAATGGCTAAATTGAAAATTGATATTTTGAACTGCTACTTAATTGCGATTATTTTACGCATTATTATTTAATCTGCCTTACCGATTGTTGCATTGATTTTCTTGTGAATGAACTCACACTGATCGTCATATAGCTCAGTCCTCCTTAAATTTTCATCCTTACAGATAACCCACTAGGTTAGGACGTGAACGTTGCATCCAAAGGGTCTCGGCTCAATTTTTATTTTATGAAGTTATTTTAGGCTCATTATTTGATTATTATTATTCAAGAATGTATTATTTTATTTCCTATTGTGGTATGGAATTAGAATTCGGGTTTGTTTTTATTTTGCATGATACTAAATTTAAATTTTTAGGATATCATGTTATGATTATTAATTAATATGCATGAACCCTGATTTTTACTGAAAACAAATAGATATTACTTTTCCAATGCTAATTCATAATTAAAAATTTTTGAGGAATAATAAATTGGTATGTAACTTAGTTTTCTGCTAAAATAAACAAATGTTTTAAAATGATTGTTTACAAAAACTCCGGTAGCTTATTGGGTCACTTTGATGGTTAATGTAATCTTCCGAATTCGAGTCTAATGTCTAAACCGGATTGGGGAGGTTATAAAAATCACGTTAGAAATTTTAGTATCAATTAGAAATTTTAGTTTTGTGTTAATTAAAAATATGGGTATCCCAATTAGAATTTTAATATCGCATTAGACATTTTCTACTGTTTGCCCAAAAAATTATATTTACTTTTTCTTTTATTGAAATAATCAATTTTAAATTTTGTGAAATATGTAACGCAAAGAAAAATACATAAGAAAATTTTGATATGAAATATTAAAGTAGAAATACAATACAAATATGACTTAAGGAACACTAATTATGACCCTAAGTTTGGCTTGCTCGAGTAAAGTTGTCCACTACCAACAACATTTTAACTTAGTGGTAAGAATATTATATTGTGAAGCATGAGATTTTGAATTCAATCCCAAACAATCTCACTTTCTTCTCGCTACTATCAGCAACAGCGACCAGGAGGAGCTCGTGGTAGAATACCACTGCTTGTATGACCAGGTCCTCCTCCCAGGGCTACATAATAGATATGTATATATAAGTAATTAACAAGGTTTCAACAACGCGAGTACTGGTGGTTGAAGATGCAAGCAAGAGTAGTGAAAGTGACAGAAGTAGAACGAGTATTGAAAGCATAGTGATTATTTTACAACCCATGTTTGGTTGAAGCCAATGTTTGGCAGCTTTGATCTGATTGGGCTACTTAGTGATTGCTTTTGAAGGGGATTATGACAAAATGTTCTCAATATAAAATTGTTCTCTCTTATAAAATCAAAAGCTTACAAACTATTTATAGGCTATAGTCTACCCTTTTAAAAACAAAAAACTGAAAATATTAAAATCTAATAATAACCATAAACCAATGACTCTTGACCTTTCATTTTCCTAAACAAAAAACTACTAATTTAAACCCATTAAAAACAACATAACTCTTGACCTTTCAACTCTTGATCTTTCACTTACATAACTCTTAACTTTCATTTAAGTTTATTTAACAAAACTCCCCTGTAAACTTAAATGCTTCTGCCATCCTTCATGCCGATTAATTTCTTGTAGTTGTCGAAGAGTACCATCGGTAGCGGTTTTGTAAAGATATCGCGACTTGGTCCCGACGTGCCACGTGCACTAATTTCACACTTCTTTCCTTTACATGATCTCGGATGAAATGAAAACGAATGTCAATGTGTTTGCTTCTCTCATGATTCACTGGGTTCTTTGCCAACTCAATCGTTGATTTATTGTTAACTCGTATCTCAGTTGCACCAAGTTGTTGTTGCTCCAACTCACCCAACAAATTTCAGAGCCATATAGCATGACACACACACCAAGATGCTGCCACATATTCAGCTTCACATGTCGATAGTGTCACGATTGGTTGCTTCTTTGAAAGCCAAGCAAATGCTGTGTTACCCATAAAGAACACATATCCCGATGTACTTTTCCGATCATCTAAGTCTCCGCACCAATCACTGTCGGAATACCCAATCAACTTGTAATCTTCCATATTTGAATAAAATAACCCGAGTGACACCATTCCTTGAATGTACTGTAGGATTCGTTTCAACGCCTTCCAATGTGAATAAACCGGCTCTTCCATGAACCGACTTACAATGCCAACACTTAGCGAAATGTCAGGCCTTGTGCAAGTGAGATAGCGAAGGCTTCCCACCAAACTTCGGTATTTACTTGAGTCGACTCGTTCTCCTCCATCGAATTTCGAGAGTTTTACACCTGGTTCCATTGGTGTTGATACCGGGTTGCAATGTGCCATCTTGTACTTCTTCAAAATTTCCTTTGCATATGCCTCCTGTGACACAAAAATACTTGTCCTTTCTTGTCGAACCTCCAAACCAAGGAAAAATTTCATTAAACCCAAATCTGTCATCTCGAATTCTTGTGTCATTTTGCTCTTAAAATTCAGTATCATCTCACCATTGTTCCCCATAAAAATGAGGTCATCGACATAAAGAGCAACAAATAACATATTGCCTCCATTCTTCTTCACGTAGAGGGCATGTTCATAAGGACATTGTTTGAACCCATTCTCCTCGAAGTATGTATCGATACGAGTATTCCATGCCCGCGGTGCTTGCTTCAACCCGTAAAGTGCCTTCTTCAATTTCAGCACCTTCTTCTCCTCTCCATTTTTCATATACCTGGGTGGTTGTTCGATGTAGACTTCTTCTTCGAGCACACCGTTCAAGAATGCCGACTTGACATCCATTTGAAATATCCGCCATTTAAATTGTGCCGCTTGTGCAACGAGTAACCGGATTGTCTCCATTCTTACAACGGGAGCAAATACCTCATCATAATCGATCCCCTCCTTTTGTTTATATCCCTTTGCAACAAGTCGCGCCTTGTACCGTTCTAACTCGCCTTGAGCATTCATCTTTCTTTTGAACACCCACTTCACACCAATGGGCTGACTTCCTTTTGGTAATTCCGTTAACTCCCATGTGTTGTTACGGTTAATTGCTTTAATCTCCTCGTCCATAACAGTTTGCCACTTCTTGTCTCGCACCGCCTCTTCAAAACTTATATTCTCGGAATCTGCCAAAAGACATACAATATGTACCTCATTTGTTGAATCATACAAATCTTGCAAACTTTGCATTTTTGGTTGTTACGGTTCATCTTCATCATCGGTAGTTTCAGGATTTGTCGGTATGATTATTGTTGTAGCAATTGATGATCCTCCATCTTTGATGATAACCTCCTTTGAGTTATTCCAATCCCACTCGCTTGCTTCATTAAATCGTACATCACGACTTACCACAACCTTCTTACTTATCGGGTCGAGTAGCTTGGATCCTTTTGTTTTCTCATCATACCCAATAAAAATAAACATTTTGCTTTTGTCTTCGAGCTTCGTTCTTCGCTGATCCGGCACATGTGCATAGGCCTCACTACCGAATACTTTAAGATGAGAAACTGATGGTTTTTGTCCACTCCAAGCCTCTTGTGGTGTTTGATCATCCAACTTCGCATGTGGACATCGATTTTGCACATAGATGACACATTGCACGGCTTCCGCCCAAAATTCCTTCGGCTTCTTCTTGCTCTTGAGCATTGATCGAACCATGTCGAGAATAGTTCGATTCTTCCTCTCGGCCACACCATTTTGTTGAGGAGAGTACGGTGCGGTTAGGAATCGTCTTATGCCTTGCTCCTCACAATACTCCATGAAAGCCGTCGAAGTATACTCCCCACCTCTATCAGATCGTACAGATTTGATGTGTCTACCAGTTGCTTTTTCAACCATCACTTTGAACTTCTTGAACACCTCAAATGCCTCAGATTTTTCTTTAAGAAAATAAACCCAAGTTTTTCGTGAGAAATCATCGATAAAAGAAATGAAATACCTTTTACTGCTAAAAGATTCGGGGGTGATTGGTCCACATATGTCGGTATGAATCAATTCGAGAAGTTGCTTAGCCTGATATTCTACCTTCTTTTGAAACGAAGTTCTCGCATGCTTACCGAGCACACATTCTTTACAAAATTTTCCCTCATAGTCCATGTCTGGTAGCCCATGCACCAAATTCTTCTTCGCCAACTCGTTTAGACCACCATAATGTAGATGGCCAAAACGGAGATGCCATAGCGACGCCTTGTCTTCAACATCAACTCACAAACCTTTTCCTCGAACACTTCTCAAATTCAACTTGAACATGCGATTTCTCTCCATTTCAACTCGAGCGACCAAACACCCTTCCTTATCTTTCAAGTGTAACACCAGATCTTTCATAAATACTGAATAACCTTTTTCCATGAGTTGCCCCATACTCAAAATGTTGCTCTTGAGGTCTGGTACGTAATACACATCTTGGATTGACCCAACTAACCCATCTTGCTGTAAATAACAAACAGTACCTTGGCCTTTTACCTCAACTTTTGACGCGTCTCCAAACGACACATGTCCCGTTTCAACCTTTTGCATCTCTTTGAATAAGTGCTTGTGCCCGCACATATGGTTGCTTGCACCCGTGTCAAGGTACCATACCATGTTATTGTTGGTGTTGACTTCGTTGTGTGCCATCAAGAGAAAACCTTCTTTTGCCTCCTCATTTTCCGTGGTTAGGTTGGTTGTCTCTTCCACCTTTTTTGAGACGCGACATTCTTTCACGAAATGTCCCGCCTTACCACAATTGTAACACTTATCAGAGTTACAATCCTTCGCATAGTGACCATATTTGCCACACTTGTAGCACTTGACATTGGAATAATTCGACCATCCGCCTCTTCCACGACCACGTCTTCTTCCACGCCAATTTTGTTGGTTTGAATGCTCCTTCTCTTCATAATTCCCTTCTTGACCACGGCCTTTTCCACCACGACCATTTCCTCGATCTCCACGACCACGGCCTCTACCTCGAAAGCTTTGAGAATAGAGAACCTTTTCGTCTTTGATTGATGCCTTAGTTTGAAGTGCCTGCTCGAGTGTCTCCTCTTTCTTCTTCTTCTTACTTTGTTCATGTGCCTCGAGAGAACCGGCGAGTTCATCGACTGTGAGTGTTGCTAGATCTTTTGACTCTTCTATGGCACATACGACATTCTCGAAACTGTCAGTTAACGATCTCAAAATCTTCTCCACAACTCGTGCATCAGTTAACGTTTCTCCGTTTCGGTTGAGTTGGTTCACCACGGTTTGAACACGCGTGATGTAGTCGGAGACACCTTCCGATTCCTTCATCTTCATGCCTTCCAGCTCGCCACAAAGAGTTTGAAGGCGGACTTGTTTAACTCGGTCGGCTCCTTTGTACACCTTTGCTAAAATGTCCCACGCTTCTTTTGAAGTTGTCGCACTTGCAATCTTCTCAAAGCCCGACTCATCAACGGCTCGAAATAACATGTACAATGCCGCCTTATCTTTCGATCGCATTTCTTTCAACGCCTTATTTTGAGCCGCCGTATATCCCGCAGTAGTTGTCGGTTCTACGAAACCTTCTTGGACCACCTCCCAACCATCTTGAGACCCGAGAAGAGCTTTCATTTGGATGCTCCAATTCTCATAGTTCACCTTTGTTAGTCGAGGCAATGGCACATTACTAGTCACACTCTCCATAGCTCAGATACCAATTTGACAAAATGTTCTCAATATAAAATTGTTCTCTCTTATAAAATCAAAAGCTTACAAACTATATATAGGCTATAGTGTACCTTTTAAAACAACAAAAAACTGAAAATATTAAAATCTAATAATAACCATAAACCAATGACTCTTGACCTTTCATTTTCCTAAACAAAAAACTACTAATTTAAACCCATTAAAAACAACATAACTCTTGACCTTTCAACTCTTGATCTTTCACTTACATAACTCTTAACTTTCATTTAAGTTTATTTAACAGATTAAAGGTTATTTATAACTGCGTAGTGCTTACTGTATAATGTATTTTTGGGTCTCATCTACTAATCATAAAGCACAAAATTTGATCTCATTTGTGTTTTTCAACAATTCCTCAGTGGAAGCTAGCCGGCCCTACATATTTTTTTTCCTTCTCTCTTCGAAAATTTTAGGATGCTAAATTGATCTAAAATATATAAAACCTCTTAAGCGGGATTGATAATATGAAAACTATAAGAATACAAAATCATAAGTAATCATGTCTAATAACCATTCATTTGGGTTGCCCTTGTAACACAATTTCTTTCTGGCTATAAACAGTGTGAAGGATGAGGACAGTACTTCCCATGATTACGAGTAAGACCAACATGTGGAAGACAACCATGGCTCTGTGGAGGACATGGAGTAAGACCAGTACTTGCATGACAACGAGGATCATGTGGAGGACATGGAGTTGGTTTTCCTCCACCTAGATTTCTATGTATCACTTCAATTCCTTTCCTTAACTATAATTTTAACCCCAAATACCAATATAAAATATTCAGTAAAAAAACACTCAGAAAGAGATCATAAATATAAGTAATCAAGAACAACTTTAATATATAGTTTTAATTCCACTTACCAGTTAAGTGAGTATTTGTTGTTGAAGATGGAGGGAAGAGTAGAGAAAATGATAGCAGTAGGACTAGTATCAAATGCACCACTGATTTCTTGTAGAGCATCTTTCGCTATTGAGAATCTGATTTTTGTGCTGATGTTTATGGTTGCTTCATACGACTTGGTGGTGATTATTTATTTATTTGCAGGAGAAAGAAGACTTTGGAAGTCTATTGGTTTTATTATTATTATTATTATTATTGTTATTATATTATTATTATTATTCAGTAACTTTTTCATCGGACTCGCTTGTCGACTTTCTTTTGTATGTCAACGAAGACTTTGGAAGTCAATTAGTTTATTATTATTATTATTATTTATTATTATTATTATTATTATTATTACTACTTTCTTTGACAATTCCTCGTTGAAATATCATTGTTCTTAGTTTAATATTATTTTATTTTTACTTTTTGTTTATGTGATTTCGGGTTTGTGATTAAAATATTATTTGCATAATTTGAACCTCATTTTCTCTTCAAAAATGTAATATATTTTATCATTTCATTATTTCTTAATACAAAAAACTTTATTATTTAAACAAAATTAGAGACTATCTATATATAAATTTCTATATTTATAGTCAACCATGTAATAATTCTTAGTATCTCATTAAAAAACCTTTCAAATAAATATATAAAGATTTTTAATTAAATGTGAGTGTATAAATTTATACAATCATGTGTATTTAAATATAAACCCTTTGATGTGATTGAGATCTTGGTTAATAATAAGATATTTTAAGAACAAAATTATCTTATTTTGAGTCCTCGTAAGTAAATATCATGTACAAAAGAACTACAACCATTTTAATCTATAAAAAAAACTTAAGTCCTTAAAGGTGTATAATAATAATAATAATAATAATAATAAAACGAAAACCGCGTTTTCTCTTGGTCTCTTTTTCTTCACATGCTCATCCATTAATATTAATTTTTTAATTTTCTCAAGTATTTTCAATCACGTTCTTCTACCAATGCTTTTACTTTTAGGATAAACTACATCTAACATCACTAAATTATTAGTAAGTTTATATTTTAATCACTCAACTTTAAAATATTATAAATGATCACTGAACTATTCAAAAGTTTTTATTTAAGTCAATGGATTGTTAAAATCATTGATTTACGACCTTTTCTATTCGCATCGCCTACACCAATCGAAAGCTCTAATTCCCCTTTTCTTCTACAGTTCAGTATTTTATCATGAAACAACTTTGAACATCAAGAATTTGTTAACCAAAATCTAAACATCTTTCTTCTTCGATCTCCGACATTAACTATTAGATCAACTTAGATCTAAGGTATGTTCTACTCATCGATGGGTATTGATCCACCATGCCAATCTTCGAATCGTCGCTTGAAACTCGCTAGCTGGACCTTTTAAAAAAGAAAAAAGGGTTAACAACCATGTGACTTAAATAAAAACTTTGAAAAGTTTAGTGACTTAAATGAAAACTTTTGAATAGTTCAATAATCATTTTGTATCCTTTTAAAGTTAAGGGACCAAAACATAAACTTACTAATAGTTTAGTGACCTTGGGTATAGTTTACTATAACTTTAATTGTCAGATTAATTGGTTTTTTAAATCTTTTTCATTTTTTTAATAAATATATTATATACAATCAACCCTCTTTATGATAGCCTCATTTGTCTATCAAAATTTTTCTTATTATAGAGAAATAATTGGTATATGTCTATAACAGCATTTGAATGTTATAGAGAGGTGGTTGTTATGCACCTATTCTTTTTCATCTTAATAAAAATAAAAGGGATAAATATTAAATTTATATATGAACTTTAGTCCGGTGTGTAATTTGATACATGAAATTTTATTTGGTGCAATTATACACATGAAACTTAAACTATGATTTATATATATATACATGAAACTTTGGTTTTAATTCAATCGTACACATTTAAAAAAAATGAATATATATTTTTATTTTCATATTAGATTAATATAATTGTTTGTGTATGTAATATATCAACATAAAATGATGTTAATTCGATAATATTGCTAGTTATTTGTGAAAATTAAATTAAACAAAAAAATCATGTATAAGATCGCACAAAATCAAAGTTCATGTATGACATTGCACATTAAATCAAAGTTACTTAAATACCAAGATTAAAATTCAAAAATTATTTAAAGAAATTTTTAATGGTAACTTGTTTAATAGATTCAATTCTCTTGGTAGTAATATAACATTTATTTTGGCGAAGAAAATCCCTGTTTTCGACAAGTGAAAATTCAATAGCTTTCCCTAATACGCTACTCAAGATCATTTTTATTGAGATGCCTATAACATCTATTAATATAATATCTTAATTAACAACCATTTTATTTAATAAAATATAATTAATAGCTTTTCTTTGTATGCTATTTAAGGTATTTCTCTAATTGAATTTGATTGGTAACATAATAGATCTTTAAATTAGTAGCTCATTTTGATTATTCAAACTATGAATTATTTGGATTACTTATTAATATAAGTTGCTTTGTCGTATCATATGTTAGAAAAAAATCTGGTTTGAAAACAGTTTTGTTGTATAGCGAAAAATAAAAATTTTGAAAATCGATCTGGTTCGTGATATTTATAACAATAAACCCTAAAACAAATTTATACATGTGTTTTTGGATAGACAGATCCTTGTCGTTTCTGACTTTCAATCAAACTATCTTCTCCGTTATTCTCATACTACGAACTGCTTCGAGTGTGGGCTCAAACTATTTGAATCAAAAATAGAAGTAGAATTTTTTTCTTTAGTGTGAAAACAAAATTCTCTTCTGAAATAAAAACGGATAGAATCGTTATTCTCGAAAATATAATGAATTATTAGAGAATAAATGTCTCTCTATTTTAGGTAGAATGACGATATCTAAAAGTTGTGTTAATAGTCCTACTGATACCATCTATTTATAGGGATAGTGAGATGAAAGATAATATAATAATATTTTATTATTTAAAATGTTGTTTTTAACTTTTACTTTTTAATGACTTTTTTTTATTTATTTTGATTTTTCTCTTACTAATACATTATTTTTTTTTCATTTTTTAATAGGTTCCTATTTTACTGTGAAAGATTCTAATTATTCTTTTAAATTATCATTTTTACCTTTTTAGATTATTATTTTTTTGACAGATACCTTTTCAGATTACTGTAACCCTTAAGACATTTTCCTTTTAAAATTTGTATCAAATTAACAAAAAAATCAAAATTATTTCTTTATTTTTAACTCTTAAGAAGACTTTATTTTTTTTATAAAAAATTATTAAATTAACAATTTTATCAAAGTAATTTATACTTTTTTTTGGTTAACACTTATAATTAGTGTTATGAAGAACATTGGTTTTTTTTATAATTTTTATTTAATTTAATTATTGTATATTATTTAAATAAGGTTATAACTAAAATTTTATTTAAGTAAATCATTTACTTTCCTTTAAACCTCTCGGGTTAAGGTTTTTTTTAGTGATGTTCATACTAGAAATTCTCATCTTAATCGAAGAAAAAATGTTTAAATTCCTTTCCTTCCTTTTGTTAAATTTAAAGCTTAATGATAAATTTGGTCACTAACATTTGCATATTTTGTCAAAATGACCCTAATTGTATTTTTGAGTCTTTTTTTGCCATCAATCTTTCTTCTTCTTCTTTTTTTTTTTTCAATTTACTTTTTCTAACAGATTTAATGAATAAATTCAAAATTTCAATTTTTCTTTTCCTTCAAGAGATTTCAATATGATGTTTTTCTACCTAGTTATTTTTTTAGATAATTACGTTTATTTTCTTTAAATTAAGAGTTGTTTTTTTAATTTAATGTACTATTTATTTATTTTATTACTTTTCACATGTAATTATCTTATTTGGTTATCTAAGTAATAAATTACATCTCAATAAAAATATTCCACATATGAAATTCTATCTCATCCTTGTTAATTTTTTAACGATACTTTCATTAAATCTATTAGAAAAAACATATTAAAAAAAGAAGAACAAAGGTTAATGGTAAAAAAAGACTCAAAAATATAATTAGGACCATTTTGACAAAACATGTAAACGTTGGTAATCAAATTTATCATTAAGCCTTAATTTAGCTATCCAAACATGAAACAAATATTTCCTTTTATCTTTTCTTAACATTCTCATCCCTTGGTTTCCTTTCCTTAATTATCTAAACATGTGGTTAGAGCCTGAAAGTTTTTTGTTTTTAGTTTAGGGTGTGGGAATCGAATGGGCTTTAAGGGCTCCAAAATAATTAAGGAAAGGTTAATATATAATTCCAAATTATCATTTTAATGGCTACATGTTTTCTAACCTTTTAAAGTATTTTCAAGCTCTTTAAAAACAATTATCATGACAAAAAACGACAAAAAAAATAGTAAATAGTTATTAAGCGTTAAATGTGTCAATATGCTATTGGTTGAGCATGCTAGCTCATCCAAAATTTAAATTGTGTTAACATTTTTTGGTTTTTTGTGTTTAACAGTTTTTAAGTATTTATACTATTTAAAAAGTCTTTAATTAAGTTGATATCATTTATCAATTGGATCTCAATTTAGTTAGGAAATTATTAAAAAGAATATTTTATTTGTAAAGTGAGCTAGGTCCCAACTAAGTTAGAGAATTACCAAAAATTATTTTATTTATAAATAAGTTATATGATTATGTGAACGCTTTTGATTTTTATATTTTTATAAATCAATAAATTTTTATTCATAGTGAGATTTGAATTAAAGACATTATACATACAAAAATTTTATTCACCAATTAAACTAAAACAAATTTTTATTTCTATTTGAAACTTTAATAAATATATCTATTATAGATTTATATATTTATTTAAAAACACTTTTATGTTCTAAATACATAATTTTCACATGCATACACTTGTTATCATTTTTTAATAAATACTAATGTGGATTAAAATAAATTGTAAATATAAATTTGATTGAAATTCCCAAGTTAGAAAACTACATTATACCTTTTTAATAACATTTAATTAAGCGACAAGATTAAATTTAAAATAGTTAAATAGAATTAATTAAATTAAAAAAGAAAAAAGTATTCATATATAACATATTTATATTTAATTATTTATAGATAATTTTTTAGTTAAATTGTTAAAATATTAATGATTATTAATATAATTTTGGAACAATATGTGGTTAAAGGTCCTTATTAATTTGCATGCAAAATTACATAAATAAATAACTAAGTAGAAAAAATACAACAATATTGTCGAAACCCTGTTTTTTTGAAAATCGACTTTTGTTTTTAAAACAAATGAAAATGGAGTCGCCACAAATCATTTTTTATGAGGTGTGATAGGATCACCTCGTAATTTGATTGTTTTATTAAAAGGTGTCGAAACCACTTTTTGGAAACAAAAAATCGCGTCGACTTAAAAAACGAAAATTGGAGTCGCCACCAATCTTTTATTGAGGTGTGATCGGATCACTTTGAAAACAATTTTGGTCTACAAATTTTAGGGAGAAAAATGGGTTTGGGAGTCTGTTATGTACGAGGAAGGATTAGCACCCTCGTAACGCCCAAAATTGGCACCGAATTGATTAGTTAATGTTTTAGAGTCGAATATTGAAAATGCGAAAAGATTAAAAACAATTCTCTTTTTATTAATACCGCATTCCAAAACAAAACTTGGATAAATCTGAACGGGTGTAAAAGGCTTTCCCATCTCGAGACAATAGAAGGTCGTATCCCGTAAGTTAGAATGCAACGTTTGAATTCTCAAGAATAAACTAACCTTCCAAAACTTTATTGAAATTTAGTGATTTTGCAAAATGAGAGATGTTTTAGCCGTTTTAGATCGACGAGAAAATTGAAACCTCGTAAGTTAGGGTACGATCTCTCGAAGTTCCAAAGACGGCTTGTAACTTGCTTTTAAATTTTTAAAGTAACATAAGTTCTTTGAAAATAAAAGGTCATTTCGAATTAACAAGAAAATTGAGACCTCGTAAGTTAGGGTACGATTTCTCGACACTTCGAAATGTATTTTTAAAAAACAAAACGACTCAAAAAGTATTTAGTCGATTGGTTTGACATAAAAAAACAATTGATATCGTTCACATGCAGGGATTTGGTTTACGATGCGAATCAAGAAATACGAGCGTAATCGCATGCATGGCATAGTGATATATAACAAGAATATGAACAACATGTGAATACAGCAAGGCAAATTAAGGCATACATTTGTATATACATAGCAATTACCTCACATTAAGTCATGTTAAAACTAAAGCTAAAACTCAAAAGCTAATGAATTAAAATCAATTTCGAAGGAAAAGACAAACGAATTATAACAAATATAATATATCAAACTAAAAAGGTATCATATGTATGTATTTATAATGAAAATAATTAAATAAAAATTGTGTGTATATATATATATATATATATATATATATATAATAATGATATTGTATAAGAATATCATTGTATAAGTCTTTTAAAACATCAAAATATATTTAAGTAAAGTTTAAAAAAAATTATGTATAAAAAAAGGTTATTTAAGAATATATATTATGTTGAATTAATATATAAAATAAAATTGGATAATATCTTGTAAGATTAAATAATAACATATGGCAATAATAATAAAAAAACAATAATATATAACGGAATAAAATCATGTATATAAAAAGTGAAGTATATCGATATGAAAATATAATAATATAATAATAATAATAAATTATTATTATTATTATTATTATTATTATTAAACTAATTAGTGAAAGCACAGATGACAACAAGGGATCTAATTGCAATTAAAACAGAATTAATGGGCAACAAATGAAATTAAAACGAAACGAAGGATTAGACTGCAATACGCGAATTACATGGGGGCCCAATTGGGAAATATCTCGCTTCCCCAAAATGCAGCATTGCAATCTGGGTTGAAATGAAACAGCAACAAAAATGCGGAGCAAAATTGAAAAAAATGAAATGGACAGATTTAAAAATCCTGCAAGAGCAAAAAGACCTTTTGTGCAATATACCCAAGCACTGAAAAACGCGCGGATCCTTCCCCAGGTCGGGTCATCGCGCGGGTTGTTGGGGTTAAATGACCAATACGACACCATTTTAGAGCCACTGAAACAGGCCCTAAATGGTGTCGTTTTATGCACTATACAAAACCCACTTAACCTTAGAATCAGAACCCTACGCCAGTTTCTAAGCAAACCAAAAATCAACCCCCGAAGTTATCCTTCCTGCACCGCTTCGGCACCGAAAGCCCCCACCCATTCAACTTCGGTCTGAACGGGGAGGGATTCGGCGATGCACCGATCTAAGTAAGATTTCTAAGCCCCTTTCTTCTATATTTTTGTTATAACCAGTCAATCGAAAAAAAGAAAAAAATAAAAAGGAAAAGCAGCGAAAAAGAAAAATAACTCGAATCACCTTTTCAATTTTTCTTTACTTCTTTTTTGTATTTAGTGTCTGCGTAAGAAAACTACACTGGCCTTCTGTCTGATTTTATAGCCAAATATTCAAAAATAAAAAAATACAACGTTTTTTCCTTCTCTGTTGCGCTGTTTTCGTCCTATTTACAGGTACGGCGTACGGAGGCGGTGGACGTGGCATGTATGGAGGCCAGCTGGAGGCGCGTGGAGGCGTTATGCATATGGGGAGCGTATTGGCTGTAGCGTAGGGGCTATTAGGGTTTCTAGTTTCTGTTTTTGTGTTGGGCCGTGTTGAAGTTGGGCTAGGGTATTTGGGCCACTTGGGTTTGGTTTATTGGGCTCTGTAATATTTGGGCTTATTTTTTGTAACTAGACTTTTATATTGTAAATGGACCGTGAACTATTTGGTTTAAAATTTTTTGTTTGGTTTTTTATTGTGGGCAGGGCAAATTGGGTATTACAGTTGCCCCTCTTTGCTCGTTATCGTTTAACGAGAATGGACCAAAAACTTTAGAAATGGCCAATTTTGCCCGGTCGTGCTGGATCTTGGTGCTCTTCTTCTTCAAGTGGCCTCGTTCCAACCTACTGCGTCTTAAGAGGTATAGGAATTGGTGCTTCGATCCACTCCACTATAATGTCTGTGAGATAGGATTTGTAACTTGTAATCTTCTCAAGAGAACAAAATTTGCTATCTTCAGTCTGCTCCACTACAACTTCAAAGAGATAAGACTTGTAGTTTCAACTCGTTCTAATGTAATTTCAAGGAAATAAGGTCTGATGCGATCTGTTCTACTGCAACTTCAGAGCGATAAGATCCATCATTTTAATCCTGCTTTGCTGCAACTTAAGGGAGATAGGATTTATAACTTCAATCTGCTCCACTGTAACTTTAGGAAGATAAGACTTCTTTTTTCAACTTTAACGCCAGGGAGATAAGATTTGCTGCCTTCAGCTTTAATCTGCTCCGCTACAACGCCAGGGAAACAAGATTCGCTACCTTCAGCTTTAATCTGTTCCACTGCAACGCCAAAGAGATAGGATTTGCTACCCTCAACTTTAATCTACTCCACTTCAACTTTAATCTATTCCACTGCAACGCCAGGGAAACAAGATTCGCTACCCTTAGCTCTAATCTGTTCCACTGCAATGCTAGGGAAATAAGATTCGCTGTCTTTGATCTACTCCACTACTGCTTAGGGAGATAGGATCTACAATTTTCAATCTACTCCACTGCAAACTCAGAGAGGCAAGGCTGGTGTCTTCGATCTACTTCACTGCCAATACAGAAAGACAAGATCTGTTATCTTCAGTCTGTTCCGCTGCAAACTCAGGGAGGAAAGACTGGTGTCTTTGATCTACTTCACTGCCAATACAGGAAGACAAGATCTGTTATCTTCAGTCTGCTTCGCTGTAAACTCAGGGAGGCAAGGCTGGTGTCTTCGATCTACTTCGCTGCCAATATAGGAAGACAAGACCTGTTATCTTCAGTCTGCTCAGCTGTAAACTCAAGGAGGTAAGGCTGGTGTCTTCGATCTACTTCGCTGCCAATATAGGAAGACAAGATCTGTTATCTTCAGTCTGCTCCGCTACAAACTTAGGGAGGCAAGGCTAGTGTCTTCTATCTACTTCGGTGCCAATACAGGAAGACAAGATCCGTTATCTTCAGTCTGCTCCGCTGTAAACTCAGGGAGACAAGGCTTGCAACTTCAATCCGCTCCACTGCAACTTCCAGGGAGATGGGATTATTGGCTCTAATCTGCTCAACTGCAACTTAGGGAGATAAGATTTGCCATTTTCAGTCTACCCCACTGCAACTTCAGGAGGATAAGACTTGCTATCTTTAATCCGCTCCACTGCAACTTCAGGGAGATAGGATTATGTTTTCACCGATCTGTTCTGGGGAACATAACCTGTAGGATCCATTTCATGGGCCTATTTATGCCTAGTGATTAGAATGTTAAGACCAGAATGAATCAAAATTTCTTAACCAAATGTGTATGCATGAATGCAAAATGTCATGAAAATGATATATTAATGTTTGAGTTATTATTGTTCGTTGTTCATTAAGGCCTCATTACCATACGTCAGAATATTATCTTGTTCGGCTGGTAACACTGTAATCTTCAAGGTTCACTCCACTGTACCTTTGGGACATAAAATTTGAAACATCTTCTTTCCACTAAGTATAAGATCTGGCTCTTTCTCAATCCTCTCCCACTAAAAATTCAAGGATACAGGATCTGAATCTCTTTGGTACTTTACACCATTCCCAAGATGTCATACCAAATGCTCATGCACAAATGAAGTATTTTCTTCTCTGAGGAAACCTCTTCTTATTATTCGGTGATCATTGCTTGTTTGTTCATTGAAGCTTTGTCACCAACACAACATCTTGTCATTTTGTTCAATTAATTCTTTGACAACAAAATCCAAAGGGATAGTCTTAATTTAGACTTTTCATTCTTAGATATTTTATCCTTTAAACTTGGTGCGTTCTAAACAATAGTCCTGTTTCAGGTTCCTGTATTATTTAGAAACTTCTAGAATAATATGCAAAACTTCCCTTGTGAAAGTATTATTAGTCCATTAATCATTATTCTAATGCAACATGCTTGCAAAAGATTGTAACGATGGAAATAGGATTGATTTGGGAGCATGACTCAAAATGGATAAATTATCAAAGAGAGTAAGAATAACGAAGGAATTAATTGGGAACACATATCTTGAAAAAGAATGAAGTATTCCAAGAATAACAAATTCAATATAAATAGTATGAAGACTAGGTGCCCCAGATATCGCAACTTGAACTTCTCTGTACAAACTTTCTGAAGGCCATTCTGAGTTTGACATGTGTTTAGGAGATTTACAGTTTGTCGATGCCCTAAGATGTTGCCTACCCTTTCTTGTTGTTTAAGGTATAACAAGATCACCACATGCCCCAATCTGATCGAAATTTGAGCTACTCTGATCACCTCATGCCCCATTCTGATCAACATTTGAGACACCCCTTTCGGGTTTTCAACTCAAATCCCCTTTGGTCTCAATGCGCCCGTTGCGGGTTTTCACCTTGGCCTCTCCTTTTTCTTTTCCTTTTCTTTTTCTTCTCCTTTTCTTTTCTTTTTTCATCATTTTCATTTTTCATTTTTTTTTTTTTTTGAAATATTTTTTTGATTTTGTTTTTTTTTGAAATATTTTTTGACTGGATCTGAATTCATAGATTAGGCAAGTCCTTGTTATCCCTTTTGATCAGAATCAATACTTTTCTAGATAAAGTATTCCACACAAGATCTTCCACTTTCATTTTGTATGCGAAAGATCTTCTTTGGTATCAGGTTTCTCTCATAGAGCCTTTTGGGGTGAAATTTAACTATGACGGAAAATTTTGGATCTTCCTCTTCAATCAGGATAAAATCCAACCAAAATTCGGAGAGATGGAAACTCGACTTCAATGGGCAAAGCTAAGATAAGTTAAAGATAAAGGTGTTACCCCGACAAAAACATTTTCACTACATCATTCATGATGTTAATCTTGAACATACTAAAAATTTTTGATATCGTGCTGTTGTTCAGATTACAATGTCACTGCTTAACCCGGGCACATCCTGGTATGACCATGCGAAGACATCTTTGAACTCTTGAGGTAACTCAACAAGGTCTTACTTTGTTTCTCCGGTTATGCACGCTCCCTTTAGGTCACAATGTCCATTGTCTCCTCATAAGGTAAAATTTCCTTCTTGCTCAACCATCCTCAACAAGTTCGGAGATAGGCTACAATCTATGTCATTTTCAAAGTCATGAGATCCCTCTAAACACATATCTCACTCAAAAGGAAATTTTGAGTCTGTAGCAGTGTCACTCATGTCATTGATATCTAGGGACCTATTGTAGATACCAAAGAATATATAAAGAATGCATGAATTTAAGAATAATTATTTGTACAGTACGATTATGAATGAAGGAATGATTTTGGAAAAAAATCTAAAGGAATGAAAGAATCAAAAATAATTATTTGTAAAGAATGAAAGAATATTGGCTCAAAAATGATCGCAAAGATGTATTTCATTAGAATAATGACGTTCAGACATCAGCCTATTTCACAAAGGAGTCCTTATTGCCTTTAGGCTAAAAGCAACAAGTGTGTTCTAAACATTACTCTAAGTAAGCTCTAAATACTACAGAGATTTCTTCTACGGTCCAATTATTTAGGGCACTCTCAAGTTTATAATGGTGGATATCTAACAAAGCCCCTTTTCAGTTGTCTTCATGTATGGCATTGATGTGAACATTTCCTTTTTTCCCTTTTAAAACTTCTTCACATAACCCCATCTCTTTATTGTTCATCACGTCTTATTGGGTCTTAGCTGACTGCTCTTGCATTTGCAACTGTAGTTGGTCTTGCTTCTCCCTTTAGAGTTGTTCAAGTTTTTCCAAACTTTGGTCCATGTCTTTTGTTTTTGCCCGAGTACCATAATGGTATTTGGTTGGTAGGGTAGCTTCTAGATTAACTTAGGAAAGATTTTAATCAATTAGGACCTTTTTTAATAGTCTTTAATGCATGTAATGCATGGAATGAATGCAAAAAGGCGTCAATTCTGGTTGAATTCCATTTATAAAACTTTACTAGAAAATAAATTTCTTTACATAAAATAGGCTACAAATAAGGCTTTGCCCTAATGCTCAAAACTTTAACCTTCCTAAAAGTAACGAAGCTAATTCCTGCCCCCTATCTGATTCAAGTTCGTACTTCACACTCAGTGTATCGGCCTGTACTGCCAAAGGTTGCAAGTGATCAGCTACCTCTCGAATCTGAACCACGACTTCTCCTATAATATAATCTCTATTTTTAACTTGGTTCTGAAAACAGTGAAGCTTTTCACTTGCTTCAAGAAACTCAATCCGATTTTCACAATTTTGTAGTGCCATCTCTAATTCTTCCATTCTTTTTTTCATCTATTCAATCTTGCTTAAACTCGCTGTCAGCTCCCTTGTGGAATTACGATTTCGGTAATGATAAAGGGAACTTTCCAGTTCAGCCACTCTGGCCCTTAATTCCCTTTTTTTCATTTCGACCTTCTGACAATTTTTTCTCTAGGGTCACATTTCACGTCTGGGCCTCTTGAAACTTCCTTTCCCATCTATCAGCCTTAATCTTTTCATCTTAGATTTCCTGATGCCATTGCTCTGAAGTTTTCCCCAACTCGGCAGTTCTCATTGAGAGACATAACTTCTTATAGTCTGTCTTCAAACTATCCAAATCCCCCTCGGCTTTATTTTTTCGTTTGCTTAATTTCTCGGCCTCAAGTTTCTAAACATCCATGTCTAATCTCAAGTTCATCCTCTTTTCTTCTATTTGTTCTATCTTCTTTTCTAATTTTGCATTTCTTCTTTCAAAATCTTGCTTTATGATTTCTAGCTCAGAAGGAACAACCCGCAAATGTTCCTCTATCGACTGGCGGTTTTCCTGACTTGGCTAGGGATGTTATCATTGATCCTCCTAACCCATCATTTATTATACTCAAGAGTTCTCATTGGACCCACAGCTAATCTCTTCATCTAGCGAGTTTGGTTCCATGCATTAGACATCTCTCGAATCTTCTTTTTGTAACTATCGCCCTTGTATGAGAATTCATACTCAACTAATCCTTGGGTTACAGGTACAAACTGCCTTGACCTATACTACCTGAGTACTAACAATGGGGTATAACCAACAGCTCCCCAAATTCCAAGCAGAGGAACCCAATCGAAATCACTGCATCGATACAGGATCTCATTCGGCAGCAACCTCGGAGCTCTCCACTTGATATCCTCCTACAGATTATGAAGAATAGCCATCCATTTCTACTCCGAGATGTCATCCCTCCTTGGTGTAGCTACTACCTCCTTCAGTGGCGAATAGTTTTCAGAGCAAACCCGATATGAAACCTTATCAACCTTTCAAAAGTTACTATAGAACCATGCAAGAAGGAGCTGCGCACATCCAATGAATCTACCATCACCTGCCTTTCGGCATGCGTTTAGTGACCTGAAAGTTTCTGCCAAAATCACCATGACTGGTGTAACCCTCTAATCAAGTCGATCGAATAAATCAGTGATTGCTTCATCGACATGCCCCAAATCTTTAGGGAAGACAACCAAACCATATATACTCAAAGTAAAGATATCTACCTTCTTCTTCGTATCTGGGTGTGCTAGAATTAGGTCCTTCAAGTTCTTCCAAGGAATGCACTTGCTATCACTCTTTTGCTTGATCCGAGCTGTAACCCCTGCTCACTCATCTTAGTTATATTCATCAGTTTCTTCAAAAAGGTCGGTACATTTATAGTTCTCGAGTAGGCTCTGTCTACCTAAATCTTTGAACACCGAAGTAAGGCCATGTACTCCTCTACTGTAGGCACCAAATCAACTTTTTCGAATTTGAAGCAACTGTAAGTAGGATTCCAAAACTGGGCAAGAGCCCGAAACAGATGCTTGTCTACTTTCATATCAAACAAATAAGGCAGATCCCCATGATTAGAGTAGAATAATTGTCTAACCTCATCGTTCCACTGATCCCAAATTTCCTTCAACTCTTGCAAACTGTTCTGAGTTACTCTAATACGGGTGAAGTTCCATAATTTCGATACATATCCCTCGGCCAAGCTATCACCTTTCTCGTGCTGTGTCATTTTGGACCAAGTTCGGACAGCCGCATTATCCTCCACCTTATCAAGAAACCCTTTTTCCATGATAAGCTTTTTATCTAGCAACTGAATACGAACCAACACCTTTTATAATGAAATGCCATGTAGTTGAAATGCCATGCAATCAAAATAAAACACAAGAAGTTAGTATCATGTACAAGCATAGAATCCAATACAATCAAGAAATAATAAAACACCTATTCAGGTATCCACTAGGGTTTGGCATAGTTCTACCTAAGGCAAATTCCTAAGGTTCACTATATGTGGTTTGGCTTCTAGGGTAAAGGTACCCAAACCAGCAGATTCCTCGATCCACACCTATTATAGGCTCATGCGGAATGAGTTCGGTTCAGGGGAATACTTTTCCCTATGGCTACACGGAGATGAAAATCTCACGAAGACATAGGTACGGATGTATCCCGAAAGCGATCCACTGTCCTATGCGGAGGTAAAAACCTCACGAAGGAATAGTTTCTCACTCCCACTTAGAGGGGTAAAATCATCCAACTCATGTAATGCGTGATGCAAATACACTAACAGACTTAGACCAATCAACCAAGCATACCATGATGAAAACAAATGAATACAAAGGGGAAATCATGAATTTTGACTTTTTGACCATAAGATAAAAGTTAATCAATTTATGGCTCGACTCTCAAAACCAGTCTCTAGCAGAGCCGCCAAGTTGTCGAAACCACTTTTTGGAAACAAAAATTGCGTCGACTTAAAAAAATTAAAATTGGAGTTGCCACCAATCTTTTATTGAGGTGTGATCAGATTACCTTGAAAATAATTATGGTCTACGAATTTTAAGGAGAAAATAGGTTCGGGAGTCTGTTACGTACGAGGAAGGATTAGCACCCCCGTAATGCCCAAAATTGGCACCGAATTGATTAGTTAATGTCTTAGAGTCGAATATCGAAAATTCAAAAAGATTAAAACAATTCTCTTTCTATTAATACCGCATTTCAAACAAAACTTGGATAAATCTGAACGGGTGTAAAAGGCTTTCCCATCTCAAGACAATAGGTCGTATCCCGTAAGTTAGAATGTGACGTTTGAATTCTCAAGAATAAACTAACCTTCCAAAACTTTATGAATTTAGCGATTTTGCAAAATGACAAATGTTTTAGCCATTTTAGATCGACGAGAAAATCGAAACCCCGTAAGTTAGGGTACGATCTCTCAAAGTTCCAAAGACGGCTTGTAATGCTTTTAAATTTTAAAGTAACATATGTTCTTTGAAATAAAGGTCATTTCGAAATTAACAAGAAAACAGAGACCCCATAAGTTTGGGTACGATTTCTCGACACTTCGAAATGTATTTTTAAAAAACAAAACGACTCAAAAAGCATTTAGTTGATGGCTTGACATGAAAATCAATTGATATCGTTCACATGCATTGGGATTTGGTTTACAATGCGAATCAAGAAATACGAGCATAATCACATGCATGGCATAGTGATATATAACAAGAATATAAACAACATGTGAATACAGCAAGGCAAATTAAGGCATACATTTGTATATACATAGCAATTACCTCACATTATATCATGTTAAAACTAAAGCTAAAACTCGAAAGCTAATGAATTAAAATCAATTTCTAAGGAAAAGCCAAACGAATTATCACAAATATAATATATCAAACTAAAAAGGTATCATATGCATGTATTTATAATGAAAATAATTAAATAAAAATTGTGTATATATAATAATAATAATAATAATAATATTGTGTAAGAATATCATTGTATAAGTCTTTTAAAACATCAAAATATATTTAAGTAAATTTAAAAAATATTATGTATAAAAAAAGGTTATTTAAGAATATATATTATGTTGAATTAATATATAAAATAAAATTGGATAATATCTTGTGAGATTAAATAATAACATATGGTAATAATAAAAAATATATATAATGGAATAAAATCATGTATATAAAAAGTTAATTATATCGATATGAAAATATTATCATAATAATAATAATAATAATAATAATAATAATAATAATAAACTAATTAGTGAAAGCATAGATGACAACAAGGGATCTAACTGCAATTAAAACAGAATTAATGGGCAACAAATGAAATTAAAATGAAATAAAGGATTAGACTACAATACGCGAATTACATGGGGGCCCAATTGGGAAATATCCTGCTTCCCCAAAACGCAGCATTGCAATCTGGGTTGAAATGAAACAGCAACAAAAATGCATAGCAAAATTGAAAAAAATGAAATGGACCGATTTAAAAACCCTACAAGAGCAAAGGACCTTTTGTGCAATATACCCAAGAACTGAAAAAAGCGCGGATCATTCCTCGGGTTGGGTCACCACGCAGGCTGCTAGGGTTAAATGGCCAATACGGCACCGTTTTAGAGCCACTGAAACAGGCCCTAAACGGTGCCGTTTTATGCACTATACAAAACCCACTTAACCCTAGAATCAGAACCCTACGCCAGTTTCTAAGCAAACCAAAAATCAACCCCTGAAGTTATCCTTCTTGCGCCGCTTCGGCACCAAAAGCCCCCCATCCATTCAACTTCGGTCTGAACAGAGGAGGGATTCGGCGACGCACTGATCCAGGTAAGATTTCTAAGCCCCTTTCTTCTATGTTTTTGTTATAACTAGTCAATCAAAAAAAAAGAAAAAAATAAAAAGCACAAGCAGCGAAAAAGAAAAATATAACTCGAATCACCTTTTCAATTTTTCTTTGCTTCTTTTTTGTATTTAGTGTCTGCGTAAAAAAACTACAATGGCCTTCTGTCTGATTTTCTAGCCAAATATTCAAAAATTAAAATTAAAAAAAATACAATGTTTTTTCCTTCTCTGTTGCGCTATTTTTCGTCCTATTTGCAGGTACGGCGTACGGAGGCGGTGGACGTGGCGTGTATGGAGGCCAGCTGGAGGTGCGTGGAGGCGTTATGCGCATGGGGAGCGACTTGGCTACGGCGCAGGGGCTGTTAGGGTTTCTGGCTTCTGTTTTTGTGTTGGGTCGCATTGTAGTTGGGCTAGGGTATTTGGGCCACTTGGGTTTGGTTTATTGGGCTCTGTAATATTTGGGCTTATTTTCTGTAACTAGACCTTTATATTGTAAATGAACCGTAAACTATTTGGTTTAAAAATTTTTTGTTTGGTTTTTTTATTGTGGGCCGGGCAAATTGGGTATTACAAACGGTTTGATTTACTAAAACAATGATTTTTGGTCTTCAAAATCCAGGAGATGGGTTCGGGAGTCGGTTACGCACGAGGAAGGATTAGCACCCTCGTGATGCCCAAAATTGATACCTAGTTGATTACTTGATATCTTAGTGTGGAGAATTGAAAATTTGAAAAGAGTTTAAAATACGATCACTTTATGTATTAAGGCATTACCTAACTAAAGTAATTTTTGCGAAAAGGGCTTATTTCAAGTTAATCAAGAAGAAAGGATCATGTCCCGTAAGTTAGGACACAATGCCGTACATCCTCGAAAACGAGAACAAACGCCAAAATCTTGTTTTTTATTTATTTTAAAGTAGATACTCGACTATGTCAATTTTAGAAAGAAGCCATATTTTGTAACTTAAGAACACGACTTTGCTAATTCCAAAATAATGAACATTACCTTGATTTAAAAAAAATTATCCTTTTTTATGCATCATGCAAAGACGAATGCAATATTTAAAGTAATGTGTGTTTAGCTTACTTGGGCATAATATAAAAACGGATAAGTACATTTAAACACAACCCGTGGATTGATATAATAAAATAAAAAGGGAAGCGTATAAAAAATGAAATGATGATGTATGAAAAATATAAAATGCCATATTAACAAATGATAATGATATAACTACGATAGTGATAAAACACCAATTTGTAATGACGATGACAAAGATCACATTATAATTATTATTCTAATACTAATAATAAATAATCGAGGAAAGGTAAATAATAATGATGATGATAATAATAATACTAATAATAATAACGAAAACAACAAATGTGCAAATAAATAAAAATAAAAATGTAAGCAATTTAATTTTTCTAGTATGTATAAAAATAAAGAAGTAATAATTAAATAGATAATAAAATAGTAATAATAATAAAGGCAAAAAATAAGAAATAAATATTCAATAAAAGAAAATAAAGAAAACTTTGAATATTAAAACATGAAGGAATAACAAATAAATGAATAAAGTAATTAAAATAAAAAATTAAATAAATGAATAATATATAAATAAGTAAATAAGTAAGTAAATGAATAAAATAAAGGGAATAATAAATAAATAAATAAATAAATAAAAGGAAACAATTTACAAAAGGGTGAAAAATAAAAGACTAAATTGTAATTTAAATGAAATTAAAGGGATAAATCAGAACAAAAAAATAATAAAGGACTAAATTTAAAATATAACAAAATAGACAGTCTAAATTATAAAGAAAAAGAACTTAAAGGACTAAATTAAAATAGGATAAGAACTTTAGGGGGTCAAATGGCAATTATCCCCCTTATATTGACACGTGTCACTCCCCAAGGTGTCTACAGTGGGTCAGGGAACTAAATTGTTCAGGAATTTAAATTGTGGCGCGAAAACTAAAATAAAGAAAACTGAACAGGATTAAATTAAAAAGATGAAAAAAGGCGGAAGGATCAAAGCTGAAAATATCCTCTCCCCTTTAAAAACAAGCAGATCTTAGAGGGGTCGGGTCGAGTCGGCGGATCTTGCCCAAAACGACGTCACTTTAGGGTTTCTGAAACCAGGGCAAAACGACGTTGTTTTGATATGCCTATATATGTAAGTCAATTTTAAAAAAAAAATCATTTCCCCTTTTTTTTTTTTAAAACATCTCCTTTAACTTTTTTTTTCTCTGAAATTTTCTTTAGGCTGGCCGTAGGAGGCCCCGTTGCTCCGCCATGGCCACCGGTCGTTGACGACGGCGGCTGTCGTCTTCGGTGGCTGAAAAATTTCAAAGTCTCCTTTTTTGCCCCTTTTTTTAATAACCCCATTTTGGGGTTAAAATCATCAAAAAACTGAGGAAATCGGGCCGACGGTCAAGAAACCTTTCGGTTTCTCTCCCCCTCTGACGACCGAAAAAAATTTTAAAAATGGCTGTTTTTTTATTTCTTTCTTATATCTAGTTCAAAAATAAAAATGAAAAAAAAAATCATCTTTTTGTATCTGGTTTGCTTATATTTCGATTACTTCTCTCTGTTCTTGTATTCAAGTCTCGAATATATTTGATTTTCTCTGTATTCGATTTCTCTTTTTTTCAAAAAAAAACACCTCTTTTACAATCCTTTTTAGGATTTTTATAGCTGTTTTACACTATTATTTTTTTCTATTTTTCTATTGTTTCGTACTGTTGTTGCGTGTTGTTGCTGTTGTCCTTACCGGTGGTGGTTGACGGTGGCAAACCTCGGGTGACGAGACTGCTGGCAAAGTGGAGCTGGGGCGGCACAGGCTAGGGGTTAGGTTTCTGTTTCTGAAAAGATATTTAGGCTATTGGGCTTGAAACTTTGGGTTAGGTTTTTTTTATTTGGACCATATTGGACCATATTGTAAATGGATTGTTATTTTTTATTGGACTTTAATATTTTGTTTTATTTATTTTTTATTATTTTTTATTTAGTGGGCCGAGCAAAATTGGCCTGTTCAGCTGCCCCTCTTTGCTTTTTGTCATGTAACGGAAATGGAGTAAAGACTTTAAAAATGGTCAATTTTGCCTGGTCTTATCGAATCTCGACTTCTTTGGTGCTTCTTTTCTTCAAGTAGCCTTATTCCAACCCACTGCAAATTTAGGGGTATAGGAATTATAATTTCAACCTACTCCACTGCAACTACAAGGAGATAAGATTTTTTAGCTTTAATCTGCTCCACTACAACTTCAGGGAGATAAGATTTGCTATCTTCAATCTGCTCCACTGCAACTTCAGGGAGATAAGATTTGTAGCTTCAATCTGCTCTACTGCAACTTTAGAGAGATAAGATTCACTATCTTCAATCTGCTCCACTGTAACTTCAAAGAGATAAGATTCGTATCTCCAATCTACTCCACTACAATTTCGAGGAGATAAGATTTGTAACTTCAATCTGCTCCACTGCAATTTCAGGGAAATAAAATTTGTAACTTCAATCTACTCCACTGCAACTTCAGGGAGATAAGACTTGTAACTTCAATCTATTCCACTGCAACTTCAAGGAGATAAGATTTATGGCTTCAATCTGATCCACTGTAACTTTAGGGAAATAAAATTTATGGTTTTAATCTGCTTCACTGCCACTTTAGGAATATGAGATTTGTAACTTGTAGCTTTAATCGATTTCACTGCAACTTTAGAGAAATAAGATTTGCATATTTAATCTGCACCACTGCAACTTCAAGGAGATAAGATTTGTTACGGTGACTTCAATCTGTCCCACTACAACTTTAGGGGTATAGGATTTTTTATTTCATTGATCTGTTACACCGTTCTCTAGGGAACATAACCTGTAGAATCTATTTCATGGGCCTATATTTATTCCAAGCAATTAGGATGTTATGACCAGAATGAATCAAATGCTCCTAACTAAATGTATATAAATGATATTTGCATGAATGCAGAATGTCATTTTTTTTACAATCCTTTTTAATGCTTAGGTTGACATTGTTCGTTGTTTGTCAAGGTTCCATCACTGATGTATTGTCATGCCTTCTTGTTCAGATCTGGTATATTTGACAGGAGATTCGAAGAAGTAATCACAATTTAACTATTCGTTCCTCGATATTTCTAACCCTTAGATTTGTGTCAGTTGTAACTAGTGGTCCTGTTTTAGGTCCTTGTACTTTTTAGAAACCTTTTAGAGCAATATGTAAAAAATTCTTTTACTGGAATATTATTAGTTCATTAATCGTTATTTCAATGAAAAAATGCTTGAAAAAGATTGTAACAATGGACAAGGTTGAAATTTAATGGGAGCAAAGCTCAAAATGAATAGATTAATCAAAATAGTAAACGCTGCTAAAATACAAAATGAGTAATATGAAAATAGGAGCCCCAAATATCGTAGCATGAGCTTTTCTGCACTAACTTCTCGAGGACCCTTTTTAAGTCTGATATGTGTTTAGGAGATCTAAAGTACTTTGTTGATGCCCCAAGATGTAACATTCTTCCTTCCAAGAAGTCCCGACCATCACATGTTTAATCTTCAATCCAAATTTGAGTTGCTCTTTTTTCGGGTTTTGAACTCAAAACCCCTTTGGTCTCAAGGTGCCCTTTGTGAGCTTTAGCTTTGGCCTCTCCCCTTTTTTTAGGTGAAGTATTTCTTGACTAAATCTAAATTCACAGGATTAGGTAGGTTTTTGCCATCCATCTCAATCAAAATCAACGCTCCTCCAAAAAAGGCCTTCTTTACCACATAAGGTCCTTCCCAATTTGGCATCCACTTTCCTCTGAAGTCTTTTTGTACGAAAAGGATCTTTTTCAATACCAGGTCCCCCTCATGGAATTCTCTAGGGTGAACCTTTTTGTCATAAGCTCACATCATTCATTTTTGGTACATCTGACCATGACGGATAGCCTTCAACCTCTTCTTTTTAATCAAGTTCAGCTAATCATATTGGGATTGAATCCATTCTACTCCATCTGACTTCAATTCTGAAAAAACTCGGAGAGAAAGAATCTCGACTTAAATGGGCAAGACCTCCTCCATTCCATAAACCAATGAGAAAGGCGTTGCCTCGGTGGAGGTCTGACAGACGTTCGATAAGCATAGAAGGCAAATGATAACTTCTCATGCCAATCTTTATAAGTCTTTGTCATTTTCCCCATGATCTTCTTAATGTTCTTATTGGTTGCCTCCACTGCACCGTTCATTTTTGGGCAATATGGTGATGATTTGTGATGTTTCATCTTGAATTGACTACAAACCTTTACTATCGTGCCATTGTTCAAATTCAATGCATTGTCAGATATATCCTTTCTGGCATCCCATACTGACATATGATCTCTTTCTTCAAGAATTTACTGACTGCAGACTTCGTGACATTGGTGTAAGAAGTGGCATTTACCCACTTGGTGAAGTAATCAATGACCACAGATGAATCGATGCCCATTGGAAGCTTTTGGCGAGATCGACTCAATGACATCCATGCCCTACATTGAGAAAGGCCATGGAGAAGTCATAACATGAAGAGGTGAAGGAGACATATGAATTTTGTCTCTATAAATTTGGCACTTATGACATCTCTTGGCATAATTGATACAAACCCCTTCCATGGTGGACCAATAATACTCGAATCTCATAATTTGCTTGGAAATTGTAAAACCATTAGCATGTGCTCTGCGAATGATCTCGTAGACTTCTTCCAAAATATTCTTGGCCTCAACGGCATCCATACATCTTAGTAGCACCTGATCCTTTCTTCTTTTATACAGGATCTCCCTATTTAAGACATAGTCATTGGCCGGTCTCCTCAGTATCCTTTTATCATTCTTGGTTGCCTGATCAGGGTATTCACGATTCTTTACATATCGTAATATATCATGGTACCAAGGGTGATCATCTTTTTCCTCTTTCTCGATGTTGTAACAATGAGTCAAAGCCTCATAAATACTAATCTGGATTGGTTTTACATCCTCTTTTTTGTTCATTTTGACCATGAAAGGTAAAGTAGCTAGGGCATCAGCCATATAATTTTCATCTCGTGGAAGGTAGCAGAAGGTGATGTCGTCAAACTCTTTAATTAACTCTAGGACCAACCTTCTATACTCGATCAACTTGAGATCTCTTGTCTCCTATTCACCTTTGAAATGATAGATCACTAGTGCAGAATCCCCATATACCTCTAGTACTTTGATCTTGCATTCTATGGCTACACGGATACCCATGATGCATGCTTCATATTCTGCCATATTGTTCATGCAATCAAAATCCAATTTACTAGTAAAGAGATAATGATCTCCATTTGAGGATACCAGGACTACCTCGATTTTGTTACCCATAGTGTTTGACGCTCCGTCAAAATCTAGTTTCCAATGATGTCCTTCTGGAGCATCTTCTTCAGTGGTTACAACATACATTAGGTCTTCATTCGGGAAATCAAAGTTCAAAGGCTCGTAATCTTCTAGAGCTCTACTGGCTAGAAATTTGCTATTGCATTCCTTTTTACTGCTTCTTGGTTCACATAGATTATATCAAATTCGGAAAGTAAAATTTTCCATCGGGCCATCCTTCCATTCAGAGTAGTCGACTCCATCATATACTTTAGTGGGTCCATTTTTTAGATAAGCCAAGTTTTTTGGTACAACATATACTGTCTCAATCTTCGGGTTGTCCAGATTAAGGCGCAACACAACTTCTCAATTGGCGAGTATCTTGTTTCACATTTAGTGAACTTCTTATTGAGGAAGTATATCGCTCTTTCTTTCCTTCCTGACTCATCATGTTGGCCAAGCATGCATCCCATGGAATTCCCAAATACTATCAAGTACAATATTAGTGGCTTATTTGGGCTAGGTGGCATTAGGACTACGGTATTGGACAAGTAATGTTTAACCTTGTCAAAAGTTTTCTGGCCCTCCTCATCCTATACTCTTGGATTGTGTTTCTTAAGGAGACGGAATATGGGGTCGTATTTCTCGATCAGTTGTAAAATGAACTGGGCGATGTAATTTAGTCTTCCTAGAAAATCCCAGACATCTTTTTGAGTGAGCGACGAAGGTAACTCCTATATAGTTTTGACTTTATTAGAGTCGATCTCGATTCCTTTTTCATTGACCACAAATCCTAGCAATTTCCCCAGCTTAGCCCCGAAGGTACATTTTGCTGGATTGAGCTTTAGCTGGAATTTCCTCAACCTCAAGAACAATTTCCTCAGGACTTGTATATGCTCTTTTTCTGTTCGGGATTTTGCAATCATATCATCGACATAAACCTCGACTTCTTTGTGCATCATATCATGGAACAAAGTTACCATGGCTTTTTGATACGTTACTCTCGCATTTTTCAATCTGAATGACATCACTTTATAGCAAAATGTTCCCCAGACGGTTATGAATGTGGTCTTTTCCATATCTTTAGGGTGCATCTTAATCTAATTGTATCCGGAGAAACCATCTATGAAAGAGAACAGTGAGTAATCTGCCTTGTTGTCTACTAAGGTGTCGATGTGAGGCAATGAGAAATTATCCTTTGGGCTGGCTTTGTATAAATCCCTTTAGTTTGCACACATTCATAGTTTCCCATCTTTCTAAGGGATAGGGACTATATTGGCTAACCACTCCGAGTCTTTAACCACTTGTAGAAAACCAGCGTCAAATTGGTTCTTGACCTCTTCTTTTATTTTTAATAAGATATCGGGACCCATCCTTCGAAGTTTCTATTGAACCGGCTTGCATTCTTCCCTTACGAGAAGCTGGTTATCAGTACTTAAACCAGGCATATCTTGATACGACCGTGTGAAGACATCTTTGAATTCTTAGAGTAACTCAATGAGGTCTCACTTTGTCTCTGCAGTGATGCAATCTCCGGTCTTCACCTCATTCTTCTCTTGCTCTACCATCTTTATCAAATCAGGAGATAGATTACAATTTCGATCATCTTCGAAGTCCTGAGATTCCACTAGACACATATCTTGCTTAAAAGGAGATTTTGAGTCAGTAACAGTGTCACTCATATTATTGATATCTGAAGACCTGTTATAGGAACGAAGGAAGACCCAAAGAACAAATGAATCTAAGAATAATTATCTTTGTGGTATGAGTATGAATGAAATGGAAAGAACAAAAGAATGTTTGCCAAAATGAGACACAAAGATGCATTTTATTGAAATAAAAATAATGGACATGTGTTCTTTTTACAAAAAGATTCTTATTGCTCCTAGGCTTAGAGCAATAAGTGTGTTTTGAACATTACTCTGAATTAGTTCTAAAGGTTACAGGGATCTCTTTTGTAGTCTAATTGTTCAGAACACTTTTGGGGATATAAGGCGAATGCCTGACAAGTTTTCCCCAATTCCTTCTTCTGATATAGCATTAATGCTCAAGTTTCCCAACATTCCTTTCGAGTCTTTGGCATCTTTAAAGAATTCCAACTCCTTGTTATCCATCAAACTTTACACCAAAGCTCTGAATTCAGTGTACTTTTGGATCTCATGACCTTCTTCAGCATGGAACTCATAATAGCTTCTCATTCCTTTGAGTACCTCCTTCGAATCTTGAACGACTAATCCCATGTTTACCATTTCTTGCTAGACCCATTTTAATGTAGATCTTACTTCCGTAACATCAGTTTTGGTCTTCTTTCCTCTACTCTCAATTATCGTGTTTACCCCTTGGTCTGAATGACTGGGTAACGAATTTCTTGTGACATTAGGTCCCAACGGATCATCGAACCTTACGATTCCCATCTTGATGAACTTTTCAATCAACTTTTTAAATGCATACAATTCTCAATTGAATGTCCTGTTATTCCTGCGTGGTACTTGCATTGAACATTCGCATCATACCATTTTGAGAATGGAGGTTGCATGGGTTTTAAGTAAAATAAGGATACCACATGTGCATCAAACAAATCATGATATAACTTCCTATATGTCTTCAGCATGGGTGTGAACTAGAGTTTTTATGTGTTTGGTCTTGAGTTAGATTCTTGCCTTGAAGGGCTTTGATGACTAGTTGTTACGGTCTTTGGTTGGCCTACAGTGATCAATTTTGAATAACCTTTATTATACACACTCAAAGTGTTCACTTCATTTTCTTTCTTTCTCGGGACTGATCTTTTAGTATTTTCCCCCGCATCTATTTTCCCACTTCTTACTACATTTTCAATCATCTCTCTGGATATTACTATATCTGAGAAGCTCTTGGTAGCACTTCCCAACTTATGGTTAATGAACTGGGCTTTTAGAGTGTTTACGAAACGCATTGTTATTTCCTTCTCCATAAGAAGTGGTTGGACTTGTGTTACCACTTCTCTCCTTCTCTGAGTCTGCTTGAAGCTTTCAATTTGCTTCTTTTCCATATTTTGTAGTGTAATTCTGTCAGGTGTCATATCGGTCACATGGTTTTATTGTCTCATGAAAGCCTATGTCAAGTCCTTCTATAACTTGATTTTGGCATGGCTTAGCTGGTTGTACCACTTGGCAACTAACCCGATTAAACTATCCTGGAAGCAGTGGATTAACAATTGGTCATTATTGATGTATCCCGTCATTCTTCGGTAAAACATTGTGTTATGGGCTTCAGGACAACTAGTCCTATTATATTTTTCGAATTCTAGAGTTTTGAATTTTGGTGGGAGCACTAGATCACGGACTAAGCTCAACTCCTTAGCATCAACCCCGCAAAGGTAATCGGCATTCTCCGTAGCTCTGAATTTCTCTTCCAACCACTTACACCGATCTTCTAGTTGTTTTGACAATTCTACCTTTACTCTATCCATTTCGGCCATGTTGTCCAAATCCAGAATAACTGAGTTGGTCAGATTATCCCCGAGGTTGGAACCTAAACCTGTTGGGTAATTCACTGGTGTTGAAGTGCCGGCTTGATATTGTTGAGGCCTTATGGTAACGGGTACCCATCGTGGATATGTATCTGGTTGGGCATGGACATTTACTAGGGTAATGTAATAGCCTGGTTTTCGTCAAATCAGAACAATGGTTTTGGAACCAAAAATCTAACGTTGGAAAATTATTTTAATGTTATTTTTGGTATTTACGGCACGTGATTATATATGTGTGAAAGTTTCGTAAAGAAATTTTACTGTTTGAATGCTTAATTCAGTAAAAAGGACTAAATCATGTAAAGCGTAAAAGTTGTATTCTATAAGCTAAAGGCGTCTAATAGCTATAGAACATTAAATTAAAGGTCCTTAAGTGGTAAATAGGCCATTTGTGAGTTAGTGGATGATAGTGGAGTGCCATTTGGTGTAATGATTAATGTTTTAAATGGTAAAATAGTAAATTAGTAAATTAATGATAAAATAAATAAAACCAAAGCTAAAATTTCGTCCATCTTTTCTTCCTTGGCCGAATATTGAAGAAGAAAGACACCATTGATGAACACTTAGGGTTCAGCACACACATAGCTTGATTAAGGTACGGTTTGAGCTCGATTTTTGATAATTTTTACAATTTTGAGATTATTGCTTCGTGTTCTAGCTAGCCCATACCCTAATTTTTGAATTGGTTGATGAATTTGTGAGTTGCCATTGATGATAGCTTGATGTTTTTGAATGTTGATGATGGAAAATGAATAATTGTTGATAGATTAATATGTTTTGTAAAGTGATTTTTGATAAAAATGTCAAATAGGGATTAAATTGTGAAATATGCAAATTGAGTGGTTCAAATGTGAAATAAATGAAAGTTTTGGGCTGCTAGGGTCACTATAGTAATTCAGCTAAGCTTGGGTTATATTGAATTGTGTGAATTTTGTGTATTTGTGAAATAGGGACTAAATTGAATAAATGGGAAACTTTAGGGGCTAAAGTGCAAAAATGTCCAAATAGGTATTTTTGGAGGAAATTGAATGAATAGGTGATTAAATGAGTTAAATTTGAATTCATATAGATCAAGAAAGAAAGAAATCGGATTTAGATCGGGGGAATCGAAAGTTGACGAGTAGTTGATCCGATCCGTTCGTTTCTGTACGAGGTAAGTTCATAAGTAAATAAATGTTTTTGAATTCAAATGTATATGTTTTATATATTTCTGAATTGATTGTATATGGATATACATTGTCGAATTGATTTGTATATGGATATACATTGCCGAATTGATTTGTATATGGATATACATTGCCGAATTGATTTGTATATAGATATACATTACCGAATTGATTTGTATATGTATGCATATATATTGCCGAATTGATTTGAGCATTGGATGACTGGTTTCGTGCGTGAATTGATTTGATTACAAAGTCAAAAGTTCCGAATGAACTTTAAGAAATGTATTGGATATTGATGTCATGATATTAGGACTTTCGAGGTGTGATTTCGTGTAAGACCATGTCTAGGACATTGGCATCGAAGTGAGAAAATGTGTAAGACTATTCTTGGGACATTGGCATTGTATATGATTCGTATAAGACCCTGTCAGGGACAGTGGCATCGATATGCGTTAACATGTAAAACCATATCCAGGATATGACATTGTACGAGCTTTATATGATTTTCGTGTGTTCTTAACAATTCCAAATGTAAACTTGAGCTAAATGGTTCAGGTATGTGTGAAGTTATATGTTCATGAAATATTAAGGTAAGTTTAGTACTTAATGTGATAATATGAATTTATATGAGTTAGTTAAATGTATATGTGTTTGAGATTCATTTGAATTCGACTTAGTTGAATTGAATTATAAATATCATTGAGATGATTTATTTGCTTATGGCTTACTAAGCTTCCAAAGCTTACTTTGTGCACCCTTCCATTGTTTTATAGTTATATAAAACTAGCTCAAGCTCGGGGATCGTCAAGGAATATCGTCACATTATCAATTGCCATTTCGGTATTTTGAAAGCTTGATATTATAACATATGGCATGTATAGACTATGGCTAATGTTGAATTGTATATAAGTTGCCATGCGAAATGGCTTATTAGAGATACTAATTATTATGTATATTCGGTCATGTTATAAGCTATTTTGGGAAGTATGTTTATAAGTATATATGTATGATAATGTTTGGTTATAAGATTCGGCTTGAGTAATGATTTAACTGGTGGATGTGTTTTGTTATAATGTAATATGATTGATGTATGTTAGTTGGTTCAAAATTTGAATAGTAGAATGGTTATGACTTGATTAAATTTCAGTGTATGAATTGTATTGTGAAATTAGTTTGCGTGGAAAAGAAGTATGGTTTGTATATGAGATATGATTAGTAGACATGAATTTTGATAAATGACTGTGTTAGACTGTGTTGTGTTAGGTAATGCCTCGTAACCTTAATCCGGCGACGGATACGGGTTAGGGGTGTTATAGGTAAAGCTTGGGGGTATATAAGGTCTTCATTATCATCCCCAGAGTTATTCACAATACTTTTCCCTTTTTCAATCCCTCCGACCAACAACTAGGTCAATTGGCTTATCATACTTCGTTGGGACTCTTGTATTTGATCCTTCACATCTTGATGTACCTTATCTAATTGTTCCTGCAACTGGGCTTGTAACTAATCTTGCATGTCCTTCTGAATTTGTTCCAATCTCTCTAACCTTTGATCCAGGGCTTTGGTTTTACCTCGAGTACCGTAACGATATTCGACTAGAAAATTCTTGTTGGTTTCCAAGGTAACTATCATAATTTTGATTAATTAGGGTCTTTTTATGAATCTTAATGCATGTGATGAAATGTAATGCTGATGAATGAAAAATGAATGTAAAAAGTGGTGTTGATTCTAATTCAATTATATTTGAATAACTTTACTAGAAAACGAATCTCTTTACATAAAACGGATACATTTTACATATACGGCCTTGCCCTAATACTCAAAGCCTTGACTTTTCTAAGAAGCCAAGCTAATTCTCGGTCCCGATCTGATTCTGATTCGCATCTTAAGCTCAGCATGTCAGCTTGAACCGCTAGGGTTTGCAAATGGTTGGCTACTTCCCGTACTTGAGTCACAGCTTCGACCATAATATGATTTCTATCCCTAATCTAACCTTGAGAGCATTGAAATTGTTCTTTCTAGTGTTTATTGTTTGTTTCAAGAAGCTCAACTCGAAGTTCACAATTTTGCAGTGCGGTCTCGAGCTCTTTCATTTTTTTCCTTCAACTCTTCAATCTTATTTGTGCTTGCTTTCAACACAATTGCGGAGTTGCGACTAGGATATTGATGAGGTGACCTTTCTAATTCTGCTACCTGGGCTCTCACTCCAACCTCTTCATTTTGGCTTTCTAACAAATCCCTTTCTAGAGAATCTTCTCGAACTCGAGCTTCTTGGAATCGCTTTTCCCACTGATCAGCTCTAATATTTTATTCTTTGATTTCTTCCTGTCATTGTCTCATACCTCTTTCAACTCTTGAAGATTATTCTGAGTCACACTTTTCTCTTGATCAACTCTTGGAATCCCACAATTCTGACATATATCCCTCTGTCAGGCTATCACTTTTCTCTTGTTGTGTCTTCTTGGACCATATCCGGACAGCAGCATTGTCTTCAAATTTATCAAGATATCCTTTTTCCATGACAAGCTCTCTATTTAGCACTGAACGTGAATCAACACCCTTTTCTATGATGAAAATGCAATGCAATCACAACCAAAAAAATGAAACAAGTCAGTACATTTCATACAAATCTAGAATTCAAAGCAAGAAATAATAAATAGAACACCTAATCGGGTGACCACTAGAAGTTCGGTATGGTTCTACCTAGGGTAAGCTTTTAGGGCTAATTACATGCGGTTCAGTTCTAAAGGAAGTGTACCTAAACCAATAGATTCCTCGATCCTCACCCATTATAGGCTCATACGGACCGAGTTCAGTTCAGAGGACTACATTTCCCTATGGCTATACGGAGATGAAGATCTCACGAAGACATAGGTATGGATGTATCCCGAAAGTGATCCACTATCCTATACAGAGGTGAATACCTCACGAAGGAATAAATTCTCACTCCCACTTAAGAAAGGCAAAATTTAACGATTATGCACTGCAATTTGCAGAAACATACCAAGAGGCTCGAAGCAATAAAACAAACATATCATTATTTAACAAGATGAAGAACACAAAAATGAATGATGAAATGTAACGAAGGGATCGTAAATTTAAACCAAATTATCAACTTTCGACAAAAAGACCAAAAAGTAATCAACTCGCGGCTTGACTCTTTTATTTTATCCCCAGTGGAGTCGCCAAGCTATCGAAACCTTTTTTTTTTTAAATCAACTTTTGATTTTATAATAAATACTAATGTGGATTAAAATAAATTGTAGATATAAATGTGCTTGAAATTCCCAAGTTAGAAAACTACATTATACCTTTTTAATAACATTTAATTAAGCGACAAGATTAAATTAAAAATAGTTAAATAGAATTAATTAAATTAAAAAAGAAAGAAGTATTCATATATAACATATTTATATTAAATTATTTATAGATAATTTTTTAGTTAAATTGTTAAAATATTAATGATTATTAATTTAATTTTGGAACAATATATGGTTAAAGGTCCTTATTAATTTGCATGCAAAATTACATAAATAAATAACTAAGTAGAAAAAAATACAACAATATTGTCGAAACCATTTTTTTTTTTTTGAAAATCAACTTTTGATTTTAAAATAAATGAAAATGGAGTCACCACCAATCCTTTTTTATGAGGTGTGATAGGACCACCTCGTAATTTGATCGTTTTATTAAAAGATTTGACTTACTAAAACAATGATTTTTTGTCTTCAAAATCTAGGAGATCGGTTCGGGAGTTGGTTACACATGAGGAAGGATTAACACCCTCGTGACGCCCAAAATTGGTACCTAGTTGATTACTTGATATCTTAGTGTTGAGAATTGAAAGTTTGAAAAGAGTTTAAAACACTATCCCTTTTTGTATTAAGGCACTACCTAACTAAAATAATTTTCGTGAAAAGGGCTTATTTCAAGTTAATCGAGAATAAAGGATCATGTCCCGTAAGTTAGGACACAATGCCTTACATCCTCGAAAATGAGAACAAACGCCAAAATCTTGTTTTTTATTATTATTTATTTTAAGGTAGATATTCGACTATCTCGGTTTTAGAAAGAAGTCATATTTCGTAAGTTAAGAACACAACTTTTCTAATTCCAAAATAATGAACATTACCTTGATTTAAAAAAAAATTCCTTTTTTATGCATCATGCAAAGACAAATGCAATATTTAAAGTAATGTGTATTTAGCTTACTTGGGCATAACATAAAAATGAATAAGTATATTTAAACACAACTCGTGGCATTGACTAATAAAATAAAAACGGAAGCGTATAAAAAATGAAACGATGATGTATGTAAAATATAAAATGCCATACTAACAAATGACAATGATATAACTACGATAGTGATAAAACACCAATTTGTAATGACGATGGCAAAGATCATATAATAATTATTATTCTAATACTAATAATAAATAATCGAGGAAAGGTAAATAATAATGATAATAATAATACTAACAATAATAACGAAAACAACAAATGTGCAAATAAAAAAAAGTAAAAATGTAAGCAATTTAATTTTTTTTAGTATGTATAAAAATAAATAAGTAATAAATACATAGATAAATAGATAATAAAATAGTAATAATAATAAAGGCACAAAGAAAAAAATAAATAAATATTCGATAAAAGAAAATAAAGAAAATTTTGAATATTAAAACATGAAGGAATAACAAATAAAGGAATAAAAAGTAAATAAATGAATAATATAAATAAATAAGTAAATAAGTAAATGAATAAAATAAAAGGAATAATAAATAAATAAATAAAAGGAAACAGTTTACAAAAGGGTGAAAAATATAGGACTAAATTGTAATTTAAATGAAATTAAAGGGATAAATCAGAATAAAATAAATAATAAAGGACTAAATTTAAAATATAACAAAACAGACAGTCTTTATTATAAAGAAAAAGAACTTAAAGGACTAAATTAAAATAGCATAAGAACTTTAAGGGTTCAAAGGGCAATTATCACTCCCCAAAGGGTCCACAGTGAGTCAGGGGACTAAATTGTTCAGGAATTTAAATTGTGGGGCGAAAATTAAAATAAATAAAACTAAACATGATTAAATTAAAAAGATGAAAAAAGTGAAAGGACCAAAGCTGAATATTTCGCCTCCCCTTTAAAAACACGCAAATCCTAGGGGGTCGAGTCGGGTCGACGGATCTTGCCCAAAACGACATCGTTTTCATATGCCTAAATAAGTCAAAATTTTTTTTAAAACAATCATTTCTCCTTTTGTTTTTTTTTTAAAATCTCCTTTAACTTTTTTTCCTCTGAAATTTTCTTTAGGCCAGCCATGGGAGCCGTTGTTGCTCCGTCGTGGCCACCTGTCATCAGCGACAGCGGCTGCCATCTCCGGTGGCCGAAAAATTTCAAAGTCTCTTTTTTTGCCCCCTTTTCTTTAGGAACCCCATTTTGGGGTTAAAATCGTCAAAAAAATTGAAGAAATCGGGCCGATGGTCAAGAAACCTTTCTATTTCTTCCCCCTCCGACGACCGAAAAAACGTAAAAAAATGGCTCTTTTTTATATTTCTTTCCTATATCTATTTAAAAAAAAATAAAAATATCACCTTTTTGTATTTGATTTGCTTATATTTCGATTACTTCTCTTTGTTTTTGTATTCAAGTCTTAAATCTAATCGATTTTCTCTATATTCGATTTCTTTTTTTTTTTTTAAAAACCTCTTTTACAATCTTTTTTAGGCTTTTTATAACCGTTTTACACTATTATTTTTCTATTTTTCTATTGTTTCGTACTGCTGTTGCATGTTGTTGTTGTTGTCCTTGCAGACGGTGGTTGACGGTGGCAGACCTCGGGTGACGAGATCGCTGGCGAATTGGAGCGGCGGTGGCCCAAGCTTGGGGTTAGGTTTCTGTTTTTGAAAAGATGTTTAGACTATTTGGCTTGTAACTTTGGGTTAGGGTTTGATTTGGACCATATTGTAAATGACCTGTTATTTTTTATTGGACTTTAATATCTTTTTATTTAATATTTTTCTTGTTTAGTGGGCCGGGCAGAATTGGGCTGTTACAAATATTATTAGTTAAATTAATACCGTTGTTAGTTATTATTTGACATAAAAAGAATTATTAACTGTAAATATGAAATATGTTACGAAATTGGATAATGTGCATATGAGATTAATGCATGGGGACCAATCAGCAAGACATATAAGAAGAGAAGTGGCATACATGTATATTAATTACTAAGGATTATAGTCATTAGAGCTACTAATACATTATACGATTATAGTTAACCAAAAAAACAAAAAACAAAGAAGGATTCGTTTCTTCTTTTTTTACGGAAAAGGAAAAATTATATAAGAAGAAGATTTTGACTCTACTGAGCATTAATTATTACCCTGGGTTTGGGTTGCACTTACCCCAGTCAGGTTTTACTTCTCGCTATAATAAGCAGCAGCCAGGGCGTCCAGGACGACCAGATATGGGTGGTTTTCCATTTGGTCCATGACGAGTAGATACTCTTGGGTCTGCACGCATGTAATGTGAATTTAATGGAAATGATTAAAATAATTGAATTATGTAATATAAGTGTTTAAATTGTAAATTTTTTATTTTGAGTACCTAAAATAATTATTTTATAATTGGGTTACTATTTATGTAGTTTACCCTATAAATAATTACTTATAAAAATATTTGGGGTTTAGACAACTTGGAAACCATCATATGAAAAAGAAATAGTAATATAGTTGATGTTTACCAAATAAAACAATAGTTAAGGGAAATGCTTGATTGTAGTGACCACTAAGGCTTGGCATTACAAAAATTGTGCAAACAATAAAAAATACCAAGGTTTGTTTACGAAGTTCGGTTTTTCTACGTCTGCAGAACCTAACTTAGTGAGTAGTTTCACTATCTTTAATCCACAAAACAAATGGATCATACTCTATCATTTCCCAAATATAAAGACCTCACTTTTGTGCATAAAGATTAGAACATTCACCTCCAAATAATCCTCCCATGAGAATTTTAGGCAGTGAACACTTACACCATGTTTGGTACACTATAATAGAATAGAACTGTAATTTGCTGAAATAGCACAATCCCACACCTAAAATATACAAGGTTGTGGAGTGCTTGTACTACTATAAATAGAGGTGGTCTCCTTACCTTTAAATCATCCCAAAATTTGTCATTTCTTTCTGAAGGTAATTTTTCCCTCTTGTAATTTTTCATTTATACCTTACAGTGTTCTTTATTTTTTTTTCCTTTCAATAGTTTGTAGGGTACAATTGTTGAGTGATATATTGTGCTACTAAATTACATTAGAGGGAGATTTTGTCTAAGAGATTAGTTTTTAAACGGGACCGTCTGTGACCTCTTCAATCTTTTCTAGGAATTGAACCTAGTGTAGGTTTCAAGTACAATAATTTACTCATTTTTACCAAATTTGCACAACATAATTGAATAGCTATTTTGTGGGAATGAAATAGAGTTGCAATTGAGTGAAATATGTGTAACACTAATTTAGTTGGGTGATATGGAATGAATATTATAATAACATTTTTATGTTTGGTTGAATACGTAGTAATGACATATTAAAAGGATTCAAATGACAAATATATTCTTTTAGAGTTTTTTTTTAATAAAACGGTAAACAATTAAAAAAAGTTAAAATTTTCAAATCACGAATATAATTTTTGATAGATTAATTTTCTTGCAAAAGTATTTTATTAAAAATTATTAAAAATTTTAAATCACCAATATACACTAATAATAATTTTTAAGATGTAAAAAAGATCTTAAAAGAATAAAATTCTCACATGGACAATATACATTTAATAGATTTTTAAAATATATATATATACCAGCTTTTATAGATTAATTGCATATTTAATATAAAAAATCAAATAAAATTAATGAAGCAAACAAGGTGTAAATTCATAAATAATATTCAATTTATATATACAATAGTATACAATATTCATAAGAAAAACTTGAGAATTAAAACTTCCAACTTAGCATCAAGGTTGGCTTTCGAAATTTATCGTGGACAGATTGTTCTATCTATTATAGAACATGTCAAAAGATGAACTCAAGGCTGATTTTACACAAGGAGAATCTATTTAATTCAATGTCAACGTTGCAATTGAGGTTGATTTCGGAGGAGAATCTATTTAATTCAATGTCAACGTTGCAATTGAGGTTGATTTCGGAGTTAATGCTGTTACTTAATTCTATGTAAATTTGCCTAATATTCTCCTCAGCAATGTGGCAGGAGTAGTAATACCCAAAAGAGCAACTTCATTTACATCAGAACTCTTTCTTTTCTTATTTGAAAATATAAAATTACCTTTACCAAAGTTCGGTGGTTGTGGCTGTATGGTCGAGACATCTATCTCACAGGGCGAAACTAGAATAATATTTTAGAGGGGTGAAATGAAATTTTAATTTTTTATAGTCTATATCTTTATAATTTTTAAAGTACTAAATTGAATTTTTATAATTTTAAGGGGCTAAAGTGTAATTTTATTTTTACTAATTTAAAATTTTAAAGAAATTTAGAGGGCCTAAATGATAACTTTTCATTTTAGGGGGCCGGGGGGAATGCCACCCGCCTAGAATCACCTCTGCTATCTCATCTTGGGAAACCTCTGCTTTACATATGTTTTCGGGAAACCTCTGCTTTACATATGTTTTCGTTACTTCCTTCCTCATTCATTCTTTCATCACCATCTTCAGCTTTTAAGTGTTCAATAATATCTATAGTTGTTTGAGCATCTTTCCCTATAACTCGATTTTTTACATAAATGGTTGACAATTGCTGGTAAAAAAAAAATGTTCAGATTTTCAATTGTGCAGCTTCTTTATGACTCATTGAAAGGAATTTTTTAGTAATATGCGACTATTATGAAATAACTAAGGAAAAATGAAAAAATGCTATACAAATCTTACAGTTAAGTATATTGTATCTTTGGCAACAGTCATTTGTTTAAGCTAATCCCAACCCAAAATCACAAGTGTCTTTCCCTCTAAGCATATCATAAATTATTCTCCAATCTTTCTTTTTGATGTCGTAATTTTGATTCAAGGTTAAGTTTAGCCTTTAATTTTGCATGGAGTAAACCCAGATTCAACACTAAAAGTTCTGACGTTGTGGAGATCTACCATATAGGAAATCAATGCATCATCTTCTTCTAGAATCTTTTTCTGTTTGGTTTCTCTAGAATTTGGGGGAAAAGTCACTGTTGCTTGTGTATAACCTGACTATTAAAAAAATTATGAATTTAAAGCTAAATTCTGATTAACTAATTCATTCACTACCTCCTTTTTTTTAAAGAAAGACAGGGGTGCATGGAACAAATATATTACATTTTGATTAAGAAAAATAAGAAATAAATTCAAAGTTAATGGAAGGAGTATCATGATATATATGTCTATTTTTATATAAAGTGAATTTGCTTTAATTCAATTAAAAATTTATCTAGTTTGATAAGGCTAAAGTAGCATGAACACATTTTATTAGTTTAACCAATGTTATCAAGTATATCAATTGTTTGAAAGTAGACGCAATCCTATAATTATTAACTTCTCTGATATGATATTTCTATATTAGAAAATTTTAAAATTTTCCATTTATTTTTATCTTGGTGATTATTACTTTTATTAAAAGCTAAGAGAGATGTAGGGAAGCTGAATCTTTATGTGATGGGATAGGGATAAACCCTTTAATGTCAGGAGTGGTTGCAATTTACACAAGTCACACGAGCCTATGGGTAGCATTTAGCAAAACAATTTATATGCCAACAATCTAAATTTAAGCAAGATAGTGTTGTTCCACAGGTTTGCACTTGGATGATACTTGCAATGTTACATTGACTAGTATTGCAGCATAGAAGTTGTGAATATGCTTTTGTTCATATAGACTAGACAAAAAAAAAAAAAAAAAAAAAAGAACAAGAGGACATTGACACAATTTATTTGTTTCATACATATCTTTTATCATATCTTTATATACATGGCTCAAGTAACAAACTCAATCAAATTTTAGCTTCCTACTCCTACTAACAAGCTAACAACTAACAAGCTAACAATCTCCTTAGGACTTAGTCATCTTAATGATAAAAAGACTTTGCAGCCCTTGAGACACTAACATTCTCCTCCAGACTCAAGTGCTGCAGACACCGAGTTTGTTCCTAAGAAACTCAAATCGACTAACATGGAAAGACTTAGGAAAAATATCCACCATCTGGTCCTCTGATCTGCAATAAACCAGTTTCTTCAACTTTTTCTGCATTCGTTTTCTATGAATTTCTTCTCAGCTAGTGTAACTTCAAGAGATGCCTCTAGTTGTTTCCTAGCTTGCAATTCCATTGTTAGATCATCTACGTCAAAATTTCAAAATTCAAAGTCATCACTAGGTGCTCAAAAAAGTCATGAGAGTGGCCAGAGTCCTTCCTCCAAGGTCTTGTATTGTCACTATAATTACAATTAACACCATTTATGGTTTGATTAACATATCTTCTCACAGCAAATAATTCCTTCTTCAATTTTGCATTTTGCACTAAAAGCCTAGTGACCTCACCAACTAAATTCTTAAACTCAATAGCAGTTGCAGATACAAATTCTTTCGCATATAAAGCTTCTTCAGCCAGTTTTTAATTTTGGAAACATACCCCACTATTCACCTCTGGAGGTTGCACCTGTTCTAGTTTTAGTTTTTCATTCTTGATCTCTTGAGATTGATTTTTTTTGTAGCTCATCAACATGTTCTTCAAATATTCCATGTGCAGAAGATGATAGTTTATCATCATAGAGAGATGGCAACTGCTGCTCCAAGAGAGTTACTTTTGCTTGCAATTCCTTTTTCTCAAAACATTTGTTTTCCAGTTGTTTTTGCAGGATACGATTATCTGTTAATCTTATCTCTAACTCAAAACTCTTTTCATTACATTGTGTCATCAATTTCATAACTGTCCGCCACATTTCGACAAATGATGCATTAGAAATTTAAGCTTCCCTAATCTTAATTATGTGTTGCTCTAAAGCTCTCATTTGATTCCTTTTTCTTAAATCTCTTTTTCCAAAATTTGAAGCTGGGATTTCGAGCTATTAGGATCATTTGCAAATTGGTCCAATAGGCATTTCAGGGTACTGGAGCTAAATGAAATCTCTCCAGCAAGAACTTAACTTGCCTAACAAGAAAGTCCATTTGATATGATGACATTCCTCCCTAACACTTGGGTGCCACTTGCTCCTCCTTGAGTGGATTCAATGAGAAACTCATCTTCCACATTTTGATCCTAAACAACTCATTGACACTAGAGATAAGATCAGACACCTTCCCTCTTCAAACATCACCTTAAATCCCTTCTCTACCAAATACCCCACACTCAACAAGTTTTGACCAATCTCAAGTACAAATAGAACATCTGAGATCAACTTAGTTGCAGCATAGATCTCTATTGCCATTGTGCCTTTTCCCTTCACTTCTAGGTATTCTCCATTTCCTATCCTTACTCTTGACTTCAATGACATGTCAAGGTCTTTAAAAAATTTTCATCACAAGTATTGTGATTGGTGCAACCACTATCAACTAACTAACTATCACATGAAGTGCTTGATGAGAAGTAAGAGACAACAAATGATTAGTCCTCTTCTTCTTTAACAGCAGTATGCGCTCCACCTTGTTGTTTATTTTTTGGTTGCTTGCAGAATCTCTCAATGTGCCCCATCAAGTTGCACATTCTTCACTTCATATATGGCCTTCTTCAACACTTGAAATGGAAATGATTCTATTTTCCACAACACTTACATGAAGAATACTTGTCGAAATTTCTAGCACCACTACCTGCATTAATAGTTTCTGAACCACTATTGCCAACACTTTTCTTCTCTTTCCACTTCTGGTCCTTTCCTCCTTCACCCTACTGCATCTTAGCCTTCAATGCTCATTCAGTGCTTCTTTCTTGCCTCATTAACCTCCTCTACTTCTATGCTTGTAAAGCACTGATCAACTCCACTATTCTCAATTGACTCAAGTCTTTGGTGTTCTCTAAAGAAGCAATTGTTGCATTATACTTCTCAGGCAAAGAAACTATTTTTTTCTCTAGTCTACAATAAGAGAGATTAGTCCTAAGAACCCTTACCTTGTTGTCAATATCTATTAGCTTGCCTGAGGATTCTTTGATTGACTCAGACTCCTGCATCTATAGCCTATCGAATTCTCTAATCAAGTTCAAAAACCTTCATGCTCTTAATCCTCCCATCTCATTGATACTCAGCTTTTAGGTAGTCCCATTTCTCCTTTGTTGATCCAAAATCCATAATTTTATTAAATATGGCTTGTGAAACTGAAGCATAAAGGTAAGCCTTTGCCTTCCTAGTGGTTCTCTACTTGTGCAGTTTGATCTGGTTCATAGTTGGATTGTTGAGAAGTGGAGTCACCTCATAGTCTTCCTTGATAGTTTCCCAATAATCACAACCCTCCATATATGCTTGTTTTCTGATAGGTTATGCTTGATAGTTCCCTCCATCAAACACACGTAAGGCTAAGACAGACAGGTTGCTTGAACCAGATTCTATTTTTCTCAATTCCTTACAAGTTTATCTCTCGATTTTTCTCTCAAAATTCTCACAGAGCTTATCTCACAAGTCCTTCAGGAAAAAGAGCTTTCGATACCACTATTGATTTAGGAAAAAAACTAACTGAAGCATAGAAAGTAAGCCTATGGAAGGATGATAAAATTCATTAACCAAGCAATCCTTAATACATGACTAAAGTAACAAACTCATCCAAATTTTAACTTCTTACTCCTACTAACAAGTTACCAGCTAACAAGATAACAATCTCTCTAGGACTTAGTCATCTTAATGATAAAAAGACTTTGTAGTCCTTGAGACACTAACAAATATCCAAATACTGGTTTGAAAACTACCATTTCTCAAACTTAAAGTGTGTAATTGACAAATTTAAAAAGATTGGATATAACAACTACGTTATTGGGAAGTTTAATAGCATTTTTAGTGGTTATTGGGATAAAATTTTATTAATAAGAAAATAGATACAAAAACAAAGGTGAGGGCAACAAACTATTAACTACTTCTAAAACTAACTAACCATATTAACAACTATTAACTATATTTACAAATTCTACACTCCCCCTCAAGTTGGTGGATGAAACAAGTCTCTCATCCCCAACTTGGTAACCAAAATGCTTATGTTGTTGAACACCAAGACCTTTCGTTAGGACATCTATTAGTTTTTCTTTAGTTAATACATGCTCAGTTCGGAGCAGTCCTTTTTGTATTTCTTTCTTACAAAGTGGCAATCAATCTCTATATGCTTTGTCATCTCATAAAATACAAGATTGTTTGCTATTTGAATTGTTGCTTTGTTGTCATAAAATAATGTAGTTGATTCCTTGCTTTTAAAACCAAGCTCATTTAGTAGACCACTCAACCAAACTATAATGGTTGAGGCCATGCTTCTATATTCCACCTCCGTTAACGACCTTGAAGTGCTATTCTATTTTTTTAATTTCCATGAAATCAATGAATCTCCTAATTTTATACAATATCATATTACAGATTTTTGTGACATCGGACATGATGCCCAATCAAAATCACAATATGCTACCAACTGTGAAGAACCTTTTGCTAGGAAAAATAAACCTCTTCCTAGATCATTTTTCACATAGCGTATAATTTGACATGTTGCCTCGTAGTGTGATTTATTGGGACGTTGCATAAAATAAAGCTATATTTAACCTTGTGTGAGTCAAATACAACAACCTTCCAATGAGCCGTTGATACAATTGTACATCTGCTAGAACTTTATCATCTTGATTAACTTGAATTGTTTCATCATACTCAAAAGAAGTTCACTTCAGATTTTGCTCCAAAGGGGTAACAACCACCTTCCCTCCTATGATTGCCATGTCTGAAATTAACTCAATAGATTCAATATTATCCCATCTTCTGACCGAAAAATCTGAATGCCAAGAAAATCCTTAAGATCCTATAATTCTTCATCTTGAAATCGTGATGCAACACTTGTTGCAATTGACAAATAATACCATCATCGTTTCCAATTATTAATAGATCATCCACATATATAAGCATTATGATAATCTGATTCCCAACCTTTTTAGTAAACAACAAATAATCATGCTTACTTTGTGAATATCCATTGAGTAGAAGAGCTTGCGTAAGGTTCATGATCGATTGTCTCGAAGCTGGCTTCAGACCGTATAGAGATTTTTGTAATCGACATACCTAAGTCTCCCTCTGAGTGGGAAAACTGAGAGAGGAATCATCATGTACACCTCTTTATGTAAGTCTCCTCGTAAAAAGGCATTATAGACATCCATTTGAAATAATGACCCGCCTTGTTGAGCTATAAGAGCAACGATAATACACACCGTGACTTGCTTGGCAACCAGAGAAAAAGTCTCATGATAATCAACACCCTCTTGCTAAGTGAAACCTTGTCCTACAAGATGAGCTTTAAGCTGCTCAACCGAGCCATCAGAATTATATTTCACCTTAAAGACCCATTTGCAACCAATGGGTGTTTTATAAGGGGTATATGAACAACATCCCAAGTGAAATTTGATTCCAATGCCTGAAGCTCTTGCGCCATAGCTTCAACTCAACGATGATATTTAATTACCTCAACATAAGTTTGAGGTTCAAGGATATGAGAAATAGAAGAAATAAAATATTGGGTGTGAAAAGATAAATGATGGTAAGTAAGAGAAGAAGAAATGGGGTACTGACCTGTCATGAGTGAAGAGAATGAAGGTGTGTGGGAGTAGTAAACATAATCCTGCATCCAAGGTAGAGGCTTAGAAGACCGGGTAGTACAATGCAAATTAACTGTGGAAGGGATGGAAGGATTAGGGAAAGATACAACAAGCAATAATCTGGAAGCTATAGGTGAAAGGTCAGTATTGGCATGTGAAGAAGGTGTAGTTGGTGAAAAGTTAAGTGGCAAGGTGCTAGGGTAGAAAGGTATTAGAAGACGATTTATGGGATCACAAGTCAAAGGCGTGGTAGAATGGGAAGGTAAAGAGAAAATAGGTGAGGGGGTGGTGTTAGGAGATGCCAAAGTAAGGAATTCAACATCGAAACAAAGGTGAGATATGTCAGATGGAAAAAAAAGATTGAATTGATAAATCAATTTTAAAGGGGAAGACATCTTCGTAGAAAAGGATATCCCTATTGATAAATCAAGACTTAGTAGCAAGATTATATAAAATACAATCTTTTTGCACAGGTGAATATCTTATAAAAAAAGAAGGTAAAGATCGATAAGCAATTTTATCTGAAATGGTGTGATTTTTAGCATAAGAAAGGCACTCAAAAACCCGTAAATGAGATAAAAAAAAAAGGTGGTTTATGATATAACATCTTAAAATGGATCTTCCAATTTAAAACTAAAGTAGGCAATCAATTCACCAAGTAACTAGTTACCAAAACACACTCTCCTCAAAATTTAGTGGGAACATTGGATTGAAATTTAATAGCCTGAGCAATATCTAACAAATGCCGCTGCTTATGCTCAACAACACCACTTTATTGTAGTGTTTGAACACAAGAACTGTGGTGAATAATCCCCATAGAAGCAAATAAAGGGTTACATTCAGAATTAAAAACTCGGTGCCATTATCACTGCAAAAAGTTTTAATGAGCAAAGAAAATTGAGTGTGAAAAAGGGTAAAAATTTTTTAAAAGAACAGCGGTATCACTTTTAAGTTTGAGAAGGAAAAGCCATGTCATTCTCAAAAAATCACCAACAATGATTAAAAAAATGATGCCTTGAATGTGTTGGTATTTTATAAGGACCCCGTAAATCGAGATGTACTAAATCAAAAGGTGCAATTGCTCGTGAATTACTAGCAGTAAAGGGAAGTCTTGTTTATTTAGCCAAAGGACTAATATGATAATAAGAAATACAACTATTATTTGAAGTATTACAAGGCAAAGAATTCAACTTATTGAGTTTGGAAATCAAAATATGCCCAAGACGAGCATGCCAAATGAATGAAGAATTGTGTGTAGCCAAGGAAGAAACCAGTGTTGGAACAAAATTGACTTGCTGTAGAGAAGATGGTGGCAAGAGGATGTAGAGACCATGTTGCTCCTTACCAGTCGCCTTCACCTGTCCATTACAGAGGTCCCGGATAAGACGAAAATAAGAATTATTAGTTATCAATCAGATTTTCTCCAAGTTTTAGTTTAATCAAAATTTTGACAGCTTGTACAGCACTGCAAGGAGAAACTTAAGATTTGATCACAAGATTTATAGGTAAGCTAAAGCCTTACCACTAAACTAACAAACTTATTCTTATTAACAATTTAACAAAAATTAAAGATAACATTTATGAACCAAATCAAATATGAATCAAAATTAACAAAGAAATTCCCAAGGATAGGGAATTGAACACAAGAGCTCAAGCACACATCTAAATCACTTAACAATTGAAATAAATTAATTCACTTAGCATAATTTAACATTTCAAAACCAAGAAATTTGGGGAGTTACAAACATAATCTTAAAATGGTATTGATACATAAAAAGGTATCGATACTTTTTAACTAGATATCGGTACCATATGGCAGGCATCGATACAAGTGATTTAAATAAAGTTTTTTTAAACATCGAAGTTAAAAACGGTATCATACCTACCCAAGGGTATCGATACATGTTATGAAATTTTAGAAACTTTGCAAGTGGGCCAACTTCATGCCTGGTCAACTAAAAAAGCCTTTGTAAGGTCGATTAATACTTAGATGTAATTGTATATCATAATGTGTAAGAATTTATAATATGTTTGGATGTATTTATGATTCATCCATAGTATATTTGATGGTAGTTGCTCCGGTAATGAATGTGACATCCCGTAGCTCGGACTCGACAACTGAGTCAGGCGAGAGGTGTTACATATGTGTTTAAGGACGAAAGCACTTTTGTCTTTAAAAGTTACTTGTTTAATATTGCTTATGGTTCCAAAAGTACTTTTAGCCTAAAAGTAGGGGAGTGCGCAAAATATCAAAACTTAAATATATTAACAATGGAAAAAGTTTTTTTAGGAATTCTTAACATGTTTGTTAAATATCATCAATTATGACCGACTTGGTCCATATGCCAATAGTAAGGATTGTGGAGTTCTTTTAGTCACATTAGAGCTCTCAATTGCACCCATACAATGGTCAAATTTATAGTTTAAATTGAAAACTTTATCCACATTTATTTAAAAGGATTAGATCGAAAGTTGGTTGAATTTGCAAGTTTGTTACACATTTTGTTGCAACAAGAGATGAACAACTAGAAGAGTAAAAATAAAATAAATACAAGAATTAGCTTTTGATAAGTGATCATCATGACTACATTTTAAGTTTTTTTTTTTACTTAGTTTTAGGTTGTTCCCTAAGTGAAATTTCATGCATATCCTTTTCTAAATGATACCTAATATTAGTGATAATGTTTTTATCATTTTTTATTTTTATAATCTTCAAATAGAATAATTAAAAATAATATATCCAATGATTAAACCATGTTAACAAGAAATAGATATAAGTTTTTTGCTTCAAACCTTGAACCATGTTAAGAAGAATTTCATCCCATTCGTGTTTTCAACAATTTTCAGTGGAAACTAGCCGCTCCTACATATATTTTCTATTTATTCTCTCATTGAAAATTCAAGATGCTGAATTTACCTTAACTATATTTTATCGCATAATAACTAAAACTAATTAATAATTTATTGTACAAACACATTTTGCCCGGGGCCCAACTAACCCAATTACAGACCCAGCTACCCAAACCCACCTAGACCTAACCCAAGCCCAACAAGGGTCAATACCCAAATTCCTAATAGTCAAACTAGGGTTTCAGTTTTTGGAAACCCTAGCCTAGCGCCGCAGTCTTCTGACCCCCGTCCACTTGCCCTCTGCCACCGCCACTGCCTTTCGGTCACATCACCTCTGCCATCTTTGACCCGCAACCCAACCCGCTCCGGAAAAGAGATCTGCGCGTTTTGTAGCGGAAGGGTTATTTGCAATTTTAGCTCTTCCGCTTTTTAATGTTTTTATAATCAAGTACGTTTGGTTGTTTTTAAATTTTACCCTGTAATTTTTCTGAAGATTTCAGTTTAGTCCTCGCTGGAACGACACCGTTTTGGAAGAAAAGGAAAATTACCCTTTCAGTCCCTCCATGTTATTCGCGCATTCAAAATAGTCCTCCTTTTTTATTTATTTATAGATTTGGCCCCAAATTTTGTTTTAAAATCCAATTTAGCCTTTTTTGTTATTTTGGTTATTTTATTAGTAATATTAATAAATTTGTTGTTATTGTGATTATTATTATTATTATTATTATTATTATTATTATTATTGCTATTATTATTTACCCATTTATACTTTTTAAATTTCAAACTTTGTTATGTATATAGGTACATACATACATTTTTATTTTTTATAATTTATTCATTTTTTTATTATCATTATTGTTTTACTTGATGTTCATTTATTTATTTATACGTCCATTATTTTTAAAAATGTTTTAGTTTTGTTCGTTTATTTACTTGTTATTGTATATATTTGATTTGTTATTTATTTATTTATCTATCCTTTTTTAATATTTTTTTGTTTTTGCTCGTATTGTTTTCACTTACATTATTACATTTGTTATCCCGTTATGCATGTTAACACCGTACATCAAAAGGAATTTTTTTTCTAAATAAGATAATATTTAGCGTTTGGAAATTCGAGAAAGCGTGCCCTAACGTGCTGGGTTTCGATTTCTCGTTTGGCCAAATAGCCAAATATCCTTTAAATATTTCAAAGTATGGGTTTTGGAAACCATAAGGTGATCTTGGTTTCGAGGGTTTAAAGTATCGTATCCTAACGTGCTGGATGTGATATTCTTTTGGAACAAGAGAATCCTAAATTTCAACCCATATTATTTGAAAATTTTTTGGGATCGTATTTTTAAAACTCTTCAAAATTTTCAATCTTCGACACTAAGGCGCTAATTAATCAACTAGGTACCAGTTTTGGGCGTTACGAGGGTGCTAATCCTTCCTCGTACATAACCGACTCCTGAACTCCTTTTTTCTGAATTTCGTTGACCAAAATCGTTGTTTTAATAAAATCAAATTGTTTATTAAAAACAACCACTTTTCGAGGTGGCCCGATCACACCTTATCAAAAAGGATTGGTGGCGACTCCCATGTTCGTTTTCATTTTTAAAATCCAAGTCAATCTCGTTTTCAGAAAAAAATGGTTTCGACAGCTTGGCAACTCCACTGGGTAAATAGTTTTGAGAGTCGAGCCACAAATTGATTATTTTCTGTCCTTTTGTCGAAAGTTGAAAATTCGATTTAAATTTGCGATCGTCTCATTGTATTTTTATGGCTCTACATCATTTTGATATGTTTGTTTTATTGGTTCGAGTCTTTTAATGTCTGCATATTGCATTGGATGACCGCTGGTCACACCCTTTTAAGTGGGAGTGAGAAGCTACTCTTTCGTGAGGTTTTCACCTCCGTGCAGGATAGTGGATCGCTTTCAGGATACATCTGTACCTATGTCTTCGTGAGATTTTCATCTCCGTGCAGCCATAGGGAAATGTATTCCCCTGAACTGAACTTGGTCCATCTGAACCTATAATGGGTGAGGATAGAGGAATCTGCCGGTTCAGGTACCCTTTACTTTAGAGTCGAACCGCATGTAGTGAGCCCTAAGAGCCTACCCTAGGTAGAACCACTCCAAACCCTAGTGGTCACCTGAATATGTGCTCTATTTGTTTCTTTCTCGCTTGGTTTTTCTTTGTACTAACTTTATTTTCTTTTGTTTTGGTTATGATTGCATTGCATTTTCATAATAGAAAAGAGGAGTTGATTCACGTTTAGTTGCTAAACAGAGAGCTTGTCATGGAAAATAGATTTCTTGATAAAGTGGATGACAATATGGTTGTCCGAATATGGTCCAAGAAAACGTGATAAGAGAAGGATGATAGTCTAATGGAGGACTATATGACTTTGCTTCATTGCCCGAGGATTCAAGTTGATAAAGATTATTCGAGAGTCGTCAATGTCCTAAAATTTTTAAAGAAGCTAACGAGCATTACGAGGATGAGTGAGAAATGAGCTGCGACCCAAATCAAGCAAAAAGGGGCTAGTAGAGGCATCTATTAGAAAATTCGCGAGATTTATCTTAACATCCGGATAAAGAAAGGGATTGATATCTTCGCCTGGAGTATGAGGGCAAGGCCGTATATATATCTGCTTTATGTAAAGAGATTTGTTTTCTACTAAAGTTGTTCTAATGGAATTGAACCAGAATCAACGTCTGTTTTTGCATTCATTTCATGCATTTGCATTACATGACATCATATGCATTAAAATCTACCAAAAGAGCCTAATTGATTAAAATTATTTTAGTTAATTTGGAAACCAACCTACCAACCAAACACCGTTACGGTACTCGAGAAAAGTCAAGAAGCATGGACGAAAGATTGGAAAGGCTTGAACAATTTCAAAAGGAGGTGCAAGATCAACTACAAATGCAAATGCAAGAGCAGCTAGCTAAAATTCAGCAAGATATGATAGAAAAGATGTTGGAATCTCAAAGAAATATGATGGCTCAGTTGACCCAATTACTAACTAGAGGAGTAGATAAGGGAAAGGGCCCTATGGCCAATCCTGGGGAAGATAGTAAGGAGCCGTTTTATCCTCCGGGTTTTACTCCACCAAATGTACAGACCCAAGCTGAGATGCACCCGCGGAGACCATCCGTCACAATTGGGCCTCAATAATTTTGGGTCAGTGCTTCAATGCCAATGAACTTTCAAGCTGGATCAGGTTTAAACCCAGGAGATAACCCAACTAATCCTGTTATACCCGACTTTGATGACGTGGCTGAGAAGGAAAAAGCGAAGGTGGGATTGCCAAAACAGCTGGAGGATAATGGTTAGAGGAAAAATTCAAAGCCATAGAAAGTGCTGATGGTCATCATGGAATCGACGCTAAAGATCTGAGCTTAGTTCCAGACTTAGTACTTCCTTACAAGTTTAAAATGCCAAACTTTGAAAATTACAATGGAACCAGTTGCCCCAAGGTTCACATCACCATGTTTTGCAGAAGGATGACTGGTTACATTAATAATGATCAACTACTAATACACTGTTTCCAGGACAATTTGGTAGGGGCAACATCCAAATGGTACAATCAATTGAGCCATACTAGAATTGGTTCATGGAGGGATCTAGCTCAAGCATTCATGAAGCAGTATAGTCATGTAACGGACATGACTTCTAATAGAATTACTCTGCAGAACATGGAGAATAAACCGAGTGAGAGTATTAGGCAATATGCACAGATATGGAGGGAAGTTACCATCCAGGTCTAGCCATCGCTCCTAGAAAAAGAAACTACTATACTCTTTATCAACACGCTAAAGGCCCTGTTCATCACGCACATGCTGGGAAGTGCCACAAAAAGTTTTTCAGATATAATCATGAATGGTGAGATGATTGAAAATGCCATAATAAGTGAAAAAATAGATGCAGGAGAGAATAACAAAAAGTCAGCCTCAATGAGAATAGAAAATGAGGTGAACAATGCAAGAATGTATAATAAAGGTTACTCAAAATCAGTTACTGTAAATCAACCAAGAAAAGTGGTTGCTGGTCAACAAGGTTCATCAAGGCAAGAATCTGGCACAAAGTAAAATACCGAGAAGCTCCAATTTATGCCAATCTCAATGTCGTACAGGGAGCTGTATCAGAGTTTATTTGATGCACACGTTGTTTCCCCTTTCTACTTAGAACCTCTACGACCCCCATGCCCCAAATGGTATAACGTAAATGCCCAATGCGAATACCATGCAGGAATCACGGGGCACTCGATAGAAAACTGCACTGCTTTCAAAAAGTTAGTTGAAAGATTCATTAGTATGGGCATTGTCAAATTCGATGATTCACCCAATGCAGAAAATCTGCTACTCAATCATGTTGATAATGAGGTAAACATGATGAGTGAAAATATGGGGAGAGGAATCAAGTCAGATATTACAGAAGTAAAAACTCCTTTAAGATGGGCCTGGAAGGAGATGGCAAGAAAGGGATTAGTCATATCTGATTCAGCAGAAAGCCATGAAAAGATAAGGAACTATTGTAAGTTCCATCATGAGAAGGGGCACGAGATCCAAGAGTGCGAGGAATTCAGGGCCTTGGTTCAAGGCATGATGGATAATAAAGAAATGGAGTTCTGTGAAGAAGTTAAAAAGAAGAAAATGTTCACATCAATTCCATACACGAAGATAACTGAAAAAGGACTTTGTTAGATATCTACCCTTATAAACTTGGGAGTGTTCTAAATAATGGGACTGCAGAAGAGACCCCTGTAGTATTTAGAGCTTACTCAGAGTAATATTCAGAGCACACTTGTTGCTTTTAGCCTAGAGGCAATAAGAACTCCTTTGTGAAATAGGCTTATGTCTGAACGTCATTATTTTAATTAAATATATCTTTGAGATCATTTTTGAGCCAATATTCATTCATTCTTTATGAATAGTTATTTTTTATTCCTTCATTCTTTTAGATTTTCTTCCAAATCATTCATTCATTCATTCATTCATAATCATACTGAACAAATAATTACTCATAAGTTCATATATTCTTTATATATTCTTTTGTACCTACAATAGGTCCCTAAGTATCAACGACATGAGTGACACCGCTACAGACTTAAAATCTCCTTTTGAGTGAGACATGTGTTTAGAGGGATTTCATAACTTGGAAGATGGCATAGATTGTAGCCTATCTCCGGACTTATTGAGGATGGTAGAACAAGATGGAAAACAGATCCTACCTTACAAAGAATCAATGGAATCTACGGCTTCTCCCTATGTGGGACATGAAGGTCATTGGGTCGATCTCGCCAAAAGATTCTGGCGGTCATTGATTTATCTTCGTGGCTAGAAGCCACTTCATGTGCCAATCACAAAGTCGACAGTCAGCAAATTCTTGAAAAATTCATACGTCGGTATGAAATGCCAAAAAGGATCATATCCGACAACGTGCTAAATTTGAATAATTAATATCAAAAGGTTTGCAGTCTATTCATGATTAACACCATGTCGTCCCAAAGTGAACAGTGCAGTGAAAAACCTCTGCCGGAGCAATGCTTTCCTCTTAGGCTTATCGAGGTTTTACCCATTGAAGACTAGATTCTTTCTCTCTAAGTTTTTGAATCTAATCCTGATGAAAGAGGAAGAATGTTCAAAGTTATCCATCATGGTCAAATGTGCCAAAAGTAAATGATGCGAGCTCACAAAAAAAAAACCTGCCAGGGCAATGTCTTTTTTCTTGGGCTTATCACAGTTTTACCCATTGAAGACAAGATTCTTTTTCTTTGAGTTTTTTGTGGATCTAATCTTGATTGAATAGGAATGTTCAAAGTTATCCATTATGGTCAAATGTTCCAAAAGCAAATGATGCGAGCTCAAAAAAAAAGAGTTCTCCCTAGAGGATTCCATAAGAGGGACCTAGTATTGAAAAAGATCCTTCCCATACAAAAAAAAACTTCATAAGTAAGTGGATGCCAAACTGGGAAGGACCTTATGTGGAAGACCTTATCTAGAAAAACGTTGATTTTGATCGGAAAGGATAACAAGGACATGCCTAATCCTATGAGTTTAGATCCAAAAAATATATTTTAGAAGAAAAAGAAAAAGGGAGGCCAAGGTGAAAACCCGCAAAGGGTGCCTTGAGACCAAAGGGGATTTGAGTTGAAAACCTAAAAATGGCGGCTCAAATTTTGATCAGAGTTGGACATGAGGTGATCAGAGCAGCTCAAATTTTGATCGGAATGGGATATGAGGTGATCGAAGCAGCTCAAATTTTAATCAGATTGGGGGCATGTGGTGGTCTTGCTATACCTAAATCAGCAGAAAAGGGGAGGCGACATCTTGGGGTATCGACAAAGTACTGTAGATTTCCTAAACACATGTCAAACTCAGAATGGTCTTCAGGAAGTTTGTACAGAGAACTTCAAGCTGTGATATCCGGGGCACCTAGTCTTCATACTATTCAGTTTGATGTTCTTAGAATACTTCTTTCTTTTTCAAGATATGTGTTCCCAATCAGTTCCTTTGTTATTCTTACTCTCTTTGATGATTTATCCATTTCGAGTCATGCTCCCAAATTAACCCTATTTATCCGTCGTTATGATCTTCTGCAAGCACATTGCATTGGAATAATGAATAATGGACTGATAATACTTTCACAATGGAAGTTTTGCATATTATTCTAGAAGTTTCTAAATAATATAGGAACCTGAAAAAGGACTATTGTTTAGAACACACCAAGTTTAAAGGTTGAAATGTCTAAGAGGGAAAAGTCTAAATTAAGACTATCCTTTTGGATTTTGTTGTCCAAACATTGGTTGAACAAAATGACAAGATGTTGTGTTGGTGACAAAGTTTCAATGAACAAACAAGCATTGATCACTGAGTAATAAGAAGATGTTTCTCGGAAGAGAAAGTTCTACAATTGTGCATAAACATTTGTTACGACACCCTGGGAATGATGTAGGACCAAAGAGTTTCACATTCTGTATCATTGAATTGTGATAGCAGAGGATTGAGAAAAGGCCAGATCTTTCTACCCTTGGGTTACAGCGGGAGAAAGATGGTACAAATTTTGCATCCAGTGGATTGAACTTAGAGGTTTATAGTGTGGGCAATCTAACTAAGTGTTTCTTCAGAAAAGCCAGCCGAGCAAGAAGGCGTTGTAGCACGTCAGTGATAAAGCCTTAATAAACTTCGACCAATACAACCTAAGCGATAAAGAAAGATCATTCTCAAAAAATGACATTTTGCTTTCATACAAATATCATTCATACGCGTCTAGTTAGGAGTATTTGATTCATTTTGATCATGGCATCCTAATCGTTAGGCATAATTAGGTTCATAAAATGGATTATACAAGTCATGTTCCCCAAAGAACAGATCGGTGAAACTACAAATGCTGCCTCCCTGAGTTTGTAGCGGAACAGACTAAAGATAGCAGATCTTGTCTTCCTGAACCGGTAGCGAAGCAGATCGACAACACCAACCTTATCTCTCTGAGTTTCCAGTGGAGTAGGTTGAAGATTATAGATCCTGTCCCCCTGAATAGATTGAAGCTACAACAGCGAATCTTACTTCCCTAGCGGTATAGTGGAACAGATTGAAGGTACAACAGCAAATCTTGCTTCCTCGACATTGCAGTTAAATAGATTGAAACTACAACAGTGAATCTTACTTCCCTGGCGGTGTAGTGGAACAGATTGAAGCTACAACAGCGAATCTTGCTTCCCTGACATTGTAGTTAAATAGATTGAAGCTACAACAGTGAATCTTACTTCCCTAATAGTGCAGTGGAACAGATTGAAGCTATAACAGCGAATCTTGCTTCCCTGACATTACAGTTAAATAGATTGAAGCTACAACAACGAATATTACTTCCCTGGCGGTGTAGTGGAACATATTGAAGCCACAACAGCGAATCTTGCTTCCCCGACATTGCAGTTAAATAGATTGAAGCTACAATAGTGAATCTTATTTCCCTGACGTGGCAATGGAACAGATTAAAGCTAAAGGTAGCGAATCTTGTTTCCCTGGCATTGCAGTGGAATAGATTAAAGCTAAAGCATAGTAGATTAAAGTTGAAGGTAGCGAATCTTATCTCCCTGGCGTTAAGACTGAAAGCAGCAGATCTTGTCTTCCTGTATTGGCAGCGAAATAGATCGAAGATACCAGCCTTGTCTCTCTGAGAAGAAGTAGAGTAGGTTGAAGATTGTAGATCATGTTTCCCTAAGCACTAGTGGAGCAAATCAAAGACGGTGAATCTTATCTTCCCAAGGTAGTAGGGAAGAAGATTAAAGCCACTAGTCTTATCTCTCTGAAGTTGCAGTAGAGCAGATCACGACAAGTCCTATCTCCCTGAAGTTGCAGTGGAGCGGATTAAAATGATGAATCCTATACCTCTGAAGTTGCAGTACGTCGGATTAAATCTATCATAGCAAGTCTTATTTCCCTGACGTTGCAGTGGAGCAGACTAAAACCACAAATCTTATCTCCCTAAAGTTACGGCAGAGTAGATTGAAGTTACAAGTCGCATCTAAAGTTACAGCAGAGTGGATTGAAGCTACAAGTCGTATCTTTCTGAAGTTGCAGTGAAGCAGATTGAAGCTACGAGTCTTATCTCCATGAAGTTGCAATGGAGCATACTGAAGCTACTAATCCTATCTCCATGAAGTTGTAGTGGAGTGAGTTAAAACGATGAATACTATACCCCTGAAGTTGTAGTGGAGCGAATTAAAACGATAAGTCCTATATCCCTGAAGTGCAGTGGAGTGGATTGATGCAACAAGACACAGTTGACTGGAATAAAGCTACTTGAAAAGAGAAGCATCCAAATAAGTCAAGACTCGGCGAGACCAGGCAAAATTGGTCTTTCTTAGTCTTTCCTCTATTCTCATTACACGACAACAAGCAAAGAGGGGCAGCTGTACAAACCTATTTTGCCCGGGGGCCCAACTAACCCAATTACAGACCCAGCTACCCAAACCCACCTAGACCTAACCAAAGCCCAACCAGGCCCAATACCCAAATTCCAAATAGTCAAACTAGGGTTTCAGTTTTCTGAAACCCTAGCCTAGCGCCGCAGTCTTTTGACCCCCGTCCACTTGCCCTCTGCCACCGCCACTGCCCTTCGGTCACATCACCTCTGCCATTTTTGACCCGCAACCCAACCCGCTCCGGAAAAGAGATCCGCGCGTTTTATAGCGGAAGGGTTATTTGCAATTTTAGCCCTTCGCTTTTTAATGTTTTTATAATCAAGTACTTTTGGTTGTTTTTAAATTTTACCCCGTAATTTTTCTGAAGATTTCAGTTTAGTCCTCACTGGAACGACGCCGTTTTGGAGGAAAAGTAAAATTACCCTTTCAGTCCTTCCATGTTATTCGCGCGTTTAGAATAGTCCTCCCTTATTTATTTATTTATAGATTTGGCCCCAAATTTTGTTTTAAAATCCAATTTAGCCTTTTTTTTGTTATTTTGGTTATTTTATTAGTAATATTAATAAATTCGTTGTTATTGTGATTATTATTATCATCATCATCATCATTATTATTATTATTATTATTTACCCATTTATATACTTTTTTAAATTTCAAACTTTGTTATGTATATAGGTACATACATACATTTTTATATTTTTATAATTTTATTCATTTTCTTTATTATCATTATTGTTTTACTTGATGTTCATTTATTTATTTATATGTCCATTATTTTTAAAAATGTTTTAGTTTTTGTTCGTTTATTTACTTGTTATTGTATATACATAATTGATTTATTTTTTTATTTTTTATCTATCCTTTTTATTAATTTTTTTGTTTTTACTCGTATTATTTTTACTTATATTATTATATTTGTTATCCCTTTATGCATGTTAACACCATACATCAAAAGGAAAATTTTTTTCTAAATAAGGCAATATTTCGTGTTTGGAAATTCGAGAAAGCGTGCCCTAACGTGCTGGGTTTCGATTTCTCGTTTGGCCAAATAGCCAAATATCCTTTTAAAATTTCAAAGTATGGGTTTTGGAAACCATAAGGTGATCTTGGTTTCGTGGGTTTAAAGTATCGTATCCTAACGTGCTGGATGTAATATTCTTTCGGAACAAGAGAATCCTAAATTTCAACCCATATTATTCGAAAATTTTTTGGGATCATATTTTTAAAACTCTTCGTAATTTTCAATCTTCGACACTAAGGCGCTAGTTAATCAACTAGGTACCAATTTTGGGCGTTACAAGGGTGCTAATCCTTCCTCGTACGTAACCGACTCCCGAACTTGTTTTTTCTGAATTTCGTGGACCAAAATCGTTGTTTTAATAAAATCAAATTGTTTATTAAAAACGACCACTTTTCGAGGTGGCCCGATCACACCTTATCAAAAAGGATTGGTGGCAACTCCCATGTTCGTTTTCATTTTTAAAATCCAAATCGATCCCGTTTTCAAAAAAAATAGTTTCGACATTTATAATGGGAAATATACCAAATATGTTTTAATTATTGACCTCAAGAATATATATATTAAATTAGTGGCACATAATCCAAAAGACGTATTTGAAGAGTAGTTGAATACATATAAATATTAAAGTTGAAGTCTTTCATGTTCATAATTAGACATTACAATGATTAAATGTTTAAAACATAATACAAATACATAAATATATCAAAATACACATCTTATAAAATTTTAACCTCCTAAATTTATTTAAAATATATAAAACCTTTTAAGCAGGATTGGTAATCTGAAAAACATTAGAATACAAAATCACAACTATTCATTACCATTTGCATGACAACCAGGATCATGTGGAAGACATGGAGTTGGTTTTCCTCTCCCCAGATTTCTATGTATTACTTCATTCTTCTCCTTCACTACAATTTTAACCCCAAATACTGACACACAATATTTAATAAGAAAACACTCAGAAAGAGATCATAAAATAAGTAATGAAGAACAAGTTTTATTTATAGCTTTAATTCAACTTACCGGTTAAGTGAGTGTTTGTTGTTGAAGATGGAGGCAAGAGTACAGAAAATAATAGCAGTAGGACTAGTATCAAATGCACTGAGGATATCTTGTAGGCCATGTTTAGTTCCTCAGAATCTGATTTTTGTGCTGATGTTTATGGTTGCTTCATACGACTTGGTGGTGATTATTTATTTATTTTCAGGAGAAACAAGACTTTGGAAGTCTATTGGTATTATTATTATTATTATTATTATTATTATTATTATTATTATTATTATTATTCAAAGATTTCTTCATCGGGCTCCCTTGTGGACTTTCTTTTGTAGGAGAAAGAAGACTTTGGAACTCAATTTTTTATTGACAATCCCTCGTTGAAATATCATTTTTCTTACTTTAAATTTATTTTATTTTTACTTTTTTATTTGATTTTTATGATTATATTCAAGGTTCGTGATTATTTCTTTAAATAATTATATTTTAAAAATTTAAACCCTAATCTGTCTTGTGCAATATATTTTATCATTCAATTATTTCTAAAAAAAGCCTTATTATTTGAACAAAATTAAACACTATCTATATATAAATTTATGTATTTATAGTGAACCATATAATAATTCTTAGCATCTCATTAAAAAAAATTCAAATAAATATATAAAGATTTCTTAATTAAGTGTGAGTGTATATATTATCATAATAATTGTTACATCAAATAAAATCAAAATTTGATCTCATTTGTGTTTTTCAACAATTTCTCAGTAGAAGCTAGTCAGACCTATATATATATTTTATTCTCTCTTTGAAAATTTTAAGATGCTAAATTGTTCTAAAATATATAAACCTTGATTACATTTTATCACATAATAACTAAAACTAATTAATTATTAATAATGGGACAAGTTTGTTTAATTATTAACCTCAAGAGTATATATATTTTATTTGTCGCACATAATTAGAAAGTGTATTTGAAGACTAATTAAACACATAAAAATATTAAGGCTGAAGTCTTTAAAACTTATAATTAAATATTACAATGATTAAATGTATCAAACTAATATAAATACATGTGTAACAGGCTAAATTCGTTCGGCCCGAACCCAAATAAAACTAAAAAACAGAATAAAAAATAAAAATAACTAAAATTTAATTAATAGTTCAAATTACAAGCTCGTGACCTAATTTGTTAATCTAAACCCTAAAGCTCAATAACCCAACAGCCAAAAAGCTCAAAACTTAAAAAATTTTCAGAAACCTAGCTCCCCCTAGAGTCTCCAGTCGCCGCCCTCACCATGTCAGCAGGCGTGCCATCTGAAGCCTAACACCGCCTTGTCTTTGCCACCGCTTCTTGCAAAAGACAGAGAAAAAGAAAAAGTGAAGCAAAAAAGAAAAAGACAAAAAATAATATGCTACAATTTGGCTATAAAAAGCCAAAGAACTATTTGTAGTTTTTTTTTTTTCCAAAAAGGATTCCACAAAGAATACAATAAAAAAAGGGTTTAAAGGTAGTTTGTTTTTTATTTATCTTTTAAATTGCAAAAATATAAAAAAGGAAAACGATCCGAAAGGTTGTGTTTTTACTTGTTTCATCGCACCATTATCGTAGATGTCCCTTTTTGACTTGAGAGGTCTTCGAATCCCTTGGGATTCGTCGAAGGTCTCGTTGGAAAAGGGAGAAACCGAAAGGTTTCTCTACCTTAGGTCGGATTTTGGTCGGGTTTTTGGGGATTCTAACCCTAGATTTGTGTTATACGCTTTTAAAGGGTTAAAAGGACCTTTTTTTAGATCTTCGGTCATCGGAGGCGACGGTCGCCGTCACCGATGATCGATGGCCATGGCGAAGTTGTGGTGGCTCTGTGGCCAGACACAGAGAGAAATGAAAGAAATTTTTTTTTAAAATTGACACAAATGAATTTCTTTTACTTTTTTTTTTTAGTTTAAATAGCCTCCTGAAACGGTATCATTTTGGGCTTGGCTTTCAGACGCCCAAAACAACGTCGTTTTGGCACAACCCAAATACCTCTAAGATCCGCATGTTCTCAAAGGGAGGGTCTAATTTCTATTTTGGTCTTTCTACTTTTTTTTCCCTTTTTAATTTCGTCCTATTTCCCTTTTTATTGATTTAATTTCACCCCTTTTATTTTATTTTCTTATGATTCAGTCATTTGACCCACTGTTGACCTAAGGGAATGAAATGTAGTTGGGAAAATAACCCTTTGAGTCCCTGTACTTTTCTATCTTATTTTAATTTGATCTTTTATGTTCTATTTTTGTTCTTTTATGATTTATACTTTAAATTTTGTTACTTATTCAATTTAGTCCCCTACTTATTTAATTAAGTCCCTGTACTTTTTTTAATTTTTACCCTTTAAGTTGCAAAATTTATGTTTTTACCCTCAAATTTTCCAATCATTTTATTTTGGTCCTTTATTTTTAAATGTTGATACTATTAATACTATTAATACTATTAGTATTATTTCATTTTGGATATAATTGTATTATCATACATTTTTATATTATTTCACTATTACTATCATTATTATCATATAGGATTATTAATTGAATTTTTTTATTGTTATTATTATTTCTTACTATTTCTTATTATTGTATTCATTATAGTATTTTCATTTTATTTCATTATTTATGTTGTTATTTTGTTAATACAATAATCTTGCCATCTTCGTACATTGTAAATATTGCTAAATGCACTCATCCGTTTTTTGGCACAAACACATAAAAAATAATTAAAACTGAGGCAATGTTCGTTATTTTAGGGATTCGAGGAGTCGTGCTCCTAACTTACGAAGTATGGCCTATTCTTAGAACCAAAATAACCAAACATCCTATTTAAAATTCAAGACACGTAGGACTTAGGTAATAATCAAATGACAAGTATTCTTGTTTTCAAGGATTCGGGATATCGTGCCCTAATTTACGGGACATGATCTTTTTTTCTCGATTAACTCGTAAGAAAGAGGTCATTTCCTTAAAATTTAATTTAGTTAGCAATATTTCAATCAAATAACATCATACAAAAAGGGGATTGTATTTTAATTTTTTTTTAAATTCTCAATTCTCGACACTAAGACATCAAGTAATCAACTAGGTACCAATTTTGGGCATTATGAGGGTGCTAACCTTTCCTCGTATGTAACCAACTCCCGAGCCCACTTCTTAGATTTTGTAGACCGAAAATCATCGTTTTAGTAAATCTAACCTTTTATTAAAATGATCAAATTTTAAGGTGATCCAATCCCACCTAATAAAAAGGATTGGTGGCGACTCTGTCTTTGTTTTAAAATGAAAAGTTGATTTCTAAAAAAGTTTCGACAACATGAATATATCAAAATACACATCATATAAAATTTTAATCTACTAAATTTATTTAAATTATATAAAAGCTATTTAGTAGGATTAGAAATATGAAAAACAAAAGAATACAAATCCCAAGTAATCATGTCTAATAACCATTCATTTGGGTTGCCCTGGTAACGCAATTTCTTAGCTTCTGGCTATCAGCAACGTGAAGGATGAGAACAGTATTTACCATGACGACGAGAATCACCACCTGCATGATTGCAAATATGAAAACCATAAGAATACAAAATCACAATTAATCATGTCTAATAACCATTCATTTGGGTTGCCCTGGTAACGTAATTTCTTAGCTTCTGGCTATCAGCAACGTGAAGGATGAGGACAGTATTTACCATAACGACGAGGATCATGTTCTTATTTATTTTGGAGGTCAATTAGTTTTATTATTATTATTACAACAAAACCGCATTTTCTCTTGGTCTCTTTTTCTTCGCATGCTCATTCATTATTATTAATTTTTAATTTTCTACTGAGGTAAACTAAGCCTAATGTCATTAAACTATTTGTAAGATTATATTTTAGTCATTTGACTTCAAAAAGTTACGAAATGATCACTGAATTATTCAAAAGTTTTCATTTAAGTCACTAGATTGTTAAAATCGTTGATACATGACCTTTTCTATTTGCACCACCTACACCAATGGAAAGCTCTTATCCCCCTTCTTTCCTACAGTTCAGTATTTTTTCGTGAAACAATTTTGAACGTCAAGAATTTTGCCAAAATCCAAACATCTTTATTCTTCAACCTCTAACATAAATCTAAGATATATTCTTCTACTCATTAATGAGTATTGATCCACCATACCAATCCTCGAACCATCGCTTGAAGCTCCCTAGCTGGACTTTTTAAACAAAAAAAAAAAAACTTAACAATCCTGTGACTTAAATAAAAACTTTTGAATAATAGTGACTTAAATGAAAACTTTTGAATAATTCAATGACAATTTTGTAACCTTTAAAGTTAAATGAGAAAAGCATAATCTTACTGATATTTTAGTGACATTGGCTATAGTTTACCCTAACTTTTATTATTATGTTAATTGGTTTTTTAATATTCTTCATATATATATGATTTACTCTTTTTCATTTTTTAATAATATATATAATATATACAATCAACCCTCTTAATGATAGCCTCATTTGTCTACCAAGATTTTATCTATTATAGAGAAATAATTGGTTTATGCCTATAACATCATTTGAATGTTATAGAGAAACAGTTGTTATGCACCTATTTTGTTCATCTTCTAAAAGATAAAAGGGATAAATATCAATTTTATATATGAACTTTGGTCCAATGTGTAATTTGATACATAAACTTTTATTTGGTGCAATTATACTATGAAACTTGAACTATGGTTCATATATATATATATGAAACTTTGATTTTAATTAATTGTACACATTTAAAAATGGATACATATATTTATTTTTATATTGGATTAATATAATTGTTTATGTATGCTATATATCAACGTAAAATGGTGCTAATTTGATAATGTTGTTAGTGATTTGTAAAAATTAAATCAAATAAAAAATTCATATATAAAACCAGACAAAATCAAAGTTCATAGATGACATTGCACATTGAATCAAAGTTCATGTATAATTTTAATATTTATCTCAAAATAAAATTATATTTAAATAAAATTTTAATTATATTTATATTTTATTAAAATAAAAATAAGCTACTTAAATGCCAAGATTAAAATCCAAAAAATTATTTAAAGAAGTTTTTAATGGTAGCTTGTTTGATAGATTTCATTCTCTTGGTAGTAATATAGCACTTATATTGGCAAAGAATTCAATCCCTGTTATCGGTAAGTGAGAACTCAATAGCTTTCCATTGTAGGCTAATCAAGATAAATTTTATTGAAATGCGTATACCATTAATTGAAATAATATCTTAATTAACATTCGTTTTATTTAATAAAATATAATTAATACCTTTCCTAAATAAAACATAATTAATACCTTTCCCTAATTAAATTTGATAGACAACATAATAGACCTTAAAATTAGTTGTTCATTTTGATTATTTGGACTATGAACTATTTGGATTACTTATTAATATATGTTGTCTTGTCAAGTCAACATAATAGATCTTAAAATTAGTTTTTTTTTTTTATTATTCGGACTATGAACTATTTAGATTACTTATTAATATAAGTTGTCTTGTCACGTCATAACCCATCCCTATGATGCAACTTAATATTCGTTAAACCTTAAGTAATTAACTAGTAATATTTTCTCAGTTCATTTTTTTTGTGAAAAAACCAAAATCCAAAAAATAAAATACAAAGTATAATAATTTAACTACAGAATTTTATTAATCAATTTGTTTGATAATTTATAAATATTTATTACGAAATAACTATACTTAGAGAACAAAATTCCAATATCCAAACATAATGGCTTCATAATTTTCTTGTAAGAGCATCATATCAAGCATTTTGTATGCCACTAAGAAGTTTTGGGAGTATGCCTCTGGTGCCCCGTCACACTCATTTCTTAGGAGAAAAGGTTTAAACTTAAAAACTCCATAACTCTTAGACAATTAAAGCATGCCCTTTGCAACAATAGCAGGAATTAGTAGAATACTCTATTGAGACTTTAATATTTGTTCCTTTTTCCTCAATAAATTTGTAGAATACTCAACTGAGGGATTTTCCCTAAAAAACTTTTGAAGGATTTTTTAAAGCTTGCGGTGCTAAAATCGCCCCACAGCTTGTTATGTCATGGTTTTACACTTATCCGCTTAGCGACACTACACCAAAATAGGTCTTTAGCGGCGTTTTTTTAGGCCTTTAGCGGCGCTTTTTAACGCCACTAAAGGTATTTGCGGCGCTTGTGTAAGCGACGCAAAAAGGGCCGCTAACGAAAACGTCACAAACGTTTGCAGCGTTTACAAACAAAAACGCCGCTAAAGACCATGTTCTTTAGCGGCGCTTAGAAAAAAACGCCGCTAAAGACCATGTTCTTTAGAGGCGCTTAGATAAAATGCCTCTAAAGACCATGTTCTTTAGCGGCGTTTTTTCTTACGCGCCGCTAAAGAACATGGTCTTTAGTGGCGTTTATTTCTAAGCGCCTCTGAAGAACATGTTCTTTAGCGGCGTTTTGTCTTAAGCGCCGCTAAAGAACATGGTCTTTAGCGGCGTTTTTTTCAAAGCGCCGGTAAAGAACATTATCTTTAGCGGCGTTTTTTTTTAAGCGTCGCTAAAGATTTAGCGGCGCGTTTATAAAAAAACGCCACAATTTTGGGGATTTTTTTATATTAAATTTTTCGTTGAAATATGAGACTAATATAATTGTTTCGTTGAGTTGTCGAATTATAATTCCTAATGAAAATAAAATCGAAATATTATTCTCATTTAATTGCTAAAGTCAAAAATACGATTAAAATCGAAATATTATTCTCATTTAACGGTATTAACTATTTAAATTAGTTAATGATATTGTAAAATTAGATGATTAAATTGTAAAATTTCAAATTTAAACGACCAAATTAAAAACAAAAACTGACCTAACTTTTAAAAATTTCTTATAATCCACCTTCTAGAAATGAATAATAGATTGGTCATTTTTTTCTAAAATGGCAATAAGCATTGCAGATAGACTCACAATTGTATCCATACTACTTTAGGCAATTCAACAATCGCTAAGACTGCTTTTTTATTAAGAATATTGACTGATCATATGTTCTACAAGCAATGCGGATTTTGGATAGTGTTAGAGACTTGATTAAAATATTAAATAGATTAATAGTATATGCAATTAGTACAAACACTAGCTGTTACTTCTTAAATCTTACTACCAAAAATATATACGAAATCATCAGTTTCATCTTTACAGTATAAAATACTAATGTCGAAAAACCAAACCTGCATCTTAGATGCGCTGCTTCAGGTATTCTTATGGCTTCTGCTATCTGTGCCAAAGCTGTGGGGACTAATGTTGCAGCAGCAGCATTAAAGGTTTGTGGTTGATAAAATGAGCTCACAAACTCTTCGACATGTTTCAAGGCCATCCTTCCAACCCCATCTATGTTCAGACTCTTTGAACTGCCCTGTGATGAAGGCGAAGGCCCCACTGGCAAGAGGAATGCATATTGCACTTTGTTACAAATGATGCATTAGCAACATATCAACAATGAAAGGAATTAAGGCAAATGCACTAGAGCTGACAGATAGTGAGTATTCACAAAAGAATTACAATATGTAAGGAACATCATCTTGAACTAATTTTGAGAAAAACGGCTCATTTGAGAGAGTCGAGAGTGAAAAACTTACTTCAACATCTGAGCTGGCTAATGCAATAAGTGGAGCTGTACCACCTTGTCTTCCAATAGCAGTGCTGCACGAATATAAAATACATCAGTATGTATCATAAATTGCAAGGAGATGCCTTCTTTAAGAAATCTGACAATAATATATCAAAAAGACCATTTATAACAAAAAGAATAAAGAGATTGACTTTTTCGGTTTGAAATAATGTTAAACTACTGAAGCCTAAATAATTGTAGACCAAAACATTCTGTTGAGACATGGAACACATGAGATGAATTCAAAGCAGAGCTTAAGGTTTATACATGTACTAAATGCTTCAAATTATAAACTAAACAGCATGAACAAGGCCATCATCACTTCAATTTGGTTACGCGAAATATCTTGATATGATGTTATATAGTACCAAAGAAAAGAGGAACATATTTCACCTAAGAACCATTTATACAAATATTATTTCATAATTTAAACATTGAACAATTAAAGCAAAGAAGTTTCAGTTTCCTAGTACACCTGTTAGTTTCAGATACTGACAATCCCCAAAGAGCACCTGCAGCTCTTTCTTGAAGACCTTGGGAAGCATCTAAGCTAGATTGAGCCAGGGCAACCTAATCATGCAAAATCAGAGTAAAATTTCAAAACCTGCAAGGAAGCTGATAGATAAATAATATATCTTTGCCAAAGCTACAACTGAGGTGAGGGTTATCAGTTAAAGCCCATAGAATTATAAACTTTCTTGTTCATAGAATTATAGATTATGGTGAATATGAAACTCTTGTTTGGAGGAAAACTAAAATGTGTAACAAACAAAAGGATGCACTCATCCTCACCAACTTTATGATTTCATGCGTGTATAAATATAAACCACTTCATGCATGTTAAAAGAGTAGCAAACATATCTTTGTCAAAAGAACTTTATGAAAAGAGTAGCAACTTTATGAAAAGAGTAGCAACTTTATGAAAAGAGGCAAAAGAACTTAAAGAATAAAGCTTGAGCAGCAATGGATTATAAATCAAATTAACCAGAAAAGCAAACATATTGTCTCTGCACAACAAGAACTCTTTGTCAACAATGGTTGTTAAAAGAGTAGACAGACACAATGCAAATTATGAGTGCTAAGCTTATGGTACCAAACAGTATACATTCAACCACACAACACTAAACACTGCACATCAGGATACACGTTTTATTTACTTCCACAACATCTCTAACCTACAATTAATAGAAACCAAACAAGAAAGGGAAGTTTGAATATTCCCAAAAGATAGTGTGTGAATAACTCAACAACACACCAACTCCATGAGATATGGCTATTACCAAATAACTCAGTGCCAACTTATACACCTTCTTCCTGATCATGCGTTCACTTAAAAATTAGTGTAATCAGTTAAATTCAGCAAGATTTTAACGGAAGTTTATACTGAATCAATTTATTGTAGTTAAATGAAGAAAACAAATCAAACCAAACTCTCTGTAAGCCACAACAAATTAAATACAGTTCTGTTTCATTATTCAGTTGTTAGACTTAAAAATAGTTAAGAGTTCTATAATATAATTCACCTAGTTACACAAAGAACAAATACCAGTATTAACAAAAGTCAAGATTAACAAAAGTTAAAAGTTCTATAAAATTTTAGATTAACAAAAGTCAAGATTAACAAATACCAGTATTAACAAAAGTCAAGATTAACAAAAGTCAAGATTAACAAATACCAGACTTAAAAATAGTTAAAAGTTCTATAAAAATTTTAGATTAACAAAAGTCAAGATTAACAAAGCACAATGATTTTATTGAGGTTCTTCAGCACAAAGCAAAACAATTCAGCAAGAATCCAACAATCCTTAACACCCAATCCATTAAAGACGAAAAAGAAAACTCAAAATAGTATCTATAAAAGAACTAACATAGTGCAAATTCCTTTGCAGGTTCTAAAATTCAAGTTAGAAAAAGCAATAATTTAGCTCAAATCTGGAAAGAAAATTAAAACAAAAAAAACTAGTGAAATGAGATTAATATCCTTTCAGGAAAAGAAGAAGAAGAAAAATAATAATAACCGCTTATTTTGGTCATCACGGCAAGGTATTTGGAGCGAAGAACCCTCCTATCTGCCGCATCCTCTTCTCGATTCGGTTGATTCGACTCAACATCCGCCGACTCATCTCGGGCCACTCCTGCCACCTTGGTTCGAACTGGTTCAGCAGATGCATCACCCTTATCTGTTTGTTTTCTTTCTTCACATTACTCCTCATAATTTCAAAGAATTTGAGTCTAAAAAGAATAAAAAACTAACGAACAAAAACCCTAGACAAAGAAATTAGCAACGGAAGAAGATTTTGTAAATCAACAGTAAAAAAAAAAAAGAGAGAGAGATGGAGAAGAAAAAAAGAACAGAAAATGATTACAGTTTAAAACATTTTAATTTCTCCCTCCCATTCTTTCTTTTCGATACTCACTTTCCCGCTACTAATTTTTCAGTACTCTCTTATATATAGATATATAAATTGAGAATAGAAGTTTGTGGCATTTTTTCATTAGCGCCGCTAATGATCACCTTTAGCGGCGTTTTTACCCTAGCGCCGCAAAACCCATGAAATTCGTAGTAGTCTTCATTATTAAGAATATTTTGCGGAGTTTTTTTCTAGCGCCTGACACCGTTTCGTCTTCATTATTAAGAATATTTTGCGGAGTTTTTTTCTAGCGCCACTAAGGCCCAGGAAAAACGACACCGTTTTGCGAAAACTGAGAACAGAACTTTGTGGCGTTTTTTCCTTAGCGCCGCTAATGACCACCTTTAGCGGCGTTTTTCCTTAGCGCCGCAAAACCCATTAAATTCGCAGCCAAAAACTGCACCGTTTTTTCTTCATTATTAAGAAAATTTTGTGGCGTTTTTTGTTAAAAACGCCACTAGTACATTAAATTTTCTATTGCAAATTTTATAAAAATTTTGTTTAGGTAATATTTATAAAAATTAGATAAAATTATCAATTTTAGTTTTTTAAGTAGTATTTATAAAAATTAGGTAAAAATAAAAATTTTAGTGTTTTTATTTCTTTTTAATTTTTAATTTATTTTTTTTTTTATAATTTTTACAATTTTTTACAATTTTACAATTTTTACAATTTTAAATTATTATATTCAAATTATTATATATTGCATATCAATTTAAATTAATAATCTTTACAATTTATTATTATATCTTTTACAATTATATAAAGAACTTATTTAATATATAAATTAAAAAGTACTAATTAATCCAAATCTTAAACCATAACCCTAACCCGACCCCAAATCCCTAACCTCTAACCCCTAAACTTTATTTAATATATAATTAAAAAGCACTAATTAATCTAAACCCTAAACCCTAAACTTGAAACCCGACCTCAAATCCCTAACCCCTAACCCCTAAACCATAACCCAATCTTGAATCCCTAACCCTTAACCCCTAACTCCTAACCCCTAAACCTTATTTAATATATAATTAAAATACACTAATTAATCTAAACCCTAAACTCTAACTTAACACCAATTTCTAAACCCTAAATCCCTAACTCTTAACATCTAACCCCTAACCTAACCCTTAACCCCTAACCCTTAACCCATAAACCTTAAATCACATTAACTCTTAAACCAGAATCCCTAATCCATAATCCCTAATTCCATAATCTATAAAACTTAAAATTGTAACTCCTAAACCGATCTTAAATCCTAAATTAACCATATATATACCCTAAACCATATTTATTAAACCCTAAACTATAATGATAATTAAATTAAATATTTAAAATTAATACTATCTTATCTCTTACAATTATATTTGAAATTATTTAGTATATAAATTAAAAATCAATCAGTCATGTACCCAAAAAATTTTAAAATTATGGCTTAATAATAGTATTTTAATTTTTCTATTTTTAACAAATATTTTTCTATGTTTTTTATTTCAATTTATTTCTACGTGTCATTATTTCAAATTAATCCATTTTAACAAATATTCATTTAAAATTAAATTGAATTTTAATTAATATAAATAAACAAATTAAATAGTAATTAATTCAATATTTTAAAATTAATACTATCTCTTTTACGATTAAATAGTAATTAATTCATGATGAAGACGGTGGTGGAAGAGAGAAACACTCAGGTGTTTTGAGGATACCAATTTTAAGGGGGAAATTTTAGGGGTTTCAGGGGGAAATTTTGGGATAAAAACGCGTAAAAATTTTGAGAAATTTTTTATAAGTTGATTTATTTTTTGCGGCGTTTTTACAGGAAAAACTTTAGCGGCGCTTCTTATAAAGCGCCGCAAAATTTTTCATTTTGAACAAAACGACGCCGTTTTGCTATTCTAAAAATTTTTTATTTTTTTATAAGTTGATTTATTTTTTGCGGCGTTTTTATAGGAAACGCCGCTATTGCTTACCTTTAGCGGCGCTTCTTATAAAGCGCCGCAAAATTTCTTCATTTTGAACAAAACGACGCCGTTTTGCTATTCTAAAAATTTTTTATTTTTTATAAGTTGATTTATTTTTTGCGGCGTTTTTATAGGAAACGCCGCTATTGCTTACCTTTAGCGGCGCTTCTTATAAAAAATTTCTTCATTTTGAACAAAACGACGCCGTTTTCCTAATCTAAATTTTTTTTTTTATAAGTTGATTTATTTTTTGCGGCGTTTTTATAGGAAACGCCGCTATTGCTTACCTTTAGCGGCGCTTCTTATAAAGCGCCGCAAAATTTCTTCATTTTGAACAAAACGACGCCGTTTTGCTATTCTAAAAATTTTTTATTTTTTTATAAGTTGATTTATTTTTTGCGGCGTTTTTATAGGAAACGCCGCTATTGCTTACCTTAGCGGCGCTTCTTATAAAGCGCCGCAAAATTTCTTCATTTTGAATAAAATGACGCCGTTTTGCTAATCTAAATTTTTTTTATTTTTTATAAGTTGATTTATTTTTTGCGGCGTTTTTATAGGAAACGCCGCTATTGCTTACCTTTAGCGGCGCTTATTATAAAGCGCCGCAAAATTTCTTCATTTTGAACAAAACGACGCCGTTTTGCTATTCTAAAAATTTTTATTTTTTTATAAGTTGATTTATTTTTTGCGGCGTTTTTATAGGAAACGCCGCTATTGCTTACCTTTAGCGGCGCTTCTTATAAAGCGCCGCAAAATTTCTTCATTTTGAACAAAACGACGGCGTTTTGCTATTCTAAATTTTTTTTATTTTTTTATAAATTGATTTATTTTTTATAAAGACCTGGGCATTAGCGGCGCTTTACCAAAAACGCCGCTAAATCCCTGAAAGTTCAGAAAACGGCGTCGTTGGGCTTAGGTTTTTTTGTGGCGCTTTATCAAAAACGCCGCTAAAGCCCTAGGCATTAGCGGCGCATCCTTAAAAACGCCACTAAATCCCCGAAAGCTTAAAAAACGGCGTCGTTGGGCTTAGGTTTTTTTACGGCGCTTTCCCAAAAATGCCGCTAAAACCCCGAGCATTAGCGGCGCTTTCTTAAAAACGCCGCGAAATCCCCGAAAGCTCAGAAAACGGTGTCGTTGGGCTTAGGTTTTTTGCGGCGCTTTCTCACAAACGCCGCTAATGCTTATTTTTAGTGGCGTTTTCTGTAATGCGCCGCTAATGATCGATCATTAGCGGCGTTTGTTATCCAAACGCCGCTAAAAACGCCGCTAAAAGCCTGTTTTGGTGTAGTGCGACCTGTTGTTTCGGCTTATTGTACTAGAAGTATTCTATGGATAATTCAATTTCATTAGTCAAGTACATTTTCTCCTATATTATGTTAGTAGTTTATAATGTTAATAATAATTTATTATGTAGAAAAGTCTAATAAGTTATAACTATTGATTAAATAATTCTGTTGTAAAGATATATTTTTTGTACGTAAAATTATCTTATAAAAATATAACTTTACATAAAACAAAATAATCCTATGAAAGGACATCTCATTAAAAGATATATCCCTATGAAAGAGTCTCTCATGGAAAGATATACCAATTTGATGTCTATAGAAAGGACTTTTCTATTAATCATTTTGATTGTTTTGTTTAGAATGTTGAGGGCTTTATTATATTTTAGAAACATATAAAAACCTTAAAAAAAATATTCTACAGCCTTAAAATCATTATATTTTAGTAATATATTTTATTTTTTTTATTATGTTCCAATTATTTATTTTTTCAACAATCTTCAGGCTTTTAAATGAATTTTTATGAAGCAATAATTATTTTTTGGTTATTAAGTGTAATATAGTAAGATCAATTTCGCATTAAACAGTTTTCAAATGTTGCATCTGAAACCATGGAATATTGATGACTTCAAAGTTGAAATGATTGCTTATCATCAAGAAAGTAAGATAAGATTTTCTAACTTCTAATGTATATGTTTGTATGCTTATTTATGGTTGTTACATATATATACATATATATTATATGGTACTCTGATATATTTCCATTATCATGAAATGTTTGAAAGCTATTCATAATTTTTAATAACATTTTTTGACAAAAAAAATGGTCAATAAATGATTGTCACAAAATTATATAGTAATATACTATTAGTAACAAAACCATCTGGCTGTTAAAAATGATGTGATAAAAATAGTTGATAGTACTTTTACTGACAAATAAGCGTCATTTAGACCAAAAGGTATATGCCGATGGTAGATTGCCGTCGATAAAGGTTTATATCAACAAAACCTATAGCAATGTTTTTTGTTGGTGTATCCTATTTGACTACCAGAATAAGTTTTTAGACACATGCCAACAGGATTTATGCTTATAGTGGGTTATTATTCATTAATAAATGGATTTTTTTTTTTTTTTTGTAGTGTTTTGTGAATAAAAAGGTTGATAGATAAGAAATTAGCCAAAATAATTGTATTGGGATAATTTTGAGATATTCATGATATGTAACACCCCAAACCCGGCCTAGACGTTATGGCCGAATCTGGCGATATCACATTGAAGTGTTTTTCGAAAACATAGTTTCAATGAAAAAAAAATCTGCTTTATATTAATTCTCGTTTATTGAAACTCAAGTTGTCTTTAGCAATTTGTTGATCATATTAGTTTGTTACTGTATTTAAAACGTTGTTTGATGCGGAAGCTTTTATTTTATGGTACAAAAACGTGGTGTTTTGAAAAAAACATACATCTTTTGAAAATCCACGTCCTACTTCTATCAGATATGAATTAATATAAGTAAAATCCCCAAATTAAAAGTTTTAAAGAAAAATTTAAAGAGGCCTTCTTACAGAACAAATACCCAAAATAAATTTCTTATAAATAAAAAAAGTAAAAAATAAAAGCAGGTGCGGTTGTGTGGCCACCTTCGAGTCCTTCGCAACACGGGTCCCTAAGATTAGGGATTACTTGTAAGATAAACAGAGGGGTGAGTTTACGAAAACTCAGTCTGTAACCCCATAAAAGCAAATAGCCAATGCATTTACAGTCTGGGCTTAAGCCCAATTTAATAACAATTCAGTTCAGTTGGGCCTTAGCCCATTACAGTGACAGTATCAGTGTGGGCCCTAGCCCATTACAGTGACAGTAACAGTTCAGACATGCAATCAAAAATCCTACCCATCCAGCCTCTACACTCCACTCCGTCCAACCCAACACTCCATGTGGGGATAAAATCACACACCCATTCCTACACTCCAAAATTAGCACCGGTTACAGCACTAACCAGTATTTGCAGCAGAGCTGCCAGTACAGTACACTTCCTCCAATCATAATAATCCCATCCCCATGCAACATATCATACATGTATGCAACATATATATATCGTGGCGTGCTCATATACAGTCATACATAACATTAAGCATACAATCATTTTATAACATAGGGGCATAATAGTCATTTTATAACATAGGGGCATAACCGTCATTTTATAAAATAAGGGAATAATAGTCATTTTATAACATAGGGGCATAATAGTCATTTTGTAACAGTTTAGGGGTCTAGGCCTACTTATCGACCCATCAGTAGGTCCACAGTCGTCTCGGGTGACCCCTGCAACCTTAACAATCAAATAGTGAAGTTAGGCCCAAGGCCAATAATGCGGGTCCATGTGGGCCCACACACTCGTGTGGCCCACATAGCCCAGAATTGGTCTCGGTCTTGAAATTACACAGTTTGGCTCAATTTTCTCCACACACTTTGTAACACCCCTTACTCGTATCCAACACCGGAATAGGGTACGAGGCATTACCAGAACACATACACTTGTAAACGTATTTAAGCGAGTTATAAAATTTCATCTAAATTAAAACTTTCAAAATTATTAACATGAATTTATAACTCTTCATAATATATAGTCAAAATATTATAATCATAATAAGTAGGGCCTACGAGACCCGATACATACTCATGCAATTCAATGCTTCATTTCCATTTCATTCAATTCTCAATTTCTCATGCTCACAATTTAAATCATATCACTAGTAATTTCCATTTAATTCACGTACAATTCAATATCATTAAGTTCAATACTAATACGTATTTACCATTTAACTCAACGTATATCGATTATATCATTCATTAACACATTTATGAAATTCTTAATTTTGCAATAAAAATATCACTCTAGCTTAAATAACAACATCAATTCAACTCATCATCCCCTTTTCGTCATTGTACCCTTCAAGTGTGAATTTACTATTTCATTACTTTTCCACACCCGTTCCTATGCATATTACACAAAACATAAACATATCAATACAATGCATAACTTATAAGTTTAACGTGGCATAATTGAGCCACAACTTGACCAAAGCCTAAGCATGTACACCACATTTCATATTCACTTTAACTCATTATTAATCTCGTTGAACGTTCGGAATATACACGGATACGTAGAGAATTAGCACATAAGTGCCACACTGATATGTAGCCGAAGCTACCACTGATATGTAGCCGTAGCTACCACTGAAATGTAGCCGAAGCTACCACTGATCAATAACACTGGAAATGTCCACGGGCTTGCTCACACAAGCTGTCATGTGTCTGCAACACATGCTAGATCACCCAGCACCTGAGACTCACTGTAACACTGCCACACTGGTCTCTAGTGACATGTCACTTGTATCCACTTCTATTCCTAAGTTCAACCGAGAATTTACACTTAAAACTTTATTTTAAACACTTTATCACTTGAATAATTCATGAATAATTTTCCTTCCACATTCACTATTAATTCACATATCAAATATAATTCACAGTTTATAAAGTAATTGGATTCTTTATTCATTTATCCAACTTCAAGTTGGATTAAAGTTATGTAAATAAAATGGTAAAAAAAATTGTATTAATGAGAATTAAAGTTGTGGTTACAACTGATGCCATCTATTTCCTAAAAAAGGAAATGATGTCCAAAAACATATTATAAAATAATTTGGACATGTTAACCTATGAACTGATTTTATACTAGAGATTCAATCTCTAATTTATGAATCTCTAATTTATGATAGTGAATGTGAGAAAAGAATTTTCTTTGTTTAGTAGTATTACAATTAGAATGAGTTTCGACCCTATTATTAAACACTGATAATAGGAACCCAACCTTTAATTTGTAACCTCTAATTTTAAAGTTTAATGGGTAAAAACAAGTTATCGTTATTTATCTGTGATGCATTAATAAAACTCATTTTAAAACAAAGTTAATAGAAACTAGTGCGGTCCATTGCATATAGAGGATGAGTTTAAATATTATGTGTGGTGTATTTTCTCTCTTAATACTAAGAGTTATGGTTCAATCTTCGAACACCTTCAACCTCATTAGAAATCCAAATATATCCGCTAATTGATGGTTCATATCAAGAGATGTCATATTGTATACATAATATTTGTTTGTGTTAAAGACTATAAAGTAAGTTACTAGCATTTTAAAATAGAGGGGTTGTTAGTAGTTTATAATGTTGGTAGTAATAATATTTTATTATGTAGAAAAGTCTAATAAATTATAATTATTGATTAAATAGTTGTGTTGTAAAGACGTAAAGTTATCTTATAAAAATATAGCTTTATGTAAAGTTATTTTATAAAACAACACAATCTTATAAAAGGACATCTCATTAAAAGATATATCCCTTATGAAAGACTATCTCATAGAAAGATACACCTATTGGATGTCTATATAAAAAACTTTTCAATTGTATATGGAAGATGTATAAAAACCTTTGAAAATATTTACGCACCTCAAAATCATTATATTTTAATATTATATTTTAATGCGTGTAAAATATTCTTTTAAGGTTCTAACTTCGTTTTCCTTATGAGAGTGGATTTTGATATGAAATACAAAAGTAGAAATACAAACACGGCCTACTGAGCATTAATTATGGCCCTGGGTTTGGGTGGCGGGAGTAAAGTTTTCCTTCCCGCTACCATGGCCGGGTGCACCACCTCCTGGATGACCTCCTCTTCCTGGGTGTACACCTATCAGATTTCTCCGAATCTCTTGCTTCATCTTCTTTCCTATAGTAGTAACCCCAACATTAAAAACAAGTCACTGAAAAATAAACCAAATAGATATATGTATATATAAGTAATTAAGAAGGTTTTAGGTTTGCTTACCAATTAAGTGCGTGTTTGTGGTTGAAGATAGAGGTAAGAGTAGCGAAAGTGATAACAGTAGAACAAGTATTGACAGCACAGGGATCATCTTACACCTCATGTTGGGTTGAAGCGGATGTTTGGCAGCTTTGATCTGATAGGGGTACATAGTGATTTTTTTAAAGGGATTAAGGGCTACATATATAACTGCTTAGTGCTTACTGCACAATATACTTTTGAGTTCCATTCACCAATCATAAACCACAAAAGTTTGATCCCATTTGTGTTTTTCAACAATATAGCTGCTTAGTGCTCAATGTATCCTATATTTTTTGGCCCCATCCATGAATCATAATCCACAAAATTTCATCCCATTTGTGTTTTTCAACAAAGCTAGTCAACCGGCCTTGATTTCTTTCTCCACTCTTTGAAAAATCATAGTCACTATGGCTGCCGTGATTGACATATGGTAGATATCAATTATTCTAGTGTGGAATTTTTTCTGCGGACACTGAATTCCAGGATCAGCACTTAAATTGTAATAATTTACTGTGCATCTGCTTTGCTAATTTTCGTTATCAATGATATAAACTTATAGGGATATGGGCCATTTGGAAGAAAAATGAAATGTTGATATTGCAAGAGAAAGTGAAATCTGCAGTGCTTGGCCCGAGATGGTGTGACTGAGTCAAAGGCACTCAACTTCATTAATCCACATGATCAAGTTTCTTTGTAATGTATATTGATTGCTTTGAATTTATATAGTCAGGTATGGCTGATAAGGAATAAGAATTTTCTACTTTTTATAATGTTTTAATTAATTACTGATGTGATATAACAAGTGAATTATCATGTAAAACAACCATATATATTTGAATTTCACATCAGTAAATTAAATACTTTAATAAATGATAAGGAGGAAAAAAAAGGGGGAGAAAGTAAACACCACCAATAGATTGCAACATCGGTATTTGAATGTAATTGTTTTCTTTTCTAGATTAACCTCTCTTTCTTTTGGTCAAATTCTAGATTAACCTTCATTCTAAAATTCCAACTTAGAAATTAAACTTTTTAGCAAAAAGCCTTTCAGTTTTAAACCATTGAGACTAGTAAAAAAGAGTAAAATTTGACAGTAAATACATATATTATTAACCTCAACTATATTTTACCACATAATAATTAAAACTAATTATTAAGGGGAAATATAACAAATTAGTTTAATTATTAATCTCATCTACATATTAGATTAGTGGTACATAACTCAAATAAGGAAAAAAATTACATTAATTTGGTATGATGTACCAAACAAGCATCTTTTCTGTCTCTACGATGTCGAGCTCTGTCAATGAAGTGGATAGGATTGACGAACGTGCTACTCAAGATCGACACACGGAAAAGGCTTTTCAAATCTGAAGAAGGTGACTGAATCTCCTGGAAAAGAAGGGGACGATGATTTCAATCTCTCCGACAAGAATATCAAGAAATCTACAGTATGTCTACTATGGTGGTGCTAAAACTCTTAGGGAGGAGTAGGATATGTGGCTCTCCAAAATAGGGTTCATAGTCTCTAGAAGCCTTCCCTGCCGTTCCAATTAATGGACATTGAGAATGGGTACTATCTGGCAAAATTTCAGGATAAAAGGGATTTCGAAAAAATGATTTCTCAAGGGCCATGGGTCATTTATGGCCAATACTTGACTGTGCAACCTTGGACTATAAACTTCAATATGGTTAAGCTTATTGCTTCTCAATTGGAAAACTAAATGTGGGGAAAACGGAAAAATTAATTTTGGTAGAAGGGGGAAGAAACTTACGTGACCGTGGAAGTCAGTTTAAGACGTCAGGAAGTTCTCGAGTTCCTTTATCTGACTCAATGAACTCTATGGTTAAGCTTATTGCTTCTCAATTGGCAACTAAATGTGGGGAAAATGGAAAAATTAATTTTGGTAAAAGGGGGAAGAAACTTAACAAATCTTTACGTGACTGTGGGAGTCAGTTTAAGATGTTAGGCAGTTCTCGAGTTCCTTTATCTGACTCAATGAACTCTATGGTTAAGCTTATTGTTTCTTAATTGGCAACTAAATGTGGGGAAAATGGCTCAAAGGAAGTAGAGAATAGCCTAGCAAATTCGGCAATAACTGGCAGTAAAGGTTGGTTTTCTCCTTTTTTTGTTTTTATTATGAACTTATCTATTTTTTCTTGGAATTGTCAAGGGTGTGCTAGTGTTAAATTTCCTTGTATTTTCTGTGAGTATAACATGGAGCATAAACTAGATATTGTTGGTCTTCTTGAACTGAGATGGAGCATAAACTAGATATTGTTGTCTTCTTGAACTGAGAGTGAGTGGAGCCAAAACAGCAGACTCTATTACTATTAAGTTGGGTTGCCAGTGTTCCCACCAGGTGGAAGTAATTGGATATTCTAGGGGTATTTGGATAGGTTGGAAGGACTCGATTTGGGTCGATGTGGTTCGAAATCACCCTCAATTTATTTTAGTACAGGTATCATGTGGTATCCCTTTGGAGTTTATTTTCATTTCTTTCATTTATGGTAGTCTTGATAAACAGAAACGCAATTTGCTTTGGGAGGCCTTGAAATCGTCAATTCCATCAAAATTAAATCCTTGGGTGGCTATTGGAGATTTCAATATTATACTATCCGTAAATGACAAGAAAGGTGGGTGTTCTAGTGGGAGGATATGTCTTTTTTTTGAAGAATTTGTTGATTCGGCTGAGTTTCAAGGGTCATTCTTTCACTAGGCAGAGAGGTGGTATTCTTGAAAGATTAGATCGAGCCATTGGTAATGATGCTTGGTTGAAACCATTTCCCAAAGTATGGTTACTCATCTTCTGCAAATTAAATCTGATCATAAAACTCTTCTTCTTTCTTTAAATTCGGAACTCACCATGTCTAGAGAAAGGCTTTTGCGTTTCTTAGCAGGGTGGGCTGAACATCCAAATTTTGCGGCTTTTGTTCAAAGTAAGTAGTGTTTCAATAGGAGTATGTTATATTATTTATCCAATTTTACTTCCAATTTTACTTATGGTGTCAAAGATTGGAATAATCAGTATACGGGCACATTGGGACTCATAAAAGACAGTTGATTAATAAGTTGGAGGATATTCAAATGGAAATGGAATTTTATAGCTTAGATCACTTATTTCAACTAGAAATGCATGTACAAGAAGAGTTGGAGACAGTTTTTCATCATGAGGAACTTTTATGGAAGCAAAAAGCTAGATGTGATTAGTTTAAGTTTGGGGATCGGAATACTAAGTTCTTTAACAAATGTACGCTTCAAAGTAGTGATTTTGTTGCAACAAAATCACTACTTTGCGTAATCTTGATTGTTATTAGATATATGATTCGTAAATACTAAAATTTGAAGCAGTTGAGTTCTTTCAAAACTTATATGGGGATGTTTCGGAGCCTATGAGTGATTTGCCTACAAATTCTTGTTCTCGGCTTATTGTCTCCGATATTGAGTTTTTGGGTAAAGAGGTCTCCAATGAGGAAATAAAAAAGGCACTTTTTCATCTGGCCCATTTGAAGGCCCCAAGTAGTGACGGGTTTCATGCTTTCTTTTTTTAGAATTAGTGGGAGGTAGATGGTGCTTGTGACACCCCAAACCCAACCGAAATGGACTGGCTCGAATTCGAAGCATTACATTAGCCACCTAAGTGACTCTCCGACTAATGACCACCCAAAACACACCCCGACCTTATAACACCTCAATATTATATAATTATTAGTTATTTATTATTGCGAAAGCAAATTATGAGCCAATTTTAAACTTTTCCTAGGTAATTTAACCTAGGGGCATTTTACCACCTATGGTAAAACTAACCTGATTTTAGATCTAAGTGTTTATCGACCTTCTTTAGTCAAAATTACGCAAGCTCAAAAATTTCAGCTTAATTTGAGTTCGTTTACTATGTCTAATTCAAGTTTTATTATTTGGGACTAAATTGTAACAAATACAAACTATCAGGACCTATTTTGAATTATAAATTAAGTGTGTTTCTATTGAATTTTACCCATTACAAGACTAATCCTAAAATTTTACCAAGTTTCCTTATCATCTAGGGCTCTAATTAGACTAATAAATTTTCATGACTAAATTGTAACTTAAACAAATTAGAATACCAATTTAAAAAGATAAAAATTTAAACCCCTACAAAACCCACACGGCGGTGCCCACGTCGTGAAAACCTTTCAGGTTGATCGCACACAACCATGTGGAAACCACTGCACTAATTTTTTGGAAAAACTCATTTTAAAACCCGATTTTACATATTTTAATGGCCAATTAAACCCGATTTAATTATGATTAATTAACATGCTTATACATACACCTTCAATTGAATTTATTGACATCAATTAAGCCTCAATTATATAGAATTAGGCAATCAATTTCATGCATAACAAACACCAAATAAATCAAATAAGTGGCATACCTTAGTCGCTAGTAAATCACTCCATGGAAGCTTCATTTAAATAATCGTTAGTATAAATTTCATGCCTCACACACCTTGTTATCAATCACCGTGTTATCAAGCAACAATACAACGTAAATCATTTAATAATTAAACTCAAACATGCCTCAAAATTATTATAAAACCATCCAAAATAAAATCTCCAAAGTCTAAAGTCCAATTACAGCCAAAGTTAAACTAATCCCCGGGAGTTCCACAATGCCCGATTACAATCTCTAAAACATGTAATAAAGTCTCTACCAAGCCTAAATCTCTTGGAACTCTCTTGCTCAGCTCCTCAACTCCTCAAGCCCGATGATTATTTGCACAAATTGTGAGGGTGTGAGCTTTAAAAAGCTCAATGAATGTTAATAAAAATGACTAGTTAATCAACATCCAAATCTGCTTAAATCATATCCAATCAATCACCAATTATCAGCCATAATAGTGAAGGATGTCAATTTAATTTCCATATGCTTTATTAATATCAAGAATCAATTATTCAAGGCTTACAAACATCGAATGATATAACAATAATCACTCATAAATATATTGGCATACACTTCTCATGGCTTCATTGGGTGATCATACATCGGATAAACGAATCTTTGAACTCTTACAAATATCAAATACAGTCCACTGAGTTGAGCAAGCTAAAGCACACAATCCTTATAGCACCTCAAATAACCCAATGAGTGGAGACTAATGCTCAACACTCCCTTATCTACTCCAAACAAATCAGTCCACCTAGAGCCATATGCTCACAATATCACAAATAAAAGTGAGTACTCACAAATCCTATGACATGCTAACTATATCCAATGGATCCACCATGCATGTTGCCAATATATTCAGTCAAACATAGCATATAAATCAGTTATTATTGTGCTCAATTTAATGTGACAAAATGCTTATGTGTAACATGTAATATAGCCATTTAACATCCAATTAAATCAAGCATTTTATTTGTCATTTTGCAATGTTCAATTACCAATTGTAACACCAATATATCATGATCAAAAACTCAAGTAAACATGCTTTAGTCATCAATATAATTAGCCTAAATGCTTATGTACCATTATTCAATAAAAATTCAACTCTTGTACATATAATATCAATCTTGCAGAAATCAGCCATTCAACAATAATTAATCAATTGAAATCATCATTTAAGCTACTAATTAAACATAAATGAGGGTCAATTTACCAAATCACCCTTAGAAACACTCACCACACAATTTATTCTACCACAAACAAGTGATCAACTAAGAAAATCCAAGCTTCAATTCTGGTTAGCTCGGTCCTCTTCAAGATTCGGAGCTTCAACAAAGATAAAGTAGACATTACCACCTTTCCAATGCTATAATAAACACAAATTTTAATTAACTATACTAATTGAAATCCTCTCATAAAGGTACGTTACTGGATTTGTAACATCAAGTCGAAAACTCGATTCCTCACAAAAATCGATCTCTCCAGCCCTCTTAAACACTTTCAATCATCAATACTAGACCAAATACACTTATACTAAGCATCAATTTCATCTTTAAATTAATTTCACAAAATTGCAGAAAATCGGTTCATGAAGATGATAAAATTTGGATTTTTTTAAAAATACCTAACAAATCATGTTTAATCTTGATAAATAAGATCAAAAAACTTTTAATAGATCCATTTTGATTTGGAACATCCATTGATTTGTGGATTTCCTCATAAAATTCAAGATCCACCATTAAAGAACCATGTGTTCTTGGAAGAAGATGACATTGATAAAAATTCTTTAATTGACTCTCAAATCATGTAAAAATGTTTCTAATCATCATAAAAACAAGTTTAGGATTGAAGATTTCCTTTGATTCGCTCTAAATTCTTGATTGAAAATCTTGATTCAAGAAACTTGAAAAATTTCAGAATATTTTTTGCTACTTTTGAAAATAATTTCGGGTGAATTGAAAGAGTATTTTGAGAAGGAAATTAGTTGGATCTATTTTTTGATGATAGATTTTAAAACTCATGCAAAGAAAACAAATTTTAAATTTCTCTAATGTTATTAAAATGTGTGAAAAGTGGGCTAGATACATTAGTTTTAAAACTGAAACCACTCACTAGAAATTTTAAAATTTGGAAATTTGTCTAATGGCCACTCCCACATTTCCCTTACTTTACCATTTAATCCTTTCCCTCCAAAATTCTGATTTTAAAGGTTTATTTGTCATATAAATACTCTAAATTTTCCTTATTTTACAATTAAATCCTATTTAATTAATATTTAAAATTTACTCAAATTACCCCCAATAAAAATTATTTTAAAATTCTTTTTCAACCCAAATTAATTATTTTCACTAATAATTATTTAAAATCTTTAAAATTAATTTTTTGAAAATATTTTTTAATTTTCCAGATTATTGTTTAATCGATTTTAGATGAAATTAACCTCCTAAATTAAATTAAAAATTACTAGAAACCCTAAAATTTTTAATTTCACACTCAAAACCCAAAAAATATACCTAAAACTACTATACCTGGTTTAGGGATATTACAGTGCTGGTATTTGTGCTTGGGTCAAATAGATTTTAGCTGAAGAAGTTATTGATCCATAGTTGAATAATACTTTCATTGTGCTTATTCCTATGGTAGCTAGCCTTGAGATTTTCACTCAATTTTGGCCTATCAGTTTGTGCTCTGTTTTATACAAGTTGATTATGAAGGTAATCGCCAATCGTTTCAAACTTATTTTTCCCAAGATCATAGCTCAAAAGCAAGTTGATTTCATTGCGAGAAGGAGCATCACAGATAATGTTATCATAGCACAAGAAGTAATTTGTTCCATGAAAGGTAAATAGAATAGGAAAAAGTGGATGGCAGTGAAAATCGACTTGGAGAAAGCATATGACAGAGTGCGATAGGAATTCATTGACATCTCTCTCCAAGCAGCTGGTATTCCGAATTTCCTCAAGAATGTAATAATGTAGGTATTGTGGAATGGTATGCTGACACAAAAATTCAGGCCAGCTAGAGGGATTTAACAAGGTTGCCCTTTGTCTCCCTACCGCTTTCTTTTGCGTATGGAATGGCTTGGCCATAACCTCCACTCTGCTATAAATGACGGTAAGCGGTATCCTATCCGATTATCCTGGTTTGGCCCAATCATATCTCATTTATTCTTTCCTGATGATTTGGTTATTTTTAGAAAAGTGGACATACAACAAGCTTGACTCCTTAAGGATACTCTTGAGTGTTTTTGTGCTTTCTCTAGGCATATAGGATCAACACTTGAAAAAGAAATATCTTTTTTCCCAATGTATTTGTTGATAAGTTAGGGAAGCAGATTAGTGATCTACTTGGGTTTGAAATAGTGGATAATCTTGGACACTATTTAGGTGTACCTCTATTCCATGGGAAAGTTACTAATAGTACCTTAAGAATTGTAGTGGAGAAGGTTTGTAGCAAGTTACAAAGTTGGGAGGCCAGAAAACTTTCTTTAGCTGGCAGAGCTACTTTGGTGCAAGCAGTTTTCTTATCGTTTCCTACCTATTTCATGTAATCCATGATGACTCCCAAAGGTATCTGTGAAGAGATCGAGCGTATGGCTAGGCAGTTCATTTGGGAGGCTTCAAATGGTACGAAAAAATTGGCTCTTGTAGGTTGGGATTTGGTTTGTTAACCTAGGTGTCGTGGTGGTCTTGGCTTCAAGCAATTACGTGACCATAATACATCTTTTTTTGTTGAAACTTGGATTTAATATAGCTTCAAAAGAATGCTTTGTGGGTCAGTTTTCTTCGACCTAAATATAACATGAAAGAGAGACTACTAGAGAGTATTACTCGAGTCAGATGTTCCTTTCTTTAGAAGGCCCTTTCCAAGATCTGGCCTTTATTTTATGGTAATCTAACTTGGTCAGTAGGAAATGGCAAAAATATTCAATGTTAGATAGACTCATAGATCCCAAAATTACGCCCATTATCTACACAAATTCCTTCTCAAGCCAACCTTTTTCTAGATTGCTTCCTTAGTGAAATGGTAACGGACAAAGGTACGTGGAATCTTGATCTTTTTGGGTTTGGGTATCGGAAGACGTCATAAGATGTATTGTGAGTATTCCCCAACCTCATCATAGAGTGGGACCAGACAGAATTATGTGGACATGAACTTCAAATGAAACTTTCTATATTAAAAGCACCTACTGGTTATTATGAGAGCGTACTTGATCTTCTAAAAATACGACATGAAAATTCGCATGGAAGTTTCAAGGTCCCCAAAAAGTGAGATTTTTCATTTGGTTAGTACTCAAAAAATGCTTACTTACCAACGGAGAACAAGTTAAGCGGGGAATTGGAAATGATAGCTCTTGTTAATTTTGCGGACATGCATCGGAAGATATTTTACACGTTCTAAGAGACTGTCAAACTGCCAAGGAAGTTTGGTTGCAGGTTATTCCCAATAATCATCGAAACAGATTCTTCTCAGTTAATTTTTATGGTGGTTTGTTTCTAATTTACAGAGTAACTCAAATAGGTTTTCGGGAAGGATATCTTGGCCTTGTCTTTTTGGTTTGTTGGCATGGTGTATTTGGAAGAACATGAATCTTTTCACTTTTCAAGGTGTTTCTTGGAGCCTAGTTGAGAACGTCAAAGTTTCCTATACTTAGGCAAAGCAATACATTTCAGTTCAGAAGAACACTCAGATTAGTCAACATGAGGACAACTCCAATCAGGTTTTGACAGGTAATTGGGTTCTTTTAAATATTGACGGTGCTGTTAATTTGGACTCATGAATTGGAACAGCTGGGGGAGTGATGTATGACAGAAATGGTAATTGGAATCTCGAATACAATTGATATGTGGGGTATTGCTCGGTGTTTGATGAAGAATTATGGGGTATCTTAGATGGTCTGGCACTCTTTTAAAAACAAGGCTATAAAAAGGTAGTGATTCAATCAGACAATTTGTAGGTGGTAAAAGTTATCCAAGACACTTCATTGGAAGAATCAAAGTCAACTCTAGTCAGGCGGATTCAACAAGTTTCGCAACATAAAAGATATTAGATTTTAAGGCATATCCCTAGAGAAAAGAATCAAACTACTGACTACATAGCAAAAATGTCTTTCGTTAGGGAAAAAGATTTACAGGTGTTTAAAAGCCCACCTAAAGAGATAATAGAAGTCTTAGTCTCCAATAGATTAAAAGGCATTTGTGGACATGTTAATTTAATTTAATTTCTTTGTTTCTTTCCATAAAAAACTCTCACTTTTATCTTTTGATTTTTAATGATTTTTTTATTTTGAATTTTCTCTTACCAATACATTAAAAAGTTTCCCCTTTTTTAATAGCTTCCTATTTTTTTGTAATTGTCTCTAATTATTCTTTTAAATTATCATTTTTATCTTTTTAGATTATTGTAACTCTTAAAAAGGGCTCTTTTCACTTTTTTTTGGTAAATTACACCTATGGTCACTTTTGTTTACTTCAGGTTATGTTTTAGTCACTTATGTTTGAAATGTTATGTTTTAGTCACTTATGTTATCGTGTTGTAACATTTTAGTCATTGAGCCATTAATTGTCGTTAACGGTATAACGGTGAGCTAATGTGGCGAATTAAATCATCATTTCAAACAAAAAAATTAGGTTAAATTATACAATTGGTCCCCATATTTTTTTCATTTTGAGAAATTTAATTTTTTCTTTTATGTTCTTTTAACTTTCTTTTTTTTTTTTTTCATTTTTTTCCATTCTCTTCTGCTTCTCCCTCTATTTTCATACCTTCTCCATTTCTTTCAACATATCAGGAAGTTGAATTGGCAGTGAAGAAAAAAGCATGGTATGGGTTTATGGGTTTTGGTTATAGGCAATGATGGTTTTCAACTTCCTACTTATTTCTTCAGTAGCAATTCGGCTTCTTGATATGTTAAAAGAAATGGAGAATGTAAGAAAATAGAGGGAGAAACATAAGATAATGGAAAATAAAGAAAAAAAAATTAAAGAACATAAAAAAATTAAATTGCTCAAAATGAAAAAATATGGGGATCGATTGTATAATTTACCCTAAAATTTTTGTTTGAAATGATGATTTAGAGTGCCACATCAACTTACCGTTACACTGTTAGCGACAATTACTAGCTCAGTGACTAAAATGTTACAACACGATAACATAAGTGACAAAAGCGTAACATTTCAAACATAAGTGACTAAAATGTAACCTAAGATAAACAAAAGTGACCATGGGTATAGTTTACCCTTTTTTTTTTTTAATTTGTATCAAATTGAAAATATTAAAATTATTTTTTACTTTTTGGAATTGTTAAGACTCTTTAATTTTTTTTATAAAAATGGTATCAAATTAATAAATTTATCAAATTAATTTATACTTTTTAATTAACACTTGTAATTAGTGTTATGAAGAACAATGATTTTTTATACTTTTTATTTAACTTAGTAATTATATATTATTTAAATAAAGTTATAACTAAAAATCATTTAAGTACATCATTTACTTACCTTTACACCTCTTAATCGGCCTAAGTTTTTCTAGTGAAGCTAATATTAAAATTTCCTGTCTTAATCAAAGGAAAAATATTAAAATTCCTTTCTTTTCTTTTGTTAAATTTAACTATCCAAACATGAAATTATATTTCCTTTATCTTCTTTTTGTCATTCTATTCCCTTGGTTTCCTTTCCTTTCCTCATCTATCTGGAAACTATGTCTTTTTAATTTAGGGTCGTGGGAATCAAATGGGTTTTAAGTAAGGGTAAATAAAATTCGATTTAACTAGAAAAATAAAAATAAAAATAAAAATAAAATTTAAATTATTCAAGTTAATCAAATTAACTCAAAATTTTTTTCGAATTTCAAATTCGAATCGAGTTGAATTTTCCAATTCAAATAATTTGAATAATTCGAATAAACCAAATACCAAACCCTTTCACCTCCTTTCCCCCCAATTCCCCTCCCCTCAAAACATTTTACTTTCCTCCCAAATATTTTACTTCCCAAAACCCCCAAAAAATTCTTCTTTTTACTTTCCCCCGAAAAACTTTTTCCTTTTATTTTCTCCCCAAAATTTTTACTTTCCCAAACCCTAAATTTTTTTTTCTTTTGCTTTCTCCCAAAACTTTTACTTCCTCTCAAACCCCAAAAACTTTTTTTTTGAATTTATGTCTACTATTTATATTACTGAATTAAATTTCACATTTTATACTATTTATATTATTGAATTGTTTAATCCTAAATCTTTATCAATTTATGTTAAAATTGAATTATTGATGATGTCATAAAATATTTGTGTTAAAATTTCTGCTAGTATCAATTTCATATTTTATCTTTAAAATAACTTTTATTAAAAAATCACATTTTTTACATTTAATATATTTTTTAATTTCAAAATACATTGTGACCCATGTTCAAAATATTGTACAAAAATGATATTTTTCCACAGTGCATGTTGGTGTCGGTCATTTCACCGCCAACACCACCCTCCATCATCCCCTAATGATTACCCAATGATTGCCTTATCTATAAAAAAATAATTTTTTTGGTGTTGGCACTGTGCTTGCCAGCACTGATATGTATTTTTTTCAAATACACTTAAAAAATACGGGTATCAGGGATTAAAAAATGGAAAAGAATAATATTTTAAGTGTCAGTGTCAGTGTTCTCGTTGTCGATACTAGTTCAAATTTTAAGAAATAATTTTTTATATTTTTGGTGCCAGCGTTCTCTTTTAGGTGTGATTTTTTTTTTTTTTTTTTGGTGTGCTCTGGTTGTTGAGACTAGTGAAAAGAAGAGCGGAAGTGAGGAAGTTAAGGAAAATTGAAAAAAAGAGAAAAAGAGAAGAAGGTAAGGCAAATGCATGAAATTAAATTGCATGGAAATCATTAATAGAATTAATTTTTTTTAACATTTAAATAGTTTATTGCATGTAAACCATACACAGCTTTTTACCATTTAAATGATTTTTTTATATTAAAAATTGTAGAGACCCAATTTAGCCTAGGATCAGATTACAAACAAAAAAAATTTCTAATAAAGTCCAAATTAAATGCAGTCCAGATACAAAAAATATCAGACCTGAATTTACAAGCCCAAACAGCCCAAATACAAAAACCCTAAGGCCCGTGACCTAATTTTTTTTTAGAAAACTAAACAGAAACCTTAGTCTAGCCGCTGCTCCTATGCCTAGGCCACATCAGCATGCTCGTGTCCCGAGGTCTGCCACCGTCAACTGCCTCTGTCCCGTCGTTGACTTTAGGGCCACCTACAAGACGGAAGAAAAGACAGCAAACACAACAAACACACAAGAACAATAGAAGAAAATATAAAAAGAAACAGTGTATAATGGCTATAAAAGCCATGGGAACAGATTGTAAAAGGGACTTTTTTTAAAAATAAAAATAAAAATTGAATAGGAAAAAGCCATAAAAAATAGAAATCGGATACTGATCTTAATAAAAAAGAAGGTGATTTATTTTTGTTTTATTTTCTTTAGATTCAAAAACAAAAAAATATAATATATATATATATATATATATATATAAAATCTTTTACCTAGCCCTGTTTTCTATCGCCATTGGAAGCCTTGTTTTCTCCGATCTCGAGAGCTGTCGAACCCATTAGGGTTCCATTCCGGGATTTAATAAGGGAATACGAAAAAGGCGAATTAGAAAAGAAAAAAACCGAATTTTTTTCACCGTTTTTAGGCTTTTAGCCCTCAAATCTAGGCTTTGGAAGCCGAAAGGCCAAAAAAAAGGAAACTTTTTACGTTTTCTGGCCACCAAGAACGGCGGAGTCTGCCGCCAGCGATCGGTGGCCGTCGTGGGACTCGCTAGACCTCAAAGGCCGGACTGAATAATTGAGAGAAAAAAAAAAGATGGCTTTCGAAAAAAAATTAAAACAATAGACATAATGATTTTTTTAAAGATTTTTTTATTTTTATAAGCCGGGTTAAACGTCGCCGTTTTGGTTAGTGTTTTTAAGACCAATCTGAAACTTGACCATTTTATTCAGCAAGATCCGCGTGTTTTCGTGAAATGGTCTAATTCCCGCTTCGGTCCTTCCGCGTTTTCACTATTTCTCAATCTTGTCTTACTGTTGTTTATTATTTCTTTTAATTTCGCCCTTTTATTCTGTTTTTTGTGCAATTTGGTCCCCTGTTTGTTGACCCCCTGGGGAAGGACATGTGTCCAGGAGCTTGGGGATCATTTACCATTTTGTCACTATTTATTTTAGCATGTTCCATTTTGGTCCCCTATTCTATTTCTTAATTTTTACAATTTACGCCCCTAAATTTCATTTAAATTTTGATCTAGTCCTTATTTATTTATTTTATTACAATTTAGCCCATTTATTATTTATTTTATTTCGATTTATCCTTTTAATTTCATTTAAGTTGCGATTAAGTCCTTTATTTATTTTAATTATTTTATTTATTTATTTACTTATTTACGTATCTATTATTCCTTCATTTTTTTTATTTTCTTTTTATTGAAGTTTTTTTTTCTTTTATGCCTTTATTATTATTATTTTATTTATTTATTTATTTATTACTCTTTATATATTTAAAAATAGATTGTTTATGTCTTTTATTTACTCATTTGTTGTTATTGTATTATTGTTATTATTATTATCATTACTATTATTTTTTTCCTATTATTATTTAATTAGTATTAGAATTGGTGATCATAATACGATTATTGCCATTGTTATTATTTGGTGTTTTATTATTATGGTTATATCATCACCATTTACTAGTATGATATTTTTATTTTTTCGTATATCATTGTTTCATTTTTACGTGTTAACATTTTATTTTATTTTGCTATAACCATGTCACGAATCGTGTTTAAACATACTTACGCATTTTTTATACTATGCCCAAACAAGCTAAATACACATTACTTTAAATATTGCGTTCATCTTTGCACGGTGTACAGAAAAGAATTTTTTTAAATTAAGATAATGTTCATTATTTTGGAATTAGAAAAGTCATGTTCTTAACTTACGGAATATGGCTTCTTTCTAAAATCGAGATAGTAGAATATCTACTTTAAAATTAGTATAAAAACAAGATTTTGGCGTTCATTGTTCTTGAGGATCTAAGGCATTGTGTCCTAACGTACGGGTCATGATCCTTTCTTCTCGATTAACTTGAAAAAAGCCCTTTTCACGAAAATTAATTTAGTTAAGTAATGTCTGAATAAGGGATCGTATTGTAAAATCTCTTCAAATTTTCAATTTTCGACATCAAGGATATCAAGTAATCAATTAGGTACTAATTTTGGGCGTAACAAGGGTGCTAATCCTTCATCGTGCGTAACTGACTCCCGAACCCATTTTTTGGATTTTTGTAAATTGAAAATTATTGTTTTAGTAAATTAAACCTTTTATTAAAACGATCAAATTATGAGGTGACCCGATCACACCTCATAAAAAGGATTGGTGGTGACTCCCATTTTCGTTTTCAAAATATAAGTTGATTTCAAAAAATAGGTTTCGAGAGCTTGGAGACTCCACTAGGGACAAAATAAGAGAGTCAAGCCACGAGTTGATTACTTTGGTCTTTTTGTTGAAAATTGATAATTTGGTTTAAGTTTACGATCCCTTTGTTGCATTTCATCCTTCATGTTTTGGTATTTCGAGTTGTATAGCAATCTAGTATATCTGTTTTATTGGTTAAAAAGTTTTTTTTGTGTGTTTTTCACATATGCATTGCATAACCGTTCAATTTTACCCTTCTTAAATGGGAGTGAGAAGCTATTCCTTCGTGAGGTTTTCACCTTCGTATAGGATAGTGGATCGCTTTTGGGATACATCCATACCTACGTATTCGTGAGATTTTCATCTCCATATAGCCATAGGGAAATGTATTCCCGTGAATTGAACTCAGTCTGTATGAGCCTATAATGGGTGAGGATCGAGGAATCTATTGGTTTAGGTACTTTTACTTTAGAACTGAACCATAAATAATGAGCCCTAAGAGCCTACCGTAGGTAGAACCATACCAAACCTCTAGTGGTCACCCGATTAGTTGTTTTATTTATTATTTCTTGCTTTGAATTCTAGATTTGTATGAAATGTACTGACTTATTTTGTTTTGTTTTGGCTGTGATTGCATTGTATTTTCATCATAGAAAAGGGTGTTGATTCATGTTCAGTTACTAGATAGAGAGCTTGTCATGAAAGAGGGATTTCTTGATAAAGTGAAAGACAACGTGACAGTCCGGATATGGTCTAAGAAGACACAACAAGAGAAGGGTGATAGCTTGACGAAAGGATACATGTCAGAATTGTGGGATTCCACTCGCATTAGTGTAACTCAGAATAATCTCCAAGAGTTGAAAGAAATATGGGATTAATGGGATGACGAAACCAAACAGTTATTCCACTGTAACTATAGTGATTTGCCTTATTTACTCGATGCCAAAGTGGATAAGCACTTAGTCTGAGCTCTTGCCTAGTATTAGAATTCCGCCTATAGCTGCTTCACTTTTGGGAAGGAAGACTTGGTGCCCTCCTTAGAAGAGTACACAGTTCTGCTCCGTTGCCCGAGGATTTAAGCCGACAAAGCGTATTCAAGAGCCGCCAATATTCTTAGTTTCTTAACGAGGCTAATGAGTATAACGAGGATGAGTGAGCAATGGGTCGCAGCCCGGATTAAACAAAAGGGAGATAGTAAATGTATCCCTTGGAAAACTTTACGCGATTTGATCGTGGCACATCTAGATCCGAAGAAAAGGGTTGATGTCTTCGCTTTAAATATTTACGGGTTGGTTATTTTCCCCAAAGCACTAGGGCACATAGATGATGTAGTTTTAGATCCATTTGACCGGCTTAACAAAAGGGTCATGCCCGTCCCGGCAATTTTAGCCGAAACCTTTAGATCTTTGAATGCATGCTGGAGAGCGGACGAAGAAAGATTTATCGGGTGTGCGCAACTCTTGTTAGCATGGTTCCATGGCCACTTTTGGAAGATAGAAAGTGTCTATTATCGAGTATTCTTCAAGAACTACTCTCCATTAAAAGAATTCGTGGCTACGCCAAGGTGAGATGACATTTCAGAGGAAAAATAGATGGCAATTCTCCAAAGTCTCCAAGACGAAGACGTCGAAAAGAGGGCCCCTTGGATGATCGCTGATGAGATTTTATACCGATGTGGAGACTTCAATTGGGCCTCTCTACTCGGGATATGGGGAGCTATTGGATATGCCCTTTTACTTGTATTCAGATAGTATAGATCGAGGTAATCCATACCGACAATGCAAGGGTTGGCTCAGTGCAATTTTGCGTACAAGGGTGATAATTACAAGAAGAAGGTTCGTGAAATATCGAACGCTTGGAACCAAACTCACAGAATGAAATGATTTACCATAAATCCCATGACGACCCCTGAGTGTCAATGATAGTGTCCCTATGTCAAGTCAAGAAAACACTCGGCCAATAAAAGAACACTTACAAGTAATCCCGTCTGAGTTGGAAATCATAAAGCAAGACTTTGAAAAGAGGAGTTCAGAACTAGAGAAAAAGATAGAATAGTTGGAAGAGGAAAAGATACAGCTAGGATTAGACGTCAATGTCCAGAAGTTAGAAGCTGAGAAAATGAAAAAAGGAAATAACAAGGTTGAGGAAGACTTTGACAATCTAAAAATAGATTATAAGAAGCTGCGCTTGTCGATAAGTACTGCCAGGTTGGGTAAAACATTGGAGCAATAGCGACAAGAGATTAAAGAAGAAAAGATTAAAGCTGATCAATGGGAAAAGAAATTCCAAGATGCTCGAGTTCGAGAAGATGCTTTAGAAAGGGATTTGTTAGAAAGGTCACTACGTCAATATCGTAGTCGCAACTCCACAATTTAGTTGAAAGCAAGCCTAAATAAGATTGAAGAGTTGAAGAGAAAGATAGAAGAGCTCGAGACTGCACTGCAAAATTGTAAAGTTCGAGTTAAACTTCTAGAAACGAACAATAAAAACTAGAAAGAGCAATTCCAATGCTCTCAAGGTTAGATTAGAGGTAGAGATCACACCGTGGGCGAAGCTATGACTCAAGTACGGGAAGTAGCCGACCATTTACAAACCCTAGCGGTTCAAGTCAACATGCTGAGCTTAAAATACGAATCAGATCAGATCGGGGCCAAGAATTAGCTTGGCTTCTTAGAAAAGTCAAGGATTTGAGTATTAGGGCAAGGTCGTATATGTAAAATGTATCCGTTTTATGTAAAGATATTCATTTTCTAGTAAAGTTATTCTAATAGAATTGAGTCAGAATCAACGCCTCTTTTTGCATTCATTTTTCATTCATCAGCATTACATTTCATCACATGAATTAAGTTTCATAAAAAAGCCCTAATTAATCAAAATTATGACAGTTACCCTGGAAACCAACAAGAATTTTCCAACCGAATATTGTTACGGTACCTGAGGTAAAACTAGAGCCATGGATCAAAGGTTAAAGAGATTGGAACAAATTCAGAAGGACATGCAAGATCAGTTGCAAGCCCAGCTGCAAGAACAATTAGCTAAGGTACAACAAGACATGAGGGATGAAATACAAGAGTCCCAACGAAGCATGATAAGCCAGTTGCTAGCCGGAGGGACTAAAAAAGGGAAAAGTACTATAAAAAACTCTAGGGATGATAATGAAGACCCTATATACCCTCTAGGCTTTACCTTAGTTAATGTCCAAGCCCAACCAGAAACATATCCACGAAGGGTACCCATTACCATAATGCCTCAACAATATCAAGCCGGCACTTTAGCACCGGTGAATTACCAATAGGTTCAGGTTCCAACCCTGGGAATGTTTTGACCAACCCAGTTGTTCTTGATTTGAACGACATGGCCGGAGGGACTAAAAAAGGGAAAAGTACTATAAATAACTCTAGGGATGATAATGAAGACCCTATATACCCTCTAGGCTTTACCTTAGTTAATGTCCAAGCCCAACCAGAAACATATCCACGAAGGGTACCCATTACCATAATGCCTCAACAATATCAAGCCGGCACTTTAGCACCGGTGAATTACCTAATAGGTTCAGGTTCCAACCCTGGGAATGTTTTGACCAACCCAGTTGTTCTTGATTTGAACGACATGGCCAAAATGGATAGAGCTAAGGTAGAATTGCCAAAACAACTAGAAGATTGGTGCAAGTTGTTGGAAGAGAAATTCAGAGCTATGGAGAGTGTTGACTACCTTTGCAGGGTTGATGTTAAAGAGTTGAGTTTATTCCCTAAGCTAGTGCTCCCACCAAAATTCAAAACTCCAAAATTCAAAAAATATAATGGGACTAGTTGTCCTAAAGCCCATATCACAATATTCTACTGAAGAATGATGGAATACTTTAATAATGACCAATTATTAATTCACTACTTCTAGGATAGTTTGATCGGGTCGATCGACAAGTGGTATAACCAGGTAAGCAGTGCAAAAATCAACTTATGGAAAGACTTGGCACAGGCTTTCATGAAACAATACAGCCATATGACTAACATGACACCCAATAGAATTACGCTGCAAAACATGGAAAAGAAGCAAAGTGAAAGTTTTAGGCAGTACGCTCAGATATGGAGAGAGGTGGCAGCACAAGTCCAACCACCTCTTCTGGAGAAGGAGACAACAATGCTTTTCACAAAAACTCTAAAAGCATTGTTCATTAAACATATGTTGAGAAGTGCTACCAAGAGCTTCTCAGATATAGTAATGTCCGGAGAGACGATTGAAAATGCAGTAAGGAGTGGGAAAATAGATGCGGGGGAGCTGCTAAAAGATCAGCCCCTAGAAACAAGGAAAATGAAGTGAACACCGCGAGTGTATATAATAAAGGCTATTCAAAATCGGCCACTTTAGGCCAATCAAGGACCGTAACAACCAGCCATCAAGGCCCCTCAAGACAAGAATCTAACTCAAGATTAAACACAGAAAAAATCCAATTCACACCCATCCTTATGACATATAGGGAGTTATATCAGAATTTGTTTGATGTGCATGTGGTATCCCCATTTTCCTTGAAACCCATACAACCTCCGTTCTCAAAATGGTATGATGCAAATGCTCAATGCGAGTACTACGCAGGAATAACGGGACACTCAATTGAGAACTAACTGCATTCAAAAAGCTTATTGAAAGGTTCATCAAGATGGGGATCGTAAGGTTCGATGATCCATCGGGACCTAATGTGGCAAGAAATTCATTACCCAGTCATTTAGATCAATGGGTAAATGCGATAATTGAGAGTGGAGGAAAGATGACCAAAATTGATTATACAGAAGTAAAAAGCCCACTAAAATGGGTTTGGCAAAGGATGATAGACGTAGGATTAGTTGTTCAAGATTTAGAGGAAAATTTAGAAGTAAAAACCCATGGCTTTTCCCTATAAGGATAGCAAAAAGGTTCCACGAAATTATGACTGCAACGTGATGATCCCAAGAGAGGAAAACTTGGTTGACACTTCAGAAGAGGGCCAGTATATTGGTTTCTACACGCGCAGTAGGAGGCGTTATGACCCTACAAATACAAGAACTAAGCCTGTTAAAGGAAAAACCTGGCGGTTAAACATAGGAAATAAAAGACAGCTGACTTGAATCACCTGTTAATGAGCCGGTAGCTGAGAATAAGGCTAAGGAATTCTTAAAATTCTTGAAGCATAACGAGTATAGTATTGTACAACAACTACATAAAAAACCAGCTCGCATATCAGTATTAGCCTTGCTCTTAAGCTCAGAGACACATCGTAGCATGTTGATGAAGGTGTTGAATGAAATCTATATTGCTAATGATATCTCTGTGAATAAGCTAGACTGCCTGGTTAACAATATAAGTGCCGACAATTTCATTTTTTTCAATGATGATGAAATACCTCCGAGGGGCATGGGATCCACGAAAGCCCTACATATCACTACTCGCTGCAAAGGATATACATTGTCAGGGGTGTTAATTGATAATGGATTTGTAACAGCCTAATTTTCAGTGGTGTCAGAAACAGTGATTCGAGATCACTAAATCTGACAAGTGAGTCTTAAAATTTTAATAAATTAATAATTATGGGTCAAGTGTGAATTTAGAAGAATTTTTAAATTAGTGAATTTTGTGATTTATTAAATTTTGTGATTTAAAAAGAATTTAATAGTTAAATTGGGTCTAAAATGAGATATCGAGACCTCGAGTTCATAAGCCGAGCCATAAATATTTTTATAAATATTTATGGAGTGTCATTGAGTTAGTATAAAAGTTTCGTTAGAAAATTTTAACGTTTGGATAGTCAATTAATTAAAAAGGACTAAATTGAAAATAGTGCAAAATTTGTTAAATTGTGATTAAATAGATTAAGCGACTAATAAGGAGGGATTTAAAATGCAATTAGGCCCAAATTATATGGGCTGGACGGTTGGGCAAGAAAAATCAGCAGAAAGTAAGGAGAAATAAGGGCAAAATTGGAAATTTTACAAATTAAATATATAAAACAAAGATAAAAGTGAAAAATCTAGAGATCTCTTCATAATTTATCAGAAAAAATGCAATAGGAGTTCTGAAACAAGCTGGTTTTTCATATTTTTACACCATGTGAGTTCAATTCTTGCTTTTTCTTTGAAATTTTCATGTTTTGTGACTTTTACAACTAAGTCCAACTATTGAATTCATTAGTTTTTGATTCCATAGGTGATTTCGTAAGTTACTATGAATAAGTTCTGGAATTTTATGATGAATTAATATATATTTAAAGTTTTAATTTCATTATATTATGATTTTATTAAGTGATTTTAGTAGAAAATGATTTTTAGGACCTAATTGTGAAAAAGTTAGGAATTGGGGTTTCGTACTAAAATTTTGAATATCAAAGGCTTTTCAGTAGTCTAAAATGGTTGGATAAGGTGTTAATTGAGAAAAATTTGATCAATTGAAGGGTTAATTGAGTAGGGACCAAATTGTAAAAATTGTAAATTTTGGGGGTAAAAGTGTAATTTCAAAAATTGAAAGGCATAAATTGTGAAGTAAATTAGTATTGAATTAGATGCTAATGAATGGAAAAATTTATATTATAGATTGGGAATCCGAAGATAAACGCGGAAAAGAGAAAGTATCGAACTAGTTTCTGAACTTTTACAACTTCTACAAATCGGCCCAGGTAAGTTCATACGGCTGAACTTTTATGATTAATTGTTAATGTGAGAACGAAATAATGTATCAATCTGTATATTGTTGTTGAATTATGATTATGGTAAAAAAATTGAGAATAAAATGAGATTGCTAGTTCAAATTAAAGGATGTGCAGGATTGAGTACATACGTTCGGTAACCAGTGATGGATTGACGGATAAGTCCATGGTGGATCCATGGCAAAGTGTGAAAAGTAGGTACGGTATTTCGATAAAGAAAACCATACTGAGTTGTGAAAAGTAGGTATGGTGTTTCGGTGAAGAAAACCATACTGAGTTATGAAAAGTAGGTATAGTGTTTCAGTGAAGAAAACCATACTGAGTTGTGAAAAGTAAGTATGGTAGTTCCGTGAAGAAAACCATACTGAGTTATAGCAATGTGAAATATTCAAGCAAATTGTGGCACCGGGCAAACGATGTACTCAATTCCGTAAGACGATCCTTAATTTGACAAGTATTTATAAGTGCAATTGAAGCTAAATGTCGGAATAGAAGTTGACATCTGATATTGAGCTCGATTGGATATATTTATTATTTGAGATTGTGGTTGGCAGGAAATGTTGAATTTTATTTGTTTGTTAATGTTGTTGATGAAATTTTGGTAAGATTTTATTATGAGCCTGCGAACTTACTAAGCTTTCTGTAAGCTTACTGGTGCGTGTTTACTGTTTCTTGTAGATTGACGTATATATATATTTCGGAGGATCGGATCTACATCAACGATCACACTATCCAGATTTACTCCGGTAGATTTTGTTAAACAACTTTTTGGATTTATATGGCATGTATAAGGAATTGAAGTAAAAAGTAATAGAATGAATGACTAAGTATGCAAAGTAAATTTGAATGTGATGGTTGTGTTAGATATTGAAAAATACATGTTTTTAGTTTGAAATGGTTGATTGGTTGAACTTCATTAGTATTCAAGTGAAGTAGTTGAAATACTGGAATTGGTTGTGATTTGAAATTTGCAGGGAATGTTAGATAAATATAAAGGGGTTATATTGAATTTTTTTTTAAATTTTCAATGGAACAGTTTTTGAACAGCAGCACTGATGTAACTTTGAAAAATCACCAAAAATAGTGGAAATAGAATTATAAGATTAGTGAGATATGAAATTAAATATGAATGAGTCTACTTTCACATGAAAGCAATAGAGTAAGCAAAAGAGTTATATACTTTTAGATATTTGAATTTTAGTGAGACAGGGTCAGAATGATTTTGAAGTCCCCTATTCTGACTTTAGAAATTCATTAAAAATTGTACAAAAGGAATTATGAGTTATAATTTATATTTATAGATTCCTTAATGAGTCTATTTTCAGTAGAAATAATTGGAAGCACCATATGAAGTCTGTAAAAAGAGATAATTGAATTTTAGTGACAAGAGGTCAGGATAGCTGATCAGTGAAATAGGGGAGACTTTAACTAATAAACTGTTCTAATTAGCTAAAATAAAAATTATAAAAATTTTATGGTAAAAATATATATGAGTCTAGTTTTATGGAAAATTTACAGATCTAAATTTTGAGTTTCTTATCTTGAGTTATAATTAATTTAGTGACTGCTGCGCAGGTGGACAGCTTTATTGTGAATGGTGAAATTAATTTTGAAAGTAAATTTTTATGATCTAAACTTTTAAGTTAAGTCAAGTAACGCCTCATGCTCGACTCCGGCAACGGTCTCAGGTAAGGGGTGTTATAGGATTTGCGCTGAACATCTTGCCTCTATCCACACTGAATATATTGCCAATGGATAGCTCTCACATGAAAACGTGTCAAAATATAGTGAGAGCATTCTATGGTACAGAAAGGAGGGTGATAGGAGGGATTGAAATACCTCTCTTAATTGGTCTAAACACATATGAGGTAGATTTTTTGGTGATAGATATCAAGCCCTCTTATCCTTGCTTGTTGGGTAGACCTTAGATTCACTCGACTAGGGCAGTGCTGTCGTCACTACACCAAAAACTGAAGTTGGTAATAGAGGGTCGACTAGTGACGATAAATGCTGAAAAGGATATCATTGCATACCTAACTAGTAACACATCATACATAAGAATGGATGATGAGGCAATAGAATGTTCCTTTTGATCACTAAAATTTGTTAATGGAACTTTCATTTTCGAAGGAAATAAGATCCCAATACCAAGAATATCCAAAACTACGAAGATAGGCCTGTAGTTGATAGTTGGGAAATAAACCTTACTTGGGAAGGGACTCAGAAATTACTTGCAAGGAAGGGTCGAGGCACCCATGCTGATGGACAAACAAGATCGCATTGGCTTAGTGTACAAGCCAGATGCAAGGCAAAAGAAGAAGGAGATGGAGAAGAGACAAGAATGAAGAAGAACGCGACTAAGTGGGGAAAAGGTCAAATGGGAACCAATGACCTTTCCCCATATATCCAAAACATTCATGTTAGGAGAAACCATTTACCCTGAACGAAGAATGGCAAAAAGAGAAAGCTTGGAAGGAATGTGAGAAACTTGAGCATCAATGCCATATTCGAAGAAGGAATTGGGGAAAACCTGTCAGGCATTCGTCCTTATATCCCTAGAAGTGTTCTGTACAATTAGACTGCGGAATAGATCCTTGTAATTTTTAGAACTAATTCAGTGTAATGTTCAAAACACACTTATTGCTCTAAGCTTGGGAGCAATAAGAATCTTTTTGTGAAAAAGGCATATGTCCATTATTTTTATTTCAATAAAATGCATCTTTGTGTCTCATTTTGGCAAACACTCTTTTGTTCTTTCCATTTCATTCATACTCATACCACACAAATAATTATTCTTAGATTCATTTGTTCTTTGGGTCTTCCTTCGTTCCTATAACAGGTCTCTAGATATCAATGACATCAGCAACGCTGCTACTGACTTAGAATCTCCTTTTGAGTAAGATATGTGTCTAGAGGAACCTCAAGACTCTGAAGATGATTGAGATTGTAACCTATCTCCTAATTTGTTAAGGATGGTAGAACAAGAGGAGAAACAGATTCTACCTCACAAAGAGTCAGTAGAAATTTTGAGCTTAGAAGACGGACAAGAAAAGAAAACGGTGAAGATCAGAGCTTTCATCGCTGCAAAGATAAAGCGGGACCTCATTGAGTTACTCCAAGAATTCAAAGATGTGTTTGCATGGTCATATCAAGACATGCCTAGTCTAAGTACATATATTATAGTACACATACTCCCCATAAAGAAGAATGCAAGCCAGTTCAACAGAAACTCCGAAAGATGAGGCCAGATGTCTTGTTAAAAATAAAAAAAGAGGTCAAGAAGCAATTTGACACTGGTTTTCTACAAGTGGTTATATACTCGGAGTGGGTAGCTAATATAGTCATTATCCCTAAGAAAGATGGAAAAGTACGAATGTGTATAGACTATGGGGATTTAAACAAAGCCAGCCGGAAGGACAATTTCCTGTTGCCTCACATCGACACCTTAGTGGACAACACGGTAGGTTACTTACTGTTCTCCTCCATGGATGGCTTCTACGAATGCAACCAGATTAAGATGCATCATGAAGATATGGAAAAAACCACATTCGTAACAATGTGGGAAACATTTTGCTATAAAGTAATGCCATTTGGACTAAAAATACGGGAGTGACGTATTAAAGAGCCACTGTAACTTTGTTTCATTATATGATGCACAAATAAATTGAGGTTTATGTCGATGATATGATTGCAAAATCCCGAATAGAAAAAGAGCATATACAAGTCTAAGGAAATTGTTCTTGAGGTTGAGAAAATTTCAACTAAACCTCAATCCAGCAAAATGTACCTTCGGGGCTAGGTTGGGAAAATTACTAGGATTCGTAGTCAGGAAAAAGGAAACTGAGATTGACCGGGACAAAGTCAAAGCTATACAGGAGTTGCCTCCGTCGCACATTCAAAAGGAGGCTTGGGGTTTCTTATGGAGATTAAACTACATCACCCGGTTTATTTCACAACTAACCGAGAAATGCGACCCTATATTCCGTCTCCTTAAGAAACATAATCCAGGTGTATAGGATGAGGAATGCTAGAAAACTTTTGACAAGGTCAAACATTACTTGTCCAATGCCCCAATACTGATGCCACCTAATCTAGATAAGCCACTAATACTGTACTTGGCAGTATTTGGGAATTCTATGGGAAGCGTACTGGGTCAACATGATGAGTCAGGAAGGATGGAAAGAGTGATATACTGCCTCAATAAGAAATTCACTGAATGTGAGACAAGATACTTGGAAACACGAAAATTTATGTGCTTTTACATACCCTTTTTAACTTAAAATCATGCTATTTCGGTTAAATTCTTATCGAAAAATAATTAAATATTATAAAATAATTAAATATTATAAAATAATTAAATTATGTTAAAAATATGAACATGATGAATTTTGATTAATTTTATAGTTAATTTTGATTAATTTTGACTATTTTCGACAGATTCGCACAAAGGGTGAAAATTGGCTCGGCAGACAATGCTCGAAGAATAAAACCGAGAAGCAATTTGAAGCATCGAGGCAAATTTATTTCCAGCCAAAGATGGTCCAAAAATGTGTGTTAATTCATAATATAATTAATTTTAATTTATTCCCAATTTAATTTGGGCTAAATAAATTATTATTAATTAATTATGGAAAAAAAAGAGTCCAGTTGAACCGCATTGGTTGAACCGAATCTAGTGAACCGAACCAGCCACCAATTGGCCTGCCTAGAACCATCCATATGCTGACCCAAATCAGCATTTTAGCTGACTAAATAAGCTTGCAAAGAAGTCCTTGAAGAACTTTCAACCTTACATTCAAACCCCTCTAAAATATGTGGCTTTATGGATTTGCCCCAGGCTATTTTTAGCAAAATTGAATCTCTCAACTTTGCCATGTGTGTGGTCGGCCAGGGGGGTCTCTTTGGCTTATGGAATTTGATATTTTTAGAAGCCACAATAAGTTATAAAAGCCACCCCTTGCTGATCATTCAACTCATCCCTCACACTCTCATTCTCTCTTCTCCTCTCTCACTTTCTCTCAACTTTTCCTTCCCATTTTCCCTTTTGTTCAAGTACCCATTTCTTCTATTGGGAAAGAGGTCATCATCAGCCATTGTTGAGCAGCAATTAAAGTGTTCATAAGCTACCTTGATAGCTGAGAACAATGGAGAACGAAGAACGAAGAAATCAGTGAAGCCATGGAGAAACACCGGATTTGCTTCTTGTTCCCTATCTCTTTAAATTTCGTTGTTGTTTTGACAAACATGTTTATGAATATTTATGCTATTGAAATGGTTAATTTAATCAATCTAGCTTGAATTTAATCCGTGTTGGGTTGATTATATTTTGCCTCCTTGAATTATTGAAATTGTGTTTGTGCTGTTATAGGCCTCGATAAGATGCTTGATTAAGTAAAATCATGCCTAAGTTATTCTTGCAATATTAATTATTAGATAATTAATGAATTAATTATTAAATAGTATTGAAATTGTAATTACTCGAAACAATACTTAATCAGTGCATGTTTATTCTTCTAAGGTAGCTGAAGTTAATTTAACATTGTATTTGGCGATACATATGCCTTGCATAACTTCCAAGATTATTCCGAGCTCTGCTCCCAATAAATTTCAATCTTGTCCATTGTTACGATTTTTTTCAATCATTTTTCATTGAAATAAATATTAATGGACAAATAATATTCAAGTAAAAGGATTTTTGCATATTACTCTGAAAGATACCAGCTAAAAAAGAAAGTAGGGTAATACGTCAGCGATAGAACCTTGATGAACAACGAGCAATGTCAACCTAAGCATTAAAAGGGGATAATTCTTGAAAATGACATTCTACATTCATGCAAATATCATTCATACACATCTAGTTAGGAGCATTTGCTTCATTTTGATCATATCATCCTAATCGTTGGGCATAAATATAGGCTTATGAAATGGACTCTACAGGTCATGTTCCCTAGAGAACGATGTAACATATCACTAAAATCATAAATCTTATACCCTCGAAGTTACAGTGGGACAAATTGAAGTCATCGTGGCAAATCTTATCTCCCTAAAGCTGCAGTGGAGTAGGTTGAAGCCACAACTCTTCTCTCCCTGAATTTGCAGTGGAGCAGATTAAAGTTACAAATCTTATCTCCTTGAAGTTGTAATGAAGCAGATTGAAACTTCAAATCTTATCTCCTGAAATTTATAGTGGAGCAGATTAAAGCCACAAATCTTATCTCCCTGAAGTTACAGTGGAGCAGATTGAAAAATAGCTACAAATCTTATTTTCCTGAAGTTACAGTGGAACAAATTAAAGCTACAAGTTACAAATATTTTCTCCCTGAAGTTACAGTGGAGCAGATTGAAACTACAAATCTTATTTCCCTAAAGTTGCAATAGAACAAATTAAAGCTACAAGTTACAAATCTTATCTCCCTGGAGTTGCAGTAGAGCAGATTGAAACTACAAATCTTATTTCCCTCAGGTCGCAGTGGGATAGATTAAATCTACAAGTTACAAATCTTATCTCCCTGAAGTTGTAGTGGGCTAGATTGAAGCAATAAATCTTATACCCTTGAAGTCGCAGTGGGTTAGAATAAAGTTACTTGAAAAAGAGGAGCACCAAAGAGGTCAAGATTCGACGAAACTGGTCATTCTTGAAAGTCTTTGCTCCATTCTCATTCACGACAACGAGCAAAGAGGGGTAGCTATAGAGGCCTAATTTAGCCCAAGCCCAAATTACAAACAAAAAAATTTCAAATAAAGTCTAAATTAAAAGCAGTCCAGATACAAAAAATATCAGGCTTGAATTTAGAAGCCCAAGTACAAAAACCTAAGGCCCATGACCTAAAATTTTCAGAAAACTAAACAGAAACTCTAGCCTCGCTGTCGCTCCTATGCCTTGGCCACGTCAGCAGGCTTGCGTCCCGAGGTCTATCACTGTCAACTGCCTTTGTCCCATTGTTGACTTCAGGGCCACTAGTAACAAAGGAAGAAAAGACAACAAACACAACAACACGCAAGAACAATAGAAAAAAAATGTAAAAAGAAATAGTTTGTAATGGCTATAAAAGCCATAGGAACAGATTGTAAAAGGGACTTTTTTTTTTGAAAAAACTAGAAATAGAATGCGAAAAAGCCATAAAAAAATAGAAATCATATACTAATCTTAAGCAAAAAGAAGGTGATTTATTTTCATTTTATTTTCTTTAGATTCGAAAGCAAAAAATATAATATATATATATAAAAAAACCCTTTTACCTAGCCCTGTTTTGCGCCACCATCGGAAGCCTTGTCTTCTCCGATCTTGAGAGCCGTCGAACCCAGTAGGGTTTCGTTTCGGGCTTCAATAAGGGAATAAAAAAAAGGCGAATCGGAAAAGAAAAAATTGGAAGTTTTTTTTTACCTTTTTTAGGCTTTTAGCCCTCAGATCTGGTCTTTGGAAGCCGAAAGGCCAAAAAAAGGAAACTTTTTACGTTTTCCGGCCACCAGGAACGGCGGAGTCCATCATCGGTGATTGGTGGTCGTCGTGGGATTTGCCGTACCTCAAAGGCCGGACTGAACAATTGAGAGAAAAAAAAGAAGATGGTTTTCGAATTTTTTTAAAACAGTAGACATAATGATTTTCTTTAAAGAATTTTTTTATTTTTATAAGCTGGGTTAAACGACACCATTTTGGTTGGCATTTATAAGTCCCAAAACGACGCCGTTTTGGAAACCAACCGGAAATTCGACTCGTTTATTCAGTAGCATCCGCGTGTTTTCGTGAAATGGTCTAATTTTCGCTTGGGTCCTTTAGCTTTTTCACTATTTCTCAATCTCGTCCTACTACTGTTTATTATTTCTTTTAATTTCACCCTTTTATTCTGGTTTTTGTGCAATTTGATCCCCCCGATTGCTGACCCCCTGGGGAAAGACACGTGTCTAGGAGCTTTGGGATAATTTCCCATTTAGTCCTTGTTTATTTTAGCGTGTTTCATTTTGGTCCCCTATTCTATTTTTTTATTTTTACAATTTACGCCCCTAAATTTCATTTACATTTTGATCTAGTCCTTATTTATTTATTTTATTACAATTTAGCGCCTTTATTATTTATTTTATTTTGATTTATCCTTTTAATTTCATTTAAGTAACGATAAGTCCTTTATTTATTTCAATTCTTTTATTTATTTATTTATTTACTTATTTACGTATCTATTATTCCTTCTTTTTTTTTAGTTTCTTTTTATTGAAGTATTTTTTTTTTTTTTCTTTTATGCCTTTATTATTATTTATTTATTATTACTCTTTATATATTTAAAAATAGATGGTTTATGCCTTTTATTTACTCATTTGTTGTTATTGTATTATTGTTATTATTATTATCGTTATTATTATTATTTATTTATTTTTCCTATTATTATTTAATTCGTATTAGAATTGGTGATCATAATATGATTATTGCCATTGTTATTATTTGGTGTTTTATTATTATGGTTATATTATCATCATTTACTAGTATGATATTTTTATTTTTTCGTATATCATTCCAATTTTATGTGTTATCATTTTATTTTATTTTGCTATAACCATGTTGTGAATCGTGTTTAAACATACTTACGCATTTTTTATACTATGTCCAAACAAGCTAAATGCACATTACTTTAAATATTGCGTTCCTCTTTGCACGGTGCAATTTTTTTTTAAATCAAGATAATGTTCATTATTTTGGAATTAGAAAAGTCGTGTTCTTAACTTACGGAATATGGCTTCTTTCTAAAACCGAGATAGTCGAATATCTACTTTAAAATTAGTATAAAAGCAAAATTTTGGCGTTCATTCTTGTTCTCGAGGATCTAAGGCATTGTGTCCTAACTTACGGGACATGATCCTTTCTTCTCGATTAACTTGAAATCAGCCTCTTTTCGTGAAAATTAATTTAGTTAAGTAATGTCTTAATAAGGGATCGTATTTTAAAATCTCTTCAAAATTTCAATTTTTGACATTAAAGACATCAAGTAATCAATTAGGTACCAATTTTGGGCGTAACGAGGGTGCTAATCCTTCCTCGTGCGTAATCGACTCTCGAACCCATTTTTGGATTTTTGTAAACTGAAAATCACTGTTTTAGTAAATTAAACCTTTTATTAAAACGATCAAATTACGAGGTGATCCGATCACACCCCATAAAAAGAATTGGTGGTGATTCCCATTTTTGTTTTCAAAATATAAGTCAATTTTAAAGAAAAGGTTTCGACAAAAATCCTATATAGCTATTTTACAATATATAATTTTTTATTGCATGAAAATTTTTATTACATGAATTAATGGGTTTTTTTTTAATGTTTAACTGATTTAATTGCATGAAAACTTTTTAAACTTTCCATGTTTTTTTAATGTTTAAATTGTTTAATTGCATTAATTAATGTGATTTAATTACAATAAAAATTTCATTCCAAATTCTTCAATTCCTTAAATTTTTAATTCCCACATACAACTTTTTTTAGAGAATAAAATATCTTTTATTTTTCCTTTTCTTCTCTTCCTTTCATTTTTCCTTAGCTTTCTTTCTTCCTCTCGTTTTTTCACCGATTCCGGCAATCAGAGCACGCCTAAATTTTAAACCCTAAACCACACCAATGCCGACAAAGAGAACGTCGGCACCAAAAAAGTAAAAAAAATCAAGTTTTTAAAAATTTGAACCAGTGAAAGCAATGAGTACGCCGACACCTATTTATTTTTTTTTTTTTTTTAATCTTGGAATATTGATATTTTATGTGTAATTGAAAAAAAAATACATACCAGTGCTGACGAACATAGTGCTGATACAAAAAAATAAATTTTTTATAGACTTGGCAATCATCAAACAATCATTAAGGGATGATGAAGGGTGGTGTTGGCGATAAGATGGTCAGCACCAACATGCACCGTAAAAAACATGCCATTTTCATAAATAATCAATTTATTTGAGTCTGATATGAAAAAACTCTCTTTTCTAAAAAAGAAAGAATTGATCATAATAAAAAATGGAAAAGAAAACAAATAGTTTTTAAGTGTTACATGTGTCAATATATTATTGGTCTGAGAATGCTAGCTCATCAAAATTTAAACCGTGTTAGCATTTTTTGGTTTAAGTGTTTAATAGTTTGTAAGTATTTATATTATTTAGAAAGTCTTAATGAATTAGTATTACTCATCAATTGGATCTTAACCTAGTTAGGGAATTACCAAAAAAACTAATTTATTTGTAAAATAAGTTATATAATTATGTGGATGCTTTTGACTTTTTATATTTTTATAAATAAATAAAATAATTGTTCATAGTGAGATTTGAACCAGGACATCATTCATATAAAACTTTTTTCCCAATTAAACTAAAGAAATTTTTAATTTTTATTTGAAACTTTAATAAAAATGATGTCCACTAAACTAACTAATAAATTGACTAAAGCAAGTGCACCTATCAATTAATAGTATAGTTATGATGAGCACAAATATCGTTCCCTCGAGGACTATAATTACTAGTAATTATCACATTTCTATTATTTAACCTAATAATTTAAAAGACTGGTAAAAATTAATTCAAACTATTTAAATTAACTAACAAAATGCACCAAAGAATAATACTCAAGAACAGTCAAATATCAACCAAGTGACAAAACAATACCTAGGTAAAAATCCAACTATGTTTCATCTATAATTGTCAATCTAATTTATGCAATTTCTTTTCTTAGCTCTTTGATCCGTAGAAATCTCTAATTTATGCTAATATCTTTTTCGAGCATAAGAGCAACTAACTCTAGATTGATTAATTGAAATTTCTTTCTAATTAAAACTCCTATTATTGCATTAATCCGCTCTATAGTTCCCTCTATTAGATTTGAATCTAATTCGGTAAATTTATGTTATCCTATTTCTAGGATTGCATGCAACTCCATTCAATTATGCATAATCTAATCACAAGAAGGGTCTATTCAACCTTAGACTTATGAACATCAAACATGAATCAACACTCTAGAATTATTAACCGAAGAACAATTAACCATTCATAATTGAAAATAAAGAGTAAGGTTTTATTGCATAAAACTAGAAATCAAATAATAGAATCTATCCTAGGGTTCATCTCCCCTAGATATTAAGAGAATTAGTTCATAATTGCAAGAAGAAGCATGAAAAATACAATATGACCACTAAAATAAAAGAAATCCACAATATCTCGCTTGGAAATCAGCTTGGACTCTTGAATCTTGATGGAGAATTGCTTGAAAATAAGCTTCAATGGTGTTATTTGAGTAATTTTCGTGCTATCCTATGACGACTGCTTTCCTCCTATTTTATTTCCTTATTTATACCTTCTTAAAGTGCCAAAAAATCCTAAAAATCATCACTTCTAGTTGTTAGTACACATGGCTCCCGAATTCCACACGCCCTGGACACATGCCCATGTGGGTCACATGGCCTTGTGGTTTGCCTGTATGAAAGTCCACTGCATGTGTACAACTTTCGGACTGCTCCAATGTTCTAATTTTCACCCGTTTTTCACTCCTATTTCTCCCAAGCACTCTATTAAGCTTCAAAACATGATTATAAATGATTATGAGTATATAATTCACAGTTAATACCACATAATCATCCAAAAATGCACTAAAAGTGAGGCTAAAATATGTTTATTTTGACACTTATCAAAAAACATTTGTTATATATTTGCATGTTAATTTTAAACAGACCTCTGTATTTTAAATATGTAGTTTTCACCTGCTGATAAATAATTAACAAAGTGGACATATGAAATATGTGATAACTATTTGAATAATATATTGTTAAAGGTCCTTATTAATTTCCATGCAAAATTACATAAATAATTAACAAAGTAAAAAAAATACAACAATATTATTAGTTAAATTAATATCGTTGTTAGTTATTATTTGATATAAAAAAAAATTATTAACTGTAAATGAGAAATATGTTGCAAAATTGGATGATGTGCATATAAGAATATTAATGCATGACCAGAAAAAGAAGAGAAGCGGCGTACATGTATAATAATTACTATGGATTATAGTCATTAGAGCTACTAATACTTTATACGATTATAGTTAACCAGAAAAAGAAGGATTTTCTTTTCTTCTTTTTTACGGAAAAGGAAAAATTATATAATAAGAAGATTTTGACTCTACTAAACATTAATTATGTCCTTTGCCCGAGTCAAGTTTTCCTTCTCGCTATAATCAGCAGCAGCAGGGGGTTCGGGTGCACCACCTCCTCCTGGGCCTATACCTACCAGATTTCTCCGAATCTCTTGCTTCACCTTGTTTCCTATAATAGTAACCCCAACAATAAAAAACAAAACACTGAAAATTAAACCAAATAGATGTGTATATATAAGTAATTAAGAAGGCTTTAGGCTGGCTTACCAATTAAGTGGGTGTTTGTGGTTGAAATTAGAGGTAAGAGTAGCGAAAGTGATAACATTAGAACAAGTATTGACAGCACAGGGATAGTCTTACACCCATGTTTGGTTGAAGTCAATGTTTGGAAGCTTTGATCTGATACGGGTACTAAGTGATTGTTTTAGAAGGGGATTCTTAGTGCTTACTGCACAATATGTTTAGAGTTTCATCCACCAATCATGAACCACATTTTTCAACAACTAGAGTGTCGTTGAAAGCATAAAAAATAACCTATCCTTATGAGATAACGAAAAAAATAGTATAAAAGTAAGGTCAAATCCTCAAGGTCTAGATTGTTACAACTTCTTGTTCCTTAAAATCCTAGGCATAGTTATGCCCAAGAAAAATGGCATACTTGGAAAAATAAAAAAGACAAAATTAAAAATATGGACAAATGGAAAGTGTGTGAACTGAAATTGAAATTGTAAAATGAAACAGAATTGAGGAAAAGGATTCTTCAATTTAAGGGATTTCAGCCTCCGGCTTTCTCAATCCTCCTTGGGTTCAATCCTAGTCTTTTAGATGATCCTTCTCATAACAGAATAAGCCAGTTATATTGAAAGAGGACACCTACGACCACAAGCTCCACTTAGATTTTAGAGTTACGATTTAGAGGAACTTGACTCTAGCCAACCATCACTTTTGTGGGACCATCTTATACTAGATCATTATTTCTCAATGGCGAATGTCATGCCATCTCATCTCCTGGGCTCAACAACCACTGACGCAGTAAGTTGACGAACCGACTATACAGCCTTCCCAAAATATACAAAGCGGTCGTTCCTTGCACAAGATGAAAAGACAACTTTTGGAAGGACATGGACGGAAGTGTCAGTCCTATAATGCGGAGAAATGATGAATACTCATTGAGAAAGCTAAGTGCGGGTTTTTAAGCCTCATGAAACTTTTTTGGGGAATCTCGATAACCTTTGGCTAGATGAGTTTAGTGGCTCATACTTTTCAAAAAAAAAAAAACAAATATGTTTAATAAAATGGAATTTTATTGAAAAATAAAAGGAACAAAAAGCTAGTAGCTTTAAGGAGAGGGAGTTTTTACAGAAAAGATGAGTGAGTATTCAGGTTACTCTATCCCATATTTATAGTATATAGAAAACCTAGTTTGTTCCTATTTAAACTCTAAAATATAAATAAAGATATAATCTAAAATTAAATCTAAATAATATCATAATAATCCTAACAATAATCCTAAAAATAAAGTTCAAATTTAATTAGAGTCTTCTGTTCATAACTCTCTTCTTTGAATTTTTGCCCCAAGTCTTTTGCACTTTGTATTTTCAGCACAATTTCTTCCCTATTTGCATGCTGACCCATTTTGTCTTTAAATTCACGCTTTTCCCCCAAACTTTCTTTTGCCTTCAATTTAGTCCCTACAAGATAAAAACTCATAAAAGCCCAAATTAATAGGATCATACTCAAAATATATATGGAATTAACACATAAAAGTATGTAATTTTAGAGTATTACCATATTCCCCGTACTTAGCCCATGCTTGCGGTCAAGTATGGTTCCTAACCACTGTGTAATTAGATTTTACCATGAAAGAAGTATTACTCAAAAGTTTTATAAAAATTAGGCATAATGCATATGAAAATAAAGAGAACCTTTAGCTTGCTCTAAGTAAAAACGAACAAGTACTCCAATTTAAACATACAAAAGTTAAACTGACTTGGATTATCTCATGAAAATTAGGTAATTTACTAAATTTACCAATACACCCTATTTGATCCACCCTTAGTCCCCAAGTGCAATTCTTCATTATATTTTTTACTTGTTTTTCCTTCTTCTTTTTTCTTTTTTTTTTCTTAAGAATGTATTGAACCTTTTGACGCGAAGAGGGATGACAATCAAGCACCCCACCCCGGTTACTCAGCCTAACATACTCCTAACTTATTATTTAAGAATGTAGCGGCCTTTTTGACGCGAAGTGGAATGACAACCCAAACACCCCACCCTGGTTACTCAGCCCAACACACTATTAAATTTTATTTTTGTTTAATTCTGGTCAGCAGAGTTTTACCTAACAGGCCACACAACCTTTTAACACGAACAGGGATGACAACCAAGTACACCACCCCGATTACTCAGTCAGTCACGTTTTAAGCTATGCTCATAACCACGGAAGCATCAAATTTATTATTATTATTATCATGAAATAGAATTTTAATTTTGGAGGACTAGAAAAAAAAATCAAGTGTCAAAAATAAGTTTTGGCAATTATCTATCAGTCGTGAAAATAAATTTAGCATACATTCGTATTAAGTGTCCTCTTTGCATTTAGACTTAATCAATTCTACTATAAGCAAGTTAAGGTTAACTTCACTAATCAAATTATTTTAGCCTAATAGAAATAATACAGTAAAGATGAAATCAATATAGCAAAATCATAACTAACTCAGTAAACAAAAATCATGCTTGTAAGTCAAACAGTGGACAATTCCTAGTTAAAATCTTGGGCATGAAAGAGGCAGGATATACTAAAACAAATAAATGTAGGCAAAACAAGCACAAGGTAGAAAGAACAGTAACACAACAGTAAAAATAGTAGATAAAACAACAAAAATAATGAAGAATGTCTCCCTCCTACTTAAATCACATTTCCCTCAATGTGAAAAATAATATTAACAAATATGATGAAAAAGAAAAGGTTTAGAACACTCTCCATGTCGTTTCGTTATTGTTTTCGCTGCTTGTTTCCAAATTTAATTTTTTGTTTCCTCGATTCTCCTAAACATAAGAAGAAAGATAAACTTATTAACATGCAAAAAAATAAAGAAAATAAAATAGAAAATAAAAATATAATATAAAATATATAAAAATAAAATTGGGTTGCCTTCCAACAAGCGCTTATTTAATGTCGTTAGCTTGATGCCCCAACTAGTATAGGGGCTGTTACAAGTTAATTCTTTCAATCGTATGGGCTCAAAAATTCTCATTTTTTACCACATCCAACATATTTGGTTCAATCGTCTTTGCACCTCTTCCTTTGGTTTCGTATTTTCCTCCAAGAAATCTTATGTGTGCATGTCAAGGGGTAATCCTTTTTAAATGGTCTCATCATTCTCCAAAAATGTGCACTTGAAATGCTCAGGAAATGGTTTTAATTCCAGATTTGGTCCCTCCACAACAGAAGGTAGAACTTTAATGTTCATAAGAGCCGATAATTCATTATTAGATTTACAAATAGCTCCTGAATCGAAATTATCATCAAACAATATTTCAAGTTTAACTCAATAAGGTGACTCAAAAGTTTCTTCTACTAATGAGTCAATTATGTCGGCACAGTTTACGTTCAAGATTTCACTCGGGTGACTAATAGCGTCATAAACGTTAAACTTCACAGTCTCTCCGTCAAACTCCATCGTGAGGGTTCCGCTACACACTTCAATCTTAGTATTTGCAGTACTAAGGAAATGTCACCCCAACAAGATGTTTGAAGACCTAGGAGCGTTATCCTTTTCCATTTTTATCACATAAAAGTCTGCAGGAAAGATAAGTCCATTGACTTTCACTAATACGTCCTCAAGAACTTCTTAGGGATGCACAATAGACCTATCTGCTAATTGAATGATAACACCTATTTTCCTCAAAAAAACCCACGTTAAGTGATTCATAAATAGAAAAAAGCATTACATTTATGGAGGCCCCTAAATCACACATAGCTTTTTTAATTCCTAAGTGGCCTATTTTGCATGGTATTGCAAACATGCCCCTGTCTTTACATTTTATTGGCATCCTTCGCTGCAACACTATGGATACATTATCACCAACACCTACTCTTTAATTTCCAGTGAATTTTTGCTTGTTGGTGCAAAGCTCCATAAGGAACTTAGCATATTGCGAAATTTTTTTGATGGCATCCAACAATGGTATGTTAATCTCGACATTTCAGAATGTTTCAAGGATCTCTTTTTCCTCCTTATCTCTTCGATGTTGGTTTAACAGTCCTAGAAATGGAGGTTAAATTATGGGCAATGGAAGTTTCGTTCAGACCTGTTCATCAGTCTCCTACTTTTTCTAGGCGGAACCTTGATTAGGATTCCTGCTAGGATTTGGTTCCAGTATTTTTCCACTTCGCAATGTCACTGCATTTTTGTGTTGTCTTGGGATAGGTTCCGTCTATGACGACAGCTTTCCTTGTGAGTTCATTTTCTCAATTGATGTGGTCAACTCTCTTATAGACGCCTCAGTTTTCTATTGAAAATCTTTTGTTTCATTTTGGAAATCAACAGTTTGTCATTGTATTTACTGTTGGAAATCAAGCATATTAGCTACTAATTTATTAACCATGGTTGCCAGAGAGGTACATGAATCTCGCGTTTGTTGTGGAAACTGGTTTTGGTATGGCTGGTTATACTGCAGGTTAGCCCCATAACTCAAGTTAGGATGGTCTTTTATCTTGGGTTATATGTATTTACATAAGGGCCATATCGCCTTTGGGGCAGTCCAGAAAACTTCCTCACAGTATCCAAATGGGTCATAGTATCATCACACAAACGAGGGCATGAATCAGTTATATGTTCGGGTGTTGCACAAATTTCGCACAGCCTGTTGGTCTTACTTTTACTGCAAAAAAAGAATTCATGATATTAGTAAATTTATCAACTTTATCTTCTAAAGTTTAATTACTTAACTGGTGAACCCTTCTAGTGGGTTTAGGATTGGGTCAGAATTATTGTGTATTTGCAGCCATCGTGGAGATCAAGTCACTTGCTTGTTGGGGGGTCATGTTGACTAAAGACCCTTCACTAGTGGCATCTATCATATTCATTTCTATGGGCTTTAAGCCTTAATAGAAGTATTGGATCAGATATTATTATGTTATCCCATGTTACAGGCAACTTGCACACAACTTCTTAGAACGCTCTCAATAGCTGTAAAGAGATTCCACATCTTTTTTCCTTATCCCAACAATCTCCCTCCTTAACTCAGCTACATGTGATGCTGGGAAACATCCGTTGAAAAATAAACGGGAAAGAACAGTCCAAGTTGTGATAGATCGATGAGGCAGATAAAATAACCATTCCCTAGCATACTTTGTTAGGGAAAAAGGGAAAGCACATAATTTGATTTGATCCTCAGTTACACCCTGAGGTTTCATACTAAGACAAACCATATAAAACTCTTTCAGATGTTTGTATGGATTTTCATTTTGCAATCCATGAAAAGTCAACAGTAACTGGATTAATCCTGAATTTAGTTCAAAATTAGTATTCATAGTAGGATACGCAATGAATAATGGTTGTTTTTCTATAAGAGCTTCAGCTATTTGCCAAATCGTTTGAGCCGTATGTTGTTGTGCTAGATTTGGGTTTTTGTTTACCCTAGCGTTAGGCACATATTCTAGTGGATCGACTCTTATTCTTTTGTTCTCTAGTGTTTGAGTGGGGTTCTCGTTAACCCTAGACTCAATATCGTCGCCTGCTTTTATTTCCGGCGGTGGGTTACTCTGATTCCCTACCACCTCTGACCGCTTTTTTTCGTAGCTTCGTTTCGTTGTGATTAGCTCTCACAGTCTTTTCTATTTCTGAATTAAATGTAAGATTTCCTGGAGCAAATCTGGTCATAAAAAAAAAGAAAGAAGATTAGTACGTTACCAGTCCCTAGCAACGGCGCCCAAATTTAGTGTGTCATTGAAAGCACAAAAAATAACCTATCCCTATGAAATAATGAAAAGAATAGTATAAAGGAAGTAGGGTCAAATCCTAAGGGATTGGATTGCTACAACTTCTGTTCCTTGAAATCTGGGCACAGTCGTGCCCAAGAAAAATGACATACCTGGAAAAATAAAAAAGACAGAATTAAAAGTATGGACGAATTGAAAGTGTATGAATTGAAATGTAAATTGTAAAAAGAAACAAAATTGAGGAAAGAGATTCTTCGATTTAAGGGATTCCAGCCTCCAGTTGTCTCAATCCTCCTTGGGTTCAATCCTAAGCTTTTAGGTGATCCTTCTCATAACAGAATAAGCTAGTTATAGTGGAAGAGCCTCTTCATCCTACTGCCGTTGCCCACTTTGCCGGTCGGTAGCCTTCTGCTTCTGCTAATCGTGGACGGGGTCGTAACAGTAAGCGTAATGGCAATTATTCCAGTCGTGGCCGAGCTGCCTCCCCGCCCAAGGATCCAACATGTTACAACTGCAAGGGACGTGGTCACACAAGTCGTCAGTGTCCCAGCCCAAGATATGCCGAGTCCTACCCCAAACCCTCAGCAAACTATAGCTCGTCTCCTCAAACAAATCCCAAGCCATGGATCGTTGATACCGGTGCTACCCATCATTTGACATCTGAATTGGGAAACCTGGGCATTCATTCTGAGTACACTGGTTCCGATGAAGTCACTCTCACCAATGGTAAAACCTTACCTATCTCTCGTGTTGGCTCGTCTGTCTTAACTCTTAATTCTCATCCTTTCAAATTGTCTAATATTCTTTATGTTCCTGAGGCTAACCTAAATTTATTGTCTGTTCCTCAGTTTACAATCACTAATGATGTCTCTGTTGAATTTTTCCATGATTCTTTTGTGGTTAAGGATCGACGGACGAAGCAAACTCTGTATAGAGGGTACATCGAGAATGGTTATATCGCCTAGCCACTGATCCAGTATCTCCTGCTTGTCATTCAGTTTCGTTGTCTACATGGCATGCTAGACTAGGCCATGCTTGCTCAAACACCGTCAATAAAGTTCTTAGTTTCAATAAATTGTCTGCTTCTAATAAGCATGATTCATCTCTTCGTGAAACTTGTTGTGTTAGTAAATCACACAAATTGTCTTTTTCAGATTCTACTTATGAAGTAAAACAACCATTAGAGTTAGTTTGTTCGGATTTGTGGGGTCCTTCTCCAATTGCTTCTAGTGATGATTTTCTATATTATGTGGTGTTTTTTGATCATTATAGCAAATATACTTGGATTTATTTTCTTTGTCATAAATCGGATGTTTATAATTGCTTCATTCAATTTCGTGCTATTGTTGAGAAATACTTTGGTTTTTCTATTAAGCAGTTCCAATCCGATTGGGGTGGGGAATTCCAAGCCCTTAAAAAATATTTGGCCTCTGAAGCTATAATCCAACGCAGCTCTTGTCCCCATACCCCTGAACAAAATGGCTGCGCCGAAAGAAAACACCGTCATATAACCGAAACTGGTCGCGCCTTGTTACATCATGCCTCTGTCCCTCCCAAATTTTGGGATCATGCCTTTGCTGCTGCTGTATACACTATCAACCGTCTCCCAACTCCAAAATTACACCATAAATCACCCTGCCAAGCCCTTTTTCATCGTGACCCTGATTACAAGTCATTGAGAATTTTTGGTTGTTGCTGTTATCCCTGGTTGCGTCCATACACCAAAAATAAGCTTGAGCCTAGGTCTGCCAAATGTGTTTTTCTTGGTTACAGTGTTCTTCACAAAGGTTATAAATGTTTATCTTTGTCCACCAATAAAGTGTTTTACTCACGCCATGTTATTTTTGATGAACAGGTTTTTCCATTCAAGTCAAGTGATGGGCACGTATCGGTTCTCGGTCCTCCACCTTCCCCGACAACCATTTTTTCTCTTGGCCATCGCTCCGATTCTAATCCATTACCTGCCGTCCCATTGCCTACAGCCCCATGCCCCAACCAGCAGCTTCCTACTGTCCCAAGTACCCCCCACCGACTGCCAATCAATCTCTTGCCATCACCACCGTGTCCTCCCAACCTGCTCCCATTGTTCCCAATGACCCTATCACATTCCCGATAGGTTCTAGCAGTCCCAATGCTTCTCCTACCACTGCTCAGGCACCTACCGTGCGTCATTTAATGACTTTACGCTCCCATACTAGTTCACTTAAACCAAAGGTTTTTCATGCTGCTGCGTCCACTACACTGTCAGCCCCTTCGTCATACACTGAAGCAGCAAAACAGCAAGTATGGCGTGCTGCAATGGGAGAAGAAATTGATGCTCTTCTATCAAACGGCACATGGGATCTTGTTCATCGTTCTCGAGCTTCAAATATCATTGGTTGCAAGTGGGTATACCGTGTAAAAACAAAAGCGGATGGTTCCTTCGATAGATGTCGTGCGCGGTTGGTTGCAAAAGGGTTTCATCAACGACCAGGCCTTGATTACGTTGAGACTTTCAGCCCTGTTATAAAGCCAGCCACCATAAGGTTAATTCTTTCCATTGCCGTCAATCATCATTGGCCCATTCAGCAAGTTGATGTTTCGAATGCTTTTCTTCACGGGACTCTTGATGAAACTATTTTTATGGAACAACCACAGGGATTTGTTGATCATTCTAAACCCGATTTTGTGTGTGCTCTAAAGAAATCGCTATATGGTTTAAACCAGGCGCCACGAGCTTGGTATTTTTGCCTTTCAAATGCACTACAACAGCTTGGTTTTCACGGTTCCAAGGCTGACAGTTCGCTGTTTATATATTCCGGTAATGACGAGTATGCATATTGCTTGGTCTATGTTGATGATTTGGTGTTGACAGGATCATCCTCTTCGCTGTTACAACGGTTTATTGCTCAACTTGGGAAGGTTGTTGCGCTCAAGGATTTAGGACCACTATCCTATTTCTTGGGTGTTGAAGTTGTGTGGTTCTCGAGTGGCTTGCAGCTCACGCAATCCAAATATATCAAAGATTTGTTCCATTGTGCGAATATGCAAGATGCCTCGTCGGTTTCGGCTCCTTCAACGCCACAAGCCGACCTCACCGTCACTACTTCTTCTACCTTTGATGATCCTAAGCTTTATCGACAGGTTGTTGGGTCTCTTCAATATTTGGCACTCACTCGCCCCGACATAACCATGGCAGTGAACAAAGCTGCACAATTTATGCATTCTCCTTGCCTCCATCATTGGCAAGCCGTGAAACGGATCCTACGTTACCTCCGCGGCACAATAGATCATGGTCTCGTGCTTCGCTCTTCTCGCCAAGCTTCACTTGTTGCTTTTTTAGATGCTGATTGGGGTGGGGTGGCACAAGCTTGATCGAAAGAGCACTTCTGCATATGTTGTCTTTTTTAGCTCTAATCCGATCTCTTGGATTTCTCGTAAGCAAAAGACTGTCGCTCGTTCAAGCACAGATTCAGAATATCGAGCTTTAGCATCAGCTGCTTCGGAGGTTTATTGGCTTCAGTGCCTTCTTCGGGAACTCAATTACAAGCTTCCAACAACACCGAAAGTATGGTGCGATAACATTTCCACTACCTATCTAGCTGCGAATCCCGTTTTTCATTCTCGTAGCAAGCACCTTGAGTTGGACTTTTATTTTGTCCGAGACCAAGTACGCCAGAAGAATCTTCTCGTCTCCTATGTTCCGACCATTGATCAAATAGCCGATGTCTTGACGAAACCTTTATCGACAACTCAGTTTCTTACGCTTCAAGACAAACTGATGGTGACTTCCCCCATCAGTTTGCGGGGGGCTGTTGAGAGTTAACCAAGTCAAACTAGACTTGTTATCACTCCTATTCTTTAGGATCTTTCAAATTCAAATTGTGAATAGCTGTAGATAATACTCTGATGTAATCTTGTATATATATATTTGCTATCAATATCGAATACAATTCAGCTGAATCTATAAACCAAAATCTCTATTCTTTAATGACCACCAGCTCAACTTAGATTTTAGACTTACGATTTAGAGGAACTTGACTCTAGCCAACAGTCACTTTTTTGGGACCGTCTTACACAAGATCATCATTTCTCAATGGCGAATGCCACACCATTTCATCTCTTGGGCTCGACTACCACTGACGCAGTAAGTTAGCAAACTGACTGCACAACCTTCCCAAAACATTCAAAGTGGTCGTTCCTTGTACAAGATGAAAAGATCACTTTTGGAAGGAAATGGACGGAAGCGTCAGTCCCATAATGTAGAGAAACGGTGAATACTTGTTGAGAAGGCTAAGTGCGAGTTCTAAGCCTCATGAACCTTTTTTGGGGAATCTCGATAAACTTTGGCTAGATGAGTTTAGTGGCTCATGCTTTTCAAGAAAAAACAAATATGTTTAATAAAATGGAATTTTATTGAAAAATAAAAGGAACAAAAAGCTAAGAGTTTTAGGGAGAGGGAGTTTTTACAAAAAAGATGAATGAGTATTCATGTCACTTTATCCCTTATTTATATAGTACATAGAAAACTTAGTTTGTTCCTATTTAAACTCGAAAAGATAAATAAAGATATAATCTGAAATTAAATCTAAATAATATCATAATAATCCTAACAATAATCTAAAGTTAAAATTCTAATTTAAATAGAGTCTTCTATTCATAAATCACTTCTTTGAATTTTTGCTCCAAGTCTTTTGCACTTTGTATTTTCAACACCATTTCTTCCCTATTTTGCATGCTGGCCCATTTTGTCTTTAAATTCACGCTTTTGCCCCCAAACTTTCTTTTGCCTTCAATTTAGTCCCTACAAGATAAAAACCCATAAAAAAAGCCAAAATTAGTAGGATCATACTCAAAATATATATGCAATTAACACATAAAAGTATGTCATCTTAGAGTATTATCAACAATATAATTGCTTAGTGCTTACTGTATCAGATATTTTGGGTCCCATCGACCAATCATAAAGTACAAAATTTTATCCCGTTTGTGTTTTTCAACAAAGCTAATCGATCAACGTTGTTTGTTTTTTCTCCACTCTTTGAAAATTCATAGTGACTATGGCTACAGTGATTGACATACGGTAGATATCGATTATATAAGTGTGAAATTTTTTCTACATACACTGAATTTCAGGATCAACACTTAAAATTGTAAAAATTTATAGTGTACATCTACTTTGCTTATTTTTGTTGTCAATGATATAAACTTATAGGGTTATAGGTCATTTGGAAGAAAAATGACAGTTGACTTTGCAAGAGAAAGTGAAATTAGGTTTAGGAACCTTTCTAGTATTAGTGATAGTAGGAGTTTGCCAACAGGTAAAGAACGTCATGCCCTTTCATTAATAGATTTAATGTAGATTTTTATCCTAGCCTTTCTATAGGGATAATTACCATTTTCAAACATAAGGGGACGGGTAATTGAATAATCTTTCATTGTCAACAAACAACACCACCAAGATTCAACATTAAATTTATTAAGTGTTTATTTTGATACCAATGGTTGTTAGCTACAGTTGTTGTTTGCTTAATATGAAAATTGTTAACGAAAGTGTTTCACTATAGTGGCTACTACGGTTTGACACTGCAAAAACTATGCTAACAAAAATTAAATAACACCAATGATTTGTTTACGTGGTTTGGTTTCCCTACGTCTGCGAAACCTAACTCTATTAGTAATTTCACTATATTTAATCACAAATACAACAACTGAGTCACACTTTATCACTCTCCAGGTATAGATATCTCAATTTCTTACTTAAATATAAGAACACTCACGTCTAAATCTTCCCCCTGAGAACTTGAATAGTAAACACTCAACAATTTCTACAAAATAGTTTGCACTCTCTCACAAAAATAGTTTCTTAATGAATAGTTTAAAGTGTTCTCAATAAGCTCTCTAACATAACCCAAACAAGCCTAATATATATATATATAAACTTTGGCTTGCTAACATAAAGTCCAAGTGAATACAAAGTAACTCTTTGAAAATAACTATTACAGCATCAATAATCAAAGCACAACTAATCGAAGATATGCTCTCCGAAATCAGCAATGCAATCTCGATCAAACCTTCACATTCTAAGGGTTGAATTGATTCACTTGTATCCAATACAATCTCCAAAAGCCAAGTATTGGTTTTCATAGTGTATTTAATATAACAACACATTAGCATGTCTAAAAATTTTCTTCATTAAATTGTCAACCCAAATATAATAAATAATTAATTACCGTAGTGACAGTCTACAGTAAACACTACCGAATGCTACTCAACTTTTATCTTCATATCTTGCCTCAATAGATTCAAACTCTTTAATAATAATAATAATAATAATAATAATAATAATAATAACAACCAACTACTACAATAGAGGAGAAGCAAATTTATAAGGCACCCCTTTATTTATTTCATTTTACATTTGTCCCTTTCAAACCTAACATTTTTAAGTTAATAAGGAAAATGGATATAAAGCAGACAGTTGAAATTTATGAGAATAACTTTGGATCTAAGGGTTAGGTGAACTCTTTTTATTTTTTTCTTTATTAAATATGAGGTTAGGTGAAACTTAATAAACCTTTGGTTAAGTTAAACTCATCTATTCACCCGATTCAAACTGACTTTTCTAAATCTTTGTTTGTTTAGAGAAATTTGACTTTTGTTAGTTAAAAAATTATTAATATTTTAATAATTAAATCATCATATTTTATTTTCTATTCATGTAGATCATATATGTTATGTTTGGAGTAAAAAAATATATTTTAACTATTTTTTATTTAAAAGGTTTTCTAACCCTTAAATATATATTAATATAAAAAATATTTTAGAGCGATGCGATATGGATATCAAATCAATTCAAAATTTTACATGCATAAAAAATACAATTATATTAATAAATTTAACTGTTAAATTGTTAAATTAACAATAATAGAAAAAATTATGAAATAGTGTAAAATCATGATAGTTTTACATTGATATAAATAGATCTCTCTCCATAATACCATTTTTAGTTATTAATTGATAAAATATCATTATTAACTGTAAATGTGAAATATGTAACACAAAAGGAAAAATATATAAGAAGAAGATTTTGATATGAAATACAGAGAATGAATTGTATAAAATTATGATTCCGCGTCATCCTTATCCCTTTTCAATAGGAGAATGATAAATTGGATTTTCCTTTAGATTTTCAGCTTAATTTTTCCTCTTGAAAAAAAATCAAATCCAACTAAAAATGTTAAAAATTAGAAAAAAAATCTGATTTGTCATTATTCTATTAGAAAGAGATAAAGATGACGTGAAATCACAATTTCATTAATCCTTTCTCATGAACTACAACAGTAGAAATATGATACAAATACAACCTACTGAGAACCGAGCATTAATAATGACCCTGAGTAAAGTTTTCCCTCTCGCTATTATCAGCAACAGCGATCAGGACCTCGGGGTACATAACCACTTGGTCCATGACCACCTGGTCCTGGGTGTACACCTATCAGATTTCTCCGACTCTCTTGCTTCACCTTGTTTCCTACAGTATTAACTCCAGCAATAAAAACAAAACACTGAAAAGTAAACCAAATAGATATGTGTATATATAAGTAATTAACAAGGTTGTAGCTGGACTTACCAATTAAGTGACTGCCTGTGGTTAAAGATGGAGGCAAGAATAGTGAAAATGATAACAGTAGAACAAGTATTGGCAGCACAGGGATCATCTTACACGCCATGTTGGGTTGAAGCCGATGGCTGGTTTGATATGAATTATGATAGGGTTAACTAGTGATTGTTTTGAAGGGGAGAAAGGGATATATATAACGCTTAGTGCCTACTGTGTAAGATATTTTTTTGGGTTTTTCTACAATTCCCTCTGGAAGCTTGTGGGCCTTGTTTTTGCTTTGAAAATTCATAGTGATTAATCTGTCTGCAAGTGTTGACATATAGTAGATATTTATTAAATTAATTTGGAATTTCCTTCTACAAACAATTTGCACTCTAAAAGCTTAATGGAATAAAAAATTATATATAGGAAAAGTTTTTGATGTACTGTAAGTCGTGTTTCTAGACTCCATAAATAATATTAATGAATTGACAATTATCTTATAAAAATAAAATTAAATATTTTTAAAAATAATAATATTTAAATAAAATAAAAAAATATATTATTAATATATCAAATACTAACCTTTGGTTCAGGATATATCTAGAACCGTTATAAATTTTGGCCGTTGAAATGAAGCGGCATCTAACGGCTGATTTTAAATGGAGTTTAAAATAATTTGAATTATTTGGCTAAAGAGTTGTGCCTTCCAGTGCAGTTTTCTAAATGAAAAATTATGTTTTTTTTTGGGGGCAGCCACAAAGCCAATGATTCATGGCCTATAAATGACAAAGCTGGTGTCGTTAATCTAGGTTTTTTTTTTTTTTTTTGTAAATATGTATTTTAAATAAATTAGTTTAATAAAATATTCATTAATTACATTAATATTCTTTGTATATTGTTCTTAATGAATTTTGCATGAAAAGTAAAATGGAAACAAATATTAGCTCATTGATTATCTAACATTTAATTAATACTGAGTGATATTACGTAGTCAGATCGTAATATGGAAGACAACTAATATTAGTAGATAATCTAAACATGGCCTTAGTCTAATAGAAAATAAGAAAACTGATTAAAAGATTAATGTGCTGTCTATAAAGTCCAATTGTGAAGATGTTTTGTCTTGGGCGATATACCAAATGACTCTCAGAAAATAGAGATATAGATGTGACTGACTAGACTAATTGTACATCGGATAAGATTCAAGTAGAATAGATCCTAAATCTGTTAATAAATATATTCACTTGTGACATTCATAGTGTGACATATCTTAATCTTGAGTAGATGATGAACTATGTATGCGTGACTTGTATACTTTGATGTAAGTGAAAGTTTGAGTTCAAATAGATAAGGACCCTAAAGCTAGTACGTTGGGTATACTATTTGTGTAGTATGTAGCATCATTCCACAATAGTGAAATTCATAGCCCAACAAAAGGGTAAATGACATCATCACATCGATATTACATGATAGATGAAAAGTAAACATGGTCATATTTCATTTGTTTTTGTGATAAATTATTTAATTACTATTTGATAGTAATTGACTTTTATGAAGAGAGATGTAATGGTTACCGTGAGATAAAATAAGATCACATTGGGAGAACGAATTTATCTCAAAGAGATTAAGAATATCCTATGAGGGTAACACAGTTATGACATGGTCATTGGGCGGACATTTATTAAGTAGCTTTCGTAATAATATATAATAAGGGGGAGCTCAGTCACGATACTATAGTAAAATACTTGTGACTAAATAAGTTTATAATTAATATGTCAAAAGCTAGAACTTAATTATAAATTATTTGAGCCCTAATTATATATGTCCAACCAGTCCCTTCGCTAGCTTGTTGAAACCAGAAATGAATTGTATGTAGAACCAAATGAATAGAAATGAATGGAAACAATGAATTATGAGAAATAGATTGCATCAATAGTGAATGATTTTTCTCTCTAAGTACAAAAATGACTTGAGAATTAATTTAAGGGTTTTTGAATTATTATTTAATAAATTATAATCAAATAATTAAAGTTTGTAAATTGAATTAAATAAATAACTTATTATGAATTAGTTGAATAAGGAAATTAAATATATTTCCTCATTGGTTCTTTTACGATAAAGTTGTCATGAAATTAATGAAATTAGAATTGGATTAAGAAAATTATTTAATAGATAATTTAATTTAGCTAATTAAATTAATTGAATAAATAATATTTATTTTGGTAAAAAATAAATATTGAATTGATTTAAATTATAAAGTGTTTGGTCAAAAGTCAATGATGCATATATAATTGAACCTAATACATGAGATGCCCAACTTAGCCCTTGTGTGAACACAATCGCCTACAACCCTAGTAATATTATCAAGGGTGTGTCACCCCTTCCTACTCTAGTTGGAGTGGGAGTGTATTTTCTATTTGAATAGTATTATTTATCAAGTGCTTGTTTAACTAGGATTCTTGCACCTTTCCCTATAATAGAGAGCACTGGCTGATTTAAAAACACAAGTCATACATTATTGAAATATCGTTATTCTTCTAGAAAATAGTTGTAGTTTATTTACTTAGAATACATTTTATTTTTTGGGAATTATGATCTTTACCAGTTTTTACAGAGAGAACTTACTTTCATATTGGAAGTAACTAAATCATTTTCTTTTTTGTGTTTTGGCTCATGTTGCTCGAGTCCACACTCGATGCAATTTGTGGTATGAGGATAGCAGATAAGGTTGTTTAGATGAAAGCTAGGATTGACTAAATCTATCTTATATAAAACACAAATACTATTCCAGTGTAGGGTTTATGTTAGATCTGGTGCCCTAAGTGTAGTATTTTTGTCTATGTAAACTTGTAATTTTTTCGAACAAATTGGTTTAATAAAAGTATTCATGAATTACATTAATACCCTTTATATATTGTCCTCAATGGTTTTTTCATGAAAAGTAAAAAGGAAGCAAATATTAACTCATTAGTTTCTAATGTTTAACTAATACTAAACGGTATTACGTGATCGGATCATAATACGAAAAGCCAGATTGTATTAGTAGATGAACCAAAAGATGTCCTTAGTCTAATCAAAAATGAAAAATCGATTAAAAGACTAATATACCGTCTATCAAGTCAAATAGAGGAGGTGCTTTGTCTTGTGCATCAAAGCGGATGACTCCTAAAAGATAAAGACACAGATGTGACTGACTAGATTGGTAGTACATCGTATAGGACCCAAGTAGAATAGATCCTGAACTCATTTATGGATCTATTCCCTTGTGATGTTCATAGTGTGGTGTATTTTAATCTTGAGTAGATGATGGACTATGTATGTGTGACATATATACTTTGATGTAAGTAAAAGCCAGAGTTTGAATAGATAAGAAACCAAAAGATGGTACGTTGGGTATACAACTTCTGTAGTATGTAACATCATTAACAATAGTGGATTTCATAGACTAGGACATGGATAAATGATATCCTCTCACTGGAATTACATGATAGATGAAAAGTAAACGTGACCAAAGGTCGTTCGTCCTTGTGATGGATGACTTAATTATTATTTGATAGTAGTTGACTTTTCATGAATGAAAATGTAATGGTTACCATGAGATAAAATATGATTATATTGGGAGAGCAAATTTATCCCAAAGAGATTAAGGATATTCGATGAGGGTAACACACTTATAATAAGGTCATTGGATGAGCACTAATCAAGTAGCTTTCATAATGATATGTTATTAGGAAGAGCTTATTCACGATACTATAGTGGAATGAATTCATGGTGAAATGAGTTTATGATTAATAGGCAAGAAGCTGGAACTTAATTATAAATCATTTAAGCCCTAATTAAATATGTCTAATCGATCCCTCCCCTAACTCATTGAAACCAAAAATGAATTGCATGTTGAATAAAATGCACAGAAATGATAAAAATGATAAAGTGAGAGAAATGAGTTGTAACACCTTAAAATTTTAGTTTTTGAATTGTTAAAAGTTGTCAAAGTGATTAATTTGGTTCAGTGGTTAAGAGTTCTGGGAATGTGCTTGAGATCTTATGTTCAAATCCTTGTCCCTTTAAATTTGTTAGTTTTTGCCCAGCCCTTAACTTTGGATATTAGAGTTATATATTATTTTCGCTCAACTGATGTCAAAATGAGTTTGTTAGTTTAGTAGTAAGGCTTCAACTTACCTTTTGGTCTTGTGTTCGAATCCCTATGCGTGCAAACGAAAATATTTTTGCTAATTTTGTGCTTGTGTTGTCCATGTGGTAGTGTTTGGGTGGAATTTGAATTCTGAGAGAATCTAATAAGGATAGAGTCCAGATTTGTAAGGAAAGTGGGTAGTTTTAAAATTCTTTTTTTTTTAATTTCTAAAATTTTTTCCAAAATCTCACCCATCCATCTCACATTTCTTCCTTCTTTCCCAAAACTACCGTCACTTTTCTACTCCTCTTCCACCTTGCCATTCCAAGTTTTCCCCTCTTCTTTTATTTTCACGTTTTTTCTTTTTGCTTTTCTAGTTCACTTTTGTCATTATATTACCTTTTGTCCTACCATCTTTTGCCAAACGATTGCATGGTGTAATTATCGTAATTGTTTCCAAATATTTGTTCGTAGCTAAATCTTAGTCTGATATCGTTGTGTTTCCTTGATGGATTAATTCGTTTTACCTTGACTTCTATTAGGAGAAGAATGTGAGGCATACGACATCTCTCCAACAACCTAGGCATCGTTTGGGCTACTGTTTTCTCGAGGGTAAGTGACTAATTTGTAGTTTAGTGTCAAATATCAGTGTTAGGATTGTGTTGTTGATGTTTGCGATTGAGTTAGAGACTCAAAATTTTAGTTTATTACTATCAATTCTCACGTTTTTATTATCAAATTTAAATACTGAAATTTTGATTGTGGTTTGGGAATCAAAAAATGATCAGGTGTGTAAAGAAAAACCTGAAAAAAATGAGACAATGTCGAAAAGCAGACTGTCGACTCCACATGGGATGGACCAATTGGGCAATGTGGCCCACATGGGCGTGTGGGCCCGTTTTCTGAAAATTTTCCTTAGGGCATTAATTGTTATGCAAATCAAAGTTTTCCATTTTGTAGGGTTTGTGATGTATAATTATGACTTGAAAACATGAAACCTGATATTATGGCTACTACGTGAGAAATGGATAAAGCATGTGTATCATTTGCTAGCATGCCAAAAATGTAAAATTCATATATGTTTTGTAATCTGATTATTTTGATAGCATGTTTTTATGTGAAAAACATGCATGACATACGTGCATTTGTTATATGTTAGTATCTACATGAGCATTGGGGTAGGAATATGAATTGATGGACGAAGTGTTGGCAGTTTAATAATCTGCCTTATCTGGTGGTTAAAACCACATATATCTGTCTAGTGGCTTGACCACATATATCTAAATCTAGCGGTTTACCGCATTATATCTGGCAACTTGATTGCATTGTTTTAAAAAGTGACATACGCTCACTTATAGGTGTGTGGGGTTGGATGTGTATTTATTATCCTAATTGGTGTGTAGGGATGGACGAAGATGGTTTGTAGCGGATGGGGGTTGGATATATATATGTTTCTGAAGATGCATACATGTATCTCAATTTGTATCTATTTCTGAAACTGCATCTGTAGCTGAATTTGATTCTGTATCTCTGTTTGACCTATTTGTTGGGCTGAGTTAGACAATGAGCTTGTAGCTAACCCTTTTGTTTATTTTCTTCCCATGTAATCAGTAAATCTAGGATCAGATAGGGCGTGGGACCTTAGAATTGGTTTTTGGTAAAAAAAGGGTTAAATTAAGGACTTTTTGTTAAATTTGGACTGTTCGAGACTTTTGGTCTGTAAATGGTTTTGGAGTTTATTTCTCAATTTTGAATTGTTTTACGGTACTTAAAACTAAAATATATTCCAAACTTCAACGTTATTGGGGTACAAATCAAAACACAAATTTCAAAGCTTTATAACTTAAAGAAATTCTGCTGCAAACTGAAACGATAACTTAAATGGTTTCCCAAAATAATAATATAAACGGTTTTAACGAGGATTTTACCTTAAAATTAGAAAAAAAAAATCAAAGTTAACACTATTTTACCTTATGTTTTCAAAATAGATTTTTGGGATTTTCTAGGTTTTCAAATGAATTAGTGTAACTTCTCTAGATTCGGTGACAATGTCTAGGCTGGATGTGAGGTGTTACATTTGGTGCTATCAGATCCTAGGTTTAAAACTCTGGATGTGATTTTTGGGTTCAAAATTTTTTTGAAAAGTGTTTTAAACAATTTATATTTTCGATTAATTTCGATAAATGAGTTTGCAAAAAGTGAATCTCAGTCTCTAGCATCGATTCAAGTAAGTATTTTAGTCATTCTAGTTAAATGAAAACTATAGAGACTATAGAGTAGAAACTCTTTTACTTTAGAAAAGAGATTGCAATAATTAAGACTTAGGGTTTTTAATAATAAACCTAAGCTAATGCCTAAAACTCTGAATTGTAGATAATTAAGGATAATGAGTATGCAAGGACCTCATGGACATGGTACTTGTGGGCATAGTGGACACAACAGAGGGGCTCGAGCTGAGCCATCTCGTATGGCAGCATGCCCAATTTAGAGACTAGTGAAACTATTAGGACACCTACTACTTAGGCTAAGTCCCAAACTTATATTGTAGGGGACGACGAACTCTCCCAAGCTATGTTGAGGGTACTTTAGAGGGTTGTTTATTGCGCTTACCTAAGGCGAGAGATCTATGTCCTATAGGCTTGAGTTTATTACGCTTACTCAAGGCGAGAGATCTATGTCCGAGTATAAGGCCAAAATCCTGAGCAGGTGCTTAGAGTTTGGTAGTGGTAAACTATGATAAGAGTTTCTAATGTAAGGATGGGCTGAGGTACGATATTAAGGTGCTGGTAGCTCTGCTGCAAGAATGAGTTTTTGAAACATTAGTGGAGAAGACAAAGATTACCAAGAAGACTAAGTGTGTGAAGCACGAAATGAGGGATCAGGAAAGAGGTCAAAATAAGAACAAGAGGGATGTGGGTCTTTTTAGTTCAGTTCACTGGCCCAAGAAACGGGCCAAGTTTGATAGTCCTTAGCAGGTTGAGGCAATTGTGGGTACTGTTGGTATTCTGATTTTGAGGATTGTGTAAGAATCCATTCAGACGAGTGTTGGAGGAAGTTGGGAGCTTGTCTTCGGTGCGTGTGTATGGAGCACCATATTAAGGATTGTCCATATAAAGTAGATCATATTAAAGGTTTGATTCAGCTCTAGAGGGTAGTATAGTGACCACCTATGGGATGTGGTCAGGCTAGGGGTGGTAAAGATTTGAGTAGTGGACAAAGGGCACCGGTCAGAGGTGATAATCAAATTGAGGCTAGACAACATGCATTAGTGTATGTGGCCAGGTGCCTTGAGGATAGAGATGCAAGCTAATGTGATAGCCGATACATTTTCTATCCATTCTCTTCCTTACTTCGTATTGATTGATATTAGTTCGACACATTCATATGTAGCTAGTTCTATTTCTATTAATCTGGGAATTCCTGCTAAGAGTACTTCTAGTGAGATTTCTTAGGTTTTTCTGTTGTGTTAGTCAATACAAGTTAATAGGGTGTATAGGAGGTGTCTATTAAAGATAGAAGGGGTTTTATTTTTGGGTGATCTGATGGAGTTACCCTTCAGGGAACTTGATTTGATTCTAGGTATGGACTGACTTGTGGAGCATCCAGTTTGGATTGTTCAACAAAGAGGGTAACTTTGAAAATCAAGGATGGTGTAGATACTGTTATGGTAGGTGAGCGTTGAGATTACCTTTCTAATTTAATCTCTATTATGGTAGCTAAAAGGTTAGTTCAGAAAGGGTGTGAGACATTCTTGGCTTATATACATGACACGAATGCTAAGATTTCTACTATGGAGGACACTTGAACAGTTAGAGAATTCTCGAACATCTTTCCTGAAGAATTTTTGAGGTTACCATCAGATAGGGAGGTCGAGTTCAAAATTGTAGTACTACTTGGGATAGCTCCAGTGTCTATTGTTCCCTACCGCATGGCACTGAAGGAGCTGATGGAACTGAAAGCTCAATTTTTGGAACTTCTTGGTAGAGGGTTTATCAAACCCAGTCTGTCTCTATGGGAAGCACCAGTGCTCTTTGTGAAGAAGAAAGATGGCACGATGAGAATGTGTGTGGATTACCGACAATTGAATAAATTTATGGTAAATAATAAGTATACACTTTCGAGGATTGATGATCTGTTTGATCAATTCCATAGGGCATCAGTTTTTTCCAAGATTGATCTTTGTTCTGGGTACCATTAATTAAGGCTGAGCACCAACTACCTTCAGGTTTGCTTCAACCCATTAAGGTTCCATTGTAGAAATAGGAACAGATAACTACGAACTTTGTTAGTGGGTTACCCTTGACACCCACTAAGAAGGATTCTATTTAGGTCATCGTAGATTGATTGACCAGGTCTACTCATTTCTTTCCGGTTAAGACCGATTATTCTCTACAAAAGTTTTCGAAGTTGTACATCTCTGAGTTTGTAAGACTTCATGGGGTTCCTGTGTCGATTATCTTATATCGAGATTCATGATTTACATATCGACTTTGGAAGAAACTGCATGAGGCTTTGGGTACTCAAATAAACTTTAGTACTATGTTCCATCCATAGACAGATGGAAAGTCAGAGAGGGTGATTTAGGTATTGGAGGATATGCTACGGAGTTATGTTACCGATTTCCATGGTAGTTGGGAGGAGTTTCTGCCACTGACTGATTTTTTTATAATAATAACTTTTAGTCCAATATTCAGATGACACTGTATGAGGCTCTCTATGGTTGTAAGTGTTGCACTCTTTTGTGTTGGACTGAGTTGGGTGATAGGAGGATTATGGGTTTAGATTTGGTTTCTAAAACTGAAGATAAGGTTAGGCTGATTCGAGATTGGCTTAAGGCAACATCTAATAGACAAAAGTCTTATGCGAACCTAAAGAGGAAAGACATAATATTTGCTGTACGAGATTGGATTTTCCTTAAAGTATCTTCGTGGAAGAAGGTTCTCCGGTTTGGTCGTAAAGGCAGGTTGAGCCCTAGGTTCATTAGACCTTATTGGGTTTTGAAATGGGTAGGGTCAATCTCCTATCAGTGAGAGTTACCTCAGTAGTTAGACCATATACATGATGTTTTTCACGTCTCTATGTTTAGACGGTATCGATCTAATCCATCTCATATTGTGCCCATTGAAGTGATTGAGGTGAGGCCGGATTTGACTTTTGAGGAAGAATTAATTTAGATTTTGGATCGAGAGGTTAATGTCTTGAGAAAGAAGACTATTCTGTTAGTTAAGGTCCTGTTGCAGAATCATGGTATAAAGGAAGCCACATAGGAATGTGGGGACTCGATTTGACAATGATACCCACATTTGTTTGAATCAAGTAAATTTTGAGGCCAAAATTTTAGTTTTTGAATTGTTAAAAATTTTCAAGGTGATTGATTTGATTAAGTGGTTAAGAATTCTAGGAGTGTGCTTAAGATCCTGTGTTCGAATCCTTGTCCCTTTAAATTTTGTTAATTTTTGTCCAACCCTTGACTTTGGACATTAGAGTTATATATTATTTTAACTCAACTGATCTTAGAATGAGCTTGCTAGTTTAGTGGTAAGGCTTCAGCTTACTCTTTGGTCCTGTGTTCAAATCTTTACGCGTGCAAATGAGAATATTTTTGCTAATTTTGTGCTTGTGTCGTCTATTTGGTAGTGTTTGGGTGGAATTTGAATTCTAAGAGAATCTGATAAGGATAAAGTCCAGATTTTGTAGAGAAAGGGGGTAGTTTTAAAATTCTTTTTCTGTAAATTTCTAAAAAATTTTCCCAAAATCTCTCTCATCCCTCTCATGTTTCTTCCTTCTTTCCCAAAACTACCATCACTTTTCTACTCCTCTTCCACATTGTCGTTCCAAGTTTTTCCCCTCTTCTTTTGTTTTCACGTTTCTTCTTTTCTAATTCTTTTTTTTCTTGCTTTCCTAGTTCAATTTTTTTCATTATATTGCCTTTTTGTGCTGCCATATTTTGTCGAACGATTGCTTGGTGTAATTATCATAATTGTTTCCATATATTTGTTAATAGCTAAACCATATTATGAATATCACTGTGTTTTCTTGATGGATTAATTCGTTTTACCTTGAACTTCTGTTAGGAGAAGAACATGAGGCGTACGACATCTCTCTAGCGACCTAGGCATCGTTTAGGCTGTTGTTTTCTTCAGGGTAAGTGATTAATTTACAGCTTTGGGTTAACTATCGGTGTTAGGACTGTATTGTTGGTGTTTGCGGTCGAGTTAGAGACTCAAAATTTTAGTTTATTAATATCAATTCTCAAGTTCTTTTTGTCAAATTTGTATTGGAATTTCAATTGTGGTATGGGCATTGAAAAATGATCAGGTCTGTAACAAAAAACTCGAAAAGCAGCGAACGGTGCAATGTATGGGCTGTCAATGCCACATAGTCGTGTGCCAAATTGTATGGGCCACATGGGTTGGGTCAATTAGGTAATGTTGTCCTCACAGACGTATGTTAGGTCGTGTGGATCCATTTTCTGGAAATTTTCCTTAGGGTCGTAATTGTTATGCAAATCAAACTTAACCATTTTGTAGAGTTTGTGATGTATATGACTTGATGACATGAAATTTGATATTCTGGCTACTGTGTGAGAAATAGCATGCCAAAAATGTGAAATTCGTATATGTTCTGTAATATGACGATTTTGATTTCATGTTCTTATGTGAAAAGCATGCATGTCATATGTCCATTTGTTATCTGTTAGTATCTGCATAAGCATTGGGGTGGGAATATGAATTGATAGAGGAAATGTTGGTAGTTTAATAATTTGCCTTGTCTAGTGGTTAAAACCACATATATCTGCCTGGTGGCTTGACCACATATATATGGATCTGGCTATTTACTACATTATATCTAGTAGCTTGACTGCAATGTTTTGAAAAGTGACAAATGCTCAGTTCTAGGGTGTGGGGTTGAATGGAAATTTATTACCCTAATTGGTGTATAGGGATGGACGGAGATGGTGTGTAGCGGATGGAAGTAGGATTTACATGTGTTCCTAAACCTGCATATATGTATATGGATTTCCCTTTGTTTCTGAAACTACATTTGTAACTTAATTTGATTCTATATCTGTGTTTGACCTATTTGTTGGGTTGAGTTAAACACTGAGCTTGTAGCTCACCCTTTTGTTTGTTTTCTTCCTAGGTAATCAATAAACCTAGGATTAGTTGATGCGCGGGATCTAAAAATTGGTTTCTGGTAAAAAATGGTTAAACTAAGGAGTTTTTGTTAAATTTGGATTGTTTGAGACTTTTGGACTGTATATGGTTTTGGATTTTATTTCTCGTTTTTGAATTGTTTTACAGTACTTAAAACTAAAATATATTTCAAACTACAACATTATTGGGGTACAAATCAAACGAAATATTTCAAAGCTTTATAACTTAAAGAAATTTCACTGCAAATCGAAACGGTCATTTAAATAATTGTATTCTACTAATTTCAACGAGGGTTTCACTTCCTCTCCCTATAAATAGATGGGACTGGTACGGCTAAATATACAACTCTTAAGATACTATTATTCTGCCCGAAAATAGTTAGAATTTATTTCTAAGTACAAATTCTATTTTGTGAATAAGAATTTTATCGATTTCTATAAAAGAGAGATATTTACTTTCCCATTGAAAGTAAATAATTTCTAGTTGTGTTTGATTTGAAATTGTTGGAGCCCACAGTGAAAGCAATTTGTGGTATGAGAATAGGGGAGAAGATCATTTGGTTAAAAGTCAGAAACGTCAAGGATTCGTCTCGCACAAAGCATGGCTACGATTTTAGGAAAAGGTTTATTGTTATATATATCAAAAGGCGACTTGATTTTCAAATTTTGTATTTTTCTACTATGCATGAAAACCATTTTTGAATAAGATTTTTTCAACAATATATTACTATAATTATATAAAAGGGCTAGATTTTGAAAAATTTTAAAACTTTCGTTATAATTGTAAAAATTATTTTCTTAACTGAGTTTCTCAACAATTGGTATCAGAGCCAGTTTATATTATGTTTAAAGTATAAATTGATATTAGATTTTCACTTTATCTCTCATGCTTGATTAAATTAGAAGAGATGTGACATTCTTTCAAATATATGCATGTTTATATATATGTATGTATATTTGTAAGTATATGTATATGTGGATTATGTATATTATGTTTATAGTATATAGGCTCAATCAATGGTCTATTATGATGATATGATAGTTTTTCGACCCTTAGGCCAGTATTATCATGTGGATTTCACTAATGAGATTTCTTTTAAGATGACAACTAGTCATACATGTTACTCATTGAGATTATCCCACGACGACTTAGTCATAGTACATATTATGATAGATATTGAGTTGATGGTTATACACTCAAGATTATTCTAGTTAAGTAACCTTTATTAGTACATGCGAATACCTAAGAAATTAGGTTCACATATTAATTGGATGAAAATCCATGTTTGTACTAGTTGCTTTAAGAGTACCCCAAGGTAGCTTAATTAAATGAGTGTAGGAATTGTCGTTGCAAGTGTTGGAAAAATATTTGGTTTGAAAACTGTTTTGTTACAAGTAGAAAAACAAAATTTTCAAAACTGAGTCGGTTTGGGATATTTATAGCAATAAACCCTTTACCAAAATTGCACCTGTATTTTCAGCTAGACGGATCGTTGTTGTTCGTGGCTTTCAACTAAACAACCTTATCGGATATTCTCATACCATGAATTTCTTCGAGTGTGGGATCGAACGAATTGAATCAAACACAAAACTAAAAATATTTTTTTTCTACTTTTAGTAAGAAAACAAATCTCTTTTTAATAGAAACTGGTAGAATTATTATTTAAAAAAATAGAATTTATACTTTGAAAAATAAATTCTCACTATTTTCGTCAAGAATAACAATATCTCAAAGTTATGTATAATTTACTTGTGTATTTAGCCTTACTGGTACCATCTATTTGTAGGGAGAAGAATTAAAACCTTTATTGAATTGTAAAAGTCTATTTCAATAGAAAAACTAAATTGTATTCTAACTAGGATTAAGGGGTGGCAACCCTTGTTAATGAAACTAGGGTTTTCTATCCCATGTATCATAATAAGAAACTTTTGGGCCTCTCTCGTGTTGGGTCCACCAATACTTGTTTTTCTATTTCAAAAATAATAATCATAAATTAATTTAAATTAATTAATTTACTAATTAAATAATTTTATCAATCCAATTCTAATTCCGTTAAAATCATAACAATTTTACCATAAAAGAATCTCTGAGAGAATATGTTTAATATTTCTACGTTCAACAGATTCACTACGACCAATTAATTTATTTCCATTTTCAAACTTCAATTAATTAATTATTTATCTATTTGAAAAATCATAAATTCATTTTCAGGTCATTTTCATTTAAAGAAAACCACACTCATTTTCAAATGTTTTCCATTTCTCTAAATTTACTATTTCTATCCATTCTTGTTAATTTGATTCAATATGCAATTCATTTCTGGTTTCAACGAGCTAGTGGAGGAATCAATTGGCCATATGCGATTAGGGCTCATGTAATACCCCTCACCCGACCGATTGTCGGGTCTGAGTTATGGAATACTATATTCATTACCAAAACAAAAATAATTAATTGAGTAGCAATTAATCATTCACACATGCAATTAAGCACCAATCACATTAAATTTATGTTCAACAATCATTTTTGAGTCTTATATGAGCTTATGAAAGCTCTTTTTTCAACACTAAGCACAAAATAAGACTAAATTGCAAAGTTTTTGAAAGTTCAAGATCGATGTTACAACTTCATCACTTCCACATTGTGATGTCGCCAAAATAATAATCACATCATGACTTCACGCCATTTGATGTCACAACGTCACTTATTGTCAGTCGACATTGTGACAAGGGATGTTGGTTGTTGACTCGTAGCCCCTGTTTTTAGCAAAATGCACATTTTGGTACCTATTTCATAGCTTCCAACCACAACCAATTAACATGTTAATATAATTACCACTTCGATTTGTTTCAAAACATACCAAATCATACGAAACAAGTACAAACATTAAAATCCAACCACTTATCAAGGTATTTAATACTTAATCATTAATTAAACTTAAACAATTCAAATGATACTAAGACATAACAATTAACCATTCAAATATCAAACCTTACCTATGCCATACCACCTTGCAATATGTCATTCCATTTCAATTACATACACTTATGCACATTATACACATCAATGTCTTATAAACCTTGAGCATGTACATCAATAATCAAGAATAAGTCACATTTTTCAACCATTCATCATTTAAGCCTATTTGATCCCAATTATCCATCCAACTATGTCAACCATGTTTAGCCAAACTCAGCATTTGCATACATATACAATTCAATAACGAAGACCTTCATGACCTTAAAATGAACCAAATCAACCACACACTACACATATCTCAATCATGACAATCAAACATACAATTTTCAACTAGGCATCAACTTAACTATTTTACTTATCTCAATCTACAAACTTTAACATCCAAGTTTAATTAGGTTCATATTTCTCCTTTCCAGAAGCATCAACCATTGCCAAATCATGCATTAACTAAGTCACATGCCATGACCAACATTCAAAATCATCATCATATACCATATTCATCATAATTTTTCAACTCATCAAAATTTTTATACATCAAGGTTTATAATAACACTTATATACATGCGACAACCCTAGACTCAAAAGGATCATATAACTACCAATTCAATGATAGTGTGAGCTTTGAGATGATCTGGCTTGACGAGTTTCACAAGGTGGTGATCTACAAGGAAAAGGGAAATAAAACAAGGTAAGTATATAGGATGCTTAGTAAGTTCTCATGTATTATACAAACTTACCTTATTTTTACCTAACATTTTTAGGTTACTTTAGCTTGGCATAACATTTGACTAGACATGGCTATCGAAAAAACCAACATTGTAAGCATTGGTTTATAATCAATTCCAACTCAAAATTGGTTTTAGAGGTACATGCCAAGTCGATTCCAGTCCGAGTCGGGGATTTGGATGCTGATAATAAATGTTTTTGTTTTATAGTTGAAAATGTCAAGTGAATCGAGAAATGATGGTTACAGTATCAACCGTTCTATCGGTGTAAAACTAGAATTAATTTCGAGGTACTTGCCATAGATTTAACCGATATTCGACTACCCCAAAATGAAAACCCTCAATGTGAGGAAATGAAATTACTCTAATCTATTATAGAAGTTTTACAGCAAGTAGCGAAAAATACTCCGCAAGTCACTCTAGTTGTTGTAACCAGGCTAGCCCCAATAAAAGAACTACGTAAGTATGGTGCAACTGAATTCAAAGGATTGAGTGTTACTATCTCCATGTTAGCAGAAGCCTAGTTAGAATCTACAAATCGAGTTCTACAACAGCATGAATGCACCTTTCACGAGTGTGTAACTTGTGCAGTCTATCTCCTAAAGGAGGATGTATATTAGTGGCGGTTAACTATTACTAGACACGTGTTGACCGAAAGAGTTGATTGGGCATTTTTCCAGTCATAATTTCAAAAGAAGTATATCAGTTAACTATATTTGGAGGATCGTAAACAAGACTCTATGACCTTAAAATAAGGTGAGACGACCGTTGTCAACTATGAACAAGAGTTCCTACGACTTAGTAAATATGCCTTGGAGTTAGTATCGATAGAAGAAGAAAATTGTAAACATTTCTTGTGAGGTCTACGAGATGAGCTCAAGGTTCAACTAGTGTCACATAGAATAAAAATTTTGTTGATCTAATTGAACGGGTGAAGATGATCGAACAAGCAATAAGAATCAACAAGAAACACGAACCCTCTTGAGTTTTCAAGAAATGAGTCGAGACTTCTAGTTCACATCCATTTACCTAAATAGACTAAAGAGTCTTGAGATAATTGGAAGTCCACTTCAAGATCTACTAGGTTTGAGAGAGGCCAAAGTCAACAACTTTCTTTGTTAGTAGGTAGTGTGAGGGGTCTAGCTAGAGATACTGGAATACTAAGTTGTGATATGTATGGAAAGAGGCATGGAGGCAAGTGTTGGAAGAAAATTGGAGCATGTTTTTGTTGTGGATTGTTAGACCATTTTGCACGTGATTTTTTGAGATATGACAATGATTCACCTATTTCAATTCAAAGATTTGCACCTACGGCTAGAGGTCAGGGAAATTCCCATGGTGGTTTGGTAATAAACGGTAGTACGAAGAAAGAAATTGAGTTTTTAGTACATCTATCTGAAGAAAGGGCCCCGACGCAAGCATATGTCATTTGTACCCAAGAAGAAGGTGATGCTATGAATGTTTTAGCAAGTATTTTTCTTTTATATTTGGTACCTATGTATGCCTTGATTGATCCTGGTTCTTCCCATTCTTATATGATTTCTAGTTTTCTAAAATTGGGCAATTTGAAATCAGAATTGTCATATGTTGCTATGATCGTGTCAAGTCCGTTGGGGCAAACTATACTCGCTGATAAAGTTTGTAAGTGATATCTGCTAGAAGTTCAGAACATAACTTTTCTAGTCGATTTGCTAATTATGCCATTTGGTGATTTTGATGTAATTCTAGGAATGAATTTGTTAACGGAACATGGCATGATTTTAGATTGTGGTAGACAGAAGTTTTCAGTTCAGAGTCCAGGAGATGGGATAATAGAAGTCTATGGCATTAAATTGAGTAGCCAAACTAGAATCATTTCATCAATATGAGCTAGTAAACTCCTGAACAAAGGCTGCGAAGCATTTCTAGACTATATTATTAACTTTGATATGAATGAAAATTGAATTAGCAACATTTGGACAGTATGTGATTTTTCGAAGGGTTTTTTCGAGGAATTACCAGGATTGCCTGCAGATCGAGAAGTTGAACTTGCTATTGAAGTTTTTCCTGGTACAACTCCTATACCTATTGCTCCATACAGAATGGTGCCAATAAAGTTAAAATAATTGAAAGTTCAGTTACAAGATTTACTAGACTGCAACTTTATACGCCCCAGTATATCACATTGGGGAGATCTAATACTGTTTGTCAAAAATAAAGATGAGTTGATGTGACTTTGCATTGATTATCAGCAACTTAATAAGCTGACAATCAAGAATCGGTACCCTTTTCCACGTATCCATTATTTGTTTATTTAGTTGAAAGATGCATTCGTCTTTTCTATAATCAACTTGAGATCGGGATATTACTAGTGGAAAGTGAAAGATAATGACGTATCAAAGACAGTGTGTCATACACGACACAGTTAATATGAGTTCAAGGTGATGCCATTTGGACTAATAAAGACACCTGCGACATTCATGGATCTTACGAAACATATATCTCAGCCCTATCTGAATCAATTCACAGTGGTATTCATCGATGATAACCTAATCTACTCAAGATCAGAAGCTGAACACGAAAGATATCTGAGGATTGTATTACAAGTTTTACGGGAGAAACAACTTTATGGAAAATTTAATAATTACGAGTTCTGGTTATCGAAAGTAATGTTTCTGAGACACATTATATTAGCTGAAGGGATTCGTGTTGGCCCTAAAAAGATTGGAGCAATCCTTTAGTGGAAAGCACTAAAGAATATATCAAAGATTCGTAATTTTCTCAGCCTAGCTGGGTATTACAGGAGGTTTGTGAGTGGAATTTTCAAGATAGCCCTACCGATGAAAAAGCTAATGCAAAAGAATATGTTGTTCATGTGGAATGACCAATCCTTTAGTGGAAAGCACTAAAGAATATATTAAAGATTTGTAATTATCTCAGCCTAGCTGGGTATTACAAGAGGTTTGTGAGTGGAATTTCCAAGATAGCCCTACCGATGAAAAAGCTAATGCAAAAGAATGTGTTGTTCATATGGAATGACCAATGTCAGGAAAGTTTTGAAAAGTTGAATGTAAAGTTAACTAAAGCACCGATATTGACTTTACCTATATCGGGGAAAGAATTTGTGGTTTACATTGATGCTTTATTGAAGAGTCTAGGTTTTGTTTTAATGTAGGATGGCAAAGTAATTGCATACGCATCTCGACAAATGAAAAAAAACATAAACGTAACTACATGACACATGATCTAGAGTTAGCTATTGTGGTATTCACTTTAGAAATCTAGAGACATTACCTGTATAGTGAGAAATGTCATATTTATATCAACCATAAGAGCCCCAAATACCTCCTAACTCAAAATGAGTTGAATTTGAGATACCGTTGCTGGATCAAATTGCTGAAAGACTATGATTGTGTCATTGATTACCACCCTAGGAAAGCTAATATTGTGGCTGAGGCATTAAGTAGGAAGACCAAGAATGAATTATCAGTCATGTTTGCCCAGTTCAGCATCAATTGTGAAGGTATCTTGTTATTCGAATTGAAAGTTAAACCATTTTTGTTTGATCAGATAAAAGAAGCACAACTTGTTGATACCAAGTTATCCAAGAAAAAAAGTTGGTTTAGCAAGATACTATTGAGGATTTTAGCATAAATGATAATGATTGCCTTTGATTTCATAATATGATTTGTATTCTTGGAAATATCGAGTTGAAAGAGTTGATTTTTTGTTAGGCCCATGATAGTTCTTTTGCTATGTATCCTGGCAAAAATGTATCGTGACTTGCGATAACTATACAGGTGGCCCAAAATTAAAAGGGAGATCGTTGAATTTGTCACTAGATGTTTATCTTGCTAGTGAGTAAATGTTGAGCATCAAGTTCTCACTGGTTTATTGTAGCCTATTACTATTCTGGAGTGGAAATGGGAGCGTATTATGATGGAGTTTGTAGTTGGCTTACCAATTTCACCGAGTAGAAAGAATGTTATTTGGGTAATCCTTGACCTATTAAGAAACTCTACGCATTTTCTAGCTGTTAAAACAAATTGGTCCCTTTCGAAGCTTCCTGAGGTTTATATTCATGAGATAGTGAGACTCCACTTCATACCCTTATTTATTATCTCCGACCAAGATCCTCATTTTACCTCAAGATTGTAGAGATAGTTGCATGAATCTTTAGGTACGAAATTAAATTTTAGCACAACTTTTCACCCTCAAACAGATGGGCAATCAAAATGAGTTATCTAAATATTAGAAGATTTGTTGCGAGCCTATGTAACAAATATTGAATCAGGCTGAAAACGTTATTTACCACTAGTCAAATTTGTGTATAATAACATTTTCCAATCAAGTATTTAGATGGCTCTGTACGAAGCGTTACATGCTCGACAATGTAGAACACTGGTTTACTAGTTGGAATTGAGTGAAAGAAAGATTATTAGGCCCGAATTGATTCAGGAAACTGAAAATATAGTTAATATAATTAGGGGTAGATTAAAAGTTGCATTTGATAAACAAAAATCATTTGTTGACTTGATACGAATAGACATCTAGAATTCTATTGAAGATAAGGTATTTCTAGAAGTTTCTCAATGGAAGAAAGTTCTTCGATTTGGTCGTAAAGAAAAGCCGAGCCTTAGATTCATCGAATCTTATAAAATCGTTGAAAGGGTTGGACCAATACTGCATTGATGAAATTAAAAAAATCCACGACATGTTTCATGTATAAATGCTAAGGATATATCTTTCGGATCCTTTTCACATTATTCTAGTGGAAGAAATTGAAATTGAACCTAGCTTATCCTTTGAGTAGGAATTGGTTGAAATTTTGGCGTGGGAAGTTAAAGAATTGTGGAATAAACTTGTTCAACTTGTGAAAGTATTGTGGTGAATTCAGAGTGTGGAAGAAGTGACTTGGGAAACTAAGGAATCAATGAAATCCCTGTATCCTCCAGGTAAATTTTAGGGATGAAATTTTTTAAGAATGAGAGAATTGTAACGACCCGAAAGTCAATGGTGTTAGAGAATACAATTCCAAGACCCTATTTCTGTAAACTAAGCTCGTAAATATTTTTATTTAATATTTACAAAGTTATTTTATAAGGGAATTGAATTGTGGATAGATGAATATGCTAGACTAGTAGTTAATTAAAGTACAATGACTAAATTGTAAAAGTAGTAGAAGTTTAATTACTAGGAATTCTATTAAGTAGAATGGGTTTAGGGACTAAAATGAAAATTATACCACTTAGAAATTTAGGAGACGGATGGCTTAATGAATATGTATAGAAATTATGTTGTAAATTTAAATTTTAAATGAAACATATTAAAATATTAAAAATAAATAATTTGATAAAAGTGAAGTGGGATGAAAGAGAAAGCAATCCTTCTCTGTTCATCTTCAAATATTCGAATCATTAAAGGAGAAGACGAAGACGAACAACCTAAGGTTTTAAGTTTTAAATTCATCAATTAGTAGTTTAAATTAGCTAGCCCATGTACCAATTTGCAGCACTATTAAATTTTTTGGAAATTATAATTATTGATTTATTGAAGTTTTAAGTATTAAATTGATAGATTTTAAACTTAGAGATGAAAAAGGACTAAATTATGAAGTTAAATGATAGTTTTGTAAATTAGGGACTAAAATGTAAAAACTAAAAAATCAATAATTATAGTTTTGTAAATTAAAATAAGAAGTTACGGATAAAACAAGGGAAAAGATAAAGTCGTTGACGAATAGCTCAAAGTTTACGGTATATATTTTTATAATTTAAAACCTATTTTATTTCCATGTTTTTATATTATTTTACAATATGCGCTATTAAAGCAAGAAGTTACGGATAAATTGAATTAATTTGGAGTATGTAAGACTGATGTTGATATAAAGACCAAATTCAATAATGTAGAAAGTTTTAAGTTAATTGATATGATATCGAATTAAAGTAAAAACCATTGTTGCTGGGAAATCTGGGGTGGCTAGACAAAATTGAGCTGAAAATCATCGTTGTCGAGGAATCTGAGGTGGTAAGTCGTCATTGTTGGGCAATTCAGGGTGGCAAGTTATCATGGCCAGGAAACTCGGGATGACAAAATTGAATTGAAAACCATCGTTGCCAAGCAATCCAGGATGGCAAACCACGTTACCGGGCAATCTGAAGTGGTAAATCATTATTGTCGGGCAACTTGGGATGATGGATTTAAATAAGTTAATGATGAACTAAGGTCTATTGAGTATGAATCAGCTTAAGAGCTCGCAAGGTGGACGTGAATTGTAATGAAATAGTAATACGAAATTATGCTTGAGTAGATTCAAGTAATGAAATTCTATTATAGGAAATAAAATAATATGCTTAAGTTCTTTAGAATGTACTTGAATTGCAAGCATGATCATACACAATTTACATAGATGAAAAAGTGGTAAGCATTGTATAAATAAGTACATGTTTTAGCTTGGAAGTAATCACATGTATTATTACATGAAATTCATAGGTGTTTATATAATGGATTGAAAGGTTGTGAGAAGCGATTATATACATTTGTGTAAACCTATTTATAAGGCATTAGATCTTAATAAACCTATTGTGTATCACTACCAAACATAGAGTCTTATTTTTCATGTCTAGGTACAAGTAGAGTTTTGATAGGTCGCCTGATCATTACAGCATCCAGCTTACAACTCCTGACTGAACAAGCTTGTAATCATCTTATTTTGTGTTATAAGGGCCTATACCTAGGTTAGATCATTTAGTACCTAGTTAAGTACATATATGTCTGTTTGTAAGTTTAATATGCCAAGTTATAGAATGGTATTTTGGTATGTTGATTGTGAATATACCTTGAGCATGGAGTATTGTTAATGTTATCCTTTTAGTGGAATAGGTGGCTTGTAGTTTTATCATGTGAATGGTATAAGTTTGATCCATAAGCACATGAGTGTGTAACTTAAACTTTTGTATTTTGACTGAAGTATGGAATTGATATATATATTGGTTAATGCCATTGAGGAAGTTGATGTTGGTTGTATAGGAAATGAAAGTTTTGTGTCATGCCCCGAATTTTAATATTATCTTATGTGTGTTTGTTAGCAAAAAATGAGTTATTGCTTTGATGGCTAAGTGTTGAAATTGTCCTTGAAACTCGAGTTTGATCCCCTACCCTCGCATATCTTTATTTCTAGCTTGATTTTACTTCCTAGACCCTAGAGTATGCAGCCCATAAGCTTAATAAAACCCTAGTATATATTTTCTTTTTCCTGTTTAGCCTCTATTTTTTCCTCATTTACTCATTCTTGTTGTCCCCCTCTTCCCTTTTCCTCTCATATTCTTCAATTGTCTCCTCTTTTCTCTATTCTACTGTCCCCTAAACCCTAGTTTTACTTCTATTTTGTCGCCCCTTCTTGTCACCATTGCTGCCAAATTTTTTTGCTCTCTTCTCATCTTTTTTCTCCCCATTTTTTTCTTCTACTTTTCTCCATTTTGGCCATATCTTTGCTGACTTTTTCTCACCATTGCTGCACCATTTTTTCCCTTATATTCATTCATTATTACTATTGTTAAAATCACAAGTTGCATTTTGGTCAAAGCTAATTTGGCCTTTTTTCTCAGTGGAGATTTGAATTCTTTGATCAATTGTCATCTCAGATCTGAAATATGATGGTACAGTACTTTGATATTAAAATCAGATCCAATTTCATATCTCATTTTTTTCCTTGTCTTGGTCGAATCTTATAGTTATATTTGACTAAATCTTATCTTATTGTTTTTTGTGTATTTTGTATCCAAGTTTTATATCAGAAAGGAACTGACCCAGATCTGAATCGTAGAGGTGCTTCAGACAATTGATGTTGCTTTATGGACGTGCATTGAGGTGTGTGTCCTAAACATTTGTGATCTTTGTGTGTGTGTGTATGTAACCCTTATACCATGGTCAAATGTGTTTTATGTGTTTTTTTAAGTTGGTCGAATATGTATGCATGTGTTTTGCAAGTTGGCTGAAAATTGATGTCTTTTTGTGCTATGGCCGAATGTCAGGTAAGTGTATGTGCGTGGCCGATTGTATGGTGAATGTTATAAGACTTCAATGATTGTGTATGTTGCCATGTTGAGGTTAATTTAATACCATGATCCGTAAACTGTGAAAACTGAATGCCATAAGCCTTAACTGTGTAAATTAAATGCATATACACCCCTATCTGTAACAACTAAATATGACTTGTGCTTACTTTTATGATTTGTCGAATGTGCCTAAGGACTATCTTTTATGACTGAATAAGTATAAACTACAAATGTATGATACTGTATTGATATTACTTTGTAACGCCCCAAAATTTTAATTTTGAGTATTGTGAATGTGTGACACAAATATCTGTCTGCTTTAGTGGTTATGTGTTCTAGGTGTGTTTGGGAGGTCCCAAGTTCAAGCCAGGACTTGAGCAAATTTTGGTATTTTTATGAATAAGCCCTATCTTTGGTCAGTAGGCTTTTAAGTAAAAGTTGGCAAATAATTAACAGAATTGGCCTAGTGGTCTGGTGGATAAGTGGAGTGTTGGTGTGAGGGAGGTCATGGGTTTGAATCGTTGGGATGGCAAGGGTTGTATTTTTTCCCCTAATTTGGGCAAGAGTTGTTCTGAACTGGGTTTCTGAGTGGTGGATGTGTAGTGGGAAGTGAGGGAGCGATTTTAGGAGTGAATTAAGGGATTATGGGGGAGAATATAAAAAATTTGATCAATTTTTCCTTTTTCAAAAAAAAAGAGTCATTTTTCTCTCAATCTTTCTGACGTTTTCTCTCCCCTATCTCTAACAAAATTTTCTTCTTCTTTGCTTCTTAATCGATTACTTTTCTTTTCTTTCCTCTACTACTGCCGAAATTTCCTTGTTTCCCCTAAACCATTCTTTCCTCTTGATTTCGTAGCGTTAAGCAGCACTTGTGCAAATTTAGTAAGTTGTTGGGCATCATTTTAAGATATTATTTTGTGTTCAATAGTCTAATTTCAGGGTGTTGGCAGCAGCATTTTGTGAAGATTTAGGCTCTACTCGTGGTTTTCGTAAACGCACCGATTTGATGTTTTTACGGTTATTGTTCATCGTTTTATGAGTAAGTATTTTGGTTTCAAGAATTTGATTAATCACGAGGTAAGACTAATTATGGTGTTATTTGTTCAATTTAGGCTTTGGAGTGCTTGGGGACTGTTTTAGCATCAAACAAAACCAGGTGTGTACCCGAAACACAAAAATAAGGGATTCGGCAAAAAGCTGAAATTGCTGACTGTTTGGACAATAGCAGTAGGCTAATTTTGAAAAATAACAATAAATTTTGGAAAATGAATTGTAGGATGAAAAAATATGGGATTAAAGATATTTGAGTCTAGTTTCTTACAGAAGAAATCAATAAGCAAAAGAATTTCATATTATGAGATATTTGAATTTTAGTGAGACAGGGTCAGAATGATTTTGGAATCCCCTATCCTAATATTGGAAAATCATCAGAAATTGAAGAAAAATAATTATGGGTTAGAATTTATATGTTTAAAATCTTGAATGAGTCTATTTTCAGAGAAACAAACAGGAACATCATCCAAATTCTGTACGAGAAGATAATTAATTTTTAGTACAGAAAGGTCAAAACTATTAGACAGCAGAATAGGGGAAATTTAAAGAATAGACTGTACTTATTGGCTAAACCAAAAATTCTAAAAATTTTATGGTAATAAAATATATGAGTCTAGTTTTAGTGAAAATTTGCAGATCTTAATTCAGAATTACATAGCTTAAGATACAAATAATTTAGTAACAGTGACTCAAGTAGACAGGTTTGAAGGATCATATAAGTAAATAGTGGAAACACATATGAATAATTAACTAGCACGGGTTACATTAAAATGGATCACGATGCTAAGGCCAATTTGGGTCATGTAGGCCACACGGTCATGTAGGCCACACGGGCATGTAGGCCCACACGGGCGAACATCATGGGCTTGTAGGTCCATTTTCACTGTTTGACTGATAAGGTTGAACAGGTCGCCCAAGTCGACTGTGAACCTACCGTAGGGTATGTAAGCTTACCTAGACCCCTAATTGACTGAAATGACTGTATGATTTATATGATTAAGCCTAATGATGTCCCACTGATTTGATATTGTATGCCTCATTTGCATGCATAATATTATGTTATAGCATGTCATATCTGTATATTGCATTGCATTGGGTTGGGGGATTATTATATTTGGGGGAAGTGTACTGAAAGGCTCTTAAGCCTAACATACTTGCAGCTCAGCTGCAAATTACTGTATTGTGTCGCTTCCAGTACTACCTTGGAGTGTAGGGATGGGTGTGTTGATTATATCCCCACATGGAGTGTAGGGAAGGAGATGGTGTGTAGAGGCTGGATGGGTAGGATTTTTGTGACTACATATCAGTTACTGCTACTGGTACTGTGATGGGCTAAAGCCCTATTGCATCACTATTTTTGTATTGAGATGGGCTAAGGCCCAAACTGGACTGATACTGATACTGAAAAGGGCTTAAGCCTAGACTGTGATTATCTATTTACTGTCTGTTCATTTGTATGGGGATTACACATTGAGTTTACGTAAACTAACCCCTTCTGTTTAATCTGTACAGGTAATCCCTAGATATAGGCGGATCAGTGCAGCGGAGGACTCATTGGTTGCCACACGACTTCATTTACACTGTTTATTACCTATTTATGATTTTACCTTTATCTGGGAGTATTTTGCTGTAATTATGGCCTTTACGGATTTTGGTTTAAATTTGGTTTTTATACGGTTTTATGATTTAAGCTGCTATTGTTAGGTAAAACTCAGGTTTTCAAATGAAATTAATGTTTTATAAAAAATACCACAAATACGCAAACTGTTTAAAAGCTTCAGCAATAAAAAAATTTTGAAATTGAATAACAATTTGTAAATGAATAATGTTTTGGAAATTAATGATGCGATTTGAAATTAACATAAGGTAATGAAAAAAAATGGTTAAATAGAAAAGGGAATTTAGCGACAACATATTTTTCGAAAAGCACTACCCTGTGACATCGTTAGATTCGACCATAACGTCTAGGCTGGGTTTGGGGTGTTACATACTTATTTTATTGATTGCTTGAAAAGCATGCTATTGTTACTGAATTACTGATCGCATGCTAGTACATGCCACTATTCTGTACTATACCTTATTCTGTCATGCATGTTATGCCATTCTATTGCATGGGGTTGGAAAGATTGGTGACAGAGGAATTTTGGCGGTTTATCCAAAAATATTGGAGTTTTGGTAGTTAATCCAAAAATATTGGAGTTCTAGCGGTATAGCCATAACACTAGAGTATTGTTCGGAGTTCAGGTGGTTCATATACAAACTTTTTACTCGCGGTTTAAGTGTAAATTACTGGCAGTTTATCTATAAATATTTATAGTTATTGGTGGTTTATCCCCAATGAGCTACGACTCTTACTATTATGGTGTGTACGGATGGATGAGTTTTGGGGAACTCATGGTGTGTAGTGGATGGATGGGTTGTAAATTACATTGACATTCAGGGACATGTTCATACATTCTGAAAACTCTGTGATTTTGTATACCCTGAAACATTGTAATCTATGATACTATTATGACTATTGTCTCTATTTACTTACATGCTTTTGTGATCTTTAGTAAGATGATTTGCTTTAATTGCATAATTTGAATTTAATCATTTAAACCAACAATCTCGCAAATGACAAGTTGCGAGTTGATAACACATGTGATTATTTTGTAGATGAATTTACCAAAATCATATAATATCAAAACCATCTACATGGTGAATGAATGAGCCTATATTCATTTCAGAAATTAAATCTCAACTTTATCTAGTGAGTTTGTAATAATCAATTATCATTGAGAATAAGCAGCACATGAAAATTCTTTAAATTAAAGAAACTTTTAGTTCTATAATGAATGTCCATATGAATCCTCAATTAATTTTCGCATCATATATGATCCAGAAAGGTCTAACTGGTCATGCCAGGTAGTAAATGTATTTTTATCAGTAAAATTTTTGTAACGCCCCAAAATTTCCAATTTCGTTATTGTGAAAATATGACACAAATATCCGTCAGCTTTAGTGGTTATGTGTTCTGGGAGTGTTTGGGACGTCCCAAGTTCAAGCCTTTTTTTGGGCAAATTTTGGTCTTCTGAATGAATTAGGCCTTACTCTTATTCAGTAGGCTTTTATTTGATTGTTGGGTAAATTACATCAAAATGGGCCTGTTGGTCTAGTGGTAAAACGGTGTGTTATTATGGTGGAGGTCCTGTGTTCGAATCCCTATGAAGGCAAGGGTATTTTTTTTTTGCTCAGATTTTGGGATAGAGTTGTGTAATAGGGGGATTATGAGTAGTGGATGTGTAGTGGGAATTAGGGGAGAAGATTAAGGGATTTTGGGGGTTATTGGGAATTTTTTCCCATAACCAAATTTTGACTCTCTCTTCCAAAAAATTCTCCTGTCTATTCTTCTCCCTCTCCTCTTACCGAAATTCTCTGACTTTTTCCATCTTTCTCTTTTTTTTCTTCTTCTTGATTTTTCCCTAATCCATTTATTTTCCTTTATTTTCGTACGCGGTTAGTGCTCGCTTAGTTTCAGTAAGTTTTCTCTTTGTTTCTGTCATGAATCTCTTACCGACTGAAGTGGTAATGTTTTTTCTCTACGATTTGGGCATAGGGGGAGGCTCGAACTGGTGAATTCAGTGTTCTCATCTTAACAATAGTTAAACGGAGGGTTATCGTTAGTGGTAAGTTGGGTTTCTATTCATTCTTGGCTTTCAATTTGGTTGTAAATCCGTTAAATTGATGTTGAGTATCTTGATTACAGGCTTTGGAGTGCTCAGGGACTATTTTAGCATCAAACAAAACTAGGTGTGTACTCGAAGCGTAAAAAAGGAAGGGATTTGGCGAAAAGCCAAAATTGCTTGCTATTTGGACAGCAGTAGTAGGCAAACTTTAAAAAATCGCCATAAATTGTGGAAATCGAATTAGAGGATGGAAAAAATATGAAATTAAAGCTTATTGAGTGTAGTTTCTCATAGAAGAAACAATATAAGTAATGGAATTGTAAATCGTGAGGTATAATAAACTTTAAGAGACAAGGTCAGAATGAATTCCGGTTCCCCTGTTCTTAATTTTGAAATATTATAAAAAATTGGAGAAAAATAATTAGGGGTTAAAATTTACATGTTTAAATTATTAATGAGTCTATTTTCAATAGAAACAAATGGAAATATCATGCAAAGTTTTTACTATGAGATAATTAATTTTTAGCAAAGAAGGGCCGAAGCTGTCAGATAGCAGAACATGGGTAAGGTTGAAGAGTTTACTGTACTTAGTGGCTAAACCAAATATTCTAAAAATTTTATGGTAGAAAGGTATTTGAGTCTAGCTTCAAATACATTAAGTTGATCTTAATTCAGAATTTTGTAGCTCACGATATAAATAAATTAGTAGAAGTGACTCAAGTAGACAACTTTGAAGGAACATATAAGTAAATAGTGAAAACATATAAGAATAATTAACTAGCATGGGTTACATTAAAAGTTGATCATGCAGCCAGGGCCTATTTGGGCTGAGTGGGCCACATGGGCTTGTGAGCCCATTTTCTGAAAAGTTCTGTAAGGTTGCACGGATCGCCCAATTCAATTGTGGACCTACTGTAGGGTCGGTAAGGTTTACTTAGACCCCTATATGTATGATCCGCCTATCAATTTCTATACCGAGCGTGACTTATGATATCTAAATGTACGTACTATTAATTACATAATGGCATGACATATTTTGTATGTTGCATTGCATCGGGGTGGGTTGATGATATTTGGAGGAAGTGTCTGAAAGGTTATTAAGCATGTTATCTAGCAACTCAGCTGCAACCTTCTGATTATGTGCCGCATTTCAGTACAGCATGGTGAGCAGGGATGGGTGGGTTGATTTAATCCCCACATGGTGTGTAGGGTTGGAAAGAGATGGTGTGTAGAGGCTGGTGGGTAGGATTCTGATTTACTGTATCTGTATTCTGTATCTAATATGGGCCAAGGCCTAATGTATTTCTGAGACTGTATCTGAATTGGCTAAGGCCCAAATTGACTCTGTGATAGGCACAGGCCCCAGACTGTATCTAATTGAATTTTGTTGATTATTTGTATGCATGTTTTCTGTGGGGATTACACACAGAGTTTTTGAAAACTAAGCCTTTCTATGTTTAATCTGTACAGGTAATCCCCAGACTTGACGGGTCGGTGCAGCGGAGGACTCGGTGGTGGCCACACATAAATTTTAGACTATTTTCCATTAATGCCTAGAATTTATTACTTATCTGGGTTTTTGATGTATCTTTTGGACTATGGACTGGTTGGCTTTAAATTTGGGAATTTATACTGTTTTTATGGATTTTTTAAAAACTGCAACTCCACAAAATATGATTTTTTCTAAAAACTAAGGTTTTTCATAAATAGAAATGATTTTCCCTAAATTAATTGGTTACAAAAGCTTCCGCTAAGAGATAAGTTTTAAAGTAAATCAAATAGTTTTTTTCTGAATTAAATAAAAGCTAACTTACTGTACGATTTTTAAACACGACAATCTTGTATTCAAATCCCTTTCAATGTGACATCATAAGATTTGGCCATAACATCTAGGTCAGGTTTGGGGTGTTACATTTAGTGGTATCAGAGTCAGGTTGCAAAACTCAACTGTGTATTTGGGTTTTAAAACTTGGTTTTAAAGAGATGATTTTTTAATGGTCGGAAATATTTTTGACTGGCTATGTGGTACACCGAGTCTCCGGCGCCGATTCTGTAAGTGTTCTAAAGACTCTGATAAGTTTTTGAAAATATGATTAGCATATTCTAAAACTACTATAGGTAGTACACTGTACTGAAAACACTGTAGATAGGGTATACTGAAAACAATAGTGAAACTAAAAACTAGAGTATGACTGCGATTTGTGATAACAAACTCTAAACTTCTGATACTGTTTTACATAAAATATCTACTAATAGATATTGAAATTGTATTTGATTCATTAAACTATTAACACAGATAAGCTACAAATTCTACAATGAGCACGTGAGGTATCCACGGACGGGGCACTAGAGGCCAAGTTAGAGGCCATAGAAGGGCTCGAGTTGAGTCATTGTCGTTAGGTAGCATGCCGAATCTAGATACTAGCAGGACCCTAGTTTCACCTGCTATAGAGATTGAGTCTCATGATTGCATGGCCGGGGACGACGCCTTGTCCCAGGCTATGGTGAGGATATTAGAGAGGGTCGTTGGGCCCAACACTAGATTTGAGGGCCGAGCATCGGTTACGAAACGACTCCAGTCTAATGGGGCTGAGCTATTCAAGGGTGTCACTGGAGTCGCCCATAACGTGGTCGAGTACTGGATGGAGGCCACGGAAAGAATCATGGATGATCTGGACTTTAACCCTGAATATGAATTGAAAGGGGATGTTTCCTTGCTTCGCGGTGAAGCATTCCAATGGTGGCTAACCGTTAAGGAAAGCACTCAGCCGAACGGCTAACTTCAGATTTCTCTAAGTCTGCTTTTCAAGGTAAATAAGTGGGGGCAAGCTACATTGATGCTAGAAGACGCGAGTTTCTGAATCTCATGCAAGGGGATCGTTCAGTGGCCGAGTATAAGGCTGAGTTTTTGAGATTGAGTTGCTATGTGCGAGGCACGGTGGTGAAAGAATATGAGCGTTGTATTCACTTCGAGGATGGACTCAGGGATAGTTTGAGAGTTCTGATAGCTCCACAGAGGGAGTGACTTTTCAGCACTGGTAGAAAAGGTGAAGATTGCTGAGGAGGTTAAGTGCGCAGAGCGCTAAAACTGGGATAAGGAGAGAGGCAAGAATAAGAGGGATTCAGAGCCCTCGAGTTCCATGATGAGGCCTAAGAAAAAGGTCAGATATGGTAGGCCAGTTAGAGTTGGGGCCCTTGTTGCACCTACTAGGATCACGCTTTGTGGGCATTGTGGAAGACGCCATCCAGGCGAACGTTAGAGGATGACTAGGGCTTGTTTAAGATGTGGGTCTACTGAGCACCGTATTTGAGAGTTTTCGCTAAGGGCCGATCAGCTACAAGTTGTGGGTTCTAGTACTACACAGCCGCCAAGGGTAGTTCAGCAGCCGCCTAGGGGCTATGGTCAGGCTAGGGGTGGTAATGGTATGGGTCATGGAAAGAGAGCACCGAGCAGAGGTGCTGGACAGGCTGAGACGAGACGAGACAGGCTTATTGTCGAGATGATAGAGATGCTCTGAATGTCATTACAAGTACATTTCTTATTTTTGATGTGCCTTACACTGTATTGATAGATATAGGATCTACGCATTACTATGTTGCCGGTTCTATTTCCAAAAACCTAGGGATCAAGTTGAGAGTACTTCTAGTGAGGTAACTGTACTGAGCCCGCTGAGGCAATCTGTTAGAGTTAGCAAACTGTACAGGGATGTTCCTTTAGAGGTTCAAGGGACGGTATTTCTAGCAGATTTGATGGAGCTTCTGTTTGGAGAGTTCGATGTCATATTAGGGATAAACTGGTTGGTCAAGCATCATGCCAGTTTGGACTATGCGACTAAGAGAGTCGTATTGAGAACTGAAGGGGTAATGAAGTAGTTGTGATTGGGGAACATCAAAATTACTTAGCTAACGTGATCTCTGCACTGGTAGCTGAGAAATTGGTTTGCAAAGGATGTGAGGCGTATTGGGCCTACGTAAGTATTTTCGCTTCCGGGGACGCTACTGTTAAGGACATTAGAACTGTGAGGAATTTTTCAGACATCTTTTCTGAGGAGCTACCGGGTTTACCTCTGAATCGAAAAGTAGAGTTTGGGATTAAGCTTTTCCCTGGTACAGCTTAAGTGTCTATCACTCCCTATCGAATGGCACCGAAGGTGCGTACGGAGCTCAAGGTTCAGATTCAAGAGTTATTGGATAATGGGTTCATCCTCCCTAGTGTGTCCCCGTGGGGAGCACCGGTACTATTTGTTAATAAATAGGATGGATCTGTGAGGATGTGTATCGATTATCGACAACTAAATAAGTTGACTATTAAGAACATGTATCCATTTCTGAGGGTTGATAATTTGTTTGACCAGTTTCGAGGGGCATTTATGTTCTCCAAAATTGACTTGCATTATGGGCATCATTAGTTGAGGGTTAAGGAGGCTGATGTGCATAAGATGACACTTAGGACTCGTTATGGTCACTGTGAATTCCTAGTAATGCCATTTGGACTGACTAATGCACCAGCAGCTTTTATGGATCTGATGAACCTAGTGTTTTAGCCTTACCTAGATCGGTTTGTAATGGTGTTCATCGATGACATATTGGTTTATTCGAGGACTGAGGATGAGCATGATGAGCACCTTAGGATTGTTTTTCAAATTTTGAAGGAAAAACAGCTTTATGCTAAGTTCAGCAAGTGCGAGTTCTGGTTACGTGAAGTAACATTTCTGGGTCATGTGGTGTCTACTGAGGGGATTCAAGTCGATCCTCAAAAAATTGAGGCTGCATCTGACGAGAAGCAGCCTAAGAATGTGTCTGAGATCCGTAGCTTTTTGTGGCTGGCAGGTTATTACAAATACTTTGTGGAAGGATTTTCACTGATCGTAGCACCCTTGACTAAGCTGTTACGTAAAGGTGTACCATTTGACTGGACTAATAGGCAGCAAGAGAGCTTTGAGAAGCTTAATACTGTACTGACTGAGGCTCCTGTTTTGGTACAGCCTGAACCTAGAAAGGATTTCACAGTTTATAGTGATGCATCACATGTCAGTTTGGGATGTCAGTTGATGCAGGATGGTAAGGTGGTTGCATATACGTCTCGTCAGCTTAAAACACGCGAGGTGAACTATTCGATGCACGATTTGGAGTTGGCCACCGTAGTCTTTGCATTGAAAATCTCGAGGCATTAAATGTACAGTGAGAAGTGTATTATCTACACCGATCATAAAAGCCTCAAGTATCTCCTCACTTAGAAGGAGTTAAATCTTAGGTAGTGTAGGTGGGTTGAGCTACTTAAGGATTATGATTGTACCATTGAGTACCATTTTGGCAAGGCCAATGTGGTGGCCAATGTGTTGAGCCGTAGGGCTAAGATCGACCTGAGAGCGATGTTCGCTCGACTTAGCCTATTCGACAATGAAAGTTTGTTGGCAGAACTTCAGGTCAAACCGACATGGATTGAACAGATTCGAGGTAAACAGTTAGGGGATAAGTCTCTCAGGTTGTGTTTTCGTCAGGTTGAGAATGGTGACACTATTGATTTTGGGATAAATAGTGATGGGGTACTTTGCTTTCGCAGTCGGATTTGTGTACCAAATGATGAGAATTTAAGGTAGTCAATTCTGAGAGAGGCATATGGTAGTCCCTATACTATGCATCCCAGCGGGAACAACATGTACTGAGATCTTTAGGAATTGTACTGGTGGCCAAGGTTGAAGCATGAGGTTACTAACTTCGTTGCTCGCTGTTTGACTTGTCAGCAAGTTAAGGCTGACCATCAGTTACCTTCGGGTCTACTGTAGCCTGTTAAGATACCGTTACAGAAATGGAAGCAAGTAACAATGGACTTCGTTAGTGGGTTGCCTCTAACACCCACTAAGAAGAATTATGTCTGGGTCATCGTGGATCAATTGACCAAGTCTGCTCACTTCATCCCGGTAAGGACATACTTTTCTTTTTAGAAATTAGCTAAGCTCTACATATCAGAAATAGTGAGACTGCATGGGGTACCTATCTCGATCATTTCTGATCAGAATCCTCATTTCACGTCTCGGTTCTGGAAGAAGCTTCATGAAGCTCTGGGTTCAAGATTAGACTTCAGTACTGCTTTCCATCCTTAGATAGATGGTCAGTCGGAGAGGGTGATTCAGATACTGGAAGACATGTTGAGGAGCTGTGTTACAAATTTTTGAGGCAATTGGGAGGAGTACTTGCCGTTAGCGGAGTTTGCCCACAATAATAGCTTCTAGTCTAGCATCTAGATGTCACCTTCCGAGGCACTGTACGGTCGTAAGTGTCGCACTCCTTTAGGTTGGACTGTGTTGGGCGAGTGACGTGTTCTGGGTCCTATGTTTTTCTTTGAGATAGAAGATAAGGTTAGATTGATTCAGGATTGTTTGAAAGTGGCTTCTGATATGTAGAAATCGTATGCGGATTTGAAGATCCGTGAGATCGAGTATTCTGTGGGGGACTTAGTTTTTCTTAGGTTCTCGCCATAAAAAAAGGTTCTGAGGTTTTGTCGCAAGGGCAAGTTGAGCCCTCGGTTTATTAGACCTTATCGCATTTATGATGTTTTTCATGTCTCGATGTTGAGGCGCCACCGCTCTGATCCCACGTATGTTGTTTCTGTTGAGGAGATTGAGGTTAGGCCAGACTTGACCTTCGAGGAGGAGTCGTTTTAGATTTTGGAGCGTGATGTAAAGGTCCTTCGAAAAAAGTCTATTCCCTTAGTGAATGTTCTGTGGGATAATCATAGCACTGAGGAGGCCACGTGGGAGCCTGAAGATGTGATGCATTAGCAATATCCTCACCTGTTCTGATTAGGTAAAATTTCGAGGACGAAATTTTTTAGGGGGTAGAGTTGTAACGCACAAAAATTTCTAATTTCGTTTTTGTGAAAATATGACACAAATATCTGTCAGCTTTAGTGGTTATGTGTTCTGAAAGTGTTTGGGGGGCCCAAGCTCAAGCCTTCATTTGGGCACATTTTGGTATTCTGAATGAATTAGGCCTTACTCTTGGTCAGCAGACTTTTATTTGATTGTTGGGTAAATTACATCACAATGGGCCTTCTGGTTTGGTGGTTAAATGGTGTGTTATTATGGTGGAGGTCTTGTGTTTGAATAACTATGCAAGCAAGGGTATTAGTTTTTTGCTCAGATTTCGGGATAGAGTTGTGTAATAAGGGGATTCTGAGTAGTGGATGTGTAGTAGGAATTAGGGGAGAAGATTAAGGGATTTTGGGGGTTATCGGGATTTTTTCCCATAACCAAATTTTGACTCTTTTTTCTTCCTCTCCTCTTGCCAAAATTCTCTGAGTCTTTCCATCTTTCTCTTCTTTTTCTTCTTCTTGATTTTTCCCTAATCTATTTATTTCCTTTGTTTTTGCACGCGGTTAGTGCTCGCTTAGTTTTGGTAAGTGTTTCTCTTTGTTTCTATCATGAATCTCTTAGCGACTGAAGTGGTAATGTTTTTTCTCTGTGATTTGGGCATAGGGGGAGGCTTGGACTGGTGAATTCAATGTTCTCGTCCTAACTATAGTTAAATGGAGGATTATCATTGGTGGTAAGTTGGGTTTCTGTACGTTCTTGGTTGTCAATTCGCTTGTAAATCCGTTAAATTGATGTTGAGTATCTTGATTATAGGCTTTGGAGTGCTCGGGGACTTTTTTAGCATCAAACGAAACCATGTGTGTACCCGAAACATAAAAAGAAGGGATTTGGGGAAAAGCCAAAATGGCTTGCTGTTTGGCCAGCATCAGTAGGCTAACTTTGAAAAATCACCATAAATTGTGGAAATTTAATTAGAGAATGAAAAAAATATGGAATTAATGCTTATTGAACCTAGTTTCTCATAGAAGTAACGGTGTAAGTAATGAAATTGTAAATCGTGAGGTATAATAAAATTTGTGAGACAAGGTCAAAATGAATTCAGGCTCCTCAGTTCTAACTTTGGAAATATTATAAAAAATTGGAGAAAATAATTAGGGGTTAAAATTTACATGTTTAAATTATTAATGAGTCTATTTTCAATAGAAACAAATGAAACAACATCCAAATTTTGTACTAAGAGATAATTAATTTTTAGCAAAAAAATTCTGAAAATTTTATGGTAGAAAGGTATTTGAGTGTAGTTTCAAAGACATCAAGTGGATATTAATTTGGAATTTTGTAGCTCAAGATATAAATAAATTAGTAATAGTGACTCAAGTAGATAGCTTTGACGGAACATATAAGTAAATAGTGAAAACATATATGAAAAATTAACTACCATGGGTTACATTAAAAATGGATCATGCGGCCAAGGCCAATTTGGGCCGAGTGTGCCACATGGGCATGTGAACCCATTTTTCTGAAAAATTCTGTAAGGTTGCACGGGTCGCCCAAGTCGACTATGGACCTATTGTAGGGTCGGTAAGCTTTACTTAGACCGTCTATCTGATTTCTATACCGAGCATGACTTATGATATCTAAATGTGTACTATTAATTGTATAAAGGCATGACATATTTTGTATGTTGCATTGCATCGGGGTAGGTTGATGGTATTTGGAAGAAGTGGCTGAAAGGCTATTAAGCCTGTTATCTAGCATCTCAGCTGCAACCTACATTTTGTATCTGATATGGGCCAAGACCCCAATGTATTTCTGAGACTGTATCTAAATTGGCTAAGGCCCAAATTGATTCTGTGATAGGCACAGGCCCCAGGCTGTATCTAACTGAATTTTGTTGATTATCTGTATGCATGTTTTCTGTGGGGATTACACACTGAGTTTGCAAAAACTCATCCTTTCTCTATTTAATCTGTACAGGTAATCCCCAGACTTGATGGGTCGGTGCAGCAGAGGACTCGACGGTGGCCACACGTAAATTTTAGACTATTTTTCATTAATGTCTAGAATTTATTAGAGCACGTTTGGTTCGCTGTATTGGAATAGAGGCGTAATGGAATAGAGGCGTAATAGCAATTCAATTGTTTAGTTGAATGTAATGGAATACAGGCGTAATAGTATTCTTGTATTTGGTTGAATGGAATGGAGGTGTAATAGCATAAGGGAAAAAACTAAAATGACTAGAATACCCTTAGTAGAAATTTGTTTAGGTAAATGATTATTGTTATTGTTATTAAATTTGAATAAGATTATTAATATCAATAATAAATAATTTAATCATATTTTAACATTATTATTATTAAATATATTTTAATTAAAAATATAATTTAATAAAATTCTTAATAATCAATATTCTTATATAAATTTACTAAAATCATAATATATGATACTATAAATATAATTTAACATAATTATTATTAAAGATATTTTAATTAAAATATATAATTTAATAAAATTCTTGATAATCAATATTCTTATATAAATTTACTAAAATAATAATATATGATACTATAAAATATAATTTAACATAATTATTATTAAATATATTTTAATTAAAATATATAATTTAATATTCCTAATAATCAATATTCTTATAACAAAAATTCAAAGTAATTTCCGACGGCTAAAATGTTAAGACTACAATTGTGATTGTTGTGATTGTTGTTGTATGTGTGACTGATTCAGATTCTATTCTTTGCAAATGAATATGATTTGAATTGTTAGATGCACACTAACACTGCTATTGGAACAACATACATGGTTTTTTTACAAACATAAAAGAGTAATTTGATTGAATTCTAGTGTAGAGAATCAAAAGCCCAGATGGAACATTTTGTACTAACTTTTTAAGTACATAAATAAACCTTTAGAATCCTAGGATTAAACGAATACAAAGACAATAAAATTAAACATGGAAGGAGGGATTGTTCAAGGAAATGAATTCAATCTGGTTTCTTCAAGTTGAGACAATTATCTGCTGCTTGACTGAATAACTCCTAAACCTGTTTCAGTTCCTTCACTGGTAAGGAAATAACATACAAATAGTTAGAACTTTAAACTGGGGGCTTAATTTCTCTAGGTAAAAAAACAACATAGGTTAAAATCTGCTTTGATTTGCTATTTTAAAATTTTGAAGCGGCAAATAGATTATTGCATTACAAATGCCATGTCAGCTTGCTATTTTAACATATTATTCAAAATAAAGAAAACCACTTAATAGATTTAATGACTGTCATTTGCTTTAAGATTGAAATTTTGAAACTTGAAAAATGAAATGACTAAAAATGTTCCTGTCGGATAACATGGACTAAATCTACAACTTTTAAGCATAATAAAGGGCTAATAGTAGAATTTAACCAAACAGATTTAATTGCTATTAAGACTAAAATCTCAGAATTCGAAAAAGTACATGTACTAAATCCACAACTTAAGCAAAGTACAAAGTCTAATAGCTGAATTTGGACAAACAACACATGTACTAGTAGATCAAAATGAACTGAAAGTTTAAAAGAATGAGAGATGAAGCAAACATCATATGTCTTGCATACAACACTACTACTCAATGCATATCTGGACTCGGGGAATATAACTTTTCAAGGACTTGGAAAAGCAAATCACACCTAAGCCAAGTCTACATAAAAAAGAATGTAAAAAGGATGGGGGAAAGGTACCAGCAGCCTCCAGTTGTTTCTGAAGTTCTTGGCTTACAGCATCATTTTTAGCCTAGACAACAAGGGTAAAATGAAAATGAAAACAGAAAATGCCAACAACTAATTTAAAACAAACAACATTATTGAACAAACTATATTACTTGAAGTTCAGCAATCCTTCTAAGTTGAGCTTTTTCACCGCCCTCTGAAGGTGGAAGTACAGCAACCAATGCATCGAACTGTGGAAATACCCAGAGCAATAATCACTAACATCATCCCCACATGGGATCTAACTGTAATTAGAGTACTGATTGATTCCCAGAAATTCTGACCTGTTTAGCAGCCTTAACAAGAGCAGCACTCATGAGCTTAGGTTAGTCGGCGAAATTGGCAGAGTCCTCGGTGGGATTGGGAGGGGGTACTAGGTAATTAAGGGAGAGCATGGTTCATTGAGATCAATACACTTTCTACTTTGCAAATTAACAGCATGCTTCATGAGATAATCAAGTGATCTACAATTAAAAACAAATTAAACAGTACTACTGCTGAATATATTTAATGAAACACTTGAAAACGAACATCAAAAAAAGATTATTGATCATAATTAGAAAACTCATTTCACCGAATTTGACAAAAAAATGCTTCAGCAGAATCAGCAATGGTTCATTAAGATTCATACACTTTCATCACATATTGGCAGCATCTAAAATATGTAAATTGAACATGTTATCAGCAATGCCCTTATATTTACCAGGGTCAATAATGCTGAGGCAGCACACTCTGAAATATTTGCCACAAGCAGTTCCCAAATCTATGTTGTCTGCAAAAATAGAACACACATTTTTAAGGGAATCGTCAACCACTAAAACAAACCACCATCACAATTTACATGTGAAAACTAGAATAACAGTTAGCTTCCATCAAGATACAGTATTACCAATTAAAAAAATATCGTCCATATCAATAAATTCATCAAATGGCTTCTGAGTGACATACAGATTAGACGTTCCTTCTACCATTTCCATCAGCAGCACTAGAAAAAGCAATTCTATCTAGCTTTTCACAAATAACTAAAACTAAAGAATTGAAAGGGCAAGGGAAGGGATCGTAAAATGGATTTCAATTCAATGTGACATGAAAAGTAAACATTGGTTCTAAATAATTATAATGATAGGTTAAGGAACGTACTTCCATTGTAGTGGTGAACTCCAACTTTGCACAACATGGCCTAATACTCGATCTCCGACTTCCTAAGAGGAGGGCAGTTGTTGGCAATAATAATCAACTTACCTACAACACACAACAAAATAAGTATACATGTCTTCCAATGCTCAATCAACATTATATTAGCAACACAAAGGGAAAAATCGATTTTCAAACAGAATCTATTTAAACACTATCTCCCAAAATGGAATTCATTCACTTTTAGTTTACTATTCAAAACAAGAAATCAAACCCATCATTTTTCATATAACAAAACAAACTACAAGTGACAGAGATGTTCAAAACAACAACCATATTGGTCGACATTTCAATACGGGAGAGGAATAAGTTCAATTTTAAAGAAACAATGGAATACCTTTGGAGCTTCTGAGAGATTTGAGAATAGTTTTGTAACCCAAAGTGTATTTCCCACTTTTCATAACGAGAGCCAATCTGTTGTTAATGCTCTCATGGGTTTTCTTCTGCATCAAAATACCATCATCAACAACATAAAAATGAATTAGCATGTTTTCAGAAAATTTAGGTTAAATATTCAAAAAAAAAGAAGAAGAGAAAACAAGTAAAAGGGTCTTTACGGTCTTCTTGGCGGCAACCATTGTCGTCGGAGGACAGGAGATCTTGGCGAGAAGGGAACTGCGGCAGCTATAAATGGTTCAGTTTCACCACATGCATAACAAACCCTAAAATCTGAGACCGTGCAGTCGGCTGGAGATTACTCACTTGCCAAGATGAAAGTCGAGACTGGCTGGAGGTTTGGTTCGCTGGCAGCTTCTGTTGATGTTGGGAGGGAGAGGGTGGGGTGGGGTGGGGTGGAGAATCGATTTCGGGTTGGGAGGGTAAAAGGGAGACCGATTAGGCAATCTTTGATTTTGGAATGTAATAGCAAATCGGCTCTGAAGCAGAGAAAAGTCAAATCCGCCCACAACGTAATAGGCCCGTATTATGGCAATGTAGCGAACCAAACAGGGTATTCAGTGGGGCCACGGATTAGGGGTGTAATGGCTAATCCATTACACCCAACCAAACATGGTGTTACTTATCTGGGGTTTTTGATGTATCTTCTAGACTATGGACTGGTTGGCTTTAAATTTGGGACTTTATACTATTTTTATGGATTTTTTTTTAAAAACAGCAACACCACAAAACACAATTTTTTTCTAAAATCTAAGGTTTTTCGTAAATAGAAACGATTTTCCCTAAATTAATTGGTTACAAAAGCTTCCACTAAGAGAGAAGTTTTAAAGCAAATCAACTAGTTTTTTTTTCTGAATTAAATAAAAGCTAACTTACTGTAATAGTTTTTTAACTCGACAATCTTGTCTTTAAATCCCTTTCCATGTGACATCGCTAGATTCGACCATATCGTCTAGGCCGGGTTTGGGGTGTTACACTTTTGGTTTACTTTAATATGCTTTTCAATTGTACTAATAATGTCGATATAAATTTTTACAATTGATAATTGTATTGACATTCTTTTTACTTTGTATCCACATTTAAGCAATATTATGACATTTACTTCTGGAAATATTTACATTAGTGTAAAGTCCATAATGTCATTAATTCAATAAAAGAAATATAATTTGCAAACAATTATTTGCAATATTTATTTTAGGGAATATGCCAAAATCTTTGAATGTCCAAATTGACTTTAATGATCAAAAGTGATTATAAAATTTGTTATATTTATTGCAGACATTGACTTCAAGCAATGTGCAAACAATAATTCAGGGAATTATTTAAGCATATATCATATTCTTTACCAATAAGATTATATAGATATCACCCATTTCAAGGAATGATTGATTAGTATAAATCATTGGTCATTATGTTGTAAGAATGAACATGTAGCAACTTTTCGAATCATCCATCTTCTTTTTTATTATCTATTTGCCAATAATGATAATAGGTTTCATTTTTATAATTTTTATGTATTACTACAATCACATCGGGGAATGAAACAAAACCAATAGAGCGAATAACTCATTATTTTGATTAGCTATAAGAAGGCATGAGATCAATTCAAAATACTTTAAAAACCCATTTCACAAGAGTTTTGCATCTTTAATTAACTAGAAAGAAATAGTCAATTCATGCATGGAGTTTATTGTAAATCAAATGTATGGATAAAGCTGACATCTAAAATATCAAACTTGATATAATGCTAGTGCTAGCAAAAATTTCATAAACCATTGTAGACATGCATGATATTTATTTCAAAATAATACATTTCATGTTCATTAAAACATTTCCATTTATAATTGCTCATATCATTTCTCTAAATAATTAACAAACGGAATAATATAAAGTGTATGAACTACCTTTAACATCTTTACAAAAGTAACAAGTTTGTTAGAGTTGTATAGTAGGAAAAATACAAGACATTTACAAAATCAAACCACAAAACCCCTTTTTTTATGCTTTTTATCAAACAACTATTCATAGAAATGTCAATAGGCAAATTAATATAATAATTATCATTTTTTAAGTTTACAAAAATATTTTCAACCAAAATAATTGAAGAATTAAAAATGACAACAACTATACTTGAAATTCTATATTAGAATCAACCCAAAAATCAATTTAAACAATCGTCAAAATTTTTCGTTAAAATGAATTTAAACAAACATGTTTGATGTGAAATAATATTTGATTGTTTGGTGTTAAAAAATCTTGATTTTATTAATATATGTAATAACTTTGATCATTGTTGATTAATTAAGAGAATTTTAAATAATATCGAAGTCAAAAAACATATTATGTCTAGAATTTAGAAAACTTATATATATAAAAATTGAAACCATCAAATAAACATATAAAACAGCTAGTTTAATGATGACCAAGAACCAATGCAGGGTTACATATTATGGTGAACTTTAGGCCTTGATAAATAAAAATGATCGATAATTTTATGAACCGTGATTTAAATATCTATTAGTTTATAACATTAAAATTAATATAGCACTATTTAGATATAATTCTCAAGTAATTGTATACTAAGAAAAACAATTTTTTATGAACAAAAGTACAGGTACATATAAGCATGTAATGTAATAAGTGAAATTTACCTCAATTTCTTTCCTTCTACGAAAGTTTTAATAGAAACTTTCTTGTTCAACGTTGAGTCGATATTATGTCTTTCACCATCCGTTGTATATAGTTCAATAGGAGCTTTATGGGCAAGTTATATATAGTCGCAATGACGTGAACTTCACTATGAATTTACAAAGGCTCGTGTTGATAACGTGTTATAAGATAATCAAATAAAAGAACACTAGAAAGTAAACAGTAGATCAAATCAATAGGGAATTTTCTTGTATCTTATTTTCAGTCACACAATGGTTCTATTTATAAGTCATTGTCATTCAATGCAACACAAATAAATGAAGCTTACTTAAGTGCTTCATTAAAACATACATTAAACAATTTGCATATTTATTTTAATACCGAATGAGGAGGTTTTATTTCATAAATGAAGGGGTTAGAATATGTATATCCACATTTATATATTTGTAATAATATTTGTAATTTGTACGGTTTTATTTTTTTTTATTTGAGATATGTTTATATCGATGTGGCTTTCTCATTGATGATTCAATTGTTTGAGATTTCGAATCTATTGGAGTGTATGTATTTAACTATAAATGGATATTTGTCCAATGAACCCAGGCCACGGAGGATTTGGAAAGCATTGAATTGAATGAAGTCTTTTGTCAACCTTTAAAACATTAACAGGTTGAGTTGTATTTTTTAGAGCGAATCATATTGCTGCTGGTTTTGCTTTAAAAGTCTTTTGATTTCGGGTGAATAATAATATTTGTTCTTGATACAATCGGTTTGCTGCGTTTTAGATAATATTAAATTTTTTAATTTTTTTAAATTTTAAAGAGTTCTTTTTCATATTTTTTATTTTTAATTACATTTTAAAAAATAGGTTTTATGGTTTAAAACAAGAAGAAAATAATTTTTAATTTTTAAAAAAGATTTACGTACTTTTAAAGGGAATAAATGTAAAAAAAGTTTGATAAATTGAAAAATTAATTGAACTGCGAACCAACATAAACTAGTTGAATCAGGCTAAAAAATAGTTGAACAAGGAATTGAGCCAATTTTTATAATTTTTTTATAATTTTATAATTTTATTTTTTTAATAATTTATTTGTTTTAAACAAATCGAACTAGTTCTTCTGGGAACTAATTGGTTAGACCAATTCGAAACCAATTCAACTATTTGTTAAATCGAGTTTTTTAGCTTAGTTCAATCAATCTGTACATGTTTGCGGGACAACAATTTTTTTACCTCTCATCGGATCGATACCCCAATCGGTTCCTGATTTGACTGGCTAGTCCAGTCCAATTTAGATAATATTGAATTTTACAATTTTTTTATATTTTACAATCAATTTTTTTTTAACTTTCAAAGAGTGTTTATTTATTTCCATATTTATTTTTTATTTTTTAAAAAATTATAATTTTTATTTTTTAAAAAATATTTTTTATGTTTTTTATTTAAAATAAAAAGATTAAATTTTAATTTTTTTTAAAAAATTATGTACTTCTAAAGGGTACAAATCAAATTGACAAAAAAAAATTGTACATGTTGAGTGCTAATGTAACACCCCAAACCCGGCTTAGACGTTGTGGGCGAATCTAGATGAATTACATTAGTTTGTGTAAAAATTTTATTTTAATCAAACTTAGTTGTGGGCGAATCTGGGAAATGGCATTGGCATCACTGAGATTATGAGAGGTTCCATGTAAGACCATGTCTGGGACATGGCGTTGGCACCGAGATAAGAGGTCCCATGTAAGACTATGTCTGGGACATGGCGTTGGCACCGAGATGAGAGGTCCCATGTAAGACCATGTCTGGGACATGGCGTTGGCACCTAGATGAGAGGTCCCATGTAAGACCATGTCTGGGACATGGTGTTGGCACCGAGATGAGAGGTCCCCCGTAAGATCATGTCTGGGACATGGCATGGGCACTGATATGAGAACTCCCATGTAAGACCATATGTGGGATATGGCATTGGTAGTACAGGAAACATCCCATGTAAGACCATGTCTGGGACATGGCTTTGGCATGTTATTATCAGACAGGAGACTCGAGTATCCTTAGTATTCCAAGTGATTCAACGGGCTAGTAAAGAAATTATGTTACATGAATGTTCAGGTAAAAGTACAATAAACAGATTTAGGTAAGTATAAGGATTAAGAATATTTCAGTTATCAGTTGAGAAAAGAATTTCAGCAAGGATGGAGTAAGTTATAATCATGAGTTGTTTAAGCAAGCAAGTAAGTAAACAAGTAAGAGAGTAAATAAATAAGAAGTTAAATTTGATGAGACAAAATATTCAGGTATGATACCTAAAAGAATGTATGTATTAACTGGATTTTTTTTATTGAGTGGAATAAAGTGAGATTCGTGATAACAGAATTAGTCAGAGAAATGATAATTAAGTGGTAAAGATGTCTGTGTGTGAAGGTTACAGTCGAAATGAACATGATGATCTTTTCTGGATATTATATATATTCTTTTATCCTCAGAGATATGTATGTGTAATTGTTCAGCTTTGATAGAGTTCTTATGTTGTGAGAATGTTAGCTAATTATAATGTTAGACGAAAGCCCTGTTGGTCTGGTTGATTTAGGACTGGTTATTGTTCTGTTTTGCATGCATATTTAGAAAGTGTATTGTTTTTCTAAAAGAAATATTGTGCTGATGACTAAATTGCAAAACATGTAAATGTGATATGTAAAGTACATGATATGAATTATTAGTAAACTATGGATTAATAATGAATTTTGAAATATAATACATGTATTAAAGATAGAGAAAATATAAATATATGGATTATTGGTACAAGGATTAAGTTGTAAAGGATGTAAAAGCATTATGCGAAAAGTGTAAAAGTGATATGCATGCATGATATAATTTTCCCAAGTAGATGAGATTAGAACTACTAGGATATTAGGGGTATATCATTAAAGGACCCTAGCACACTCTGTGATTAATAGCACGCTAGTGCTCTCCGATTATTAGCACATTTATGTTCTCTATATAACACTTTAGTGCTTTCTGTTTAATAATGCATAATAATGCACCTCCGTATCAGTTTCGTATATCCTAAGTGTTCTGTCTAATCTACTGAGTCTCTACTAAAAAAAAGATAAATAATTTTCGATACAAGGTAAAGGTTTACCTCTGATTCATATTTGAAATATTGAATTAAAAATAAATTGTGAAATGAAAGGATAGAGAATGAATACGAATACTAAGCTAGGTAAATATGTGCAGAAGGGAACTATAGAATTATAGAGATGATTTTAAGAAAACTAAATGAAGAAAGGACTTCTGGTTAAGTGGAAAGAGAGGAAATAAGAGCTCGATTAAGTAAAAAGAAGAATATTATTGAAAAGGAAGTACAAAATGATATAAAAACTAGAAATGTTAGTGATAAGAATGGATAGAAAAGGATAATTGAAAGAATATAGAAATGATGAAGTTCGTGATCAAAACAAAACAAGGAAATTTCCAGGACGAAATTTATTTTAAGGGGGAGAGAAATGTAATATCTCGAAAATTACTACTGTAATACCCCGAAAATTATTACAGTAGGAAAGTAGGTATCCTTGATAGTAAAATAAGGAAATAAAGTGACAAAAAGGGAAACTTTGAGTCATGGCAACATTGGAAATTATATTATGACATATTAATTCAAGAAAGGATTAAATCGTAAAAGTGAGAAAAGTTTTGTTGCCCAAGAGTAAATACTCGAAATTTGAGGGGTTAAAGTGTAAATATGAAAAAGTTGAAGGACCAATAGAGTAAATATTTTAAGGGTGGAATAGTCTAGAAACTAAGGAAAATGGATGAATTAGGACCAAATTGAAAAGGTGAAGAATTTTGAGGGACTAAATCATAATTTCACCAAATTAAGTGATGACTCAAGGATGGAATTTTTAAAGATAACGAAGGGCAAAATGGTCAATTAGAAGAGAGAAAAATCTGGAAGGCAATGATGATGTTGGTGTTATTTTAGATTAATTAATTAGATAAATATTAGTTTATTAATATTTTAATTTAATTTTTTTAAATGATATTTTATTATTTTATTATTATTCTATTTAGTATATATATGGAAGGAAAGATGAAGAATCTTCATCTTCTTCCCATGCATCCAACGTATGAAGAGAAAAGAAAGAAAGAAACTTTCTTTTCTTTACAATTTGGTCCTTTCACCAAAAATTCACCATTTTCACTTAGAAATCAAAAAATTTTCATATCCATCAAGAGAGAAAGATAACAAGGAGACTATGGGGAGCTAGTATATCAAGTTAGATTCAAGAAATAGAAGCTGGAGGAGAGAGAAAATCAAGTTAAGAATTGAAATCAATAGCACAAGGCAAGAACATCAAGATTTCAATATATTTTTAAGTTTGTTATTATTGAAAAAGCATGGAAATGATGTTATAGTAGAGTTTTATTAAATAAAGTCTTACGTTCTTGATATATTAGTGAAGGAAAATAAGAGAAAGTGATGGAAAATATTATAGATAAAATGAATAAGTTATAAACTTAGTAATCAACATCTTGCACTAAAACAGTTTTGGACAGCAATAGTAGGGTGAATTTGAAAAATCACCATAAATTATGGAAATCGAATTAGAGGATGAAAAAATATGGAATTAAATAATATTAAGTCTAGTTTCTCATAGAAGAAACGGTGTAAGTAATGGAATTGTAAATCATGAGATATAATAAATTATGTGAGATAAGGTCAGAATGAATTCGGGTTCCCCTGTTCTGACTTTGGAATATTATCAAAAATTGGAGAAAAATAATTATGGGCTTAAATTTATATGTTTAAAATCTTTAATGAGTGTGTTTTCAAGATAAACAAATGGGAACATCATCCAAATCCTATACGAGGAGATAATTAATTTTTTGTGAAGAAGGGTCGGAACTATCAGACAACATAATAGGGATGAGTTTAAAGAATAAACTGTACTTATTGGATAAACTAAAATTTATAAAATTTTATAATAAGAATATATCTGAGCCTAGTTTCGGATAAAATTAACGTATCTCAATTCGGAGTTACATATCTCATGATATAAATAATTTTGTGACAATGACTCAAGTGGACAGCTTTGAATGAACAAATAAATAAATAGTGAAATTATAGATAATGTTACATATAAGCATGTTATATACATTAAGGATGTGGAATGGAGAGGAGGAGGAGGAAAATATATGATTATTCAACTAGCATGAGTTTTCATTAAAAATGGCTAATTTGCATGTTTTAGGTTCATGGACTAAATTGAATAAAAGTAATATTTTAAGGGTAAATTTGTAAAAATGTCAAAAGTGACCAAATTGCATGAAATGAATTGTTTCATTATTTAAATTAATAAATTGAATGAAATATTAATTTATATCAAGATTGGGTGGAAATTCAAGGAAAATAGAAAATTTCAAAAATGTCTCTGAATATTGGTATTTCTGCAATTTAGCCTGGTAAGTTCTTGTAACCTGAATTATATTCTTAGATGATTGAAATATATATATTGGATTGAGAAATTGATTTGAATTGTGAACATGAGAAATTGTGAATTGAATGAAATGGAAATGAAGCTTTGAATTACATGAGTAAATATCGGCTCTCGTAGGCCCTATTTGTTATGAATATAATATTTCGAGAATATGTTGTAAAGAATTATAAAAGCACGTTAATAAATTAAAAGTTTTAATTCAGATGAAATTTTGCAACTCGGTTTAATACGTATGCAAATGTATGTCTTCTAGTAATGTCTCGTACCCTATTTCGGAGTCGAATACGGGTAAGGGGTGTTACAATGTGACATCGCCAGATTCGGTCATAACGTTTAGACCGGATTTGGGGTGGTACACTTTTCACATTCATTTGACATGCTCAGCATGTCCTCAATAATCACATACTTTTTGTAAATGGAAACAGTGTTCCAATTTTTCAAATTACCATTGTGTTGGTATCAATTAATATCATTCAATTTCACATACTTTATGGATTTTCATTCTGCATAAATATCCCCCTTTTCAGTACACAATGTAACAAATATCTCATACGTTTAAATCATACATAAGCTTAATATCTTAACACATTATATCATTCAATCAAAAGTTCTCATATCTTATAACTCAAATATGCAATTACAAACTCAATCAAACATTCATACTATCAAACTAGCAATTTTGCCAACATGTCAATCTTTTAAGGCTCAAAACATACCTAGTTCGGCCACTAATAAAATAAATAATTTGGCTATTAATCCAATCTAGTGAGCAAGCTAATTTATCAAATATAACATGATATTTAACATTTTCAAACAATTTTATGAGTTTAAGACCCACACCTTATTTTTCGCTTCCTTGAAACACACTAGCGAATCTACCAATTTTCCTTAATAATTCCTTAAACGAACCTAAATAAAAATTTAGTATAAACTCAATTAATTTATCTCTTAAGAAGCCCTTCAACACCCATCTATGGGTTCCAACCAATCGTCAAAATTACTACTATTTTGCGAATCCAAACTAGTTAGATTTCTTACACTATTTTGTTGCGAGTCGTGCACATAAACGACTTTCAACTTTATGGTTGATTTGGGGTGTTCCGGTCAACACCTAATAGAATTATGTACTGGAAAATCAGTAGCTAATATTGATTAAAATCCCTCAGTTAATCAATCCATAACCTTTTCCCAACAACTTTGTCAAATGAACAAACTAGTTTACAATTAATCGCACTTACACTTCCCGAATTGTGAGATCTGAATGGCCAATTGACCAAGAACGTCTCTCCCTAATTAACATGTGATTAAAAAATAATTAGGAGGGTTCAAGAACACAATTTAATGCTGGAAAATATGGGCAAGAACCAAGAAACAAAATAACCCCCTTTCTTGCACATAGGCGCACACACCACCACCCATGGTGGCCAAAATTGAGGCTGAATTTTAAAATAGTTTGAGATCTCATTAAAACTTGGAAAAGGACATTTGAAATCATTTAAAATCCCCCAAATTCCAGATCTGGAAATTTTGGTTTTTAATTGACAAGATTAATCAAGAAGTTGTAGAGAAAAGAGATCTTACCCAAGCTAGTTGAGAGATACGACAATGGCACCTTCTTGGCAATGCTCGGGATCGATCTTGGGGTTCAAGATTTCAGATTTCAGGCTGATTTAGATGGGTACAAATGGAAAAAATATAGTTAAGGAGATGGTATACAATCTTGATGCAAAAAGAAGAAGAAATATATGTTAAATGTGAGGTGTAGACGACGACATTAATGAAGGAAAGGAAACAAAAAAAAAAAATCAAAGAGAGGGAGAGGAGGAGATGAAAGACTAGGGCAATGAGGAGGAGGGTTAAAGGCTGATTATTTGTGAAAAATTAACATTTATAGCTAGGGTTACAAGGCTCGGGTGGCACACACATTAAAAACAAGGGATTTTTGCCAAAAATTAAATTATTTCATAAGGGAAAGGATTTAAACTTAGGACCTCATTTAATTTCCATGCTTTCTTGTATTTCTTTTAACCATTAGGATTTTTCCTCATTCTTTAAATAATTTTGCAGTATTTGTTTTAAAAACAATGCATGTCACATATTAAGGTTTAAGGCAAAATTTGCAAAATAATAAAAATGGTGAGAGAAAAGGGGTTTGAACTTGGGTTTCAAGGAGCGTTTCACTAATACTTAACCGATAAACCAATACCTCATTTATTTCCTAAAAATACATAGATAATTTCAAAAATTAAGGCATGACCACTCTCTCTCAATTCATAAACTCGATTCTACTAACCCCCCGATTTTTGGGATGTTACACCCATTAGCTACACATGTAACACCTCGTACCCGTATTTATTGTTGAAACAAGGTAAGAAGTGTTATCAAACGATTAATTTTTTTTTACAAAAATTTTGACATAGTTTCTTTTCATAAATATTCAATTCCTCTTGCAAATTTTCGAAACACAATCTCAAGCAACATCAATATTTCAACCAAATACAATCATATATTCAGACACGATTAATCCATTCATAACATCCTAAACTATATGGACAATAGATTTAGGGAAATAATTCATCAATTATAGATACTAACATTTTAAACCAAACCACATTTTATACATTTATATATAAGTTTATACTACATTGCATTAAGTCATCTATACATGCCATTTTTCAATAATATCATATATATATAATTTATATCACACATAAATCTATCATTTAGTCAACTTACAGCATACTGTTTTTCTGCGTTATAGTCTCTAAATTTTTTTTATCTGGAGCTACAGAACTCCAAATTAAGATCTGTAAATTTTCCCTGAAACTAGACTCACGTACCTTCTTACCATAAAATTTTCAGAATTTTTGGTTCAGCAAATTAGTACAGTTTATTCTCTAAATATTCCCCTGTTTCACTGTTTGACACTTCTGACCTCTCTTCACTAAATTTATTTCACTCTTTGTACAAAATTCAAAAAATGTTCTTGTTTCTTTCTATTAAAAATATACTCATTAAGGAATTCAAAAATGTAAATTTCAAGCTATAATTATTTTTTTAAAATTTTTGGTGATTTTCCGAATTTGGAATAGGAGATTTCGAAATCAATCCAACCCTGTCTCAATAAAGTTTAAATATCCCCAAATATAAAACTCCTTTGCTTACTTTGTTTCCTCCATATGAAAATAGACTCGTTCAGCTTCAATTTAGTATATTATTTAGCCTCTAACTCAATTTCTAAAGTTTTTGGTGATTTTTCAAACTAACATCAGTGTCACTGTCCAAATCTGTTCTATTCCAATATTTCTTATTCACACAGCACTGTAACCATTTATTTTATAACACAACACAAACTTCATCACTTCAATCACTTTTCACAACTTATTACATTCTGATCACATACTCATATTTCATCATCATGACGATATAAAAAAATATTCAGAGCTTTTCACACAGCACCACTCATATTATTTTTATCATCCGATACACGTAGTAGCCTTCACATAGTACTACACACGTGATCAGTTTTACAGTTCACGTAGTAGCCTTCACATAGTACTACATACGTGACCAAAGCTTTTCGGTACCCATTGTAGCCTTCACTTAGTACTACACATGTAACCGTAGTTTATCGATACACGTAGTAGCATTTACACAGTACTACACACGTGCTCAAAGCTTCTCGGTACACATAGTAGCCTTCACTTAGTACTACTCATGTGACCATTATTTATCGATACACGTAGTAGCCTCCACACAGTACAACACCCGTGTTCATCGACACCTTATTCAAATCTTTACTCAAATAAATTTATAATTTGTCCAAAACACATTATAATATTAACCCTTTCACGTATATTGTTACAAAACATGACAAAAATAATTATAACAATGTAATAATTACATACAACTTACCTCGATACAAAATGTAAAGATTTTGCAATTTAATCCTCAATCTTCTCTTTTCCCCGATTAAGGTTGATTTCTCGTCTTTCTTGATCTATAACAGCAAATTGAGCTTGTTTAATATTCACATTTATTAAAACAAGCTTCGACTCAACTTTTATAAAATTACAATTTTGTCCCTAAACTTTTGCATAATTACATCTTTGTCCCCAAGCTCGAAAATTAAATTTCACACCTTATTCTTATGTTTTACAACATGATTAACACTTTTCCCTTCTATGGCAACATCAAATTCTCACTCTAACATACACTTATGAACAATAAATATTTTTACCAATTATGTCGATTTACTCGTTTTTGCTTAAAATCACTTAGCAAAAGTTGTTTAACATAACTTCTAGCTTCATATTCCACCATAAAACAGCAAAAAAAAAAACACATTTCACCTATGGGTATTTTTCTAAATATAAACGGGGCTAAGATGCACTTACTATGAGCTTGAAAAATCAAAGAAACCCTAGCTATGGTGTCTTCCAAGTTTCGGCAGCAACTTATGGAGAAGATGATGATTTTTGCCATCTTTTTCCCTTTTTATTCTTTTTATTACCAAATGACTAAAATGCCCCCATTTAAAAAAATATATTTCACCCATTTCTTATGTCTATCTTTGTCCATCAATTTACTAATGGTCTAATTACCACATAAGGACCTCCAATTTAAAATTTCATAACAATTAGACACCTCTAAGATGTAGAACTCAACTTTTGCACTTTTTACAATTTAGTCCTTTTGACTAAATTAAGTGCCCAAATGTCAAAATTTTCAACGAAATTTTTATGAAATTTTTACGTGAAATTATAGACCTTAAAAATATAATGATAATAATATTTTCCCTCGTCAGATTTGTGGTCCCGAAACCACTGTTCCGACTAGACCCAGAATCGGACTGTTACAACTCTCCCCCTTAGGGATTTTCGTCCTCGAAAATCTTACCAAGAAATAGGTTTGGGTACTATTTCCTCATAACTTCCTCCGGTTCCAACGTAGCCTTTTCCATTCCATGTTTTTGCCATAACACTTTCACTAAGGCTACACTTTTATTTCTTAACTGTTTGATCTCTCGGGCCAAAATCTTTATCGGTTCCTCCTCATAAGTCATATCTGACCGAATTTCAATCTCAGTAGGAGAAACTATATGTGAAGGATCTGAACGATAGCGTCGTAACATAGATACATGAAATACATTATGTATTCTTTCCAACTCTACCGGCAAAGCTAATCGATAAGCTACGGGTCCAATCCTTTCAATAACTTCATACGGTCCAATAAAACGTGGACTCAATTTGCCTTTATGGGTAAATCTCAAAATCTTTTTCCATGGAGATACTTTTAAGAACACTTTATCACCCACTTGAAACTCAATTTCTTTTCTCTTTAAATCCGCATATGACTTTTGTCGATCTGAAGCAGCCTTTAAGCAGTCATGAATTACTTTCACCTTTTCTTCAGTTTCTTTCACCAAATCAACTCCGTGAATCTGATTCTCACTGAGCTCAGTCCAATATAAAGGTGTTCTACACTTACATCCATATAATGCTTCGTACGGTGCCATTCGTATACTCGACTGATAACTATTGTTGTAAGCAAATTCAACCAATGGTAGATATTTCTCCCAACTGCCTTCAAATTCCAGAATACAACACCGGAGCATGTATTCAAGAACTTGAATCACTCTTTCAGATTGTCCGTCGGTTTGCGGATGGAATGCAGTACTAAAGTTCAATTTTGTACCCAGGGCCTCTTGCAACTTTTTCGAAAACCTCGAAGTGAACCTCGGATCTCTATCTGATATAATGGACTTAGGCACCCCATGCAATCTCACAATTTCAGCAACATATAGCTCCGCCAACCTATCAAGTGAGTAATCTATGCGTAGCGGTATAAAATGAGCCGACTTTGTCAATCTATCAATGATCACCCAAATAGCATCCTTCTTCCTTGGAGTCAGAGGTAATCCTGTCACAAAATCCATCGTGATGCTGTCCCATTTCCATACTGGAATCATTACTGGTTGGAGTAAACCCGACGGTACTTGATGTTCAGCTTTCACATGTTGACAAATTAAACACTTTGATACAAATTCCGAGATATCCTTTTTCATGCCCGGCCACCAATACAATTTCTTCAAATCATTATACATTTTTACACTACCTGGGTGAACTGACAAATCACCACTGTGTGCCTCACATAAAATGGTCCGAATTAATTCATTATTTTTCGGTACACATACCTTATTCCAGAACATCAGGCAATCATCTGAACTAATTCGAAAATCTGAGTCAACACCTGCTTCGCACTGAGCTCTCCTAGCTTGCAATTCACTGTCATTCTTTTGAGCTTCCCGAATTTGCTGAAGGAATAATGGTCTAGCCCTCAATTCAGCCAAAATTGAACCATCATCAGATAAGGTTAATCTCGTACTCATAGCTCTCAAAGCAAATAAAGATTTTCTGCTCAAAGCATCAGCAACCACATTAGCTTTTCCGGGATGATAATCAATCACTAGCTCATAGTCTTTTATTAGCTCAAGCCATCTTCGTTGTCGCAAATTCAAGTCTTTTGATTCATTAAATACTTCAAGCTTTTATGATCAGTGAAGATTCGACACTTCTCACCATACAAATAATGGCGCCAAATATTTAAAGCAAAAACATGACAGCCAACTCTAAATCATCCGTTGGATAATTCTTCTCATGCGGTTTTAGCTGTCTCGAAGAATAAGCTATTACTTTGCCTTCTTGCATTAACACACATCCAAGACCATTCAATGATGCATCACTGTAAACTACAAACTCCTTCCCTGACTCAGGTTGTACCAACACTGGTGCCTCCGTCAATAATGCCTTCAATTTCTCGAAACTTTGTTGACATTTATCGGTCCACTCAAACTTAACATTCTTTTGTAACAACTTAGTCATAGGAGAAGCAATCATTGAGAATCCCTTGACAAAGCATCGGTAATACCCAGCTAAACCCAGAAAGCTTCTAACCTCGGACACATTCTTTGGTGGTTCCCAATCCACAATTGCTGAAATTTTGCTCGGATAAACCTGAATACCGTCACTTGAAACTATATGTCCCAGGAATCCAACTTCACGAAGCCAAAACTCACTTTTGCTAAATTTAGCATACAATTTCTTCTCCCTCAGAATTTGCAACACAGTTCTCAAATGTTCTGCATGCTCGGATTCATCCCGAGAATAAATTAAAATATCATCTATGAACACCACCACAAACTTATCCAGATACGGCCAGAAAATTCGATTCATCAAATCCATAAAAATAGCCGGAGCATTAGTTAAACCAAAAGGCATTACCAGAAATTCATAGTGTCCATACCTCGTTCTGAAAGCGGTCTTTGGCACATCGGACTCCTTAACTCTCAACTGATAGTAACCAGACCTCAGATCAATCTTTGAAAACACTGTTGCTCGTTTTAGTTGGTCAAACAAATCATCAATTCTTGGCAAAGGATACTTGTTCTTTATAGTCACTTTGTTGAGCTGACGATAGTCAATACAAAGTCTCATAGAGCTATCTTTCTTTTTTACAAATAATACAGGAGCACCCCAGAGAGAAAAACTCGGTCTCACAAATCCTTTATTTGTCAACTCTTGTAGCTGAGCTTTTAATTCTTTCAACTCAGTCGGAGCCATCCGATACGGAGTAACAGAAATCGGTGCAGTACCAGGTAACAAGTCAATAGCAAACTCAACTTCTCTAATCGGAGGTAACCCAGGCAATTCCTCTAGAAATACATCCAAAAATTCACAGACTACCGGCACTAATTCAAGCTTCGACCCGGTTATACCAGTATTCAACACATAAGCAGGATAAGCTTCACATCCCTTTCTCATGTATTTCTGGGCTGACATGTGCGAAATCACTATAGGCGATTTATTCGACTCTTCTGCTTCAACCCGAAGAATTTCACCATTTCCACATTTCAATTCAAGGATTTTTTGTCTACAATTTACCTTGGCATCATGCAAAATCAACCAATCCATCCCCAAGATAACATCGAACTCATCAAATGGTAAAAGCATTAGATTAGCCGGGAAATAGTAACCTCGAATCGTCAAAGGACAATTCTTGCAAACCTTATCAACTAAAACATATTGGCCTAAAGGGTTTGATACTTTTACCACAAATTCAGTGTTTTCAACAGGCAAATTTTTATTAGATACTAAATTCACACATACATATGAATGAGAAGACCCAGGGTCAATCAAGGCAACAACATCAATATCATAAAGAGAAAATGTACCAGTAATCACATCGGGAGATGATGCATCCTCACGAGCACATATGGCATAAGCTCTAGCAGGTGTTCAAGGTTCTGATTTTGCAGTTGTACCCTTCATTCCACTTTTACTACTATCTCTAGTTCCAGTGTTTCTCGACGGTCTACCTCTTCTAATAGTATCACTCGATCTAACATTCTGAAATATTTCTTCTTCAATTTTCTCAGGGCAATCTTTAATATAATGTTGTCGAGAACCACACTTGAAACAAGCCCGACTAATTAACCAACATTCATCAGGATGTTGTCTTCCACAATGCTGACACTCCGGTCTACTAGGCTTCATACTACCCACACTTGATACCGATGTAGCTTGAGCTTCGGAACCTTAATACAATTTTCCTCGGTCTCGACGTGGATATCCAGTTGAAGTAATCACTCTAGGATTCATCTCTTTAGACTTCTTTGACTGAGTTTGAAATGGTTTACTCATAGGCCGCTTCCTTGTATCTCGAGCCTCCATCGCAGCTTTTCTCTTTTCTTTATTCAATTCTTCAGCCTTACAAGCTCGATCAACCAATACTACAAATTCCTTTAGTTCCAACATCCCAACAAATATTCTAATGTCTTCATTTAAACCATCTTCAAACCTTTTACACATAGCAGCTTCAGTGGGTACACATTCTTGAGCATATTTACTCAATCTAACAAACTCTCTTTCATACTCAGCCACAGACATTCGGCCCTGCTTTAACGCGAGAAATTCCTTGCGTTTTTGATCGATAAACCGTTGGCTTATGTATTTTTTTCTGAATTCATCCTGGAAGAATTCCCACGTAACCCTTTCTTTCGGAACCACAGATACCAATGTTTTCCACCAACGATAAGCTGAATCTTTTAACAAAGATATTGCACACTTTAAAAATTCTTCGGGAGTACAAGACAATTCATCAAATACCCGAATGGAATTTTTGAGCCAAAACTCTGCCTTCTGTGGGTCATCATCTATATTAGCTCTGAAATCTTCAGCTCCATGCTTTCGGATTTTGTCAACAGGAGGCCTACTTGATCTTACCAAGACAACATTTTGTGGAGCTGCGGGAATCGGTTGAGGAATAGGAGGGGGTGGAGGGGGTTGAACATTCGGATTTGCACGAACAAATTCTATATACCAATTACTCATCATTCGAAAGAAAGCTTCCCGAGCCTCATCCTGACTATGTGTCTCATTTCTACTTTCTTCATGCGCGGTCCCTTGTGCGGAAGCCTGCGCGTTACTTTCAACATCATCTGCCACACTTCAATCAGGATCCATTTACTATATAAAACAAAATTTTAAATTGTCAGAAATCATCTCACTATCACAATATTTAAATGGCATGTATAGATAGACTTTTACACACATTATACTAATCCGAGAACCGGTTAAACCTGGCTCTGATACCACTAAAATGTAACACCTCGTACCCGTATTTATCGTTGAAACAAGGTAAGAAGTGTTATCAAACGATCAATTTTTTTTTTACAAAAATTTTGACATAGTTTCTTTTCATAAATATTCAATTCCTCTTGTAAATTTTCGAAACACAATCTCAAGCAACATCAATATTTCAACCAAATACAATCATATATTCAGACACGATTAATCCATTTATAACATCCTAAACTATATGGACAATAGATTTAGGGAAATAATTCATCAATTATAGATACTAACATTTTAAACCAAACCACATTTTATACATTTATATATAAGTTTATACTACATTGAATTAAGTCATCTATACATGCCATTTTTCAAAAGGATTGGTTGCAAAATACCCAAGAGTTGATGATGATAGTGAGGATGATGTTCTGACTCCGTCCAATTCCCGAGCTGATTAATATCACTATAAACAAAGGAAAAAATAAAGAGGAGTAAGCTTATAGCTTAGTAAGTATGTATTTAATTGATAAATAAATTTCTAGAATAATATCATATATTATATAATTTATATCACACATAAATCTATCATTTAGTCAACTTCCAGCAAACTATTTTTTTGCGTTACAGTCTCTAAATTATTTTTATCTAGAGCTACAGAACTCCAAATTAAGATCCATAAATTTTATCTAAAACTAGACTCATATAACTTCTTACCATAAAATTTTTAGAATTTTTGGTTCAGCCAATTAGTACAGTTTATTATCTAAATATTCCCCTATTTCACTGTTTGACACTTCTAACCTCTCTTCACTAAAATTTATTTAACTCTTTGTAAAAAATTCAAAAAATGTTCTCGTTTATTTTTATTAAAAATAGACTTATTAATGAATTCAAAAATGTAAATTTCAAGCCATAATTATTTTTGTATAATTTTTGGTGATTTTCCAAAATTGGAACAGGAGATTTCAAAATCAATCCAATCCTGTCTCAATAAAGTTTAAATATCCCCAAATATAAAAATCCTTTGCTTACTTTGTTTTGTCCATATGAAAATAGACTCATTCAGCTTCAATTTCATATATTATTTAGCCTCTAACTCAATTTCTATAGTTTTTGGTGATTTTTCAAACTAACATCAGTGTCACTGTCCAAATCTGTTCTATTCCAATATTCCTTATTCACATAGCACTATAACCATTTATTTTATAACACAACACAAACTTCATCACTTCAATCACTTTTCACAACTTATTACATTCCGATCACATACTCATAGTTCATCATCATGACGGTATAAAAAAATATTCGGAGCTTTTCAGACAGTACTAATATTATTTTTATCATTCGATACACATAGTAGCCTTCACATAGTACTACACACGTGATCAGTTTTACAGTTCACGTAGTAGCCTTCACATAGTACTACACACATGATCAGTTTTATAGTTCACGTAGTAGCCTTCACATAGTACTACATACGTGACCAAAGCTTTTCGGTACCCATTGTAGCCTTCACTTAGTACTACACATGTAACCATAGTTTACCGATACACGTAGTAGCATTCACACAGTACTACACACGTGCTCAAAGCTTCTCGGTACACATAGTAGCCTTCACTTAGTACTACTCATGTGACCATTATTTATCGATACACGTAGTAGCCTCCACACAGTACTACACACGTGTTCATCGACACCTTATTCAAATCTTTACTCAAATAAATTTATAATTTGTCCAAAACACATTATAATATTAACCCTTTCATGTATATTGTTACGAAACATAACAAAAATAATTATAACAATGTAATAATTACATACAACTTACCTCGATACAAAATGTAAAGATTTTGCAATTTAATCCTCTATCTTCTCTTTTCCCCGATTAAGGTTGATTTCTCGTCTTTCTTGATCTATAACAGCAAATTGAGCTTGTTTAATATTCACATTTATTAAAACAAGCTTCGACTCAACTTTTATAAAATTATAATTTTGTCCCTAAACTTTTGCATAATTACATCTGTGTTCCCAAGCTCGAAAATTAAATTTCACACCTTATTCTTATGTTTTACAACATGATTAACACTTTTCCCTTCTATGGCAACATCAAATTCTCACTCTAACATACACTTATGAACAATAAATATTTTTACCGATTATGTCGATTTACTCGTTTTTGCTTAAAATCACTTAGCAAAAGTTGTTTAACATAACTTCTAGCTTCATATTCCACCATAAAACAGCAAAATAAACACATTTCACCTATGGGTATTTTTCCAAATATAAACCCTAACATGAATTATTGATAGAATAAGCTAAACCGAGCTACGAGGATTTCAAAAATGGGAAGAACATTAAAAACGGGGCTAAGATGCACTTACTATGGGCTTGAAAAATCAAAGAAACCCTAGCTATGGTGTCTTCCAAGTTATGGCAGCAACTTATGGAGAAGATGATGATTTTTGCCATCTTTTTCCCTTTTTATTCTTTTTATTACTAAATGACTAAAATGCCCCATTTTAAAAAATCTATTTCACCCATTTCTTATGTCTATCTTTGTCCATCAATTTACTAATGGTCTAATTGCCACATAAGGACCTCCAATTTAAAATTTCATAACAATTAGACACCTCTAAGAAGTAGAACTCAACTTTTGCACTTTTTACAATCTAGTCCTTTTGACTAAAGTAAGTGCCCAAACGTCAAAATTTTCGAACGAAATTTTTACGAAATTTTTCTATGAAATTATAGACCTTAAAAATGTAATGATAATAATATTTTCCCTCGTCAGATTTGTGGTCCCGAAACCACTGTTCCGACTAGACCCAGAATCAGGCTGTTACAACACACCATCTCCAACGAACCAATCACACCAATATGTGCCTATGTGTCACTCATATAATTACAGCTAAATTTGTTGTTTACCCGCCATAACTATAGTATAAACTGCCAAATAAAACTTCCTCCATCATATCATAACCCTCCCAAATAAAATATAGGTTGTATAGCATGCATACATAAACAGAAATTATACGAAGCGTAACACAACACACAACTTATACAGATCAAAGCATAAAATATTACATAGTCAAATCAAATAGCTTATTAGAACATGTAACATAATACGTATAACACAAACTTAACTCATGTACCTACTTATAGCAAATCATAACACATTATTATACTTATCGGAACTTATTTTACATACCTCCAACAATTACCCATGTTTGTTGAAACTTACGCTTTTTTCACCTACATAATGCCCACGGACCCAATTTTTTATTCCCTTCATTGCCCCTAATCCAGCTAAGATGCCATATATAAATTTGTGGTTTACCCGCCATAACTATAGTATAAACTACCAAATAAAACTTCCTCCATCATATCATAACCCTCCCAATGCATATGAAAAATCACATTAACATACACACATATCACATAGGTTGTATAGCATGCATACATAAACAGAAATTATACAAAGCGTAACACAACACATAACTTATACAGATCATAGCATAAAATATTACATAGTCAAATCAGATAGCTTATTAGAACAGGTAACATAATATGTATAACACAAACTTAACTCACGTACCTACTTATAGCAAATCATAACACATTATTATACTTATCGGAACATATTTTACATACCTCCAACAATTACCCATGTTTGTTGAAACTTACGCTTTTTTCACCTACATAATGCCCACGGACCCAAATTTTTATTCCATTAATTGCCCCTAATCGAGCATCAAAATTGGCCCAAAAGGCCGGCACGGCCCAGAAAGCCAGATCCTGTTGTCCACACAGTCTGCATGATTTCACATGGTCATGCTCCCTACTTAACCTACCCACACAACTTGCATGATTTCACATGGCTGTGGCCTCACACAGCCTACCCACACAACCTGCTTGATTTCACACGGTTGTGTGCCCCACACGACCTACCCACACGAACTATAAAATCACACATGGTCGTGTGGCGCACATGGTCTACCATATGGCCTGGAACACGACCGTGTCGTGTTGGATAGTTTCAAATGTTTCGCATTATTCTGGAGTTCAAGCGATAAATCTAGTTTCACACACCTGATTTCAAATTTGATTGCTCACACAACTATAGCATTCTGAAACCTACATACAATATTTAAACGAACCAATTACAATATAATTAAATCCCAAAATCTTATTCAAAAACACCTCTTTTTCCTTAAAGAAAACGTCCCAAAAATCTGCGTTCAGATACTTACTCCACAAAACCAGTAAACAACACAACAATCACACATCTATACGATTTTGCTTGACAACTCTTTCTCCTAACAAGAACACCAATACCACACTTAATAGAGTGTAGAACGATAACTAAAATTAAAGCTCAACCTTGAAAAAAAATGATTAAAAAGGAAAAATAATCGAAAATAGTTCGACGAAACTTACACTAGAATTGAAATGATCATAAAATGATTACTGGGTACAAACACCAAAGGAAGATGAATTGGCAGCCAACATAAATCCATAAAGAACAGAAACAAAGAATTTCAAAATAACAAATAATGAGCAAGCTGAGAGAAGAAAACAAAATAACATGAAAATGGTAGAGGAATGATTTTGGGAAGAAGAATTAGGAGATAGCACCCCACTATTTTTTTAAGAAAACTAATAAGCTATAAAAGTAACATATTTTTATCCCATTCTTAATGCGTTTTTGGATGATTAATTATGTAAATTAGTGAATTTGATGCTCCCAATCCTTTAAATTCATGTTTTTATACTTAGGAGAGCACTTGGGAGTAAAAAGTACAAAAAAGAGCCAAAATCGAATAAACAGAGTTGTTTCCAGGATCAACAAGGCTTGAGCATTCCCACACGGGCTGGCTACACGCCCGTGTGCCAGCCCGTGTCAATAATGCACCCTGCTTCCCAAATTCGCAGAAAAACCCAAATTTTAGGCTTTCTGAGAATTCTAAAGTCTATAAATATCAATTAGAAGAGGACTAAAGGGGACACACAGAAAAGATTGAAGAAAAGACTCAAAGAACGCCATTGGAATCAACTCGGAGCGAATATCATTCAAGATTGAAGATCTCCATTTAATTTCCTTTGAAGTTTTCTTGAGTTTCTTTATGTCTTGTTATTATCCTAACTTTGAGATGTTTCTATTTAGGATTATGAACTAAGTTCCCTAGATACCTAGGGAAGATGAAACTTATGATGAATCTTTTTATTTGGTTTCTAATTTACATTATAAATATTTGACTCTTGTTCTCAATTATGTATGCCTATTTCATGTTTTAATGTTTTTAGGATATTAATTCATGTTTAATGTGCTTATTTCAATGGAGCAAAAGTCCTTGTTTAAGAGTAGGTCTAGCATAATTGAGTGGAGTTGCATGCAATCCTAGATTTAGGACGACATAAATCTACCAGATTAGAGTCAAATCTAATAGGGGAATCCATAGATCGAGTTAATGCGACAATAGGAGTTTTAATTAGAAAGAGATTTTAGTTAATCAACCTAGAGTCAGTTGTTCTTACTCTCGAAAGAGATATTAACATAATTTAGGGATTTCTATGGATCAAGACACAAGTGAATAAACCATTTAATTCAGACTCAAAATAATAATTGAAGTCTAGGTGGATTCTTTCCTGGGTATTGTCTATCTCATTGGTATCTTCGATAATTTTCCTATTTTATTCTCTGCTGCATTCTTAGTTAAATTAGCTAGCAATTTTAGATTAAAAACAATCACTCCAATTTCACGGTTAAATAATAGAAAAAGGGTAAGTAATTTTAGTCCTCGTGGATAAGATATTCCCTACTCACCATAACTATACTATTGTTCGACAGGTGCACTTGCCTTAGTCGTATTTATAGTTAGTTTAGTGATTATCAAGTTTTTGGCACCAGCTAAGGCGGCCAAGTTGAGGAATGACATCTCTTCCTTCATTCAGATCGACTCAGAGACCCTATACGATGCATGGGAGAGGTATAAGGATCTATTGAGACGGTGCCCTCACCATGGGTTACCTTTATGGCTACAGGTTTAAACCTTCTACAACGGTTTGAATCCCTCAACTAGGCAATTAATCAATGCGGCAGCTGGTGGTACTCTGAATAATAAAACACTTGAAGCGGCCTATGAATTTATAGAGGAGATGACATTGAAAAAGTACCAGTGGCAAGTCATGAGGACAAAGCCGATGTAAGCAGTCGGTGTTTTCAATTTAGATGCGATCACCATGTTATCGAACCAGGTAGAGCTTTTAAATAAGAAAATTGAAAGTTTATGTGTTTGTACGCAGGTACATCCGGTGATGCAATTGGAACGACAGAAATGTGCAAGTGTACACAATCGCAACAAGTAATAAAGTGACAAGTAAATGTCAAATTATCGTACCCACAGGGACTGTGAAAAGAATTATTTATGAATGCTATTTAAAACACATTGGTGAAGAAAAATATTTTTTTTGAAGAGGGTGATTAAAAAATAAAATTTTAAACTAAGAAAACTAAATAAATAAATCTCAAGTGCACGATTTCAAAATACGATTTTAATCAAGATGACATAATTGTGTTAGAATAATTACATTTCTTAACTTAGAATTATTAAACTCATGTTTATATTGTTACGAATAAGTTCACGGCAACTCGGTAATTTGCTAACTTATGAACATACTCACCTACCAAAATCCATTCATCTCTTGACTATATCCCTATGTCAATTCAACCGATTAAACAAATCTTAATAGGCAAATATGTTGTTGCACATACATACTTATTAAATCGAAATAATCTCTTGTACATATCTCTATGTCAATTCAAACAATTAACTCGATTTAATAAGCACATAAAAGACTATGTGAGGTAACAAAGTATCCTTACCTTAAAACAGTTTAATCACAATAAGCTTGCAAGTTATGCAAGGAAAATGTATCCTCAGATACCATTGCTAATCTAACCCTCAGCTACCTTAGATGATTAAACATACACTGATTAAGTATTGTGCCCATTAATTACAATTTCAGTCCATTTAAATAATTAATTCATTAGTTAGCTAACAATTGTAATGTAAGAATAACTTAGTCATGATTTTACTTAATCAAGCATCTTACCGAGGCATATAACAACATAAACACAATTTTAATAATTTTAACAAAAAAAAATGCAATCAACCTAACACAAATTAAATTCAAGCTAAATTGATTAAATTAACCATTCCAAAAACATAAATATTAATAGATATGTTCAGCATAACAACAACAAAAATTAAAGAGATAGGGAACAAGAATCAAATCCGGTGTTTTTCCGTGGCTTTACTAGTTGCTCCATTCTTCCTTCTCCATTGTCCCCGTCAACCAAAGCTGCTCTGAACACTTAATTGTTGCTCCAAATGGATGATGAATGCCCCTTTCCCAAGATGAGAAATCCGCAAGAGAGCAAGGGAATTTTGGAATGGAAAAGAAGAGAGAAAGTGGAGAGAAGAGAGGAAAGATGTGAATGCTTGAGGTGTGTTTCTCAAATGACCAGCCTAAGGGGGTTTTTATAGCTGAGGAGGGCTGCTAAAAATAGCTAAAATTATCAGCCAAAGAGCCCTCCCTTGGCCGGCCACACATGTGGCAAGGTTGATAGTTTTAACTTTGCTAATTTAGGCTTGGGGCAAATCTATAAAGCCACCAATTGTGGAGGGGTTTGAATGCAACTTGAACAAGTCTTCAAGGGCCTCTTTACGAGCTTAAATAATCATCTAATAAGCTGATTTGGGTCAGCTCTTGGGACAATTTTTGGGCTGTCCATTTCTTGGTCGGTTCAGTTCACTCGGTTCAGTTCAACTGGACCACTTTTTCATAATTAATTAATAATAATTTATTAACCCAAATTAAATTGGATATAAATTAAAATTAATTATATTATGAATTAATACATATAATTTTGGACCGTCTTAGGCTGAAATTTAGTTCGCCTCGGTACTTCAAATTGCTTCTCGGTTTTGTGCTTCTAGTAGTGTTTGCCAAGCCATTTTTCGCCCTTTGTGCAAATCTATCGAAAATAACCAAAATTCATCAAAATTAATTATAAAATTAACTAAAATTCAACATGTTCATATTTTAAGTGCATTTTAATTATCTTGTAAAAATTAATTATTTTTTCGACAAGAATTTTATCGAAACTGTATGGTTTTAAGTTAAAATGGGTATGTAAAAATGTGTAAATTTCTGTGTTTCCACACCCCTAAACTTAATTCATTGCTCGTCCCGAGTAATGCACAAATTAAAAAGAATTACTCGAAAAACACCTTTGAAAAAAATCCTTCAGAATAACTTTCTTCCCAGAATTATGAATTTAATATACTTATGCTCAAAAACAAGAAATTTGATAGTTGTGCTACTTAAGTATACATATCGTTCAAATTAATCTCAACAACTATTATGATAGCAAAATTAGACTAAATGCTTCCTTAACAAAGACATGTTAACCCTTACCAATTTGATTTTATTTCCTTATTCAAGATTAAGCTGTAATCATTAAGTTTAACATATGCCTTCATATGTTGAACATAGCAATTTCTCTCTACTAATGTAGGTAGCATAGAAAACTTGAATCAATAGGTCTTTAAAAAGGTTGTAACGTAGCTAGGCAAGAGGTAGGTAAAAGATAGATAAATTTAGGCTTTTAAACCCTAGACTTAGCTTCAATCAGACCTTTGGAATAATTTCCCTCAATACACCAACTTACTTTGCTTTCACATGCTCCTTTGTACATCTATTTTCTTTCAAGTACATGTGCTCTCTTTTTTTCTTTTTTGAGCATTTTACTGTATGCACTACAATTTTTAGAGCATTTGATACTTCTTTCAACTCCCCCAAACTTATTTTCAAAGAATATTCTAAATAGTACTGAGTATAGTGTTTGAGACAATTTAAAGATGATTAAGAGAGAAGTGATGGCTAAATATTGCAAGGGTTCAAATAAAATTAGGCCATATAGTCTCAAAGTTGGGTTTCAAAGGATAAAATTTCATCAAGGTTGGCTTGAAAGGCTCAAACGGTCCAAACAAGAGTTGCCTAAATCATTTTCAACATTCTATGCTTCCTAGGATTTTGCCTCAAGAAACTACTAAGTCAATTCTAGAGACTTAAACTTTCATGCATGCCTACCTTTCTTAAGGAACTAAAAAATTTATGGTACGATTTGCATGCTTTATTAAAAATATATTTATATCATTATTAAGCTAACATAACAATCTATTGAAATAATAGAACTTTATTTATATTGAAGTTTAGCATACTTAACAAAATTTCAAATTATTGAACAAACTATATCCTAATCATAATTAAAAGAACTATTTATACTGAGTGGAAATAATTTCAATTTTTCGGTCCCCCCTAATAAGATGAACAATGTCCTCATTGTTTAAATTGAATAGATACTATACACTAGGTAGGATTCTAGAAAAAAGGAGGTGAGTCAATTTGACTGCTTAAGTACCAAGCTCTTTCTAAATCCAATCCTAGACATGTATATATCTATTGCCACACTTTATACTTCGCGACTTGTTCAATTTTATTAATGATTTCCATCTCTTGTTTTATTATGCAAACATTCCTAATTAACTTTATCCTAAAATAACAGAAGAACATAAATAAAATAAAGTCAAGATCCCCCCTTTATTTATTTACAGATCCTTTCGAATTCGACTCATCTTTTGCTCCATCATTATTGTCTTTGCATGAATCGCTTAGCTCCTTTTTCGATAATGGGCTCCATGGTTCAAAAATGTAATATGGAAACTCAGGCACAAAAATAAATGGGTCATTGTAAATTTTTGTAAGAGCACTTCTCATCGAGTCATCCCTTATTTTTGAGTATTCCTAGAAAGCTTGTTGTTACTACTGCATATGTTGCATTATCTCCATCAACTTTGACAGCTTATCTCAAAGATCTGAGTGAGGTGGTTGAGCTTTGAACATTGAAGTCTCGATATCAGGTTCAGTTTCTGGTTCCATTGGTTCCACCTTATCAGGGACTTCAGCTGATTGAACTGGCTCAATCTCTGTGGGATATTGTTCTTTTTCTTTTTCAGGATCCTCACTTTCTTCAACTCGTTGCTAATTGAACTAGCTCAATCTCTGTGGGATAATCTGTGATTGTGCCCTGGCTATAGCCTATCTTCTTTACGTTTGCAAGAATTTTAGCTTTCAAGCACATAATTATTATTGTAAAGGGAAAGTAAGCTGGGCCAGAACGTGAATGTCTAACGGCACAATTTCACATTTCCCTCAGGATGATTTTTCCCACATCAATGGTCTTCCCAGTTAAAATCGAGTATAATAAGACCATTCACTCTAATGAGATTGTAGTCCTATGTGAGCTAGGCATAAGGCTGAATCGGATGAAGTAGAACCATACCTTTGCGAGTGGTGTCAAATATTTTCTTCGAAAAGTGTGGATTCCTTGCTTTGATACAGTCCACTTAGAACCTGGAATTGTAAGTTCCTCGAGAATTTCTTGCAAATTTTCAGGCTCTATATTGCTCATCAAGGAGGAATATTCTTCGTTTTTGAAATCAGGCAATTTAAAGAACTCGTTAATAGTGTTTGAAGTTATTGGTACCTTAATTCCGTGAACTGGAACTTCCATCAACTCGCTTGAGGTTAAATTCACATAGAATTCGCGCACTATCTCCTCATCCACACTAGGTCTCTTCTCACAAAATAACTCCCAATTGAGAGTTTCAGCAACCTGACGAATACATGCCATAAAACCAATATAATTGCTTTCTTTCAATGTGAAACCTTTCTCTAGATGCATTTGTTGATTCTTGAAGATACTCTCGTATCTTGCTTTGGCTTCTTCACAGTGGAACTTGTTTTGTGATTCGTCAATTTGGGTAGATACATGAGTTCTCTTGCGAGGCATGGCTAACGTGATCATAAGATGGTAACAATTATTTTCTCAAAAATTTAATTAATATAAAATATTAATAATTCAAGAAATTGAAAATTTAGATAATAAAATTAAAATTTAGGAGAAAAATTGGTCTTACCACCTTTTTTTGTAAAAATTAAGAGCTCTTAAGAAAAATAATTTTGAATCAAAAGATGGAAAATTAAAATAGGCTGAGGGATTTTTGGATAAGGATGGGTGAAAGGGTGGTGTGCCGCTCGGGTATGCAAGGCAGCAGCGCGCAGCAGGGGATGGATGTGAGCAGCGTACGGATTGTTGAGCAGACCTGGTGTGGACACACGCGGGGTGCTGCAGACTGATCATCTGGGCGATGCTGTGGCTAGGGAATTGTTAGGATGTTTCGACACTGAAGGGTTTTGGTGTTTTTGGAGGGAACGGTGTATGAATGAAAAAAAATAAGAATAGATGGGTGGAATTTATACTGAAAGGAGTAGGAACTAGAGTAAAATTCTTAAAAATTCTAAGTTCTAATTCTACTCAAAGTAAATAACAATTAATAATTAATATAATGCATATTAAATTATTATTTTCTATTAATTTATTAAGATAAAAACTTATCAAATAAAATATGATTAAATTAAAACTAATCCTAACTCTGAATAAAGCAGATAATAATTAATATATATTATAATGGATATAATTATATATTAATAATTATCATCTTTTCCTTTCTTTTTTTTTTTGAACTAAAAAGATTTGTTCTAGTGCTTTTTGAAAATATTTACAAAAAGAGGCATCTAATTTTTTAATATTTACAAAAAGAGCAATCAAATTTTTAAAAATAATTCAACTAAGTTCCTAGACTTAATGAAAATTCAAAATTGAGTTGCAACATAAAACTTCGATCAAAATTGACCCTTTTAGTTGAAAAACTAAAAATTTATTTTGTCATTTAGAGAATAATTTATTGGGAAATTATGTTAAAATCAATTCCCAGGAAAGATTGGAGAGGTCACAAGCGGTCCCGCTTAAGTTCCAATCTCCTAGATAGAATTTATTTCAACGTACCAATCCCGAAAATATACCCTAAATCATTTATTCAAACATAAGAACAAGAAAATTAAATATTTGATAAAATAAATGAGATTTGATTTCGTTCAATTTTATCTCCCTAATAATGTTTCAAGCGTTGAGCATTAACTCAAAAATTACCTCCCTTACCTTGAAGTTCAACAACTCCGTATGGATAGACTCGATGAATCATAAATGGATCGGACCAACTCGATTTTAACTTACCTGGAAAGAACCTTAATCTAGAATTGAATAACAGGACTTCCTGACCTGCTTCAAATTCTAGAACTCAAATCTGGTTGTCATGTCATTTCTTGAGTCTCTCCTTAATTAATTTGGCATTCTCGTATGAAGACATTCAGAATTCTTCTAACTCGTTAAGTTGAAGCATCCGTTTCTCTTTGGCACTTTTAAGATCCAAGTTGAGTCATTGGAGAGTCAGTAAGCTTTGTGTTCTAACTCCAAGTGTAGATGGCAGGCTTTCCCAAAGACTAACCTATAGGGTGACATCCCTAAAGGTGTCCTGTATGCTGTTCTGTAAGCCCATAAAGTATCATCCAGTCTTTTGGACCAATCTCGTCGGTTCGGGCAAACTACCTTTTCAAGTATGCCTTTGATCTCCTTGTTTTCCAGTTCAGCTTGCCCATTCGTTTGCAGATGGTAAGTTGTAGCGACCTTGTGTTTCACTCCATGTTTATCTAATAACCATTTCAACCACTTGTTCACAAAATGGGGCCGTTCATCACTGATGATGGCTCTTGGGGTTCCAAACCTTGTGAACACATGTTTCTGCAAAAACTTCATTACAACCTTAGCATCGTTTGTTGGATATGCCTCTGCCTTAACTTACTTAGACACATAGTCTACTGCTACTAATATGTACTTGTAACCAAAAGACGGAGGGAAAGGATCGAGAAAGTCAATACCCCAAACATAGAATAATTCTAACTCAATGATGTTTGTTCAAGGCATCTCATATCTGTTGGTGGCATTTCCGACCCTTTGACATCAATCACAACTCTTTACGTAAGCATATGCATCTTTGAATAGTGTTGCCCAAAATAATTCGGCTTACAATACCTTGGCTGCAGTACGTGTGCCTCTGAAGTGTCCCCCACTCAGAGCTGAGTGACAATGGTATAGAATCTTATGTACTTCATCTTCTGCCACGTATCTCTTGATCATTTGATCTAGACACTTTTTAAACAAATATGATTCTTCCCAGAAATAGTACTTCACATCGTGAAATTTTTTTTTCTTTTGATGATATGTCTTATCAATCGGCATCAAACCACAAGCTAAAAAGTTAGCAATATCAGCAAACCAAGGGGTATTATGGACATGATCTACCTTCAGTATGTGTTCATCTGGAAACGTCTCTCGAATTGGTATAAGAGGAGAGTTCCCTTCTTGCTGCTTCAATCTAGACAAGTGGTCTGCTACTTGGTTTTCCATTCCCTTTCGATCTTAAATTTCTAGATTGAACTCTTGAAGTAGAAGTACCCATCGGATCAGTCTCGGCTTAGCGTCTTTCTTGGCAAGTAAATACTTAATTGCTGAGTGGTCCGTATAAACAGTCACTTTGGTACCTACAAGATAAGATCGAAACTTGTCAAAAGCAAACACAATAGCAAGTAACTCTTTTTCTGTTACCGTGTAATTCAGTTGAGCTCCTATCAGAGTCAGACTCACATAGTAGATGGGATGAAAAACATTTTTCCTTCGCTGACCCATGACAGCTTCGATCGCGAAGTCACTTGCGTCACACATCAATTCAAATGGCAAATCCTAGTCTGGTGTGACTATTATGGGTGTCGAGACTAACCGACTTTTAAAATCGTTGAAAGCTCTTAAGTACTCCTCATCAAATGTAAGCGAAGTGTCCTTATCCAATAATTTACATAAGGGTTTAGCAACTTTGGAGAAGTCCTTAATCAATCTTCGATAGAAGCCGGCATGGCCCAAAAAGCTCCTAACACCCTTTACAGATATTAAAGGTGGCAGTTTCTCAATAACATCTACCTTTGCTTTATCTACCTCGATTCCATGTCTTGTTATCCAATGCCTTAGAACAATACCTTCTCGTACCATGAAATGACACTTTTCCCAATTAAGTACAAGGTTTGTTTCTTCGCATCGCCTTAGTACCTTCGCTAGATTGGCTAGGCAATCATCATATGTATTTCCGAATACTAAAAAATCATCCATAAAAACTTTCAAATATTTCTCAACAATGTCAGTAAAAATAGACATTATACATCTTTGAAATGTAGCAGGTGCATTACATAAACCAAATGGCATGCGCCTAAATGCAAATGTACCGTACGGGTAGGTGAAGTTTTCTTCTGCTGATCTTTCAGTGCTAAATGAAAATAGTAATAGTCTCGCTCTGGGAGTCTATCCAGCATCTGGTCCAAAAACGGCAAAGGAAAGTGATCTTTCCTAGTTGCCTTATTCAGCTTCCGGTAATCGATGCAAATTCTCCATCCCGTAACCGTTCTAGTCGGTTTCAACTTGTTATTCTCATTTTTAATAACAATGATACCTTCTTTCTTTGGCACGCACTAGACGAACTTACCCATGAACCATCTGAGATGGGGTAAATTCTGCCCGCATCTTACCACTTGATGATTTCTTTCTTGACTACCTCCTTCATGATGGGGTTCAGTCTTCGTTGTCCATGAATCGTCCCTTTTTCACCATCTTCTAAGACAATTTTGTGCATGCATACAGATGGACTAATTCTGTGAATATCGGCTATAGTCCATCCGATAGCCTTCATAAATTGTTTCAACACCAGGATGAGTTTGTCTTATTGCTCAGTAGTTAATTCTGCTGAAACAATCACAGGCAGAGTAGAAGAGTTACCTAAATAAACATATTTCAAATGTGAGGGAAGTACCTTAAGTTCTAATTTAGGTGGCTCATTGATTCACACTTTTGGTTGGACATAATCCCTTTTCTCAAACTCCAAAGATTCAAAGCGAGATTGTAGATTAAATCCTCTTTGATTAGCTTCTAACAAAGCTAAGTATTCATCCTCCTCTTCATCATTTGGAGGATCTGATGTCTTTGTTCCAATGTGTCCTCAACATAGTTGAGTTCCTTCTCCACAATTAAATCCTCTAAATCCGACACTGCAGAATAAGCATCAATTGTGTGTCAAGAAATCGCATGGACTTAAAAACGTTAAATGTTACTTGATCATCCTGAACACGCATAGTAAGCTCACCCTTCTGCACATCAATAAAGGCCTTTCTGGTTGCAAAGAATGGTATTCCTAGGATGATTGACACCTCTTTGTCTGCTTCAAAGTCTAGAATCACAAAGTCAGCAGGAAAGATAAATTTGTCTACACGTACCAATACGTCCTTGATATTTCCTTCTGGATGTGTTAAAGATTGATCTGCTAATTAAAGTATAACCATAGTAGCTCTAACTTCACCTATCCCCAACTTCCTAAATATTGACATGGGCATCAAATTGATACTAGCACCCAAGTCACATAGTGCCTTACCACAATACGTTGCTCCAATATTGTAAGGTATGGTAAAACATCTAGGATCTTTCAATTTTAAGGGTAGTTTGTCTTGAAGATATGCACTGCATTCCTTCGTTAAGGCTACCATCTCAAATTCTCCAAGCCTTTGTTTTCTAGACAGGATATGCTTCATGAATTTGACATAGTTCAGTATTTGTTCAAGTGCTTCAACCAACGGGATATTGATATGAAGTTGCTTGAGTACCTCTAGGAACTTCTTGAATTGGATTTCCTACTTCTGCTTCTGAAGTCTTTGAGGGTAAGGTGGTGGAGGTTTCTTTACTGGAACTGGTTGATTCAATTTCTGTGGTAATTCTGCATCTAACGGAGTTATTAGTTTATCAGAATTAGCTGGTTTAGAAGTTACCTTGTCGAATTTTACAGATTCAATTTTTGGTGAAATTGGAATTTCCACACTTGATTAAACTTCCTCTGAGTCTTGAGCGTCAGCTAGCTTATTCTCAACTTCGATGAAATTGGGCTCTAAAGTCTTTTCGCTCCTCAATGTTAACACTTAACATTGCTCCTTCCTTGGATTCCTTGGATTCTCCGTATCACTAGGTAAAGCACACTGTGGTCGGTTTCTAAGTTTAGTTGCAAGCTGGCCCATTTGATTCTCCAAATTCCTTAAAGAGGAATCATTTTTCACCATGTATGCCTGCAATAGATTCTCTAGGTTGTTGGATGGTTCAGCTTGGGTTGTTTTTTGAGGTTGTTGGGAAAAACTAGGTGGCTGGGTTGACCTAGGTTGGACATGATTGTTACTGGTTCCTGCCCCTTGGTTACTCTAGGAAAAATTCAGGTGGTTTCGCCATGATGGGTTATAGAAATTGGACTACACCCCTTGCCTTCCTCGATTGTGGTTCTGGTTACCCATGTAATATACAGATTCTGGGTTCGATGGACATTCTTCAAACAAATGTCCTTCCCCACAATAAACACAGGCTACATTTTGAAATTGATTCAGTGGCTGTGCTGCAAAACTATTACATCCATTAGTAGTAAGATGTTTTAACATTGGGGATATTGATGATACCTGAGATGCGAGTGAAGTAAGAGCGTTTACTTCTTGTATTCCAGCGACTCGTCTTCCTGACGCTACTCGATTGGTTGGCCATTGATAATTGTTGCTAGCAATCCTCTCAATGATTTCATAAGCTTTATTATAAGACTTAGAAAGGAGAGCACCATTAGCAGAAGCGTCCACTACCATCCTCGTGTGAGCATTGAGACCATTATAAAATTTCTCAAGTTGTATGCAATGTGGGATTCCGTGATGAGAGCACTTCCATAATAATTCTTTGTACATTTCCCATGCCTCATATAATGACTCATCATCCATTTGTTGGAAAGCAGTGACCTCATTCCTCAACTTAGCATTCTTGCTAGGCAGGAAATACTTCATAAGTAATTTTCTGCTAACTCTTGCCATGTGGAAATTGAGTTTGGTGGTAAGGAGTTCAACCAAGCTCGAGCTCTGTTCCTTCGCGAATATGGGAACAGCTTCAATCGTAATACATCTTTGGGCACTCCGGTTAACTGGAAAGAATCGCTCACTTCCATAAACAATCTTAAATGTAGGTGAGGATCTTCGATAGGCATTCCACTGAATTGACCCATTATCTGAAGCATCTGGAACATGACTGGCTTCAACTCAAACTGTTGTGCCTCAATTTTGGGTCTCCTAATACCCGGATTAAGATCATGAAATACTTATAAGACATAGTGTCTTAAAACTATATCCCTATCATCAGCAATAAGGATAGGATTTTGAGCAAGGTTTGCTCCGTTTCCTTGATTCGGTCTTTCGAAGTTCATCTCTTTAGTCTTTCTCTGACTTGCTTGTCATCTTCGCTGTCGAAAAGTTTGTTCAATCTCAGGGTCTATAGGGAGTAAATTGATGATTCGGTCAATACTCATAAACACCTGAAATAATCAAATAAAATTAACTAAGTTCAAATATGAATAGAAAAATAAACCAAAATGCAAAACTAACAACTTCACAAATAATGACTTTTTTAAAAACACAGTCCCCAACAATGGCTCTAAAAACTTGGAACGATGAAAATGCACGAGTGTACACAATCGCAACAAGTAATAAAGTGACAAGTAAATGTCAAGTTATCGTACCCATAGGGACTGTGAAAAGAATTATTTATGAATGCTATCTAAAACACTTTGGTGAAGAAAAATATTTTGTTTGAAGAGGGTGATTAAAAACTAAGATTTTAAACTAAGTAAACTGAATAAATAAATCTCAAATGCACGATTTCAAAATACGATTTTAATCAAGATGACATAATTGTGTTAGATTAATTACATTTCTTAACTTAGAATTATTAAACTCATGTTTATATTGTTACGAATAAGTTCACAGCAACTTGGTAATTTGCTAACTTATGAACATACTCAACTACCAAAATACATTCTTCTCTTAACTATATCCCTATATCAATTCAACCGATTAAACAAATCTTAATAGGCAAATATGTTGTTGCACATACATACTTATTAAATCAAAATAATCTCTTGTACATATCCCTATGTCAATTCAAACAATTAACTCGATTTAATAAGCACATAAAAGACTATGTGAGGTAACAAAGTATCATTACCTTGAAACAGTTTAATCACAATAATCTTGCAAGTTATGCAAGGAAAATGTATCCTCAGATACCGTTGCTAATCTAACCCTCAGCTACCTTAGATGATTAAACATGCACTGATTCAGTATTGTACCCATTAATTACAATTTCAATCCATTTAAATAATTAATTCATTAGTTAGCTAACAATTGTTATGCAAGAATAACTTAGTCATGATTTTACTTAATCAAGCATCTTACCGAGGCATATAACAACATAAACACAATTTTAATAATTTTAACAAAAAAAATGCAATCAACCTAACACAAATTAAATTCAAGCTAAATTGATTAAATTAACCAATCCAACAACATAAATATTCATAGATATGTTCAGCATAACAACAACAAAAATTAAAGAGATAGGGAACAAGAATCAAATCCGGTGTTTTTCCGTGGCTTGACTAGTTGCTTCATTCTTCCTTCTCCGTTGTCCTCGTCGACCAAGGCTGCTATGAACACTTAATTGCTGCTCCAAATGGATGATGAATGCCCTTTCCCAAGACGAGAAATCCGCAAGAGAGCAAGGGAATTTTGGAATGGAAAAGAAGAGAGAAAGTAGAGAGAAGAGAGGAAAGATGTGAATGCTTGAGGTGTGTTTCTCAAATGACTAGCCTAAGAGGGTTTTTATAGCTGAGGAGGGCTGCTAAAAATAGCTAAAATTATCAGCCAAAGAGCCCTCCCTTGGCTGGCCACACATGTGGCAAGGTTGATAGTTTTAACTTTGCTAATTTAGGCTTGGGGCAAATCTATAAAGCCACCAATTGTGGAGGGGTTTGAATGCAACTTGAAAAAGTCTTCAAGGGCCTCTTTACAAGCTTAAATAATCAGCTAATAAGCTGATTTGGGTCAGCTCTTGGGATGATTTTTGGGCTGTCCATGTCTTGGTCGGTTCAGTTCACTTGGTTCAGTTCAACTGGACCACTTTTTCATAATTAATTAATAATAATTTATTAACCCAAATTAAATTTGATATAAATTAAAATTAATTATATTATGAATTAATACATATAATTTTGGACTGTCTTAAGCTAAAATTTAGTTCACCTCGATACTTCAAATTGCTTCTCGAGTTTGTGCTTCTAGGAGTGTCTGTCGAGCCATTTTTCGCCATTTGTGCAAATCTATAAAAAATAAACAAAATTCATCAAAATTAATTATAAAATTAACTAAAATTCAACATGTTCATATTTTAAGTGCACTTTAATTATTTTGTAAAAATTAATTATCTTTTCGACAAGAATTTTATCGAAACTATGTGATTTTAAGTTAAAAAGGGTATGTAAACATGTGTAAATTTCCGTGTTTCCAGCAGTGCAATACGAATGGTGGAGGAATGAACAATCTAGAATGTTTACCCTACGCTCTTAGCATAGAGAACCAACAAATCATCTATATTGGTAATAATTCTAGATCTCAAAATAATCCTTATAGTAATACCTACCATGGAGGTTGGAGAAACCATCCCAATATCTCTTGGGGTGGTCAAGGTAATCAGAGAGCACAGCCCCCTCCAGACCTTCAACAACAACCTTACCAGTAAGAGAAGAAGTTGAATATTGAGAAGATGTTAACAAAGTTCATCTCGGGGTTCGAAACCCATTTTTAGAACATTGAAGTAGCGCTTAAAAATCAGCAAGCGTTAATTCAAGGGATCGAGAACCAAATAGGTCAGCTTCCTAAGCTAATCTCAGAAAGACCACAAGGTAGCTTGCCTAGCAATATCGAGACTAACCCTAGGGAGCAGCTTCATGCAATTACTGTGCGAGATGAAGAAGGGTTAGTTAGATTTGAACCAGAACTGGGGCAAGAAAATATGGTAAGTAAATGTAAGGTTGAAGTAAGACAAGATGAGCAAAAATCAGATGGTAAAGAATATAAACCGCGAGTTCCATATCCTAAGGCGACAAAGAAAGACCACACGAACGAACATTTTGGTAAATTTCTTAAACTTTTGAAAAAGGTACATATTAACTTACCATTTATTGAAGCTCTTTTGCAAATGCCCAATTCCGTTAAATTTTTAAAGGAGCTTTTGGCAATCCAATGAAAGTTAGATGATTCACCATATGGGGAGCTAAATGCAATTTGCTTAGCCATTTTACAAAATAAACTACCTAACAAGTTGAAAGATCTAGGGAGTTTTACTATTCCTTGTTTAATTGGTAGTTTAAATGTCAATAATGTGTTGGCTGATTTAGGGGCTAGTATTAATGTCATGCCCTATAAAATGTTTAAGTAATTAGGTCTTAGGAAACCCAAACAAACTAGGATGAGTATTCAATTAGCAGATAGAAATATTAGATTTCCTAGGGGTATTATTGAAGATGTTCTTGTCAAAATTGATAAATTCATATTTCTAGTTGATTTTGTTATTTTAGGCATGGATGAGGATAGTGATATACCTTTGATTCTAGGACAGACCTTTTTAGCAACTGCTAGAACTATTATTGATGTTGGAACAAGTGAACTAGTGCTTCATGTAGGTGAAAAAACAATCATTCTCCAAGCTCGTGATTCGGTTAAGACATCGAATGATAAAGATGATTTAATAAGTCCTGTTAATATGAGTAACCATATGGTTCAACCTTTTTTGTAGAAAACACCTCGGAAAAGCACAATGGAGCCACGTTCTAGTCCATACGACAAGAACAGAACAACTCGAGAAGAACGAATGCTACAGATCGATGAACTAGACAAATGGCAGACACATGTCAAGAAGAAACCCAGAATACCCGATACAGAACCAAAGCGACGCCATGATAAGCATGTGAATAAAACAAAACAATTTAAGGTTGCAGACAAGGTACTTTTAGGTAAAACAGATCCTCGAATTGCCATTTCGGAGCTTGATGCAAATGGATCAATTCTCTTTACGGTACTGAATGTCTTCCCATACAGTACAATTCTGAATTTGGCACATTTAAGGTAAATATTGCTCGACTTAAACCTTATGTTGATAATAGAATTGATAACGTGAAAGAGGAGTTTCGACTCCGTGAACCACTGTTACCGTACGAATACGAGGTAAGTTGAGCTTAGACTTTAAATAAGTGCTTTTTGGGAGGCAACCCGAGTGTTAACACCGCTAATTCTTTTATTTTTATTTTTATTTTGGGACTAATAAGTATTTTTGACCTACACAGCCTAGACACACGGGCGTGTCCCAAGTCGTGTGCACTAAAAGGGGTTTGAGAGTGAGTTACACGGGTTGGCAACATATCCTGTGACCAACACGGCCTGGACATACGGGTGTGTCCTTGGCCGTGTGGATCCTAAGACTTAGTTACATGGCCTACACACACGGGCGTGTCTGAGGTTGTGTGAAACCTGGAGCTCATTTTTCAACTTTAAATCAAGTCAGAGAGTTACACCGGCTAGGCACACAGTCGTGTGCGAGCACGGGTGGACCACACGGGCGTGTGGGCTACCACACGGGCATGGAAGAAGCAAAGGAGGTAGCATACGGCTGTGCGACATGGACGTGTGTGAGACATGACTTGGACACACAGGCGTGTCCAAGGCCGTGTGAAGACTGGGCCTATGTTTTTAAAGCACACACGGGCTAGAAAGGAACCACATGGGCGTGTGACACAGCCGTGTGGCCCAACACGGGCTTTACACGATTGTGTCCCCTATTTAAAGCCCTAGCCCATTTTCTTTTCATTCATTTTGTCTTATTCTTTACCCCATATCCCTAGCCGCCACCATTCTCCTAACCACCCCCTTTCGGCCACCACACGACCACCAACCATTGCACCACCCACATACACGCCCCACCACTATGCCATCGCACCTCCCCTCTCCCTCTTTCCTCCTTCTTTTTTCCCCTTCCCTCTTTCCCTTTCTCTCCCCGTTGTACCTTTTTCCCCCATCTCTTCACACGCCCACCACACCCACGCTAAAGACTATCCTAAACCACCACTGGTCACCCATCGTTTCTCCGCTCACCTTCCACCACTGTTTACCCTCTTTTATCTATTTATTTATTGCTTTATTTACTATCTATTATGATTATTAGTTATTCTACTTTATTTATTTATGGTTTATTATCTATTCTTTTTTTATTAGTTATATTCTTTTCGCTACTCTTATTATTATTTTTATTTCATAAAATTTTTGTTCGTCATGTTCCTATTTTAGTTTCTAATTGCAAATATTATTATGATTAATCATTAGTCTATTATTTTAAAATTCTTTGCTCACTGTTTCTATTACTATTGTTCTTTTTTTTTCATATTTGAATTATTTACTTGTGATTTTTCTTATTCTTAATGTTATGTGTTTTTATTTCCCTTATGGATGTTATTTCATTCTTATTGCCTGCTTGATACTAGTGATAGTGTTTTTGGAGTTGATTTTCTATTTGACCGGTTTAGATTTGGATGCGTGTCTTAGGGTGATTCTTGGTGTCATATTTTAATTTACACGACTGTTCTCTGCCTATTTGTTTGCATATTTGCTGATGATTTATTTATTGATGAATTCTTGTCTTTTTCAGACACACCATGACAAACACACGAAACAAGTCCAAGGTTGCGTCCTCACTTCAAAAAAACGGAAGACACCTAGCACGACCTCTTCCTCAAGCCTCACGACCTCTTCCTCAAATGCCTCTGCCGAGGCCTGCCACCCTTTTCTCTAATTTTTAGCAGGCTCCCAAGAGGACTTATTCCAGCTCATTCGAGTGCGACCACTCGGTTTTGGCCAATGTATTGATTGGGCCACTGTGGAGCAGGTCCACCTCAATGATCTTGTTCGAGCTTTTCTTACCACAGCCCCATGGGACTGGTTCTTCACCATCATCGAACCCATATACATGGAGCTGACTTTGGAGTTTTGCTCGACATTTCATCTCTAGCATGCGATGACATCCAATGATGAGCAGGTGCCATCACCTTCTAACTCGGTGGCCTGGTGCGCCATATGAGTGTACCAGAGTTTGGCGCTGCTTTGGGCCTCTACACTGACGAGTTTATGAGTGCTGCAAACTTTTTCCGCTTACATCGGCAAATCCACTACTTATCATCTTGCTGTTTGCTAGATCTTACGGCTAGTATGATACCTTATGATGCGAGCCGCTCGAAGGCTACTTCTCTCCTTTAAGCTTTGCGGTACATTCATGCTCTTTTAGCTCATATTTTGACAGGTAGGAGAGAGAGCATCGACATCGTTAGTACTACTGATGTCTATTTTCTGTGGAGCACAGCCACCAAACATTTTTTTGATTTGGCATACTTCATTGCCTTAGCTTTCCTCCATCAGACAGATCGCCACAGGAAGGGTCCTATCTGTTCAGGTCCCTATGTGACTTGACTCGCTCGACACTTCGGTCTTCTCTACGCACCGGAGCAGTCATCTACGCTTACACTCATCGGCCAAATGTCCCCATAGGAAATCTTGACCATGATCTATAGGAGGATGATCGAGCAACTTTGTGGAGTTGATCCTCCTCAGTACCGTTTACTTCATTCTGACTCTCAAAATGACCCCGAGGACTTCATTGATCATGTCCCATTACATCACGAGGATCTACCTCATCCTCTACCTTCAAGTCACCGTCCTATTTCTTTTCCTGCCACTTTGACGGGCCTCTTCGAGCCTTTCACTTGCTTCGAGCAGCATTGCTTTTAGAGGTTCGACAGTATCGACGCGACATTACAGCATATCTATCAGCATCTCCATATCTCCTTCTCGGCGCCGACGATTCATGACGCTTCTGATGATGAGGACCATTGAGTCTATTTGTTTGCTTTTATTTTTAGTTTTATTTTTATTTTTATGTTTATTTTCTTAGACTTATGTCGTTTTTATCTTTTGAACTATATATTTTTTTATGGTTGTTTCTAATCGAGTTATACTCCCCTAATTTTCTTCACTATTTGTGTTTATTTTCTTCTTAGTTTGCTCGGAATCATGCACTACATCTAGATTTATGTACAATCCCACTTTTTACTATTATGGGGATTTCATCAAATATTCAGGGCAGTTTCAGTTTTCTCCCTCTCTTATGATATTCTGTTTATAGTGTGATTATCTATGTTTGTAAATTGAGGACAATGCATCTTAAGAGTGGGGAGGTTATATCTTAAGAGTGGGGAGGTTATTTATATATTTATTAGAAATTCCTTGAATTATGTCTTGCATTTTAGTAATTTTCTCATACTTCTATTAGAATGAATTTTTAACAATTTGTGATTTTTGTTGATATGTTTTAGATTAATTTGCCAATAATTGTGTATTGGTTGTTTTAAACTTTAAGACATGAGAGAATCAAGTATGATAAGTTTATTTTTAGAATTAAAAAATTTAGGTTATTTCTTTGAATTGAAGTATTATCTTGAAGTTGAAATTTGCAAGATTGACATCAAAAACCATAATTTTTGTGAGATTTTGAGCCTTTAGAGCATACATTTTTCTTGCTCACTTTATTATTGGTTATGAGTGTGTCGAAATTATTTGTTACTCTAGAACTTACATCAATTATACATGTCGAGACCACACCTTTTGATTTGATATACTGAGATGATAAAGGCACTTAGGTTTAACCCACTTATTCCATAAAAATCCTACCTACATAATTAACCCTTAGTGAACCTCGCTGAGCCTAACACATCGTTTCTTAAATTACCCATTAATGTTAACCCATAACTCATTCTTTTTATTCATTCATTCTTTTTGATTCATTGAGAATTTTCCCCGTTCTACTGACTCCCTTTTTATCAAGATTTGATTAGTTAGTTGCCTAACTATATTTAATTTGCTGAATTATTTCAGATAAAAAATGCAGAAAATATCAAAGAAAAAATATTGTTTATTAATTAGTTCTATGATTCAGCTTGAACAGTTAAATTCATATTTTGGAAAGAAGCTCATGTTATTCTTGAACAGTTTTCAGTTTATGTAATTGTGTTTTAATTCAGCATTTGTTTATTTTTCTAGTTTGGTAATTTATCAATTCGATCTCAATTTTAACCAACGTTTTCAGTCTTTCTCCACACCCTTAACCTAAACCCCATTACAACCTTTTAAAGACCTTTTGATTTGTGTATCATCTCATTTTATAGTGGTGGAGATTTTATTTTCATGCAAGCCTATGGTAATAACTCTTCATGTTTGACTATTGAGTGCTTATTCTTGAAGCTTAAACACTTTGAGTGATTTGAGTGAATCTTTTGTGAGGTTGTTGATTCGTGTTGATTTTGAATTAAAGGGAATTACTTAGATAAAGGGAAATACCTATGTTTTCATGCTTTAAAAATGTTCGACTTGGATTGTTTGAATCTTCAGTGCTCTTTTAGTTGAATTATCAATGTATGATTATTTGTGAATTATGACGAAACATCATTGATGAGAATTATGAGTTAAGAAGGGTTAATTTTCATTGTAAGTTGAGGATTTTACTTGAGGACAAGTAAATGCTGAAGTGTAGGGATATTTGATGAGCTATAAAAGTAAAATATTTTGATCTCATTCTTAATGCATTTTTGGATGATTAATTATGTAAATTAGTGAATTTGATGCTCCTAATCCTTTAAATTCATGTTTCTATACTTAGGAGAGCACTTGGGAGTGAAAGGAGCAAAAAATGAGTCAAAATCAGATAAATAGAGTTGTTTCTAGGATCTACACGGCTTGGGCATCCCAACATGGGCCTGCCACACGCCCATGTGCCAGCCCGTGTCAATAACGCACTCTGCTTCCCAAATATGCAGAAAAACCCAAATTTTAGGCTTTTGAGCATTCTAAAGTCTATAAATATCAATTAGAAGAGGACTAAAGGGGGCACACAAAGAAGATTGAAGAAAAGACTAGAAGAAAGCCATCGAAATCAACTCAGAGCATATCTCATTCAAGATTGAAGATATTTATTTAATTTCCTTTTAAGTTTTTTTGAGTTTCTTTATATCTTGTTATTATCCTAACTTTGAGATGTTTTTATTTAGGATTATGAACTAAATTCCCTAGATACCTGAGGAAGATGAATCTTATGATGAATCTTATTATTTGATTTCTGATTTACATGATAAATACTTGATTCTTGTTCTCAATTATGTCTGCTTATTTCATGTTTTAATATTTTGAGGATATTAATTCATGTTTAATGTGCTTATTTCAGTGGAGCAAAAGTCCCTGTTTAAGAGTAGGTCTAGCATAATTGAGTGGAGTTGTATGCACTCCTAGAAATTAGACGACATAAATCTACCAGATTAGAGTCAAATCTAATTGGGGAATCCATAGATCGAGTTAATGCGACAATAGGAGTTTTAATTAGAAAGAGATTTCAATTAATCAACCTGGAGTCAGTTGTTCTTACTCTTGAAAGAGATATTAACATAATTTAGGGATTTCTACCGATCAAGACACAAGTGAAAAAATCATTTAATTGAGATTCAAAATAATAACTGAAGTCTAGGTGGATTCTTTCCTGGGTATTGTCTATCTCATTGGTATCTTCGATAATTTTCCTATTTTATTCTCTGTAGCATTCTTAGTTAAATTAGTTAGTAATTTTAGATTAAAAACAATCACTCCAATTTGACGGTTAAATAATAGAAAAATGGTAAATACTAATACTTTTAGTCCTCGTGGATACAATATTCCCTACACAACATAACTATACTATTGTCCGATAGGTGCGCTTGCCTTAGTTGTATTTATAGTTAGTTTAGTGATCATCAAAAACTACCTAGTAATTCTTAATAATTATCCACATCAGATTTTACTTCTGATCTTAAAATAAAAATAATTTGTTCTATTCATCCAGGGATTCTAACACGAGACCAAAGAGTAAGCCAACACCTTACCACTAAACCAACAAATATTCCTGTTAATAAATGCACAAAAATATTTCATAAACGAAATACCAAAATCTAGGGGTCTAGACAAATTTGACAAAAATACAAGTGAAAGGATTTGAACCCAGAACTTTCCTCACACAAGCACAACACCTATCTAGTGAACCAAATTAACACACTTAACGTAATTTCATAATCCTAATTTCCTCTAACCCAGTTTTCGGAATGTGACAACAAAAAACTTATTTTACCTTTCACATTGTTAACTTTAACAACTGAGTTAAATGGGTGCACCAAAATTTTTAAATAAAAAAGTATAGGAACTTAATGTCTCAAGATTAAAGTACAAGGACTAAATTTTAAATTTCGAAAGAGTACAAGAACCTTTGACATATTTAAACCTAATTCAATAAAATTATTATTAGCTTTTTACACGTTATTTATTTTATATATATATTTTAATTGATTTTTTTAATGTTAAATTGATAATATTTGATTTTATTTGTAATTTTATATTTATCTTTTCTTTTTTAATCAATTAATATAATTAAATCTTATTATATTTGAAAATATTTATGTAACACCCCAACCCCGGCATAGACGTTATGGCCGAATCTAGAGAAGTTACATCAACTCGTTTGAAAAACTAATTTAAAATCCAGCTTAGAAATCGCGTGTTTACTGATTGTGCATATTCTGAAAATTTCGTTGTTATCTTATGTAAAACTTATTTCAAATTTGCAGTAGAAAATCCATATTTAATTTAACTTTAAAAACCAAACCTTCCTTTAACTTAACAAAAAACATGCAGCATACTTAAGCCAAATAATGAAACCTAAGACCAAAATTTAAATCCAAAAACTTAGTCCAAAAAATTAAATTAATGATAATTCAAACCATCTAATTCAATAATTTAAGAAAACAATCCGAGCTCTTGCATGTTGTCTGATCTTAACCTTGCTGGTTACTTGAGAGGAAATCAAACAAAGAGTGAGCTTATGAGCTCAGTGTGTAACACAACCCAAGCAACAAATTAGATACACATAAATAAACAAATACGTGTGTACAGATACAGATTCAAACATATTCTCATATTAATCATATGCATATTTAGATTTAGACACAAATGCAGACACATATTCAGATACAAATGCTGTCACAGATCCTAACCCAATCCGTTACACACCAACTCCGTCCAACCAATCACACCAATTAGGACTACAATAGTCTATCCATCCAATCACATTGGGTCGTGGTGGTATGCCACTCATAAAGGTGCAGCCGAGCTGCCAGATAGACATTGCAGTTTAACCGCAAAAATTACAGTAATACTGCCAGACTACATTTCCTCCATCACATATCAAACTCATCTTGATGCATATGCATAAATAAACTAACACATATATTCCATAAACAAATGTTATGCATACTTTTCATACGTAATCATACTTTCAGAGTTATAAGAACAAAAATCGCACATATATTTTTTACATACCTTACATGTATCACATACAAAGACATATCAACAAATGTCACATTTCAAGAGTTATTTAAGCCAAATGGACCCCATGGAAGGTCTAATTATGAATTTCAGAGTCAAACGGGCCTAGGTGAAAATTTTCAAAAAATAGGCCCACATGGCCTACCCGCTTTGCCCGTGTGATCACACACGCCCACATGCCCCACATGGCCTACCTGAATTGCCTGTGTAATTGCACAAGCCTGTGTACTCTACACGGCCTGACACATGGTCGACCACACGCTTGTGTGATGTACATGGCCTGGCACAAAGCCAGCCACATGGTCGTGTGACGAACAATAATCTTGAAAACAACCTCTGTTTTCCCATATTTTCTGAGTTCTAAACGACATTTTTGGTGAGAACCACACACCTGATGATAGTTTTGATAAACCACACAATGTCACACTCCTAATCCTACATACGACACCAAATCAAATCAATTAACAAACACGAATTAACACAAATTTAGCCCCTTTTTTAAAAGAAACATTCCCTAAAATCACATACAAGCACTTACTCACAGATGCAACATCAAAAATAGTGACTACTTCGCTAGAGGGTTTCGATTCTCACCCTATTCACCTAATAAAAAACTACGAAAACACTTAACACAAAGTAGAACGGGAATTAAGTATTAACACTCAATCTTGCTAGATAACGAATTAGAACTTAATATAAAAAAATAACACAACATTAATCACTCTAATATTAGATTACAACCAAAAACGGAGAGTCAAAAAGGTACTCTGACAATGACTTAATGACAAAAAAATAAAATTAACAGAAAAAAAAGGAAAGAAACTCGATAGGAAAGAAAGGGAGGAAGGAAAAAAACAAAAGAAAGAAAAAAAGATAGAGAAGAGGGGGAGCGGAAGAGAGGAACGTGAGAGTAGGAAGTGAAAGAGATATTTTGGGATATTTTCAAAACGACTAATATCCCACTAAATCCCACTAACTAACCACCTATTAAATCCCTCAGAGTTCAAAACGAAAACAATTTCCACTTTTTACACACGGGGTTTCATATGCAAAACCTCTAGGTAAGTTAAAGCCTTACCACTTAACTAGCATGCTTATTCTTGTCAACAATACGAAAATAATTTATAAATTAGGTGTTCAAAGGTAGGGGTTTAGGCAAAAATAGAAAAAATTCAAGGGAAAGGTTTCGAACCTAGAACCTCTCACACACCAGCACAACTTTTAACCACTAAACTAGATCACTTCACTTTTCAAGATTTTCACAGTCCTAACTTAAAATCAAGATGTGACCACTATTACTTTCACTAACCTAATTTTTTCTAACCAGGTTTTTGGAAAGTGACAACTCTCCCTTCCTTAAAAGAATTTCAAGCTCAAAATTCTCGTTGTCACACCAAACACTCAACCACAATATCCAAGACTCCTCATTCCAAATTGATCATCATGCTACTATTACACCACTATGTTTTCCATGCAATCGAAACAATATTTCTAACTGAGTTACTATTTGCTGACACGTTTTATCTCATGAAGCTATCTATAGAACTATTGCTAACGATCCCACTATCCCCAGATACTCACGAACACCACTTATAGTAGACTCTTTAGTTCAACCAATCCTTATTGAATACAAGGTGCAATTGAAACAAATAACAAAAGTACATGTATCACTACCAAATTCGTATCGATCCTCTCAATGCCTAGTTGCACAAACCAGTCTTAGACTTCTCTCTTTAAGCCAAAGCTTGCATCCGACTAAGAGAATGTCATGAGCAATCTCTGACATGATGCTCATCAGATCCACATATAAAACACGCTTCCATTTCCCTCCAATACTTGCCCGAATGACGCTTATCACCAAAAGCAAAAATCAAAACCTGGCCTACGCTCACAACTGTCTCAACCTACTGAGGCCTAACTATTCTGACTCATTTCCTAGGTTGTCAATTCAATTCAACAGGACCAAAACTCCTCTTATTTTGCACTTACTTTTTTCCTTTTCCTTGTTCTCTAAGCGATTAATCTCTTCCGCTAACTTGGTCTCATTCGACCGAAGTCACTTAGTCATAGGCCCTCAACTCACAAATACAAAATGGGCCCCAATGACCCTTTATAAATCTCTTGGCAACTCTTGGGACTCAACATCACCCCCAGTTTCCTGATTACTGCCCTAAGAAACAAGTGTCTCCATATTCTTGCTAATTTTTAGATTGAGCATACTACCCTGAGAGGAGGACTCGGCATGAGTCACTTGACAATGTCCACCATGTCCTCGTGCACTGCACCCACAGATACCGCGTAAACTCATTTTAATTCTCTTCAATTCAAAAGTCTAAATTTTAGCTTAGGTTATTAAAAATCCTAAGTGTAATGTTTAGCAAAAGTGCTTAGTATCTTAAAGCAAAGAATGTTTTATTCAATAATCTCTAAAGTTCATTAGTCTAACTAAGGTAACTAAAGTATAAATAACCACATTTTCATAACTTTAGTAAATTTTTTAAAAAATTCACCCACACCAATTTTCCAAAATTTTTCTTAGGAATAAAAAAATTTTAACACATTATGCATAAAATGTTAAACCCAAAAATCACAGCCCAAGTTTTGTAACCTGACTATGATACCACTAAATGTAACACCCCAACCCCGACCTAGATGTTATGGCCAAATTTGGAGAAGTTACATCAACTCGTTTGGAAAACTAATTTAAAATCTAGTTTAGAAATCATGTGTTTACTAATTATGCATATTCTGAAACTTCCATTGTTATCTTACGTAAGCCTTATTTTAAATTTGTAGCAAAAAATCCATATTTCATTTAATTTTAATAACCAAGCCTTCCTTTAACTTAATAGAAAACATGCAGAATACTTAAGCCAAATAATGAAACCCAAAATGTAACACCCTAAACCCAGCCTAGACATTATGACCGAATCTGGCGATGTCACATGGAAAGGGATTTGAAGACAAGATTGTTGAGTTTTAAAAACTGTTACAGTAAGTTAGCTTTTATTTAATTCGGAAAAAAAACTAGTTGATTTGCTTTAAAACTGGCCTCTTAGCGGAAGCTTTTGTAACCAATTAATTTAGGGAAAATCATTTCTATTTACGAAAAACCTTAGTTTTTAGAAAAAAATCGTGTTTTGTGGAGTTGCAGCTTTTAAAAAAATCCATAAAAACAGTATAAAGCCCCAAAATTAAAGCCAACTAGTCCATAATCCAGAAGATACATCAAAAACCCCAAATAAGTAATAAATTCTAGGCATTAATGGAAAACAGTTTAAAATTTATGTGTGGCCATCGTCGAGTCCTCCGCTGCACCGACCCGTCAAGTCTGGGGATTACCTGTACAGATTAAACAGAAAAAGGATGAGTTTTCGCAAACTCAGTGTGTAATCCCTACAAAAAAACATGCATACAGATAATCAACCAAATTCAATTAGATACAGTCTTGGGCATGTGCCTATCACAGAATTAGTTTGGGCCTTAGCCCATTCAGATACAATCTTAGAAATACATTAGGGTCATGGCCCCTATCAGATACAAAATGCAGATACAGTAAATTAGAATCCTACCTACCAGCCTCTACACACCATCTCTGTCCAACCCTACACACCATGTGGGGATTAGATCAACCCAACCATCCCTACACACCATGTTGTACCGAAATGCGACACATAATCAAAAGGTTGTAGCTGAGCTGCCAGAGAACAGGCTTAATAGCCTTTCAGACACTTCCTCCAAATATCAGCAACCCACCCCGATGCAATGCAACATACAAAATATGTCATGCCATTATGCAATTAATAGTACATACATTCAGATATCATAAGTCATGCTCAGTATAGAAATCAGACAGACATATCACACATATAGGGGTCTAAGTAAAGCTTACCGACCCTATAGTAGGTCCACAGTCGACTTGGGCAAGCCGTGCAATCTTACAGAACATTTTAGAAAAATGGACTCACATGCCCATGTGGCCCACTCGGCCCAAATTAGCCTTGACCGCGTTATCCATTTTTAATATAACTCGTGCTAGTTAATTATTCATATATGTTTTCACTATTACTTATATGTTCCTCCAAGGTTGTCTACTTGAGTCACTATTACTAAATTATTTATATCTTAAGCTACAGAATTCCGAATTAAGATCCGCTTAGTGTCTTTGAAACTATACTTAAATACCTTTCTACTATAAAATTTCCAAAATGTTTGGTTCAGCCAATAGATACAGTAAACTCTTCAAACTTACCCCTGTTCAGCTGTCTGACAACTTCGACCCTTCTTTCCTAAAAAATTAATTATCTCTTAGTACAAAATTTGGATGATGTTTCCATGTGTTTTTATTGAAAATAGACTCATTAATAATTTAAACATGTAAATTTTAACCCATAATTATTTTTCTCCAAATTTTGAGAATTTTCCAAAGTCAGAATAGGGGAACCTGAATTCATTCTAACCTTTTCTAACAAAGTTTATTATACCTCACGATTTACAATTCCATTACTTATACCGTTTCTTCTATAAGAAACTAGACTCAATAAGATTTAATTCCATTTTTTTTCATCCTCTAATTCAATTTTCACAATTTATGGTGACTTTTCAAAGTTAGCCTACTGCTGTTGTCCAAACAGCAAACAATTTCGGCTTTTCGCTGAATCCCTTTTTTTTTTGTGTTTCGGGTACACACCTAGTTTTGTTTGATGCTAAAACAGTCCTTGAGCACTCCAAAGCCTATAATCAAGATACTCAATTTCAATTTAACAGATTTCTAAGCGAATTGATAACCAAGAACAAATAGAAACCCAACTTACCACCAACGATAACCCTCCGTTTAACTATTGTTAAGACGAGAACAGTTAATTCACTAGTCCAAGCCTCCCCCTACGCCCAAATCGTAGAGAAAAAAACATTACCACTTCAGTCGCTAAGAGATTCATGATAGAAACGAAGAGAAACACTTATCGAAACTAAATGAGTACTAACCGCATGCGAAAACAAAGGAAAATAAATGGGTTAGGGAAAAATCAAAAAGAAGAAAAAAAAGAGAAAGATGGAAAAAGTCAGAGAATTTTGGCAAGAGGAGAGGGAGAAGAATAGATGGTAGAATTTTTTGGAAAGAGAGTCAAAATTTAGTTATGGGAAAAAAATAAAATAAAATCCCGATAACCCTCAAAATCCCTTAATCTTCTCCCTTAATTCCCACTACGCATCTACTACTCAGAATCCCCCTATTACACAACTCTATCCCAAAATCTAAGCAAAAAATAATACCCTAGCCTGCATAGGGATTAGAACACAAGACCTCCACCATATTAACACACCATTTAACCACCAAACCAGCAGGCCCATTCTGATGTAATTTACCCAACAATCAAATAAAAAGTTTACTGAACAATAGTAAGGCCTAATTCATTCAAACTACCAAAATTTGCCCAAATAAGGGCTTGAACTTGGGACCTCCCAAACACTTCCAGAACACATAACCACTAAAACTGACAGATACTTGTGTCATATTTTCACAATAACGAAATTAAAAATTTTGGGGCGTTACAACTCTACCCCCTAAAAGAAAATTTCGTCCTCAAAATTTACATGATCAGAACAGATGAGGATATTACTGACGCATCACATCCTCGGGCTCCCACGTGGCCTCCTCAGTGCTATGATTACGCCACAGAACCTTCACTAAGGAAATAGACTTTTTTCGAAAGACCCTTACATCAAGCTCCAGAATCTGAACCGGCTCCTCCTCGAAGGTTAAGTCTGGCCTAACCTCAATCTCCTCAACAAAAACAACATGCGTGGGATCAGAGCGGTAGCACCTCAACATCGAGACGTGAAAAACATCATGAATGCAGTCCAACTCCAGAGGTAACTCCAACTGATAAGCGACAGGCCCCACATGTTTCAGAATGCGGTAAGGTCCAATAAACTGAGGGATCAGCTTGCCGTTGCGACTGATCTGCAAAACCCTTTTCTATGGCGAGACCTTGAAAAAATAAGTCCCCTACAAAATCAATCTAACCCTATCCTCTATCTATTAGAAGCCGCTTTCAAATTCGCATACGATTTCTACCTATTAGAAGCCGCTTTCAAATGATCTCGAATCAATCTAATGCTATCATCTATCTCAGAGACCAACTCAGGACCCAGAACACGTGGCTCGCCCAAATCCGTCCAACATAAAGGAGTGCGACACTTACGACCGTACAATGCCTCATAAGGTGCCATCTGGATGCTAGACTAGAAGCTATTATTGTAGGCAAACTCCACTAACGACAAGTACTCCTCCCAATTGCCTCGAAAATCAATAACATAGCTCCTCAACATGACCTCCAGTATGTGAATCACCATTTCCAACTGACCATCTGTCTAAGGATGTAAAGTAGAACTGAAGTCCAATCTTGAACCCAGAGCCTCATGAAGCTTCTTCCAGAATCGAGACGTGAAATGAGGATCCCCATTAGAAATGATCGAGACAGGTACCCCATGCAGTCTCACTATTTTTGATTTGCAGAGCTTAGCTAAATCTGAAGAGAAAAGTTTGTCCTTACTAGAATAAAGTGAGTAGACTTGGTCAATCGATCCATGATGACCCAGACAGAATCCTTCTCAGTGGGTGTTAGAGGTAACCCACTAACGAAGTCCATTATTACTCGCTCTTATTTCCATAACGGTAGCCAAGTAATTTCGACATTCCCTAATCACAACTACTTCATTCCCCCTTCAATTCTCAATACGACCCTCTTAGTCGCACAGTCTATATTGACACGATGCTTGACCAACTAGTCCATCCCCAATATCATATCGAACTCCCAAAATGGAAGCTCTATCAAATCAGCCAACAATATTGTCCCTTGAACCTCTAAAGGAACATCCTTGTACAGTCTGCTAACTCTAACAGATTGCCCCAACGGGCTCAACACATTCACCCTTCTAGAAGTACTCTCAATTGAAATCCCTAGGTTTTTGGAAACAGAACAGGCAACATAGGAATACGTAGATCCTATATCTATCAATCCAGTGTAAGGCACATAAAAAATAAGAAACGTACCCGTGATGATGTCCAGAGCATCTCTATCCTCTTGGTGACGAGTAGCATAAACTAGGGCTGGTTGTCTCACCTCCACCTGTCCAGCACCTCTGCCCGGTGCTCTCTGTACATGACCCATACCATTACCACCCCTAGCCTAACCATGGCCCCTAGGCGACTGCTGAACTAGCCTTGTTGGCTGTGTAGTACCAGAACCCGCAGCTTGCACCTGATCGGCCCTTAGCGGACACCCAAATTGGCCTTGATCACGTGGTCCATTTTTAATGTAACACATGCAAGTTAATTATTTATATATGTTTTCACTATTACTTATATGTTCATTCAAAGCTATCTACTTGAGCCACTATTACTAAATTATTTATATCTTGAGCTACAGAATTCTGAATTAAGATCTGCTTGATGTCTTTGAAACAAAACTCAAATACCTCTCCACCATAAAATTTTTAGAATTTTGGTTCAGCCAATAAGTACAGTATAATCTTCAAACTGACCCTTGTTTTGCTGTCTGATAGCTTCGACCCTTCTTTGCTAAAAATTAATTATCTGTTAGTAAAAAATTTGGATGATATTTTCATTTGTTTCTATCAAAATTAGACTCATTAATAATTTAAACATCTGAATTTTAACCCCTAATTATTTTTCTCCAATTTTTGATAATTTTCCAAAATCAGAATAGGGGGACCTGAATTCATTCTGACCTTGTATAACAAATTTTATTATACCTCACGATTTATAAGTCCATTACTTACACGATTTCTTCTATGAGAAACTAGACTCAATAAGCTTTAATTCCATATTTTTTTTATCCTCTAATTCGATTTCCATAATTTATGGCGGTATTTCAAAATTAGCCTACTACTACTGTCCAAATAGCAAGCAATTTTGGCTTTTCGCCGAATCCATTTTTTTTGCGTTTCGAGTACACACCTGGTTTTGTTTGATGCTACAACAGTCCTCGAGCAGTCCAAAGCCTATAATCAAGATACTCAACATTAATTTAACAGATTTACAAGCGAATTGACGACCAAGAATGACCAAAAACCCAACTTACCATCAACGATAACCCTCCGTTTAACTATTGTTAAGACGAGAACACTGAATTCACTAGTCTGAGCCTCCCCCACACCCAAATCGTAGAGAAAAAACATTTCCACTTCTGTCACTAAGAGATTCATGACAAAAACGAAGAGAAACACTTACCCAAACTAAGCGAGAACTAACCGCGTGCGAAAATGAAGGAAAATAAATGGATTAGGGAAAAATTAAGAAGAATAAAGAGAAGAGAAAGATGGAAAAACTTAGAGAATTTCGGCAAGAGGAGAGGGAGAAAAGTAGATGGCAGAACTTTTTTGGAAAAGAGAGTAAAAATTCGGTTATGGAAATAAAATAAAATAAAATCCCTATAACCCCCAAAATTCCTTAATCTTCTCCCCTAATTACCACTACACAACCCTTAACCATTGAACCAAATCACTTCAATTTTTAAAATTTTCACAATCCTAACTCAAATTCAAGGTGTAACCACTTTGGTTTCACCAACCCAATTTCTTCTAACTTAGTTTTCAGGATGTGACAATATAAATCTAGTGTGGTAAATGTTGTTAATATGGGTTTCTCAACTATATCTTAAGTTTAACAACTTAATATTTAGTAATTTCAATAGACTTAATATATCATTTGGTACACAAGTTTTACACTATTTTCTAATGTGGTAGCTATATTATTTTTTGGTCTAATGCGATACCCGTATTTGACAAAATTTATATATTTTGATACGCAAAGGTAATGGTGTTAAGTTTTTAGTGTTTGATTCGAGTTTTAGGATTAATTTGATGAAAGCTAATTGTTAATATTATTAGGTTTGAGTTTTTCATGATTTTGTCAATAGAATAGATCTCGTATCAATTTTGAATTTGTGTAATTTTGCATCTACTTTGTCAAATACAATTCGGTGTATGAGATTTAATTCGAGTTTTAAGGCTAATTTGATTCGTAATTGCTAATATTAGTTAATTATGAATTTTCATCAAATTAACTATAAAACTTGAATTAAACACAAAAAAGTTAACACCACTGTACCAAAATATATAATTTTTGTCATATACAATTATGACATTGGATAAAAGAACACATAGGTATCACATTAAGAAAATGTCAAACTCATGTACCAAATTATATATTGATTTATTTTAATATTAAAACATTAAAACTCAATTCAATCGAGTAAAATCTATAAATAAATCATATATTTGAAATCAACAAAGGAAATAAATTAATGGAATAACTTCAAAAACTAACATACAAATTTATTACCCATCTCATGTTCCATGCCTAAGTCTCTTATTTTCATGCAACAAGTGAAAAAGTAAGTTTCAATTTCTAGTATGGTTCTGACATCATTACACATCTAAAAAATAGACAAAATTCACTACCACGCCCACAATTTGCATGATGAAAAATACGACAATAGGGGTTAATGCGACAATAGAGGTCTTAATTAGAAAGAGATTTTAATTAATCAACCTAGAGTAAGTTGTTCTTACTCTCGAAAGAGATATTAACATAATTTAGGGATTTCTACAGATTAAGACACATGTGAATAAATTATTTAATTCAGATTCAAAATAATAACTGAAGTCTAGGTGGATTTTTTTCCTCGGTATTGTCTATCTTATTAGTATCTTCAATAATTTTACTATTTTATTCTCTGCTACATTCTTTGTTTAATTAGTTAGTAATTTTAGATTAAAAAAATCACTCCAATTTAATGGTTAAATAATAGAAAAGCGACAATTACTAGTACTTTTAGTCCTCATGGATATGATATTCCCTACTCACCATAACTATACTATTGTTTGATAGGTGCGCTTGCCTTAGTCGTATTTATAGTTAGTTTAGTGATCATCAAAAGCTACCCAGTAATTCTTAGTAATTATCCATGTCAGATTTTACTTCTGAGCTTAAAATAAAAATAATTTTGTTCTATTCATGCAGGGATTCTAACACAAGACCAAAGAGTAAGCTAGCACTATACCACTAAACCAACAAACTTATTCTTGTAAATAAATGCACACAAATATTTCATAAACCAAATACCAAAAGCTAGGGGCTAGACAAAATTGACAAAAAATACAAATGAGGGGATTCGAACCCAGAACCTTCCTCACACAAGCACAACATCTATCCACTAAACCAAATTAACACACTTAACATAATTTCACAATCCTAATTTCCTCTAACCTAGTTTTCAGAATGTGACAACCAAAAAGTTATTTTACCTTTTATATTATTAACTTTAACAACTGAGTTAAATGGGTGCACTAAAATTTTTAAATAAAAAAGTACAGGGACTAAATTTTAAATTTCGAAAGAGTACAAGAACCTTTGACATATTTAAACTGAATTTCAATAATATTATTATTAGCTTTTTACACATTATTTATTTTATATTTTTTAATTGATTTGTTTTAATGTTAAATTGATAATATTTGATTTTATTTGTAATTTTTATTTATCTTTTCTTTTTTAATCAATTAATATAATTAAATCTTATTATATTTGAAAATATTTATGTAACAGCCCAAACCCGGAATAGATGTTATGGCCGAATCTAGAGAAGTTACATCAACTCGTTTGAAAAACTAATTTAAAATCTAGCTTAGAAATCGCGTATTTACTGATTGTGCATATTCTGAAACTTCCGTTGTTATCTTACGTAAAACTTATTTCAAATTTGCAGCAAAAAATCCATATTTAATTTAACTTTAAAAACCAAGCCTTCCTTTAACTTAACAGAAAACATGTAGAATACTTAAGCCAAATAACGAAACCTAAGACCAAAATTTAAATCCGAAAACTTAGTCCAAAAAAATTAATTAATGATATTTCAAACCATCTAATTCAATAATTTGAGAAAACAATCCGAGCCCTCGCACGTTGTCTGGTCTTAAACTTGCTGTTTACTTGAGGGGAAATCAACTAAAGAGTGAGCTTACGAGCTCAGTGTGTAACACAACCCAAGCAATAATTTAGTTACACATAAATAAACAGGTACGTTTTCAGATACAGATTCAAACATATTCTCATATTCAAAATCATATGCATATTTAGATTTAGACACAAATGCAGACACATATTCAAATACAAATGCAATCACAGATCCTACCCCTATCCGTTACACACTAGCTTCGCCCAACCAATCACACCAATTAGGACTACAATAGTCTATCCATCCAGTCACACTGGGTCGTGGTGGTATGCCACTCATAAAGGTGCAACTGAGCTGCCAGATAGATATTTTAGTTTAACCGCAAAAATTATAGTAATACTGCCAGAAGAGTTTCCTCCATCACATATCAAACTCATCTTGATGCATCTGCATAGATAAACTAACACATATATTCCATAAACAAATGTTACGCATACTTTTCATATGTAATCATACTTTCGGAGTTATAAGGACACAAATCGCACATATATTTCTCACAAACCTTAAATGTATCACATACAAACACATATCAGCAGATGTCACATTTCAAGAGTTATTTAAACCAAACGGACCCCACGGAAGGTCTAATTACAAATTCTAGAGTCAAACGGGCCTAGGTGCAAATTTTTAAAAATACGCCCACATGGCATACCTGCACTACTCGTTTGATCACAGACACCCATATGCCCCACACAGCCTACCTGGATTGCCCATGTAATCGTACACGCCCGTGTACTCTACACGGCCTGACACATGATTGACCACATGCTTGTGTGATGCACATGGACTTGCACAAAGCCAGCCACATGGGTGTGTGACGAACAATAGTCTTGAAAACAACCTCTGTTTTCCCAGATTTTCTGAGTTCTAAATGATGTTTCTGGTGAGAATCACACACCTGATGATAGTTTTGATAAACCACACCATGATACACTCTGAATCCTACAAACGACACCAAATTAATTAGATTAACAAACACAAATTAGCACAAATTTAGCCTGTTTTCTAAAAGAAACATTCCTTAAAATCACATACAACCCCTTACTTCACAAATACAACATAAAAAATAGTGACTACTCCGCTGGAGGGTTTCGAGTCTCACCTTATTCACATAATAAAAAACCATGAAAACACTTAACACGACGTAAAATGGGAATTAAGTATTAACACTCAATCTTGCTAGAGAACAAATTAGAACTGAATATCAAAAATAACACAACGTTACTTACTCTAATCTTAGATTAAAATCGAAAAAGGAGAGTCAAAAAGGTACTCTCACAATGACTTAATGACAAAAAAAAATTAATAGAAAAAAAGGAAAGAAATTTGATAGTAAAGAAAGGGAGGAAGGGAATAAACAAAGAAAGAAGAAAAGATAGGGAAGAGGGAGAGTGGGAGAGAGGAACGTGAGAGTGGGAAGTGGGAGAGATATTTTGGGATTTTTCAAAACTACTAATATCCCATTAAATCCCATTAACTAGCCACCTATTAGATTCCCTCAGAGTTCAAAATGAAAATAATTTCCACTTTGTACACACGGGGTTTCTAATACAATACCTCTAGGTAAGTTAAAGCCTTACCAGTGAACTAGCATGCTCATTCTTGTCAACAATACAAAAATAATTTACAAATTAGGTGTTCAAAGATAGGGGTTTAAGCAAAATTAGCAAAAATTCAAGGGAAAGCTTTCGAACCTAGAACCTCTCACACACCAGCACAACTTTTAACCACTAAACTAGATCACTTCACTTTTCAAAATTTTCACAATCCTAACTCAAAATCAAGATGTGACAACTCTTGCTTTCACTAACCCAATTTTTTCTAACTAGGTTTTTGGAAAGTGACAACTCTCCCCTCCTTAAAAGAATTTCATCCTCAAAATTTCTATTGTCACACCAAACACTTAACCACAATATCCGAAACTCCTCATTCAAAATTAACCATCATGCTACTGGTACGCAACTTGTTTTCCATGAAATCGAAACAATATTTCTAACTGAGTTACTATTTACTGACACGTTTTATCTCATGAAGCTATCTACATAACTATTGCTAACGATCCCACTATCCCAGATACTTACAAACACCATTTATAGTAGACTCTTTAGTTCAACCAATCCTTATTGAATGCAAGGTACAATTGAAACAAATCACAAAAGTACATGTATCACTACCAGATGCGTCTCGGTCCTCTCAATGCCTAGTTGCACAAACCAGTCTCAGACTTCTATTTTTAAGCCAAAGCTTGCATCCGACTAAGAGAATGTTGTGAACAATCCTTGACACGATGCTCATTAGATCCACATCTAAAACACGCTCCCATTTCTCTCTAACACTCGCCCAAATGCGTCTATCACCGAAAGCACAAATCGAAACCTGACCTATGCTCACAGTTGTCTTAACCTACTAAAGTCTATCTATTCTGACTCATTTCCTAGGTTGTCAATTCAAGTCAATAGGACCAAAACTCCTCTTATTTCGCACTTGTTCTTTTCCTTTTCCTTGTTCTCTAAGCGATTAATCTCTTCCGCTAACTTGGTCTTATTTGACCGAAGTCACTTAGTCATAGACCCTTAACTCACAAATACAGATTAGGCCTTAACTCACAAATACAGATTAGGCCCTAACAACCCGTTGTTAATCTCTTGGCAACTCTTAGGACTCAATATAGTCCCCAGTTTCCTGATTACTGCCCTAAGAAACGAGTGTCTCCACATTCTTGCTAATTTTTAGATTGAGCATACTACCCTAAGAGGAGGACTCGGCATGAGTCACTTGACAATGTCCACCACATCCTCGTGCACTGCACCCACAGATACTGCGTAAACTCATTTTAATTCTCTTCAATTCAAAAGTCTAAAGTTTAACTTAGGTTAATAAAAATCCTAAGTCTAATGTTTAGCAAAAGTGCTTAGCTATCTTAAAGCAAAGAATGTTTTATTCAATAATCTCTAAAGTTCTTTAGTCTAACTAAGGTAACTAAAGTATAAATAACCAGAATACAATTAACATACTTGGACCAGCACTGGAGTCTCGGATCCACATTTTCATAACTTTAGTAAATTTTTTAGAAAATTCACCTACATCAAATTTTTAAATTTTTTTTAAGAACAAAAAAATTTCAACACATTATGCTTAAAATGTTAAACCCAAAAATCACAACCCAAGTTTAAAATATAATTTAAAATCTAGCTCAGAAATCGTGTGTTTACTGATTGTGCATATTCTGAAACTTTCGTTGTTATCTTACATAAAACTTATTTTAAATTTGCAGCAGAAAATCCATATTTCATTTAATTTTAGAAACCAAGCCTTCCTTTAACTTAATAGAAAACATGCAGAATACTTAAGCCAAATAACAAAACCCAAAAGCAATAGCCCAAAAAAAATTAATTAATGATAATTCACACCATCTTATTCAATAACTTGAGAAAAAAAATTTGAGCTCTTGTATGCCGTTTGGTCCTAAACTTGCTGGTTACTTGAAAGGAAATCAAAGAAAGAGTAAGCTTATGAGCTCAGTGTGTAACACAACCCAAGAAACAAATTACACACACATAAATAAACAGATACGTTTTCAGATACAGATGCAAACATATTCTCATATTCAAAATCAGATGCATATTTAGATTCAAAAACAACTGCAGACACAGATTCATATATAGATGCAGTAACAAATCCTGTCCCCATCCGCTACACACCAACTCCGTCCAACCAATCACACCAATTAGGACTACAATAATCCATCCATCCAATCACATTGGGTCGTAGAGGTATGCCACTCATAAAGGTGTAGTTGAGGTACAAGGCAGATATTGTGATTTAACCGCCAAAATTGCAGTAATACTACTAGAATACATTTGCTCCATCACATATCAAACCCATCCCAATGCACATGCATAAATAAACTAACACATATATTCCATAAATGGATGTCATGCATACTTTTCATAGTAATCATACTTTCAGAGTTATCAGAACACAAATCGCACATATTATTTTTCACATACCTTACCTTTAACACATACAGACACATATCAATAGATGTCACATTTCAAGTCATATTTAAGCTAAATGGACCCCACAAAAGGTCTAATTATGACTTTCGAAATGAAACGGGCCTAGGTGAAAATTTCTAGAAAATAGGCCTACATGGCCTAAATGGTCAACCCGTGTGGTCCACACAGCCATCGAAATTGATATATAATCGCAAATGCTCGTGTGCTCCACACGGCCAGACACATGGACAATCACATACCTGTGCGATGCACACATCCTGGCACACTGCTAGCCACATGACCGTGTGCCGAACAACAGTCTCAAAAATAGCCTTTCTTTTCCCAGATTTTTAGGTTCTAAACAATGTTTCAAGTTAGAATCGTACACCAGATGATAGTTCTGATAAAACACACAATGACGCACTCCGAATCCTACATATGACACCAAATCGAATCAATTAAAAAATAAGAATTAACCCAAATTTACCCCATTTTCTAAAAGAAATAGTCCCTAAAATCACATACGAGCACTTACTTCAAAAAAATAGTATCAAAAACAGTGACTAATCTGTTGGAGGGTTACGATTCTCACCCATTCGCCTAATAAAAAACTATTAAAACACTTAACACAATGTAGAACGAGAATTAAGCATTAACACTCAATCTTGCTCAAGAATGAATTAAAACTTAATATCAGAAAATAACACAATTTTACTTACTCTAATCTTGGATTATGACCAAAAATAAAGAGTAAAAAAAAAGGAGTCTCACAATTACTTAATGACAACAAAAAAAATTAACAGAAAAAGGGAAAGAAACTCAACAAGAATTAAAGGGAGGAAGGGAAGAAACAAAAGAAAAGATGGAGAAATGGGTGAGTGGGAGAGAGGATAATTTCAAAAATACCCACATACCACTAAATCCTATTAAATAACCACCCATCAGATTCCCTCAGAGTTAAAAACAAAAATAATTTCTATTTTGCACACACAAGGTTTCAAACACAAGGCCTCTAGGTAAGTTATAATCTTACCACTAAACCAACAAACTTATTCTTATTAATAACTTAGCGAAAATAATTTATAAATCAAATGTTCAAAGATAGGGGTTTAGGCAAAAATAACAAAAATTCAAGGGAAAGGATTCAAACCTAGAACATCTGACACACCAACACAACCCTTAAACATTGAACCAAATCACTTCAATTTTTAAAATTTTCACAATCCTAACTCAAAATCAAGGTGTAACCACTTTTGGTTTCACCAACCCAATTTATTCTAACTCGGTTTTCAGGATGTGACAATATAAATTTAGTTTGATAAATGTTGTTAATATGGGTTTTCTAAACTATATTTTAAGTTTAAGAACTTAATATTTAGTAATTTCAATAGACTTAATATATCATTTGGTACCCAAGTTTTATACTATTTTCTAATGTGGTAGCTATATTATTTTTTGGTCTAATGCGATACCCGTATTTGACAAAATTTATATATTTTGATACGCAAAGGTAATGGTATTAAGTTTTTAGTGTTTAATTCGAGTTTTAGGATTAATTTGATGAAAGCTAATTGTTAATATTATTAGGTTTGAGTTTTTCATGATTTTGTTAAAAGAATAAATCTAGTATCAATTTTGAATTTGTTTAATTTTGCATCTAATTTGTCAAATACAACTCGGTGTATGAGATTTAATTCGAGTTTTAAGGCTAATTTGATTATTAATTGCTAATATTAGTTAATTATGAATTTTCATCAAATTAACTATAAAACTTGAATTAAACACAAAAAAGTTAACACCATTGTACCAAAATATATAATTTTTGTCATATTCAAGTATGACATTGGATAAAAGAACACAAAGGCATCACATTAAAAAAATGTCAAACTCATATACCAAATTATATATTGATTTATTTTAATACTAAAACATTAAAACTCAATTCAATCGAGTAAAATCATTAAATAAATCATTTATTTGAAATCAACAAAGGAAATAAATTAATGGAATAACTTCAAAAACTAACATATAATTTTACTACCCATCTCATGTTCCATGCCTAAGTCTCTTATTTTCATGCAATAAGTGAAAAAGTCAGTTTCAATTTCTAGTATGGTTCTGACATCATTACACATCTAAAAAATAGACAAAATTCACTACCACGCCCAAAATTTGCATGATGAAAAATACGTCAGTTATTTAATCATATCCTGTGAATAATCTTTCGATCTTATTTGTGTGAAGAATGGGGCATAAGACTTACAGTGTGCAAAGAAAAGTATGAAGCATAGCCTAAGCATACGAAAATATAAGGACGTCAAAAAATTCCATTCAGATATTAAGTGATCAATAAATAAAAGTATGCCTTGGGGCTGATTTCTTTCTCACAACAATTGTTTTACAAAGATTTTCAATGAATATATACTACACAAATTTCTTAATGAATATTGGTGTATCGCACTCTTTAAATTTTATAGATGTTGAAAGGAAGGATTGTTGTTATCTTTATGTGTTTGGGTTAAAAGTTTTTAAATAAATTCAATAGCTTTAAGAAAGTTTGAAATTTTAAATTATATATATATATATATATAAAATATATTTTTTCAGGAAATTAAAAAAACCCTCATTAATTTGATAAAATATTCAACTTCTTTAATTAATAAAATAATCATAAATAATTTACTAATAACATGTATGTATCTTTTATCTCATAGCATTTCATTTTATATGCAAAATATTGTGTGAGAAGAAAAAAACATTTTTGATTGGAAGTCGTTTTTTCTAAATAAATAAAAAGTTAATTCTCATTACTTTGAAGAAAGTTTGAATTTTCTTAGATTTGTTTGTTTGGGGGTTTGGGGCGTTATTACATGTTTGTTTTAAACTGAGTTAAAAAAAAAGTCACGTCTTAAAATATAGGGGTTAGTTGAAATAATTAACCAAGAAATAACTTAGGTTAAATGGATAAGTAGTGTAATACCCCTGACCTGACCTAGGAGTTTCAATCAAGTCGAAGGCATTCCATTCGATCACCGAAGTGATCTTGTAAAGCCTTTTTAAAATAAACAAACTAATCAATCCCAAACTTAAGATATAAAACCCAAAAATTAATAATTACAATCCCAAAAATAAATGATAAAAGGAAACTTTTTAAATAATAAAACAAGCTGCTAATTCGAGAGTCCTCCAACACCATACCGAGTCCTAATTTTCTACGTTACTTGATATGTAAAGGAAAATGGGGAATGAGCTTACAACGGCTTAGTGTGAGACTAACTTATAAATCATTATATGTAATTGCTCAAACAGAAAAGCATAGAATTGATATCATAATAGCGAGTTATGCATAGCATATGGATCATATAGTAATCAATGTATATGCAGTTTATGTATGATGCAATGCAAATGCAAATGCAAATTTCCCACCCGTCCATCCTATCTGCCCTCGAGCATCGTTCAACACACCAAAAACACGTATAAAAAAAACTAACCATCCCGGATTTCCTGATGAAGATTGTTGTTCATTTGTCATCTGTGACGATGATTTTTACTACAATAACTTACCATCCCGATTGCCCGATTTTGATGGCTTTTTACTATAATAAGCTATCATAACGATCTACCTGGTTTTGAAGATATTTTAAACTACCACCCTAGCTTATCTGATTTTGATGACATTGCCACCTAGTTCATGCAGTATTGAGTTTCGGTGTGGACTTAAATTTCCACTATCTCCTATAGAACTCTTCCATCTTCCATACCTATTTTTCATATAATTATGCACATATTCTTAACATATCATGCTATTTATCATCTTTCGATGCTTACATTCAGTATTTCATACTCATAATTAGTGGCATGTGAATATGCATCCATTCTCATCAATTTCATATATACAATTATTTTAAGAACTAAAACAATTTCACATATACAGTATTTTCGTGTGATCTAACATGCTTGGTTTGGATAACATATACATAAGTAGCGTTCATACATGTAGGGGTCACACATATAAGGTTGCACATATGGTTTCACACTTAGGGGTTCACACATGTGGATTCGCAGGGCTCACACCTTAGAAGTTTCGCACTTTAGGGGTTCACACTTTAGGTGTTCACATGTTAGGGTTCACACCTAAAGGTTTGCACCTTATGGTTCACACATACAAGGTTCGCACATCAGGATTCGTACACCTATGGGTTTGTATGGATGGGTTCGCACATAGGGCTCTCACTCCTAGGGTTCGCACATACAGTTCTCATACAATGAATTTCGTGAGGGTTCACAGGAATACTAGGCTCCCTTGTATTTAGATTCATATGTAATAACATATAAGGGGTTTGCATACATAGCATAAGTGTTCGCATGGTATAACATAGATGCTCGCCTATACTAACATGTAGGCTTGTATGTTGTATAGAGTTCGCGTATTTCCCAAGGCTTGTATGTAATATACTAAGGGTCGCATAATGATTCCAATAAGGTTTGGCATATGGTTTCATGATAGGAGGTTTGCATAATACCTAACGATCGCATATCATGGGTGTTCGCCTAGCATGGGGGGTTCTCACCTACGGTTTTCATGCATAAGGGTTCTCTTAACAAATCATGTAAGTTTGTATAGTATACCACATAGGGGTACGCATGTTTACTTACAAAGGAGGGGCTTGCATGTTTATTCTTTACGTATTTTAACCCTAATTTCTCAATGATTCAACAATATTAATCATACATAACAATTTTAAATTAGATCCCACGCCTAATTTGAAGACACAAAAACCTTACTTTGGAAGAGGAGGTTAAAGATCCACTCGAGGGAAAGGGATGATTTTCAAACTTTGACTCCTTATACTTTGAAAACTGATTTGGAAAGAAAAGAGTTTGAGGGTATTTTTCTTGAAAACTTGCTAGGTAAAAATTCTAGGGTTTAATTCAAATTGTATATTTATAACACTTGCTTTCCCTAATTGAAATAAGTTTTAAAAATTCATATAGAATTAGAATTATTTAAATCAAAGACTAAATTAAAAAAAAAGCTTTTAAGATGGGCTAGTTTGAAATTTTGACACTTTATGGGGTAAAAATAAGAAAATAAAATATTTGACTAGATGCATACAAGGGGTTTCAAACTTGGGCCTAAGGGTATGTTAAGACCTTATCACTGAACTAGCAGGCTCATTCTTGCTAACTTCTTATTAGAAATATTTTTTTATGACATTCTAATTCTCTTACTATATGCTTTAAAAAAAATAAGAATCTACATTTTATCTCTATGACTTCTAGGCCCATTTTTGGGATGTGACAAGTAGTTAGTGCACTCCTTAGAGGTCCTAAGTTCAAGTCATTCCTCTCCCATTTCTTCCTTTTTAATTTCAGCAAACTAGGATAATGATCACACTATAATATACCATTTGGAGTAAAAATTAAAAATTCCTCTAAAAATTAAAAATTCCTCTCCCACCCAAGTTTGAGCCACACCACCCTTTTTGTTCCCTTTTATTTTTGAAAGCAAGGAAAAATTACCCTGCAACCCTTAAAAGTTCGAAAACCTAGGTATTTAGCCATTTTCCTAATTACAATTGAATTGTGGTTTTCCTTTCCAAACTAAACTAAAATTTTTCTCTCTTTTCCCTATTTCTTCTTCGTTTTCTTCATCATCTTCTTCGTAAAATATTTTCTATCCATTGTTGAAATTATTTTTTCTTTCCAAATCAAAATCAATTCTTGTTTGAATTGTTTTCTACCGGTTGTCGATTTCACCATTTAAAGCATTTGTTTATTTTCAACCAAGTTCGGTACCGGTGATTAATCTTGAATTTCTTTAGAATTTCAATCCACGTTAATCTAGTAATTCGATTACACAATCCTTTTTGCTTCTTGTCAATTTTTCCAATATTCTTGATTAATCTTGAAAAAATCATTAACTCGTGTATAAATGACATTTGAAGGACCTATTTTAGGTCAATTGAATTAGTTTTGATAGTGAGGAATGTCAATTGGGCTCTTGAGGAAAAGTCTATGTTCTTTTAAAAGTGAATCAGGGCAAAATATGTCTAGGATTAGGGCTAAAGATCTCCCACATGGGCGTGTGGACCACTCAACCCCTCACACAACCATGTGCCACTGAAACCCTAGGCTAGATCAAATATCACACAGCTTGCTACACGGTCATGTCTCCGCTATAGCTTAATTTTGTGAATTTCACATGACCACAATTTGTTACACAGCTTGACCACACTGTTGTGTGCCCCCTGTTTTATAGTTTTGCCATTTTTTTTGAATTGTTCAGTTTAGTCCCAAAATATCCCTAAACCTTTTTAGTATTTTATCTTTTTTAATTGAGTCCCTTATATTATGAATAATGTTTGAATATATGATCTGATTGAATAAATTGTTACTTTATATGCATGACATGTGATTGGTACATGTTTACTGTCATTGGATTACTGATATACTGTATTGCTACTCGTACCATGGTGTTTCCAATTGCGTGATCAACTACTATCATAGATAAACTGAATACATGTCATACATGTCTAGTGCTACTGTTAATCTAAATACATGATAAGCATGTCTACTATTTCTGTATTATACTATTGTTATTATGTCATATTGCATTGCATGGGGTAGGACACTTTGAAAGGAGGAAGTACTGACAGTTTATCTACAAACATTGGTGTTTTATCCACAAACTTATTGGAAGCTATTGTCAGCAAACTCGTTATGTATTCACAGCTACTGGCAGCATATTAACCTGCAAACACTGGTGGTTTATCCATAATTTTTACTGACAGATTTTACCTGCAAACCCGTTGTGAACTCACAACTACTGGCAACAGATTAACCTGGAACACTAGTGGTTCATCCACAAACTGGACTGTATGGGATATAAGAGTTCTGGGGAACTCTTATTGTGGAGTGTAGCAATGGGGTAGGACTTTTTACTATTAAACTGACATTGCATTACATTGCATCCACACGCACAAGCATGTTCGAATAAACTATAAAAAATTATGCTATGTGATATGATCATTACGATACTAAATATTGTTATTATGTATGCATACCTCTACATTGATTATGCTTGTGATGGAACTCACACTGAGCTTTATAGCTCACTCCACTTTTATTTTCACCTTTTCAGATAACCTACTAGATTAGTACATGGACATGACATACAAAGGGTTTCGGTTCAAAATTTTTTTTTATAAAGTATTTAGGTTTATTGTTTGATATTTTTGTTATCCAAAAACTATATTGCTTTATTTTAAAATTGTGGCATGAGACTTAGAATTTGATTTTTTTTATATAGCATGCATGACATTTAATTTGATTTTAGGATAACGAAATATGAATAATAATTAATTATGCATGAACTTCGGTTTCAATTAAAAACATAAATATATGTCAGTTTTTCGCTGCTAGAATATAGATAAACTCTGAATTAAATAAATAATCTAGAAATTAACTTAGTTTCCAAAAGTAGTTATTATTTCAATAAAAATATTAAAGTTATTCGAGTTTTTGTTAACTCATGAGTTTTTTTTAAACTAAACTGAATTTTCTTTTAAGATAAACAAATGTTTTAAAATAACTATTTTATAAACTCCGGTAGTTGACTGGATCATTTCAATGACTAATATAATCTTTCGAATTTGGACATAACATTTAGGTCGAGTCGAGAAGGTTATAAAAATTTAAAAAATTTACCAAAATTTCCACATCTACGTGTCCATCAACCCCCTCAACAAGCTATGACATTTGTAATATATATTATAAGGAACAAAAAACTCTTTGAATCCGAAGTTGGTTTTCCACTGAGGTGAAACTTTTAAAAGACTTTTTCAGTTACTTTGAAGAAAGATCGAAATTACAAATTTAAGTATCTTTTGGTTTTTTCTTCGTAAGTGTCTTAAATTGTGGAAAAAGGTCAAGAATTTGATAAAAAAATTCCACATATTATACATATAAGCTATGTAATTTGCAGTTTTTTTTTTTTTTTTTTTTTTTTAAATTAGATTACTGGTTGGGTTGAATTCACATGGATTTTTAGGGAATTGAATTAGGCTCCGTTTTGTTTCAAGAAATAGAGGTCATTTTCTTCTTTTTTTAGAAAATAAACAATATTGAAGAAAGCGTGTTTAGTTGAAAATTTCAGAAATAATATTTAAAAATAAAAAAGAAAATATGTGAAAATTAGAAGTTTTCACTGTTTTCAACAAAAATACATTGTAAAAGTAAAATACATTGTAAAAGTGAAAAAGATGAAAACAATGTTTTTAACTGGGGTGAGCGTTCGATCGAATCGAGTGAAAACAATTTGAGTTGACGAGTCCTATTTTATCATCCTAACTCGATTTGATTTTTTTCCGAGTCGAGTGAAATGAAATTTAAGTCGAGTTGAATCGAATCGAGTGAAATTGTTCAAGTTAAATTAAAAAAATTAAACATGTCAAATTAAAATCTTGTTACAATATAACTAATTTCATGTTAGAGCACATAAATTTGAAACCATATATATTTGAAATCTTTTTCCAAAGAAAATTAGTAAAAAATAAAATGCTTTAGTATGAAAAACTTGGATCATTAATTAACTTATTTAGGTCCCAAAATTATTATTTTAGAAAATTTTAAAATTTATTTATGTATTATTTAGAATTTTTAATAATTTTTAAAAATAATTTAGAATTTTTAAAAATAATTAGAATTTTTATAAATATTTTGAATTTTTAAAATTTATTTAATTTTTTTTTGGAAGTTTTGTTGAAAGAGACCAATTTGCTCATTTCCAAAATTGACAGTGACCAAAAGGGTATTTATACCAATCTGTTATTCGAATTATTCAAGTTATTCAAATTGTAAAATTCAACTTGACTCGAGCTCATTTTCAAAATTGACAGGGACTAAAAGGATATTTACACCAATCTGTTTTTCGAATTATTTGAATTATTCGAGTTATTCAAGTTGTAAAATTCAACTCGACTTGAACTCAAAACTCGAATTACTTATTCGAGTTTATTTGAATAAATCAATTCGATTTTTTTTCGATTTTTTTGAATCAATTCGAGTTTTTCTCATCCCTGTTTTTAACTTTGGATGAATTGATTCTGGTTCAAACCCTATAAATGCAAAAAATATTCTATTTTTTCAACAATTTTTTTAAATATTAAATCTAGTATCCTGATTTGAATTCATATAAATATAAAAGATTATATTTTATTTCAGTTAAAGAAAAATAATTACCAAATAAGTTTTATATTTTCATTATTAAAAACATTTTTTTTCTTTTATCAGACATGTTTTCATTTTCTTTAAATAAAAAATATTTTTTAAAAAAGAAAAAGAAAATAGAAAATATCTTCAGAAACCAAATCGAGGTTTAAATATTGAGGTTAGAGAGTTTAGGTGGTAAAAGTATCACAAAACCCCTTGTACTATACCTTATATTGCATTTTAGTCTCTCTATTGAAAAATGGGAAAGTTAACCCTTATACATTAGATGAGTGAGCAAAAGATAGAGTTGTTTACTAATTAGACTAGGGTACAAAATAACTGTTTTTTTTTTTTTAATATTTCAATGACAATTTTTGTGAGCAAAACATAGAGATGTTTATAAGTGGACCAAGGTACAAAATAACTTACTGTTAATTTTTTTCTACATGTGCTGTACAAATATACAAAGTTATAACAAAATGCGATCCAAACTCTCTACCTCGATATCCAAGGCTCAGTTTGCTCACTCATTTAAAGTATAGAGGCTAATTTACCAATATTTAGTAGAATGACTAAAATACAATCTAGGGTATAGTACAAGGGTTTTTTGTGGTACTTTCACCGGCTTTAGGTCTATATAAATTCAAGCATTGATATATTATTTGGTACTTGAGTTTGGTTTTAAAGTTTAATTTGGTACCCAAATTGTAACATCCCAAGTTTAGCTCCATAAATTTTTAAAAAAATATTAAACATAGGGAATTGACCTAATGGTTAGTCATTAAATGTGAAAGCCTGAGAGTTAGTTGGAGGTCCTAAATTCAAGTCTCAACTCTTACAAAATAAATTAATTTTTTGCAAATTGCCTTGTTTTTTTTTTTTTATGTGTTGGCATACAAGCTTAGTAAACCTAGGTATAAATACATGTCTTTATAAAAATAATCAGCCTTTTAACCCATTTTCTTCTACCTTAGCCGTCCCTAACCCCCTCTCCCTCTCTTCACCTTTACTTTTTTCCCCTTTTTCCTCCATTGTTGCCGTTGCCTACACCTCCCTTTTTACCATATTTTTCTTCTTCTTTTTTCATCAAGATTGAGCACCATCTCCTTTACTATATTGCTGAAAATTTTCCTCAATTAAATCAGTCCCAAATCTGAAATTTTGAACTCCAAGATCGATCCCAAACATTGCCTAGAAAGTGCCATTGTTGTTTCTCTCGACTAGCTTGTGTAAGGTCTCTTCTCTCTTCAATTTCTTAATTAATCTTGTCTATTAAAAACCTAAATTCCTAGATCTGGAATTTAGGGGATTTTAAATGTTTTTAAAGGTATTTTTCTAGATTTTAATGAGGTGTCAAACCATTTTAAAATTCAACCCCAAATCCAGCCACCATGGGTGGTGGTGTGTGTGTATATGTGTAGAATAGGGGGCTGTTTTGTTTCTTGAATCTTACCCATTTAATTTTAGCCTTAATTTGAGTTCTTGAACCCTTCTAATCAGTTATTAAACCCGTTTCAATTAGGGAAAAATGTTCTTAATCGTTTGGGCATTCGAAACTCACAAATCGGGAAGCATAAGTGCAGTTAAGCGTAAAATTAATTGATGTTTCAACATAGTTGTAGGGTAAATTTTATGGATTTATTAAATGAAGGAATTTAATAATTATTATCTACTTATCTTCTAGTATATTATGGAATTAGATGTTGATCCAAGTGCCTCGAATCAACTGTAAATCCGAAGAACGATCGTACATACGGTTCTCATCGATAAAAGGTAGGGAATCGAACTAGTTGAATTCGTAAAATAGTTATTAATTCAAAATTTGGTTTGAACCCATAAGTGGGTAATTGGGAGTTGGTTAAGTGGTAAATTTATTGAATTTATATTTAATTTTGATTTAGGATCATATAAAGGTTTATTAAGGAAAATTGGATGATTCACTAGAGTGTTGTGAGAAAGTGAAAAATAAGGTGTGGGTCCTAAACTTGTAAAATTTTCTTGATAATGATAAATGTCATGTTATATTTGATAAATTAGCTTGCTTATTGGTTTGGCATAGTAGCCAAAATATTAGTTTTGCGAGTAGCCAAACCACGTATGATTCGAGCCTTAAAAGACTGATGTGTTGGCGAAATTGCTAGTTTAAGCATATGAATATATGATCGAGATTGTTATGCATAATTATATTATGTGACATGAGAATGGTTGATTGAATGGTATGAAATGTTGAGATATTAGGTTTGTGCATGATTTAAATGCATGAAATATTTACTATGATATATATACATGAGGTTGCTAAATGGGGCACAATGAAATTCGTAAAGTATGTGAATTAAACGATATTGATAGATACCATTTTAATGGTAATTTGAAAATTGGAACACTGCTTCCTTTCTCTGAAAGTATGTGATTATTGAGGACATGTTGAACATGTCAAATAAATGTGAAAAGTATTGAAATGTGATTATGTATGAATTTGTATGACATATTGCATGTGCATTAGGATGGGATTTTGTGGTTGACGAAGGAGTTTCGTGGAGTACCGGCGGCATATAAAGTCTGCATATATTTGTAGTCAGTGCACTGCATTTGGAGTACTAAGGGGATTAGCAGTTATATCGTATTATTTATTTAGCAGTTTCACTATATTATTGATTATTTGTGGTTTTACCATATCGAGCATTCCTCACATACGTTGGAGTTTGGTAGACAGGTTCTGGGGAACTCATGGTGTGTAACGGATGGTATAGGTAGGATCTCGCATGTGCATTTTTTCACGATCATGTGCATTTGAAATTATTATGGATAGTGTTTGATTGTGCTATTGGTACCACTATGAAATTGCTTGTATGGTTGCTTAATACTCGTTTAGTCTCACACTGAGCTTGTTAAGTTGGCCCCATTATCTCAACTTCACAGGTAATGATAGAACTTAGGATTGGAATTGGCATGCAGACATACGACGGACTTTGGATTTACTTCATCATATCATTTTAATTTAATTATTTTTTCTGTTATTTTATTATTGTTATTCGATTTTGGATTGTAAAGTTTCTTTAAACTGTTGTTTGGGAGTGTTCGAGATTTTGGGGTTCCTTAAGCATGCATGACACGCATATTTGGTATAGATACATGGTTTTTATAAATAGTCGAAATGGACTATGCATGATATATGGCTAAATTAATAATTTGACTAGTAATGGTACATTTCTGCTGCTAAGAAGATAACAAAATGATTTTTCAAAGGTAACGCCGTCGGTAAGATTTTACAAAAACTCACCTAATTCGCTAATTTGACCTAAGCATGGTTAGACTAAGAAAATGGACGTTTTCCAAAGCTAACAATAGAAACCACGGTTTTATAAAAAGGAGTACCTGAAGGTTTTTAACTATCGTTAGGGTAGGTTCGACACTAAGGTGTCCAATGTGATCTTCTCGATTCGACCATAATGTCTAGGCCGGGTTTGGGAGGTTACACAAATTATTGGCAACCTTCCACATTTAGAAAAGTCAAAGATATGGGTGTCAAAAAGATATGGGTATAAAAAAGATATGGGTATCAAAATTTGGGATTTAAGGCACCAAAAGTGGGATTGAGATTTGGCATAAGATAATTGCAATTTTGATCCCTAAACCTCAACTATAAATAGGACTAACCATTTCTCTTTTCATCATCCCAAAATTTGCCATTCTCTACTTAAGGCATTGTTCTCTCTCTCTCTCTCTTTGTAAATTCTCACTTGTATTTTGGAGTGAAATATATTTGGTAGTGCCCGAGGACGTAGGCAAAATTTGCTGAACCTCGTTAAATTCTTGTGTTCTTTATCGTATTATTCTGCATGAATTGTGAGTGTGATTGTAGTGATTTATTGTGCTATTAAATTACGATTGAGGGATATTCTGGCTAGGAAAGACCTGGTACTTAAGCGATTCTTGTGATCCACCTCTCTTTCCTGGGAATTGAACTTAGTGTGATTTTTTAGTACAATAATTTTACTCTTTTACACGCTTCCGCACAACACAAATCAAATAGTGTTACATGACCCAATGAATGTTTAACACCTGTGCTCTAATAAAAAAAACATTTACACATATATCAATTCAATTGGAACAATGATTTTAACCTTTGACATAATGATATACATTGTCTCAACTTTATCATATCAACAAAAGTCAATATTCGATTTTTATATCAATTTTTAGTAAATTTGTTACATAAAGTTTTTTTACCAACTTAAATCCATATTTATTATTATTTTGATAATTACTTATTATTTGATATAATAAAATTATTATTAACTATAAATGTGAAATATGTGACACAAAAGGAAAGTATATAGGAAGATGATTTTGATATGATATAGTTATTATTAAATGTTTCAAACATACTACAAATACATAAATATATCAAAATACATATCATATAAAATTTTAACCTCCTAAATTTATTTACAGTATATAATACCTTTTCAACAAGATTGAAAATATGAAAAACATAATCATACAAAATCACAAGTAATCATGTATAATAACTATTCATTTGGGTTGCCCTGGTAACACAATTTCCTTTTGGCTATCAAGAGAGAAGAGGGATGGCTCTTCAAAGACCTCCATGGCCTGGATGACAACTAGTACTATGTGGAGGACATGAAGGTGGTTTTCCTGATGCTAGATTTCTATGTATCACTTCATTCCTCTCCTTCACTACAATTTTAACCCCAAATACCAACACAAAATATTCAAAAAAAAAAAAACATTCAGAAAGATATCATAAAAATAAGTAAGGAAGAATAAGTTTTATATATGGTTTTCGTTCAACTTACCGGTTAAGTGAGTGTTTGTTGTTGAATATGGAGGCAAGAGTAGAGAAAATGATAGCAATAGGACTTGTACCAAATGCACTGAAGATATCTTGTAGGCCATGTTTAGTTCCTGAAAATCTAATTTTTGTTCTGATGTTTATGGTTGCTTCATACGATTTGGTGGTGATTATTTATTTATTTTCAGGAGAAACAAGACTTTGGAAGTCTACTGGTTTTTATTATTATTATTATTATTATTATTATTATTATTATTAATCAAATACTTCTTCATCGGGACTCGCTTGTGGACTTTCTTTTGTAGGAGAAAGAAGACGTTGGAACTCAATTAGTTTATTATTACTTTTTTGATAATCCCTCATTGAAATATCATTTTTCTTACTTTAATTTTATTTTATTTTTACTTTTGAACATATTTAAGATTAGTGATTATCCTTCAAAATTTTAACCTCACAATTTCAGTTGAAAGTGCAATATACTTTATCATTCTACTATTTCTAAAAAAAATATTATTTGAATAAAATTACACACTATCTATATATAAATTTTTATATTTATAGTGAACCACGTAATAATTCTTAACATCTCATTTAAAAAAACTTTCAAATAAATATATGAAGATTTCTTAATTAAGTGAGTGTATAAATTTAAACATGTATTTGAATATAAACCTTTGATGACAATGAGACCTTGGTTAGTTGTAAGATATTTTAAGGACAATTTTCTTATTTTGAGTCATTGTAAGTTAGTCATGTATGAAAGAACTACAAACATTATTTATAAAAAAAAAATTCTTTATAGAAAGGAAAACTACATTTTCTCTTGGTCTCTTTTACTTCAGATGCTCATTTGTTATTATTAATTTTTAATTTACTTCAGATGTCATCTGCAAATGACAATAGGGTATTCATTGCTCACAAAGCAAACTGAGACTTTCTGCTCAGAGCATCTGTAACCACATTTTCCTTTTTCGGATGATAATCGATAACCAAATCATAGTCTTTTAGCAGTTCGAGCCACCTACGTTGTCTTAGATTCAAATGATTTTGCGACATCAAGTACTTTAAGATTTTATGATCAGTGAATATATGACATTTTTTACCGAATAAATAGTGTCGCCAAATTTTCAGAGCAAAGACAATAGCTACCATTTCTAAATCATGTATCGGGTAATTCTTATTTGATTTTAGCTGTCTAGAAGCATAGGCTATTACTTTACCTTCTTGCATCAAAACACAATCTAAACCATTCAATGATGCATCACTGTAAATTACAAATTCCTTACCCGATTTAGGCTGACCTAGAACTAGTGCTTCAGTCAATAAGGCTTTCAATCTGTCAAAATTCTACTGACATATATAGGTCCATTCAAATTTCACATCTTTCTACAACAATCGTGTCATCGGAGAAGCTATCATCAAAAACCCTTTTACAAATCTCCGATAGTAACCAGCTAATCCCAGAAAACTTCTAACTTCAGACACATTTTTTGGTGCTTTCCAGTTAACAATAGCTTATATTTTATTCAGATCCACTCTAATGCCTTCAGCAGATAATATATGTCCAAGAAAACCAACTTCCAGAAGCCAAAATTTACATTTTCTAAATTTAGCATACAATTGTTTCTCACACAGAGTTTGCAGAACAATTTTCAAATGATCAGCTTGTTCATTTTCATCTCGGGAATATACCAGAATATCATCAATAAATACCACCACAAATCTATCTAGATGCGGTCTGAAAATTCTATTCATCAAATCCATAAATACTGCAAGTGTATTTGTTAAACCAAACGGCATCACAAGAAATTCATAATGCTTGTACCTAGTTCTGAAGGCTGTTTTCGGCACAGCTGACTCTTTCACCCGTAACTAATAATAACCAAAATGGAGATCTATTTTCAAGAATATTGTAGCATCCTTCAACTGATCAAACAAGTCATCAATACGATGTAGTGGCTACTTATTTTTAATTGTGACTTTATTGAGTTTTCTGTAATCAATACATAATCTCAAAGAACCATCCTTCTTCTTAACAAACAGAACCGGCACACCCCAAGGTGAAGAACTAGGTCGAGCAAAACCTCTGTCAGTTAGTTCTTCCAACTGTGTTTTCAACTCTTTTAATTTTGTAGGGGTCTTCTATATGGTGCTATAGATATCGGTGTTGTTCTCAGAACAAGATCTATAGAAAATTCAACCTCTCTAACTGGTGGTAATCCAGGTAACTCTTCTGGAAATACATTGGGATACTCACAGACTACTGGAACTGACTTAATCTTTGACTCAGATGCTGTAGCATCCAACACATAAGCAATATAAGCATCATACCTTTTCTGACATATTTCAGTGCTGACATGGCCGATATCACATTAGACAACCCATCCATTTTATCTGATTTAATACAGAGCATTTCACCATTTTGGCATTTCAACATAATATGCTTTTGTTTACAATTTACCACGGCATCATGTTGAGTTAACCAATCCATACCCAGAATCACATCAAATTCATCAAACGGTAATAGCATCAAATCACTCGAAAAATAATAACCCCGTATCACTAACGAAAAATTCTTGCAAATTTTATCAACCATCACATATTGGCCCAAGGGGTTCGATACATTAACCACGAATTCAGTGGACTTGACAAGTAAATCTTTATTAAACTAAATTTGTGTAGATGTATGAATGAGTTGAACCGGGATCAATTAAAGCAGTTATATTAATATCAAGAAGAGAAAAAGTATCAGTAATAACGTCGGGTGCAGAGGCATCCTCACGTGCACAAATAGCATAAGTCCTCGCCAATGCTCATGTTTCAGATTTGACAGTTTAATCTTTTGTCGTACCTCGACTACCATTGACATTACTGGGGTTACGAGGTGGTCTACCTCTTGTAGTAGGGTTGCTCGGCTTTGAAGTTTGAACAATATCTCTTTTCAGGCTTTTTTGGGCAGTCTCTGAGATAGTGGTCAAAGGAACCACATCTAAGACATGCTCCACTTTTTATGCGGCACTCACCAAAATGCAGTTTATTACAATTTTTACATCTAGGTTTGGGATTTCCAACACTGCCTGCACTTGCTACAAATGTAGCCTGAGATCTAGGATTAGAGCGCTGAATACTTTTGTCTCTCCCAAAATACCCCATAAAGGTGGTAAAACGGTCATGATATTTCTTCGATTTCTTTGAGGCTGATTGTTGTGACTTTCCCAATAATCTTTTACTTGAAGTCTGGGCTTCCATCTCTACCTGTCTCTTTTCTCTACTTAGTTCTTCAGCATTATGTGCTCGGTCAACCAGTACAACAAATTTTTTTAATTCCAGAATCTCAACTAACAACTTGATGTCTTCATTTAAACCCTCTTCAAATTGCTTACACATGGCGATTTCAGTCGAGATACATTCTCTGGCATACTTACTCAGTTAGAAAAATTCTCTTTCATATTTGGATATCGTCATATGCCCCTGTTTAAAGTCTAAAAATTCTTTCATTTTCTGATCCAGGAATCTCTGACTGATATATTTCTTTTTTGATTCAGTTTGGAAAAATTCTCATGTGACTCTTTCTTTCGGTAAAACAGAAATTAAGGTAACACTGATAGGTTGAGTCTTTTAATAAAGATACAGTATATTTCAAACATTCAGCCGGTGTACATGATAATTCATCAAGAACTCTAATAGTTTTTTCCAACCAAAATTCAGCCCTTTTTGGATTGTCTTTAGCAGTAGCTCTGAATTCTTCTACCCCATATTTATAAATTTTATCTACCAGAGGCTTACTAGTTCTAATAAGTTCTGTACCTTGAGGCATATTGGGAATCGGTTGAGAAATAAGAGGGGTGGAGCTTGTTGCACAATCGGATTTGTTCTTACAAATTCTGTAAACCACTCATTCATCATTTGGAAGAAGGCTTCTTTTACCTCTCCTCCTCGAGCCTCAAATATGGGCCTTCTACTACTTGAAACTGCTCTTTGAACTGAAGCTTAAGCATTACTCGCACTTTCTCTGGATTCAGCTCGGTTGGACGACATTACTATATGAAAAACATGTTTAAAATGGTCAGGAGATATCACACTATCACAGGTTATATAATGGCATGTATAGCTAGACTTGTACTTGCTATGTTAGTCTGAGAATCGACTAAATTGTAGCTCTAATACCAATAAATGTAACACCCCTAAACCATATCCGTCGCCGGAACAGAGTTACGGAACATTACTAGAGTTACAGATCAAATACAGTTATTTCATATCATTTAACATTCATATTAGAAATCAATCATGTCCAATCATTTTGTCCCTTACATGAGCCCTCGAGGCTCAAAATATGCATTGGAAACAAGTCGGGACTAAATTGGGTACTCAGAGTATTTTATTTTATTTTGTTTTATTTTTTATGCCGCCTCATCCATTAATTTAGGCATATTTATCACTTAAGTCCCTCCTTATTTATTAATCAAAACATTTAGTCACTTTATTATAATTAGAAAGTTTTGCACGTTTTTCAATTTAGTCATTTTTAATTAATTAACCGTCGAAACATTAAAATTTTTTAATGAAACTTTAATATTATCTTAATAACACTCTGTAAATATTTATAAAAATATTTATGGCTCAGTTTATGGAAACGAGATCTCGATATCTCATTTTCTAAAACCACTTAACCTAGGGTTTTACCACTCGAACCTAATAAATCATTATAAAACATAAATTATCAATTCAAAAATATTTTTAAAACCCTAATTGAATCGTAAATATTAAATAATAAAATCTACGAGCTTACCCGTCAAATTTAGTCGTCTCGAACTACTATTTTCGACGTCACTAAAAATCGAGCTATTACATGATTGCTTTTGAAGGGGATTAAAGGTTATATATAACTGTATAATGTATTTTTGGGTCTCATCCTGATCATAAAGCATAAATTTGATCCCGTTTGTGTTTTTCATCTCAGCCGGCCCTACATATATTATATTTATTTCCTTTGAAAATTTTAAGATGCTAAATTCACCTTCATTATATTTTCAAATAATAATTAAAATTAAATAATAATTAATAATTGGAAATATAACAAATTTGTTTAATTATTAACCTCATGGAACATAATCCAAAAGACGTATTTGGAGAATAATTGAACACATATAAATATTAATGTTGAAGTCTTTAAAACTTATAATTAGACATTACAATGATTTAAATGTTTCAAACATAATACAAAATTTTAACCTCCTAAATTTATTTGAAATATATAAAGCCCATCAGAATACAAAATCACAAGTAATCAAGTCTAATAACCATTCATTTGGGTTGCCCTGGTAACACAATTTCCTTTTGGCTATGAACAGTCAGGAGGGCATATCGTAACAGCACCACCAGGATGACAACCACGAAAACGTGGAGGACATGGAGTTGGTTTTCCTGATGCTAGATTTCTATGTATCACTTCATTCCTCTCCTTCACTACAATTTTAACCCCAAATACCAACACAAAATATTCAATAAAAGAACCCTCAGAAAGAGATCATAAAAATAAGTAATGAAGAACAAGTTTTATATATAGTTTTAATTCAACTTACCGGTTAAGTGAGTGTTTGTAGTTGAAGATGGAGGCCAGAGTAGAGAAAATGATAGCAGTAGGACAAGTATCAAATGCACCGCTGATTTCTTGTAGAGCATCTTTCGTTCCTCAGAATCTGATTTTTGTGCTGATGTTTATGGTTGCTTCATACGACTTGGTGGTGATTATTTATTTATTTTCAGGAGAAACAAGACTTTGGAAGTCTATTGGTTTTAATATTATAATTATTACTTTTGTTATTCAATGGCTTCATTATTTTTACTCTTTTGACAATTCCTCGTTGAATCATTGTTGTTAGTCTAATTTAATTTATTTTTCATATATGTTGGTGATTATTTTTTCAAATAATGTTATTTTTAAAATTGAAATTTAAATTTTTTTTAAAGTGTACTATTATTTTTAGAAAAAAAAAATATGATTTGAACAAAATTAGATACCATCTATATATAATTTTATATATTTATAGTCAACCGCGTAATAATTCTTAACATTTCACTAAAAAATTTATCAAATAAATATATAAAGATTTCTTAATTAAGTGTGAGTGTATAAATTTATACACCAATGTGTATTTAAATATAAACCCTTTGATGGCAATGAGACCTTTGTTAGTAATAATATATTTGAAGGACAAAATTTTCTTATTTTGAGTCATCATAAGTAAGTCATGCATAAAAGAACTACAAACATTTAAATCTATAAAATAAAAATTTAAGTCCTTAAAGGTATAAAAGAATAAATAAAAAAAAAACACCACGTTTTCTCTTGGTCTCTTTTTCTTCACATATTTCATCCATTATTAGTAATTTTTAATTTTCTCAAGTATTTTCGATCTCTATCTTCTACCAATGCTTCTTCTTTTAGGGTAAATTATACTTATGGTCATTAAACTATTAGTAAGTTTATATTTTAGTCATTCAAGTTCAAAAAGTTAGAAAATGATCGTTAAACTATTCAAAAGTTTTCATTTAAGTCACTAGATTGTTAAAATCATTGATATATGACCTTTTTTATTCGTACAACCTACACCAATGGTAAGCTCTTATTCTCCTTCCCTTATATAATTCAGCATTTTTTTTCTTAAAACAACTTTGAACGTTAAGAATCTGCTAATCAAAATTCAAATATCTTTCTTCTTCGATCTCCGACACTAACTGTTAGATTAACTTAGATCTAAGGTATGTTCTTCTACTCATCAATGGGTACTGATCCACCATACCAAATTGTTAAATAGTCACTTAAAGCTCACTAATTGGACATTTAAAAAAAAAAAACTTAACAATCCTGTGACTTAAATAAAAACCTTTGAATAGTTTAGTGACTTAAATGAAACCTTTTGAATAGTTCAATCACCATTTTGTAACCTTTTAAAGTTAAGTGACCAAAACGTAAACTTACTAAAGTTTGGTGACCTTGTGTATAGTTGACCCTAATTTTTATTATCGAATTAATTGGTTTTTAATTTCTTTTCATATATATAATTTACTTTTTTTCATAATATATAGAATATATACAATCAACCCTCTTTATAATAGGCTCATATATCTATAAAGAATTTACTTAATATAGAAAAATAATTGTTATATGTCTATAGAGACGATTGTTATGCACCTATCATCTTATAAAAGAATAAAGATATAAATATCAAATTTGATATATAAAATTTTTTTATACACAGCATGATTTAGTTTAATTAATTTATTTTCAGGAGAAACAAGACTTTGGAAGTTTATTGGTTTTAGTATTATTATTCAATGGCTTGTTCATCGGACTGGCTTGTCGACATTCTTTTGTAAGAGAAAGAAGACTTTGCAACTCAATTAGTTTATTATTATTATTTGACAATTCCTCGTTAAATCATTGTTGTTAGTTTAGTTTAGTTTTTTTTATGATTTTATAATTATGTTAAACGTTGGTGGTTATTCCTATAAATAATGTTGTTTTTAAAAATTGAATTCTCGATCTCTCTATGCAATATACTTTAGCATTTCATTATCATTCCATTATTTCTATAAAAAAAACCTAAAAATTAAACACTGTCTATACATAAATTTATATATTTATAATGAACCACGTAATAATTCTGAACATTTCATTAAAAAATCTCTCAAATAAATATATAAAGATTTGTTAATTAAGTGTATAAATTTATGTGTATTTAAATATAAACCCTTTGATGACGATGAAACCTTTGTTAGTAATAAGATATTTTAAGGACAAAATTTTCTTATTTTGAGTCATCGTAAGTCATGTATAAAAGAACTACAAACATTTTAATCTCTAAAATAAAAATTGAAGTCCTTAAAGGTATAAAAGAATAAAAAGAAACTGCGTTTCTGCTGGTCTCTTTTGTCGAAACCATTTTTTTGATAAAAGGGGTCGACTTTTATTTTGAATTAAAAATAAAAAAATGAGAGTCGCCACCGATATTTTTGAAGTGTGATCGGATCACCTTGCAATTCAATCGTTTTAATTAAACATTTCAATTGTACTAAAACAATGATTTTGGTCTACGAAACTCGAGAAAAACGGGTTCGGGAGTCGGTTACGTGCGAGGAAGGATTAGCACCCTCGTCATGCCCAAAATTGGTACCTATTTGATTAATTAATGTCTTGATGTTGAAAATTGAAAATTCGAAAAGAATTAAGAATTTAAAAAATATAATCCTTTTGTTAAAATTACTTAAAAATTTAAAAAACGTAATTTTACGTCAATCGCGAAAAAGAATTATACCCCGTCACTTAGGATATAATCTTAAATCCCGAAACGAGAATATTCACCAAAAATTTTGTTTATTTAAAAGATATTTGATTATCTCGGTTTTAAAGAAGATCATATTTCGTAAGTTAGAACATGATCTTTTATTAATTCCCGAGATTATAAAAATTTTGTGCTATAAAAGGTTAACGTATTTGGATTTATCGAGAAAATTGAAACCCCGTAAGTTGGGATACGACCATTTTGAAACAATATACGAAGTTTTATTTATTTTAAAGTCATAATTTATGCATTGAGTAAGATTAATGTAACACGAATTGGTAGAAACAAAACACTGTGTTAATATGCACAACAGAATAATAATAAATGTGATGACATAAGTATAAATAATACGAGAAAAAACAAAAATAAGATAAACGAATAAATAAATAAAGGACCCATCAATTATGTATGTACAGTATCAAGTAAATAAATAAAAACTAAAACATTTTAAATAATAATAATAATAAACACTAAAGTATCAATAAATAAAAAATAGTAAAAATATGAAAACAAAACAAAATATATAAAGGAAATAATAATAATAATAATATAATAACAATTAATTTAATAATAAAATAGCAAAAATAACCAAAATAACCAAAAGGGGGCGAATTGAACTTTAAAATGTAAATTTGGGTGAATCTGAAATACATAAAAAGGATAAGGACCCAATAGGACGCGCGAATGACAAGGAGGGACCAAGTGGGAAATAATCCCACCCTCCAAAACAGCGTCGACCAAACTTGGACTAAAATGAAACAAAAAATAAAATTATGCAGAAAAATTTCAAATATATAAAATAGATAGGACTAGATTGAAAAGGGGTCCAAAAGCAGAAGGACCCATAAGAAAAATAGACCATTTTAAAAAAACACGCGGATCTTTAGTGTCATCGGGTTGGGTCTCGGGTTAATGTTAAACCGACGCCGTTTTGGTGCCTGAAGCTTAGGCCCAAAATGACATCATATTGGTTCTACTATAAATAATAAAAATCAAACGAAAAAAAAAACATTTGAATAGCCTTTCATAAAAAACGAAAAAAATCATCCTCTACTTTCTCTTTGGGCATCACGTAAGATCCGGCCACTGGGCCGCCATGAGCCACCGATCGCCGGCAACGAATTCGCCGCTCCCGGTGGCCGGAGATCATGAAAAAAGGCCTTTTTATCCCCTTCCTCTGGAGGATCCGGATATATGGTTAAAAACCCCTAGATCCTAGCCAAAGCTCAATAACGAAAGAAGAGGCTTTCAATTTTTTACATCGATCTCAGCCGCGACGATAACAATGGTAAAACTCTCGTATTCCTCTCTTTTTATATATACATATGATGTATTTTGAAAATAAAAATGCAGAAAAAGAATAACCTTTTTGCTCAAAAAACTAGTCTTATTTTTTCTTTTGATTGATTCTCTGTTTTTTTGTATCTTCAATCTTTTTTTTTTAAAAGTACCTTTACACTGTTTTTTTAGGGCTTTTTTATAGCTGTATTACAAATGGTATTTTTGTATTTTGCCTGCTTCTGTGTGCTGTCTATTTTGCAGGTACGAAGGTCAACGTGGAGGTGGCGGTACGGAGGTGCGTGTGGCTATTGTGTGGTGGCAACGGCTGAGAGGGGTTGGGGCTAGGGTTGGTTCTGTTTCTTTTGGGTATTGGGCTTGTAATTTTTGTGTTAGGGTTTGTAATGGGTTTAGAATGGGTTTGTTGGGTTTGTTAATTGTTAGTTTGTTTTGAGTAGTGGGCTGGTCTGATTGGGCCCACTGGGTTGTAATTTGGGACCATGGACTATTTATTATTTATTATTTATTTATATATATTTTGGGTCTAATTTGGGCTTGGGCAAAATAGGCCTATTACAGCTGCCCCTCTTTGCTCATTGTCATGTAACGAGAAGGGAGAAAAGACTTTTAAAAGGGCCGATTTTGCCTGGCCCTGTCAAACCTTGGCCTTTTGGTGCTTGTTTTCTTCAAGTAGTCTTGTTCTAACCCATTGCATCTTCAGGGGTATAGGAATTGCAATTTCAATCTACTCCACTGTAACTTTAGGGAAATGAGATTTGCTATCTTCAGTCTGCTCCACTGCAACTTCAGGGAGACAAGACTTGTAACTTCAACCTGCTCCACTACAACTTCAGGGAGATAAGGTTTGATATGATTTGCTCTACTGCAACTTCAGAGAAGTAAGATCTATAATTTATAGCTTTAATCTGTTCCACTACAATCTTTAGGGAAATGGGATTTGCTATCTTCAGTCTACTCTACTGCATCTTTAGGGAGATCAGACTTGTAACTGCAATCTGCCCCACTGCAACTTCAGGGGGTAAGATTAGTGGTTTTAATCTACTCTACTACAACTTCAGGGAGATAAGATTTGCCATAATGACTTCAATCCATCCCACTGCAACTTTAGCGGTATAGGATTTGTGGTTTCACTGATCTTTTCTCTAGGGAACATGACCTGTAGAGTCTATTTCATGGACCTATTTATGCCTAGTGATTAGGATGTCATGATCAGAATGAATCAAATGCTCCTACCTGGATTTGTATGAATACAGAATGTCATTTTTTCGAAAATTGCTTAGGTTGTCATTGCTCATTGTTCATCAAGGTTTCAACACTGACGTATACGCTGCCTTCTTGCTTAGATGGTATTTTTGACAGAAAACCTAAAGGAATAGCCATAATTTAGACTATTCTTTCTCAAATGTTTCTAACCCTTAAGTTTGGTTAGTTCTGAATAGTGGTCCTGCTTTCGGATCCTTGTACTATTTAGAAAACTTTTCAAAGTAATATGCAGAACTCCTTTTGCTTGAATATTATCAGTCCATTAATCGTTATTTTAATGAAAAATGATTGAAAAAGATTATCACAATGGACAAGATGAAATTTTATTAAGAGCAAAGCTCGAAATGAATAAATTAATCAAGATAGCAAATTTTGCTAAAATACGAAATGAATAAGATAAAAATATGTGCCCCCAGATATCGTAGCATGAGCTTCTCTACACCAAACTTCTTGAGGACCTTTTGAACTTGATACGTGTTTAGAAGTCCTGGAAGACTTTGTTGATGCCCCAAGATGTAGAATCCCTACTTCTTATAAATTTGGAGAGCACAAGACTACCACATGCCCCACCTTTGATCAAAATTTGAGCTGCCCTTTTTCAGGTTTTCAATTCAAAATCCTTTTGGTCTCAATGCACCCTTTGCGGGTCTTCACCTTGGCCTCTCCTTTTTCTTTTTCTTTTTTTTCTTTTCTTTTTTCTTTTTTCTTTTTCTTCTTTTTCTCTTTTTTTTATGAAACATTTTTTGATTGAATCTGAACTCATAGGATTAGGCAGGTCCTTGTTATCCTTATCAGTCCAAATCAACGCTTTTTAGATAAGGCCTTCCACATAAGGTTCTTCCCTATTTGGCATCCACTTTCTTCTGAAATCCTTTTGTATGGGAATGATTTTCTTCGATACCAAGTCCCTCTTATGGAGTTCTCTAAGCGAACCTTTTTTGGTGAGCTCGCATAATTTGTTTTAGATAACTTTGAACATTTTTCTTCAATCGAGATTGAATCTAAAAAAACTCAGAGAGAACGAATCTCGACTTCAATCGGTAAAATCACGATAGGCTAAAGAGAAAGGCACTGCCTCGGTAGAGTTTTTTTTCTATTTTTGTTTTTATTTTTGCTCTTTTTTTGCCTTTTTTACTTTTTTTTCACTGCACCGTTCACCTTGGGGCGATATGGTGTTAATCTTGAATAAAATGCAAACTTCTGATATCGTACTGTTGTTCAAATTTAGTGTATTGTCAAATATGATCCTTTTAACATTTTATATCGACATATGATTTCTCTTTTTTAAGAATTTACTGACTGTCGAGTTTGTGACATTGACATATGAAGTAGCTTCCACCTACTTAGTGAAGTAATCGACGACCACAAAGATGAATCAATGACCGCTAGAAGCTTTCAGTGAGATCGGTCCGATGACATCCGTGCCCTCCATAGAGAAAGGCCATGGCTTCCATTGATTCTTTGTAAGGTAGGATCTTGTTCTACCATCCTTAACAAATTAAGAATTAAGTTACAGTCTCGGTCATCTTCAAAGTCCTAAGGTTTCCCTGGACACTTATCTTGCTCAAAAGGAAGTTCTGAGTCAATAGTAGAGTCACTCATATCATTGACATTCGGAGACCTATTATAGGAACGAAGGAAGATCCAAAGGACAAAAGAATCGAAGAATATTTATTTATATTGTATGATTATGAATGAAATGGAAACAATAAAAGAATATTTGCTCGAAGTGAGAAACAAAGATGCATTTTTTTAAAATAAAGATGTTAGACATAATCCTATCTCACAAAAGGATTTTTATTACTCCTAGGCTTAAAGCAATAAGCGTGTTTTAGACATTACTCTAAATTAAGTCTAAGAAATACAGGAATCTCTTCCATAGTCCCATTATTCAAAACACTCCCAGGTATGTAAGGGCAGATGCCTGATGAATTCTCTTCTCCGGCTCCTTCTTTGGATACGACATTAACGTTCAAATTCCTTCTGGGCCATTGACCTCTTCAAGAAATTCCAACTCTTTGCTATCCATTCGGCTCTGCACCAAAGCTTTGAATTCAACGCATTACTGGATTTCATAGCCTTTTTCAGTGTGGAACTCACAGTAGCTCCTCATCCCTTTTGGTGTCTCCTCTGAATTTTGAATGATTAACCATATGTCTTTCATTTGTTTCAAAACCCATCTCAGTGGGGTTTTTACTTTTGCAACATTGGTTTTGGTTCTCTTTCCTCCGTTCTTAATTATCGTGTTTACCCCTGGGTTTGGGTGACTGGGTAATGGATTTCCTACCACATTAGGTCTTGATGGATCATGAAATTTCATGATGCCCATCTTGATGAACCTTTCAACTAACTTTTTAAATGTAGTGCAGTTTTCAATTGAGTGTCATGTTATTCTTATGTGGTATTCGCATTAGGTATTCACATCATATCACTTCAGGAATGGAGGATGCATGGGTTCCACATAGAATGGGGATACCACATGTGCATCAAACAGATTCTGATACAACTCCCTTATGTCATTGGGATGGGCGTAAACTAGAGTTTTTTAGTGTTTAGCCTCAAGTTGGATTCTTGTCTTGAAGAGCTTTGATAGCTAGTGGTTACGGCCCTCGGCTGGCCTACAGTGACTGATTTGGAATACCCCTTATTATACATGCTCAGGTTATTCATTTCATTTTCCTTGTTCTTTAAGGTTGATCTTTTTACGCTTTCTCCCACATCTATCTTCCCACTCCTTCTCGCGTTTTCAATCATCTCACCGGACATTACTATATCTGAGAAGCTCAAGGTAGCATTTCCCAACATATGGTTAATGAATGGGGCTTTCAGAGTGTTGATGAAAAAAATCGTGGTTTCTTTCTCTAGAAGAGGTGGCTGGACTTGTATTGCTACCTCTCTCCATCTTTGGGCATATTTCCTGAAGCTCTCACTTTGCTTCTTTTCCATATTCTACAGAGTAATTCTGTTAGGTGTTATGTCTGTTACGTGGCTGTATTACTTCATGAAAGCTTGTGCCAAGTCCTTCTATGAGTAGATGTTGGCACGGCTTAATTGGTTGTACCATTTGACAACCAACCCAATCAGACTATCTTGGAAGCAATGAATTAACAATTGGTTGTTATTAACATATCCTGTCATTCTTCGGCAGAACATCGTGATGTGAGCTTCAGGACAACTAGTCCCATTATACTTTTCAAATTCTGGAATCTTAAATTTTGGCGAAAGTACTAGATCTGGGGCCAAACTCAGATCATTGGCGTAAACCCCGTAATGGTAATCAACATTTTTCATTGCTCTGAGCTTTTCTTCTAAACACCTGTACCGATCTTCGAGTTGTTTTGGTAGTTCCTCCTTTGCTTTTTCTATTTCTGCAATTTTGTCTAGATCAGGAACTACAGGATGGGTTGGATTGTTCCTCGGATTGGAACCTAAACCTATTCAGTAGTTCATTAGTGCTGAAGTGCTGGTTTGATATTGTCTAGGTCTGATGGTAACGGGTGCCCCTTGTAGATGCGTGTCTGGTTGAGCTTGGATGCTTATTGGGGTAAAACCTGAGGGATAGATGGGGGTTTCATTACAATCCCCACTGTTGAACACTGGGCCTTTCCCTTTTTCAAGCCCTTCGGCTAATAACTGCGTTAATTGACTCATTATGATTCTTTCCAATATTTGATCCCTCATCTCTTGTTGTACTTTGGCTAATTGCTCTTACAGTTGCGCTTGCAACCGATCTTTTATATCCTTCTGCATTTGTTCTAATCTTTCTAATCTTTGATCCATTTTTTAGTTTTGCGGCGAGTACCGTAACGATGTTCGGTTGGTGGATTTTCGTTAGTTTCCAGGGTAATTATAATAATTTTGATTAATTAGGGTCCTTTTGTTAAATTTTGGATAAGATGAAATGCAATGCGGATGAATGGAATGAATGTAGAAAGAGACGTTGATTCTGATTCAATTCTATTAGAACAATTTTACTAGAAAATAAATCTCTTTACATAAAGCGGATATATATACGACTTTGCCCTCATACTCCAAGCGAAGACATTGACCTCTTTCTTCATCCGGATGTTAAGATAAATCTCACAAATTCTTCAAAAAGGATGTCTCCTCTATCTCCTTTTTGCTTGATCCAGGCCGCAACTCATTACTCGCTCATCCTCATGGCACTCGTTAGCTTCTTTAAAAGGTCGGGACGTTGACGAGTCTCAAATAATCTTTGTCAACTTGAATTCTCGAGCAACGAAGTAGAGTCGTGTACTCCTCCGTTAGGCTATCACCTTTCCCTCATTACGTTTTTTTTGAACCATATTCGGACGACCATTTTGTCTTCCACTTTATCAAGAAATTCGTTTTCCATGACAAGCTTTCTATTTAGCAACTGAACATGAATCAACACCTCTTTGTTATGATGAAAATGCAATGCAATCATAACCAAAACAAAACAGGTTAGTAAAAGGCAAAAACAAGCAAGAAAAATAAATAGAACATCTATTTGGGTGACCACTAGGGGTTTGGAGTGGTTCTACCTAGGGTAGGCCCTAAAGGCTTACTACATGCGGTTCGATTCTAAAGAAAGGGTACCTGAACCAGTAAATTCCTTGATCCTCACCCATTATAGGCTCATACGGACCGAGTTCAGTTCAGGGGAATACATTTCCCTATGACTATACGGAGATAAAAATCTCATGAAGTCATAGGTACGGATGTATCCTGAAAGTAATCCACTATCCTATACGGAGATGAAAACCTCACGAAGGAATAGTTCCTCACTCCCACTTAAGAAGGTATAACCGAACAGTTATGCAGTGCAATATGCAGTGATTTTAAAAACTCGAACTAATAAAACAAACATACCACAATGATGCAAACCATAAAAATGCAATGAAAGGCTCGTTAACTTAAATCAAAATTTTAACTTTCGATAAAAAGACAGAAAATAATCAATTTGTGGCATGACTCTCAAAACCAGTCCCCAGCGGAGTCGCCAAGCTGTCGAAACCATTTTTTTGATAAAAGGGGTCGACTTTTATTTTGAAATTAAAAATAAAAAAATGAGAGTCGCCACCAATATTTTGTAGGTGTGATCGGATCACCTTGTAATTCAATTGTTTTAATTAAACATTTTGATTTTAATAAAACAATGATTTTGGTCTACGAAACTCGAGAAAAATGGGTTCGGGAGTCGGTTACATGCAAGGAAGGATTAGCACCCTCGTCACGCCCAAAATTGGTACCTATTTGATTAATTAATGTCTTGATGTCAAAAATTGAAAATTCGAAAAGAATTAAGAATTTTAAAAATATGATCCGTTTGTTAAAATAACTTAAAAATTTTAAAAACGTAATTTCACGTCAATCGAGAAAAAAATTATACCCCGTCAGTTAGGATATAATCTTAAATCCCGAAACGAGAATATTCACAAAAATTTTTGTTTATTTGAAAGATATTCGATTATCTCGGTTTTAAAGAAGATCATATTCCATAAGTTAGAACACGATCTTTTATTAATTCCCGAGATTATAAAAAATTTGTGCTTTAAAAGATTCACGTATTTGGATTTATCGAGAAAATCGAAACCCCGTAAGTTGGGATACGACCATTTCGAATCAAAATACAAAGTTTTATTTATTTTAAAGTCATAATTTATGCATCGAGTAAGATTAATGTAACACGAATTGGTAGAAACAAAACACGGTGTTAATATGCACAACATAATAATAATAAATGCAATGACATAAGTATAAATAATACGAGCAAAAACAAAAATAAGATAAACGAATAAATAAATAAAGGACCCATCAATTATGTATGTACAATATCAAGTAAATAAATAAAAACTAAAACATTTTAAAAAATAATAATAATAATAAACACTAAAGTATGAATAAAAAAAAAATAGTAAAAACATGAAAACAAAATATATAAAGAAAATAATAATAATTTAATAATAAAATAGCAAAAATAACTAAAAGAGGGCGAATTAAACTTTAAAATATAAATTTGGGGTGAATCTGAAATACAAAAAAAGGATAAGGACCCGATAGGACGCGTGAATGACAAGGAGGGACCAAGTGGGCAATAATCCCCACCCTCCAAAACGGCGTCATGCAAACTTGGACTAAAATGAAACAAAAAATAAAATTATGCAGAAAAATTTCAAATATATAAAATAGATAGGACTAGATTGAAAAGGAGTCCAAAAGCGGAAGGAGATATAAGGAAAATATACCATTTTAAAAAAAAGGCGAATCTTTAGAGCCATCAAGTCGGGTCCCGGGTTAATGTTAAGACGACGCCGTTTTGGCGACTGAAGCTTAGGCCAAAAACGATGTCGTATTGGTTATACTATAAATAATAAAAATCAAACAAAAAAAAAATTAAATAGCCTTTCATAAAAAAGGAAAAAATCATCCTCTACTTTCTCTCTAGGCATCGCCCAAGATCCAGCCATTGGGCTGCCGTGAGCCACCTATCACCGACGACGGATCCGCTGCTCCCGATGGCTAGAGATCGTGAAAAAAAAAACGCCTTATTATCCCTTTCCACTAGATGATCTGGATTTATGGTTAAAAACCCTTAGATCCTGGCCAAAGCTCGACAACGAAAGAAGAGGCTTTCGGTTTTTTACACCGATCTCCACCAAGGCGATAACAATGGTAAAACTCTCGTATTCCTCTCTTTTTATATATACATATGATGTATTTGGAAAATAAAAATGCAGAAAAAGAATAACCTTTCGCTCAAAAAACTAGAGTGTTCTTTTTTTCTTTCGATTGATTCTCTGTTTTTTGTATCTTCGATCTTTTTTTTTTAAAAGTCCCTTTTCATTGTTTTTTAGGGCCTTTTTTATAGCCGTATTACAAATGGTATTTTCGTATTTTGTCTGCTTCTGTGTGCTGTCCATTTTGCAGGTACGAAGGTTAACGTGGAGGTGGCCACACGGAGGTGCGTGTGGCTATTGTGCGGCAGCAGCAACTGAGAGGGGTTGGGGCTAGGGTTGGTTCTGTTTCTTTTTGGTATTGGGCTTGTCATTTTTGGGTTAGGGTTTGTAATGGGTTTAGATTGGGTTTGTTGGGTTTGTTAATTGTTAGTTTGTTTTGAGTAGTGGGCTAATCTGATTGGGCCCACTGGGTTGTAATTTGGGACCATGGACTATTTATTATTTATTTATATATTTTTTTGGGTTTGTTTTTGGGTCTGATTTGGGCCTGGGCAAAATAGGCCTATTACATCTTTTTCTTCGAATGCTCATCATCCATTATTATTTATTTTTAATTTTCTCAAGTATTTTCAATCTCGATCTGCTACCAAAACTACATTGAAAGGTGATTAAACTATTAGCTAATTTATATTTTAGTTATTTAACTTCAAAATTTACAAAATGATCGTTGAATTATTCAAAAGTTTTTATTAATAAATCTATTCGCACCGTGTACAGCAATGGAAAACTCTTATTCCCCTTCCCTTCCATGGTTCAGTATTTTTCATGAATTTTGGTCCAATGTATAATTTAATACATGGAATTTTATTTGGTACAATTATACATATGAAACTTGAACTTTGGTCCAATGTGATTTAGGGCTAATTTAGCATTACTTTTGAAAATTGTTATGGAAAAGTGTTTTGAAAAATCATATTTAAGTTTTAAATATTCAATATTATGGTAAAAAATGTGGTTTTGAAAAGTTAAAATATCCATTTTAGACATGATGTTGTAAAGTAAAAAATTATTTAAAGATATTTAAATTCATTAAATTATGATATCTCAATAAAAATATAATAAAATAAGTTATTGTAATTCATTATTAATATTTTGATATACGAAGTATATCAATTTTAAATGCTTGTAAGTAATTAATGTTCCGTAAAATTTAATTTGAATATATAAAGAGTATTTTAGATATTAAAATATAACAATTATAAATTAACAAATGTAATATTATATATTTGAAATAAATTTCAAAAGAAATTTATTTTTTATTTAATATAAATATTGAAAAAAAGTACATTGGATGATAAAATAGGTTTAAAAAAAATGCCATTTTAACTCCAATGTGCTTTCTCAAATAAAAAAGTTTCAAATTGTAGCTTATGTGTTCAACGAATAGTATTTTTGTCTTAAAAAATTATTTGTTTAACATTATTTATGATTTCAAAAGAACTTTTAGCCTAAAGGTAGAGGAGTGAGCACAATATAAATGTGAAATATGTTAATGATGAAATAAAAAATTTAGGAATTCTTAACATGCTAGATATCATCAATCATGATTGACATTATGGGGTTCTTTCAGTTGCACCTGAGCTCTCAATTGCACCATCCAATGGTCAAATTTATGGTTTAAATCGAAAACTTTATCTATATTTATTTGAAAGGATTAGATCGGAAGTTCATTGAATTTGCGACTATAAATGAATAACTAGAATAGTAAAAATAAAAATACTATAAATGAACAACTAGAATATTAAAAATTAAAAATAGACACAAGAATTGGCTATTGATTAGTGATCATCATGACTATGTATTAAGGCTTTTCTTACTTAGTTTAAGGTTGTTTCGTAAGTGAAATTTCATGCACATCCTTTTTTAGATGATAAGTAATATTAATCGATACTTGTTATTATGATAGTGCTTTTATCTTTTCTTGTTTTATAATATTCAAATAAAATAATTAAAATAATATATCCAAAAATTAAATTATTGTTAACATGATTTAGACACAAGTTTTTTGCTACTTCATTAAAAGAATTTATTTTACATGAAATATTTTTTGTCACCCACATCGTGAGTATGACATAATCTAATACTTTATTATATATTACTTAAATATATTATATATTAGAAATTTTGTAAACCAAAATATATGTTAATATCACATTATATATTTTGGTATGTTTAAATAATATCTAAATATGAATTAAATATATTGTATTTTGTTTATTATATATATTATCCTAACAATTGCTACATCAAGTAAAAATTGAGTTTTGGTATAACAACATTTGTTAGTATTGGTAGGATTTTGATTTGTAAATTCTTGATCAAAATTTCTAATCAACACTGTTATGCGGAAGCGTGTAAAAGAGTAAAATTATTGTACTGAAAAATCACACTAAGTTCAATTCCCAGGAAAGAGAGTGGATCACAAGGATCACTTAAGTACCAAGTCTTTCCTAGCCAGAATATCCTTCTATCGTAATTTAATAGCACAATAAATCACTACAATCACACTCACAAAATATGCAGAATAAACAACAAAGAACACTAGAATTTTAATGAGGTTTAGCAAATTTTGCCTACGTCCTCGGGCACTACCAAATATATTTCACTCCAAAATACAAGTGAAGATTTACAAAGAGAGAGAGAGAACAATGCCTTAAGGAGAGAATGGCAAATGTGGGATGATGAAAAAGAGAAATGGTTAGGCCTATTTATAGTTGAAGTTCAGGGATCAAAATTGCTATTATCTTATGCCAAATCTCAATCCCACTTTTGGTGCCTTAAATCCCAGATTTTGATACCCATATCTTTTTGATACCCTTATCTTTCTGATACCCATACCTTTGACTTTTCTAAATATGGAAGGTTGCCGATAAAAACAAAAAAATTTCACCAAGTACCAACAACCAAAATTTCTAAGAACATCTTGTTAAATATTTTGGTATCTGTTAGAAATTTTGGTATCTGGTTATAAGTTTTGGTATACTAAAATAACTAATGAGATGTTGTTAAAAATATTGCAATAACGTTAAAAATTTTGGTATTAGGTGATAAATATTAGTACCGTTTTAGAGATTTTGGTATTGTCACACCCCAAAATACAGAGGGTTAGTTGTAGTGAGAAAATAAGAAACAAATCTTAGGTTTGATGGTTAAGTAACTTGTATATCCCATAGAGGTCTTATGTTTAAACCACACCTTTCCCATTTTTTCTTTTTAAATTTTCAGCAAAATACGATGAAAAATCACACTAAAATAAATATTAATTGGAGTAAAATTAAAAAAGAATGGGAAGTAGCCCAAATGGTTAAACATGCTTGATTTCCCTTTTCTTGCACCCAAGTTCAAGTCACACCCTTTCCTTCCCATTTTCCTTTTAATTCCACCCAAAGGTGGGTAAATTACCCTTGCTGCCCTAGGGTTTTCAACCCCTAGCAATTTAACCCTTTCTACTCCTACTTGGATTAGAATAACAACCCTTTTCACAATTTTAGTACAATTCCTTTTCATCCTTTATTTATTTATCCCTCTTTTCATTTCCTCCTTTTTCTCTCTCGTAATTATGACATATACCCATCATTGAATTATTGATTATTTTCTTCCTTGTATCAAATCAATCACGTTTCTTGATTTCTTAGCGGTGATAGAGTTTTTGTCAAGTAACAACTTTAATTTTAGCCGAAAACCAATAAGTACATCTCGACCCCCATGAATAAATCTCAAATTTTTCAAAACTGATCCTTCATTTAGTCTAATCAATCTTTTAATTATCTTACCCAAACTTTCAACCAATCTTGATTAATCTTGAACTCAAACACTAATTCATATGTAATTGTTGTTTGAAGGGCTTATTTTAGGAGTATCGAATTAGATTTAAACATGAAAAACTTTCGAAATCCTAATAAAATGTGTGTGTTCTTTTACAAGCAAACCAGGGCAAACCGTGCCTTGGAATAAGGTCACACATCCAGCCATACGAGCGTGTGGGCCACCTGTGTGCATTACACAACTCTCTTACACGACCATGTTCCCCTGAAACCTTAGGTTTTCGAATCTTACACGGCTTAACACCCTTCACACGGCCTACCACACTATCGTGTCTCCCTTGTAGGTCAATTTTGTAAATACCACATGACCACAATTTGTCACATGGCCTAGCCACACAGTCGTGTACCCCCTCCACATGGTTCAGGGCATTCCACATAGTCAGGTCCCTATTGTAACACCCCAAACCTGGCCTAGACGTTATGGTCGAATCTGGTGATGTCATATGGAATGGGATTTGACGACAAGATTGTCGAGTTAAAACCATTACAGTTAGTTAGCTTTTATTTAATTCGAAAAAAATATAAGTACTAGTTGATTTGCTTTAAAACTTATCTCTTAGCGGAAGCTTTTATAATCAATTAATTTAGGGAAAATTGTTTCTATTTACGAAAACCTTAGTTTTTAGAGAAACCGTATTTTGTTGAGTTGCAATTTTTAAAAAAATCCATAAAAACAATATAAAGTCCCAAATTTAAAGTCATCCAGTCCATATATAGTCCATAAGTTACATCAAAACCCTAAATAAGTAATAAATTCTAGACATTAACAGAAAATAGTCTAAAATTTACGTGTGGCCACCGTCAAGTCCTCCGCTGCACCGACCCGTCAAGTCTGGGGATTACCTGTACAAATTAAATAGAAAAGGGGTGAGTTTTCGCAAACTCAATGTGTAATCCCCACGAAAAACATGCATACAGATATTCAATAGCATTCAGTTAGATACAGTCTGGGGCCTAGGCCCATTACAAAATCAGTTTGGGCCTTAGCCCGTTCAGATACAGTTTGAGGCCTGGGCCCATTACAGAATTAGTGTGGGCCTTAGCCCATTCAGATACAGTCTGGGGCCAAGGCCCATCACCGAATCAGTTTGGGGCTTAGCCCATTTAGAAACAGTCTCAAAAATACATTAGGGCATTGGCCCATATCAGATATAGAATGTATATAAAGTAAATCAGAATCCTACCCACCAGCCTCTACACCATCTCCGTCCAACCTACACACCATGTGGGGATTGAATCAACCTACCCATCCCTTCACACCATGTTGTACCGAAATGTAGCACATAATCAGAAGGTTGCAGCTGAGCTGCTAGATAACAGGCTTAATAGCCTTTCAGACACTTCCTCCAAATATCATTAACCCACCCCGATGCAATGCAACTTACAAAATATGTCATGCCATTATGCAATTAATAGTACATACATTCAGATATCATAAGTCATACTTGGTATAGAAATCAGACAGACAGATCACACATATAGGGGTCTAAGTAAAGCTTACGATCGTACAGTAGGTCCACAGTCGACTTGGGCGACCCGTGCAACCTTATAGAACTTTTCAGAAAAATGAGCTCACACGCTCATGTGGCCCACTCGACCCAAATTGGCCTTGGCCACGTGATCCATTATTAATGTAACCCGTGCTAGTTAAATATTCATATATGATTTCACTATTTACCTATATGTTCCTTCAAAGTTGTCTACTTGAGTGACTATTACTAAATTATTTATATCTTGAGCTACAGAATCTCGAATTAATATCTGCTTGATGTTTTTGAAACTAGACTCAAATACCTTTCTACCGTAAAATTTTCAAAATTTTTTGTTTAACCAATAAGTACAGTAAAATCTTCAAACTTACCCCTGTTATGCTGTTTGACAGCTTCGACCTTTCTTTGCTAAAAATTAATTATCTCTTAGTAAAAAATTTGGATGATTTTTACATTTGTTTCTATTAAAAATAGACCCATTAATAATTTAAAAATGTAAATTTTAAACCCTAATTATTTTTCTCCAATTTTTGATGCTTTTACAAATTCAAACCAGGGGAACCCAAATTCATTCTGACCTTGTATCACAAAGTTTATTATATCTCACGATTTACAATTGCCTTACTTAACCATTTCTTCAATGAGAAACTAGACTCAATAAGCTTTAATTCCATATTTTGTTCATCCTCTAATTCGATTTCCACAATTTATGGTGATTTTTCAAATTTAGCCTACTATTGCTGTCCAGACAGCAAGCAATTTTGGCTTTTTGCTGAATCCCATTTATTTTGCGTTTCGGGTACATACCTGGTTTCAATTGAAGCTGAAATGATTCTCGAGCACTCCAAAACCTATTTTCAACCATCTAAAAACCAATTTTAGTCACTTAAACCAATACCAAACTGAATTATTAAGAATAGACCATCCCCAAATATTTTTGACAACTCATACCTTGAATGCACAATAACGAAATCACACTTCCTCGGCACCGGTTGGAATCCACAGCCGCCTAAGGGTCTCCTAAACATGAAAAAATTCCATTAATTATCAATTCAAGGATACCAAAACTAAAACTCACTTACCCAACTTACTGAAACAGATGAAATCGATGGTTGCACCCAAGGAGACGATTTGCAAAAATAAAGAAAACAAAAAGAGTGGGGAAAGAGAAGAAAATTCGGCTATAGGGAAAAAAATAGAGAAAAGAAAAGGAAAGAAAAACTGGTAGAAGAGGGAGTTAGACGTCAGTTACAAAGAGGACTTTTGGGGAAACTGATTCACTCAAACTCACTACTCGCATTATCTCAACCACCCATTATTTAGTTATAAATTATAACTCAAACTCTCAATCACTAAGTCGAGCAAAAATAACTCTCCCTTACCTATGTTGAGATTCGAACACGGGATTTCCTTCATACTAACACTCCACTGATCCACCAGACCAGCAGGCCGATTCTATTGTATACTCACAAACATTTAAATAAAAGCGTATTAGACAAAGTTAAGGCTTTACTCAGAAAAATCTAAATTTTTTTGCCAAAGGCATGGCTTGAACTTGGGACCTCATACACATACCTAGAACATTTAACCACTGAAGCAGAAAAATATTTGTGTCACACATTCACAATATCCAAAATTAAAATTTTGGGGCATTACACCTGTACCTCAAATTTTACAGTTTCAACCCAGAATTTTGTGTTTTGTTAAATATAGTTCCTGAATGATTTTTGAACTATTTTAGTACAATTCCTCTTCATCTTCTATTTATTTCTCCCTCTTTTCTTTTTCTCTTTTTTTCTCTCTCTCGTAATTATGATATATCGCCATCATTGAATTATTAATTATTTTCTTCCTCGTATCAAATCAATCATGTTTCTTGATTTCTTAGCTGTGATAGAGTTATTGTCGAGTAACAACTTTAATTTCAGCTGAAAATTAGTAAGTACAAAACCAGTAAGTACATCTCGACCCCTATGAATAAATCTCAAAATTTTCAAAACTAATCATTCATTCGATCTAATCAATCTTTTAAGTGTCTTGTCCAAACTTTCAACAAATCTTGATTAATCTTGAACTCAAACACTAATTCATACGTAATTTTCATTTGAAGGACTCGTTTTAGGAGTATCGAATCAGATTTGAACGTGGAAGACGTTCGAAATCCTAATGAAATGTATGTGTTCTTTTACATGCAAACCAGGGAAAATTGTGCCTTGGAATAAGGTCATACATCTAGCCACACAAGCGTGTAGGCCACCTGTGTGGATCACACAACCCCATTACATGAGAGTGTGGGCCACCCGTACGGATCACACAACCCCCTTACACGACTATATTCCCCTGAAACCCTAGGTTTTTGAGTCTTACACGACCTAACACCTTCCACACGGCCTACCACACGATCGTGTCTCCCTTGTAGGTCGATTTTGTAAATATCACACGACCACAATTTGTCACATGGCTTACCACACAGCCGTGTACCCCCTCCACACAGTCCAGGGCATTCCACATGGTTCAGACCCTATACCTCAAATTTTACAGTTTCGACCAAAAATTTTATGTTTTGTTAAATATAGTTCCTAAATGATTTCTAAACTATTTTTATTGCTTCAAATTATTTAATTGATTCCTTGATTATATGAATTATGGAATCCATGATTTGATAGACTGATTTAGTATGATATATATATGCATGAATTGTGAACATTATATATATGTCTATTGTTTCGGGGTTTGTGATCGTATGTATCGTATGCCTTAATGTTACTATTAAATCGAACACAAAAATAACATGATTTTTACTGTTAAGTTGATTTGTCACAAGCATATTTAAGTGCTATTGTATTAATCTGATGAACATGCCATATTGCATTGCATGGGGTGGGACATTATGAACTGAAGAAGTATTGGCAATGTATCGATATTTATTTTTGTTGTGTACCCACAATCATAGGTAGATTTCATCTATGGTGGTCTTGTTGTGTACCTATAGCCATAGGCAGATTCCACCTGCGACGTTTTTTATGTGCATTCACAACCCTTTGACAGCTATCAACTGCCAGCATGTTGTGCATCCATGGTCATTGGTCGATTTTACCTGCATTATTTTGTTGTGTACCAACAGTCATATGCAGATTCCATCTGCAGCGTTTTGTTGTGTGTCCACAACCATTCGTAGTAAAACTATAAATTATTGGTGGTTTATCCACAATCTGGTGTGTTGGCAATTGGAGTTTCGGGGAACTCCCATTGTGGTGTGTAGTGGTGGGGTAGGATCTTTTCTATTAAAACTGATACTGTATGACATTTTTGAGAGCATGCGGATACAAAGTTGGAATTTCTGGTAGGATATATTTATATATACATATATGAATGAGTAATCTATGAAATCAATATTCTGATTTGCTATTATGAATTCTTGATGCTAATAATGGCTAAATTGAAAAATTGATATTTTGAACTGCTACTTAATTGCAATTATTTTACGCATTATTATTTAATCTGCCATATCGATTGTTGCATTCATTTTCTTGTGAATGAACTTACACTGAGCGTCATAGATCACTCCTTAAATTTTCATCCTTACAGATAGCCCACTAGGTTATGACGTGAACGTTGCATCTGAAGGGTCTCGGCTCAATTTTTATGAAGTTATTTTAGGCTCATTATTTGATTATTATTATTCAAGAATGTATTATTTTATTTCGTATTATGGTATGGGACTTAGAATTCAAGTTTGTTTTTATTTTGCATGAGACTAAATTTAAATTTTTAGGATATCATGTTATGATTACTAATTAATATGCGTGAACCTGATTTTTATTGAAAACAAATAGATATTATTTTTCCACTGTTAAAGCATAATTAAAAATTTTTGAGGAATAATAAATTGGTAATGTAACTAAGTTTTCTACTAAAATAAACAATTTTTTTAAAATGATTGTTTACAAAAACTCCGGCATCTTATTGGGTCACTTTGATGGTTAATGTAATCTTCCGAATTTGAGTCTAACGTCTAAGCCAGATTGGGGAGGTTATAAGAATCGCCTTAGGAATATTAGTATGAGTTAGAAATTTTAGTTTTGTGTTAATTAAAAATATGGGTATCCCAATTAGAATTTTAATATCGCATTAGACATTTTCTACTGTTTGCCCCAAAAAATTATATTTACTTTTTCTTTTATTGAAATAATCAATTATAAATTTTGTGAAATATGTAACACAAAAAGAAAAATATATAAGAAAATTTTGATATGAAATATTAAAGTAGAAATACAATACAAATACGACTTACGGAACACTAATTATGACCCTAAGTTTGGCTTGCTCGAGTAAAGTTGTCCACTACCAACAACATTTTAACTTAGTGGTAAGGATATTATGTTATGAAGCATGAGATTTTGAATTCAATCCCAAACAATCTCACTTTCTTCTCTCTACTATCAGCAGCAGCGACCAGGAGGAACTCAGGGTAGAATACCACTGCTTGCATGACCAGGTCCTCCTCCCAGGGCTACATAATAGATATGCATATATAAGTAATTAGCAAGGTTTCAGCAACGCGAGTACTTGTGGTTGAAGATGCAACCAAGAGCAGTGAAAGTGACAGAGGTAGAACGAGTATTGAAAGCATAGTGATTATCTTACAACCCATGTTTGGTTGAAGCCAATGTTTGGCAGCTTTGATCTGATTGGGCTACTTAGTGATTGCTTTTGAAGGGGATTAAAGGTTATTTATAACTGCGTAGTGCTTACCGTATAATGTATTTTTGGGTCTCATCTACTAATCATAAAGCACAAAATTTGATCTCATTTGTGTTTTTCAACAATTCCTAGTGGAAGCTAGCCGGCCCTACATATTTTTTTATCTTCTCTCTTTGAAAATTTTTAGGATGCTAAATTGATCTAAAATATATAAAACCTTTTAAGCGGGATTGGTAATATGAAAACTATAAGAATACATAATCACAAGTAATCATGTCTAAGAACCATTCATTTGGGTTGCCCTTGTAACACAATTTCCTTCTGGCTATCAACAGTGTGAAGGATGACGACAGTACTTACCATGATTAGGAGTAAGACCAACATGTGGATGACAACCATGGCTAGGTGGAGGACATGGAGAACGACCACTAGGTCCATGACAACGAGGATCATGTGGAGGACATGGAGTTGGTTTTCCTCCACCTAGATTTCTATGTATCACTTCATTCCTTTCCTTAACTATAATTTTAACCCCAAATACCAACATAAAATATTCAGTAAAAAAACACTCAGAAAGAGATCATAAATATAAGTAATCAAGAACAACTTTAATATATCGTTTTAATTCCACTTACCAGTTAAGTGAGTATTTGTTGTTGAAGATGGAGGCAAGAGTAGAGAAAATGATAGCAGTAGGACTAGTATCAGATGCACCACTGATTTCTTGTAGAGCATCTTTCGCTCCTGAGAATCTGATTTTTGATGTTTATGGTTGCTTCATACAACTTGGTGGTGATTATTTATTTATTTTCAGGAGAAAGAAGACTTTGGAAGTCTATTGGTTTTATTATTATTATTATTATTATTATTATTATTATTATTATTATTCAGTGACTTCTTCATCGGACTCGATTGTCGACTTTCTTTTGTAGGTGAACGAAGACTTTGGAAGTCAATTAGTTTATTATTATTATTCTTACTTTTTTTGACAATTCCTCGATGAAATATCATTGTTCTTAGTTTAATATTATTTTATTTTTACTTTTCTTTTATGTGATTTCGAGTTTGTGATTATCTCTTTAAAAAATGTTATTTATAAAATTTGAACCTCATTTTCTCTAAAAAATATAATATATAATATATTTTATCATTTCATTATTTTTCAATAAAAAAACTTTATTATTTAAACAAAATTAGAGACTATCTATATATAAATTTCTATATTTATAGTCAACCATGTAATAATTCTTAATATCTCATTAAAAAACCTTTCAAATAAATATATAAAGATTTCTTAATTAAATGTGACTGTATAAATTTATACACTCATGTGTATTTAAATATAAACCCTTTGATGCGAATGAAATCTTGGTTAATAATAAGATATTTTAAGAACAAAATTATCTTATTTTGAGTCCTCGGAAGTAAATATCATGTACAGAAGAACTACAAACATTTTAATCTATAAAAAAATTTAAGTCCTTAAAGGGGTGTATAATAATAATAATAATAATAATAATAATAATAATATAAAACGAGAACCGCGTTTTCCCTTGGTCTCTTTTTCTTCACATGCTCATCCATTAATATTAATTTTTTAATTTTCTCAAGTATTTTCAATGACAGTCTTCTACCAATGCTTTTACTTTTAAGGTAAACTACATCTAACATCACTAAATTATTAGTAAGTTTATGTTTTAATCATTCAACTTTAAAATATTATTGTCGAAACCGTTTTTTGAAAAAACAAAATTTTTCAGGTTTTCGATTTTAAAAAAATGAAAATTGGGAGTCGCCACCAATCTTTTATTAAGGTGTGATTGGGTCACCTAAAAACGACTTTGGTCTACGACTTTTAGAAAATGGGTCCGGGAGTCGGTTACGTATGAGGAAGGATTAGCACCCTCATTACGCCCAAAAATTGGTACCTAGTTAGTTAATTAATGTCTTAAGGTCGAGAATTTTAAAAATATAATCTTTTAAAAAAAAAACTCAAAACGTTGCATATTAAGACCCTTTTCAATTCAGAGAAGCAAAAATGCCACACCCAATACGTTAGGGCACAACATTCTAATTTCCCCCAAAATGAATTAGGTCAGAATATGAAAAAAATTTAAAAGAACATTCACTCATTCAAGATTTAAGAAACCACACCCAATACGTTAGGGCACGATCCCTTTAGAATCCCAAACTCGGAATATTTCCTTTAATTTAAAAGAACATCCACTTATCCAAGATTTAAGAAATCACACCCAATACGTTAGGGCACAATTCCTTTAGAATCTCAAACTCGGAATATTTCCTTCATGATTTTTTTAAAAAATCTTCATTTCGAGAAATCAATGCGCCACATCCAATACGTTAGGACACAACGTGTTGAATTCCCCAATAATGAGCTTTTATTTTAATTAAAAAATATCTATTTTGAAAAAGTTTAATTTCAAAAAATCGAGTGAAAAAAAATGTAATGTTATGCTACATTAAATATATATAGTACAATAATTAATATCACGATAACATAGAAATAATACAAATATAAAAACAAATAAATACAATAATAGCGTGCAAAATATCAAATAAATGGGCAAGATAATAAAACATGTAATCCTAAATCAATAGACCAATGATTGAAATAAAATAAAATAAAAAACATAAGTTTAAAACAATTAAAATAACATCAAAATTAAATAAATTAAACATGTAAATATAAAATATGTTTTTATATTGAAATATATACATAAAGCTACATATATAATAATATTTATTTATGAAAAAAAAACATTATTTTAATATTGATTTTAAGAGAAATATAAAAAAAAGACTAAATCGAATCGCTAATAAAAATAAAGGGGGTAAATCCCAAATAAATAAAGCCTGGGGGACTTAATTGAACGCGCGGATTACATAGAGGGGCTAGAAGGGCAATTTTCCCTTCTCCTCTAAAACGACGCCGTTCAAACGGACCTAATTGGAATTTAAAATAAATTAAAGGCCAAAATAAAAAAATAAAAGTACTTAATTGAAAACATATAAAAGGGCGGAGGGGCTAAAAATGCAATTTACCCCTCCGCATGAAAACACGGGGATCCTGGGTCCGGGTCGGGTCGACGCGCGGATCCTCCCCTCAAAACGGCGCCGTTTTCAATTGGCTATTTAAGCCTAAAATAAAACCAAAAAATTTTATTTCAAAACATTTTCAAAAAAAAAAAAACCTTAAAAAAAATTCTCTCAACCTGTCTGTCCTCCGGCCAAGGGCCAATCATCGGACAGGCAACGGCCACCGTGCCGGCCACGGATCTCCGGCGCCGGCACCACCGTCCACGGTGGCCGGAAAAAAAAAGAAAGCTCCCCTTTTAACCTTCTTAATCTCCTGAGCCTAGATCCGGGCTTAAATCTCGCGAAATATCGACGAATGGGCCCCTAGAAGCGAAGAGATCTTTCGGCTTCCGGTCGTCTTTCATCGGAGACGACACCCTCAACTGTCCACAGTGATCTAGGACTCAAAACAAAGGTTGTATCTCTCCTTTCTTTATTTATTAACAGTATGTATATAATAGTAAAAAAATAACGAAAGAGAATAAATAAAAACTACAAAATAACAACCTTTTTTGCTTCGATTTTTTGCTCCTGATATTGTGAAAGTTCTAGTTTTATTTTTATTGCGAAAATCGGATCCCCGTTACAGTGTATTTGTGGCTTTTTTATAGCCGTATGAAAAAAATAAATCAAGAAACAATCTTTGACTGATTCAATCTGATTTGATTTGATTTTTTCTTTCCTTTCTTGTGTTCATTTCTTGCAGGCGAAGATGCGAAGATCCGGAGGCTGAGTTGCGGCGCTGCAGAAAATTTGAAACCCTAGGGTTTCATCTTCTGTCCTGGGCCACTATATTTGGGCCACCACTTTGGTTTGGGCTTTGTAGCCCGTTTGTAATTTTGTTTATTTGGGCCTTTTTACCTGGGCCAAAATCGGGTATTACAGCTGCCCTTCTTTGCTCGTTGTCGTGTAACGGGAACAGAGCAAAGATTTTTAAAAATGCCCAATTTTGCCCGGTCGTGCTGAACCTTGGTACATCTTCAGCAGTATAGGAATTAGTGCCATCTTCAGTCTGCCTCACTACAACTTCAGGAGGATAAGACTTAGTGGCTCAAATCTGCTTCCCACTATCTTGGAAAGATAAGATTCGCTCTCTTCGATCTGCTCCACTACTGCTTAGGGAGATAAGATCTACAATCTTCAACCTCCCCACTGCTACTCAGGGAGATAAGGCTTGGTGGCTTAAATCTGCTTCCCACTATCCTGGAAAGATAAGATTCTCCGTCTTCGATCTGCTCCACTACTGCTTAGGGAGATAAGATCTATAATCTTCAACCTTCTCCACTGCTGCTCAGAGAGACAAGGTTTGGTGGCTTAAATCTGCTTCCCACTATCCTGGAAAGATAAGATTCTCCGTTTTCGATCTGCTCCACTACTGCTTAGGGAGATAAGATCTATAATCTTCAACCTTCTCCACTGCTGCTCAGGGAGACAAGGTTTGGTGGCTTAAATCTGCTTCCCACTATCTTGGAAAGATAAGATTCGCCGTCTTCGATCTACTCCACTACTGCTTAGGGAGATAAGATCTACAATCTTCAACCTTCTCCACTGCTGCTCAAGGAGACAAGGTTTGGTGGCTTAAATCTGCTTCCCACTATCTTGGAAAGATAAGATTCGCCGTCTTCGATCTACTCCACTACTGCTTAGGGAGATAAGATCTACAATCTTCAACCTTCTCCACTGCTGCTCAAGGAGACAAGGTTTGGTGGCTTAAATCTGCTTCCCACTATCTTGGAAAGATAAGATTCGCCGTCTTCGATCTGCTCCACTACTGCTTAGGGAGATAAGATCTACAATCTTCAACCTTCTCCACTGCTGCTCAGGGAGACAAGGTTTGGTGGCTTAAATCTACTTCCCACTATCTTGGAAAGATAAGATTCGCCGTCTTCGATCTGCTCCACTACTGCTTAGGGAGATAAGATCTACAGTTTTCAACCTTCTCCACTGCTGCTCAGGGAGATAAGGCTTTGTTTTCGATCTGCTTCGCTGTCGATGCATGAAGGCAAGATCTGCTCTTTCACTGATCTGTTCTCTGGGGAACATGACCAGTATAATGAACCTAATTATGCCTAATGATTAGGATGGTATGATCAAAATGCATCAAATGCTCCTAACTAGACATGTATGAATGGTGCTTGCATGAATGCAAAATTTTATTTTTCCGAGAATGATCCCGCTTTAGGTTATCATTACTCGAAGTTTATTAAGGCTTTGTGACTGACGTGCTACAACGCCTTCTTGCTTGACTGGCTTTTCTGAAGAAACATTTAACCAGGTTGCCCCCCACTGTGAACCTCCAAGTTTAATCCATTGGGGCGCAAAAATTCATACCATCGTTCTCCCACTGTAACCCGAGGGTATATGGCTTTTCTTCAATCTTCTCCTATCACGATTCAAGGGTACAGATTACGAAATTTATTTACTCTCAAGGTGTCCTATCAAATGCTGATGCCCAAATGAGGAGCTTTTTATCCATAGGGAACTTCTTCCTTCCCCATCAAAACCTCCTTCTATCTCATTCGCTATTTAGACAACCGAAGCAGTCTTAATTTAGACTTTTTCCTCCTTAGTCTCCTTATCTTTTGACCTCAGAGTGTTCTAAAGAATAGTCCTGTTTTAAGTTACTAAATGATTTAAAAATTCCCAGAGTAATATACCAAACTCCTTTTGTAAAAGTTAATTAGTCCATCAATCATTATTCTAATGCAACATGCTTGCGCGAAGATCAAAAATACTGAATAAGAGATGAATTAATTCAGGAATTTATTGATAATAAGTATCTTGAAAAGAAAAAAATATTCAAGAACAGCAAAGAATGAAGTATTTACAAGACCCAATAAACTTGGTACAAATAATATGAAGACTAGGCGCTTTGGATATCGCCTCTTGAATTTCTCCATACAAGCCAAGAACCATTCTGAATTTAACATGTGTTTAGGGGATCTACAGTACTTTGTTAATGCCCCCAAGATGTCGTACATCCCTTTATTGTTGATTTTAGCAAGGTCACCATATGCCCCAATCTGACAATGTTTGAGCCGCCCTTTTCGGGTTTTCAACTCAAACCCCCTTTGGTCTCAAGGTGCCCTTTTCGGGTTTTCACCTTGGCCTCTCCTTTTTTTTTTGGAAATCAAAGCGCCCTTTGCGGGTTTTCACTTTGATTCCTCCCTTTCTTCAAGTGAAATATTTCTTAACCGAGTCTGAATTTACAGGATTCGGAAGATTTTTGCCATCCATTTCACTCAAAATCAAAGCGCCTCCAGAAAATGCCTTTTTCACAACATAAGGTCCTTCCCAGTTTGGCATCCATTTCCCTCTGAAATCCTTTTGTAAAGGGAGGATCTTTTTCAGCACCAAATCCCCTTCATGAAATTCTCTGGGACGAACCTTCCTATTGTAAGCTCGCATCATTCGCTTCTGATACATTTGGCCATGACGAATGGCTTTCAATCTTTTCTCTTCAATCAGGTTCAGTTGATCATACCGAGATTGGATCCATTCGGCTTCATCCAATTTTAACTCAGCCAATACCCGAAGAGAAGGAATTTCAACCTCAATGGGTAACACTGCCTCCATTCCATAAACCAAAGAAAAAGGTGTTGCCCCAGTAGAAGTCCTGACAGATGTTCGGTAAGCCAGAAGAGCGAAAGGTAACTTCTCATGCCAATCTTTGTAAGTCTCAGCCATTTTTGCAACGATTTTCTTAATATTTTTATTCGCCGCTTCCACTGCACCATTCATTTTCGGGCGATACGGTGATGAATTATGGTGTCTAATGTTGAATTGATCGCAGACTTCCGCTATTGTGCTGTTATTCAGATTCAACGTATTGTCAGATATGATCCTTTCAGGCATTCCATACCGACATATGATTTCCTTCTTCAGAAACTTACTGACTGCTGACTTCGTGACATTAGCATATGAGGCTGCCTCTACCCACTTAGTAAAGTAGTCAATCACCACAAAAATGAAACGATGACCATTAGAGGCCTTCGGTGATATTGGTCCAATGACGTCCATACCCCACATAGAGAAAGGCCATGGAGAAGTCATAACATGAAGAGGAGAAGGAGGCGCGTGCATTTTATCTCCATAAATTTGGCATTTATGGCATTTCTTGGCATGATTGATGCAATCTCCTTCCATAGTGGACCAGTAATACCCGAATCTCATAATCTGTCTAGCCATGGTGAATCCATTAGCGTGTGTTCCACAAACACCCTCATGGACTTCTTCTAATATTTCCTTAGCCTCTACAGCGTCCACGCATCTCAACAGTACTCGATCCTTTCCCCTTTTGTATAGGATCTCACCATCCAAGACATAGTCAATAGCTAGCCTCCTCAATGTCCTCTTATCATTCTCCGTCGCCTGATCCGGATATTCGCGATTCTTCACATATTGCAATATATCTTGGTACCAGGGAGGATTATCATTCTTCGCCTCCTCAATGCTGTAACAGTGGGCTGGGATCTCATAAATACTAATTTGAATAGGCTTCATGTCCTCTAGCTGATTTACTTTAATCATGGAAGCTAAAGTAGCAAGAGCATCAGCCATCTGATTTTCTTCTCGTGGGAGATAACAGAAGGTAATGTTGTCAAACTCTTCGATCAATCCCAAAACCAATCTCCGGTAACGGATCAATTTAGGATCCCTCGTTTCCCATTCCCCTCTTATCTGGTATATTACCAATGCTGAGTCTCCATACACCTCTAATGTCTTGATTTTCCGTTCTATGGCTGCCCGTAGACCCATGATGCAAGCTTCATACTCAGCCATGTTATTAGTGCAATCAAAGTCTAATTTACTGGTGAAGGGATGATAATCTCCATTCAGAGACACCAGGACTGCCCCAATCCCATTGCCTAGCGCATTCGATGCTCCGTCAAAGTTCAATCTCCAATAATGATTTTCTTGGAGATCATTTTCAACATTTGCCACATACATCAAATCCTCATTCGGAAAATCAAAATTTAGAGGCTCATAATCTTCCAGAGCTCTGCTAGCCAAGAAATCTGCTATCGCACTTCCCTTGATGGCCTTCTGATTTACATATACGATATCAAACTCAGAGAGCAAGATTTGCCACCTAGCCATTCTTCCATTCAATGCTGTTGACTCCATCATATACTTTAAAGGATCTAATTTTGAAATTAGCCAAGTCGTATGATAAAGTAAGTATTGCCTCAACCTCTTAGTCGTCCAAATCAAGGCGCAACACAATTTTTCGATAGGCGAATATCTCATCTCACAATCAGTGAATTTCTTGCTGAGATAGTAAATCGCCTTTTCCTTCTTTCCAGTCGCATCATGTTGACCCAGCACGCATCCCATAGAGTTGTTGAACACTGTTAGATACAAAATCAAGGGTCTATCTGGGCTAGGTGGTGACAGAACTGGGGTGTTGGATAAGTATTGCTTTATCTTTTCAAAGGCTTTTTGACATTCTTCATTCCAAACGTCAGGATTATGTTTCTTCAAGAGGCGAAATATGGGATCACATTTTTCTGTCAACTGTGAAATAAACCGAGCAATGTAATTCAGTCTTCCCAAGAAACCTTGAACTTTTTTCTGGGTACGCGGTGGCGATAAATCTCGTATTGCTTTGACTTTGTCTGGGTCGATCTCAATTCCTTTTTCACTAACTACGAAACCTAACAGCTTTCCTGATCTGGCTCCAAAAGTGCACTTTGTCGGATTAAGCTTGAGTTGGAACTTCCTTAATCTTAAGAACAATCTTCTCAGGACCTGCACATGTTCCTCCTCTGTTCTGGATTTGGCGATCATATCATCAACATACACCTCGATTTCTTTGTGCATCATGTCATGGAATAAGGTTACCATGGCTCTCTGATATGTTGCTCCCGCGTTCTTTAATCCAAATGGCATCACCTTATAGCAAAACGTTCCCCACAAAGTAATGAACGTAGTCTTTCTCATATCTTCTGGATGCATTTTTATCTGATTTTATCCTGAGAACCCATCCATAAAAGAAAACAACGAAAATCCCGCCGTATTATCCACCAGCGTATCAACATGTGGCAATGGAAAGTTGTCCTTTGGGCTTGCTTTGTTCAAATCCCTGTAATCGATGCACATTCGTACTTTTCCATCTTTCTTAGGGACTGGGACGATATTAGCTACCCACTCAGAATATTTGACTTCCTGCAAAAAACCAGCATCAAACTGTTTCTTAACCTCCTCTTTTATTTTGAGCACAATATCAGGCCTCATTCTTCTGAGCTTCTGTTGAACTGGTTTGCAATCCTCTTTTATAGGTAAGCGATGCACTACAATGTCAGCACTCAATCCCGGCATATCCTGGTATGACCATGCGAAGACATCTTTGAATTCATGAAGTAATCCAATGAGGTCTTGTCTTGTTTTTGCGAGGATTTCAGTTCCAATTTTCACCTCTTTCCCTTCTTCCAGGCTCACGACTTCTACTGTCTCTTTGTGAGGTAGGATTTGCTTTTCCTCTTGTTTCACCATCCTCAACAAATCCAAAGACGGACCACCCTCTTCGTCACCTTCAAAGTCGTGCGATCCCTCTAAACACACGTTTCGTTCAAAAGGGCACTCTGAGCTCGTAGCAGTGTCATTCACGTCATTGATACACAGAGACCTATTATGGTTACAAAAGAGTGTATGAATTTATGTACAATTTATTTATGTAATGAAAGAATATATTTTGGGCATATGAAAGAATGAAAGAATATTTGCTCGAAATAATTGCAAAGATGTATTTTATTAAAATAATGATTTCTAAACATAAGCCTATTTCACAAAAGAATTCTTGTTATTTCTAGGCTAAAACAACAAGCTTGTTCTGAATATTACTCTGAAATAGTTCTAAAGACTTTAGGTATTTCTTCCGCAGTCCAATTGTCTAGAACACTCCCAGGCTCATAAGGACGAATGTCTAGCCAACTTCTTTCTTCATTCCCATGTTCATGAATGGCATTAATGTGCATATGTCCCAATGTCTCTTCGATGCCTTCCTCAATTGATTTCCTTCTCTCCTGATGAATGATTCCTCCAGATACGAAAGTTTTAGATATGTGGGGAATTTTCATTGGCTCCCACTTAGCTTCCTCTCCATCCAAACGCGTCTTTCTTCTTTCCCGCCTTTTCTCTATCTCCTTCTTTACCTGTCCTCTATCCGGCTTGTATCCTAAGCCAAAATGATCCTGTTTTTCTTTCAACATTGGAACCTCAGTCTTCCCTTGAAGATATCTCCCCAGCCCTCTCCCGGGTAAAGCTCCTTTTCCTACCAACAATTGTAAACCCATTTCTGTGGCTTTGGATAATTTTGGAGCCACAATTTTGCTTCCTTCAGGAACAAATGCTGCATTTACAAACTCCAAAGATCGAAATGAGCATTCAACTGACTCATCATTGGTCTCCACGTACGGCATCTCATCGGATACAGTTGCTATTATATCCTCCTCAGCTTTTATTGTCACCAACCGACCATCTGACACTAACTTCAACGTCTGATGTAATGATGACGGAACTGCCCCTGCCGAATGTATCCATGGTCTCCCTAATAAGCAGTTATAGGAAGGTTTGATGTCCATCACAATAAAATCTACCTCATAAACTGTTGGACCAATCAGTAGGGGTACCTCAATTCTTCCCGTGACCTTCCTTTCTGTACCGTCAAATGCCCTCACTACACTTTGACACGTTTTCATGTGCGAACTGTCTATAGGTAGCCTATTCAATGTGAATAATGGCAATACGTTCAAAGCTGATCCATTGTCAATCAATACTCCTGGCAAAACACGCCCCTTGCATCGTGCAGTGATATGCAAAGCTTTGGTAGATCCCATGCCCCCCGAAGGTATTTCATCATCATTGAAAAATATGAAATTATCAGCACTGATATTATTGACCAACCGATCTAGCTTACTGACAGAAATATCCTTGGACACATAGGTCTCATTTAGCATCTTCATCAACGTATTTCGATGCACTTCAGAATTCAAGAGTAAAGATAGTACAGATATGCGGGCCGGTTGTTTATGCAACTGCTCAACGACATTATACTCGCTATGCTTTAAAAATTTGAGGAATTCCACAGCTTCTTCCTCCTTCACTGGCCCAACTACTTTCCCTTTTTGCTCCCCTATTATAGCCTCTTTCATAGACTCTGGATTGATACTCACACACTGGCTCTTTGCCGTCTCACTTCCTGGGACAGTCGTATTGCACTCGTAGTTCCATGGGACCTTCTTACTGTCTTGATAAGGAAAGGTTGCAGGTTTCCTTATTATGATCTTTGGCATTGCTGGTGCTCTCACCTCATCTTTCTTGGGTCGTGAGATAATGACCACAGGCTGCACTACTCTTAGAACCCTCGAAGCCTCTGATGTGCAAATACTCCCCTCCTCCTTAACTTCTTCATAAAATTCCATCTCCTTGTTATCCATCAGTTCTTGAACCAAGGCTCTAAATTCTGCACATTCCTGGATTTTATGTCCCTCCTTGTGATGGAACTCACAGTAATTTTCCACCCCTTCGACACTTCTCTCTGAACTCGAGATGATCAATCCCCTTTTCACCATATTTTCCCAGACCCACTTCAAAGGAGTTTTCACTTCTGATATATCTTCCTTGATCTTTCTACCCATGCTCCCACCTATCATGTTCACTCCGTTATGATCAGGTAATGGATTTTCTGTATTGGGTGAATCATCCAATTTTACCACGCCCATGCTTATAAGCCTTTCTACCAGCTTCTTGAACGCCGTACAATGTTCTATGGAATGCCCCACAATTCCCGCGTGATAATCGCACTGTGCATTCGCATCGTACCACTTGGGATATGGAGGTTGCAGGGGTTTTAAGTGATGAGGGGCAACCACGTGTGCATTGAATAGATTCTGATATAGCTCCCTATACGACATTGGGATTGGCGTAAATTGAAGCTTCTCTGTGTTTTGTCTCGTGTCAGATTTCTGTTTTGATGATCCCTGCTGGTTCACTGTAATTGTCTTCGAATATGAACTCATGTTATTAACCTCGTTCTCTTTCTTCTTCGAGGCCGTCTTTCTGCTATTTTCTCCAGCATCTATTTTCCCACTTCTGATAGCATTCTCTATCATCTCACCATTCATAACTATGTCAGAAAAACTTTTAGTAGCGCTTCCTAACATATGTGTAATAAATGGTGCCTTCAATGTGTTGACGAAAAGCATCGTCATCTCCCTCTCTAGAAGAGATGGCTGAACTTGGACAGCAACCTCCCTCCATCTCTGTGCATACTGCCTGAAACTTTCACCAGGCTTTTTCTCCATGCTCTGCAAAGTAATTCTATCTGGTACCATGTCGGTCACATGGCTGTACTGTTTTAAGAATTCCTGTGCTAGATCTCTCCATGAATTAATCTGGGAACGGCTCAGTTGATTATACCATTTGGATGCAGCCCCTGTGAGGCTATCCTGGAAGCAATGTATCAGCAACTGGTCATTATTAACATATCCAGTCATCCTCCTACAAACATAGTAATATGTGCTCCGGGGCTACTAGTCCCGTTGTACTTCTCGAACTCTGGCATTTTGAACTTGTGAGGAAGCACCAGTCCTGGAACCAAGCTCAATTCTCTAGCATCAATTCCGTGATAGCTCTCAGTACCTTCTATCACTTTAAGTTTTTCCTCCAGCCATTTATACCTCTCCTCGAGCTGTTTTGATAATTCGTCATTTACTTTTTCCTTTCCAGCCGTCTCATCAAAATCGGGAATAGCAGGATTAACAAAATTGGCACCGGGGTTAGAGCCTGATCCCATTTGGAAATTCATTTGCGTTGCAGCATCACCCGGAGGATTAATGGTGACAGAGGACCTTCGTGGGTACATCTCAACTTGTTGGGGTGTGAAGTCCGGAGGATAGACAAATCCCTCATTGTCTCCTCCTTCAATATTGAGCACAGAACCCTTTCCTTTATCAGTTCCTTTATTAAACCACTGAGTTAATTGAGCCATCATACTCCCCTGAGACTCCATCATTTTGTCTATCATCTTTTGCTGCTCATTCATTTGCTTTTGAAGCAGCTCCTGCATTTCCTTTTGGGTTTGTTCTAATCTTTCCATTCTTTGATCCATGTCCTTTGTTTTTGAGCGAGTACCGTAGTGGTGCTTGGTAGGTTGGTTGGTTTCCAGATTAGCTGAGGAGTGATTTAGATTAATTAGAATCCCTTAATGTATTTTTAATGCATATGAAAAAATGCAATGCATGGAATGAATGCAGAAAAGGCGTCAATTTGAATTCAATTCCATATAAGAAAACTTTACTAGAAATTAAATTTCTTTACATAAAATGAATTACAAATACGACTTTGCCCTAGTACCCAGAACTCTAATTTTCCTAAGTAACGATGCCAATTCTTGCCCCCGATCCGATTCTAATTCATACTTCACACTCAACGTGTCAGCCTGTACTGCTAAAGTCTGTATATGGTCAGCTACTTCTCGAATCTGGACTACAGCTTCCTCGATAAGATGATCTCTGCTTCTAACTTGACTCTGAAAATGGTGAAGCTGCTCATTACTATGTCTCTCGTTTGCTTTCAAGTGCTTGATCTGAATCTCACAATTTTGCAGCTCCGTCTCTAACTCTTCAATTCTTTTCTCCATTTCTTCAATCTTGCTCAAGCTAGCTTTTAACTCTATCGTAGAATTTCGGCTTCGGTACTGACGCAGAGATCTTTCCAATACAATCACCCTATCCTTTAAATCACCCTTCTCCTTCTAGCTTTCTGACAAACTCTTTTCTAAGGCCTCATTTCGCCTTTGCATCTCTTGAAATCTCTGTTCCCATTTATCGGCCTTGTCCTTTTCTTCTTGGATTTCTACTCGCCACTGTTCTGACATCTTTCCCAACCCAGCAGTTCTTATTGACAAACGTAACTTTTTATAATCCGTCTTTAGACTACCCAGTTCCTCCTCAGCCTTATTTTTCTCTTTCTTCAACCTCTCATTCTGAAGCTTCTGAACGTCTATGTCCAATCTCAAGTTCGTCTTTTCCGCCTCCATTTGCTCTATCTTTTTCTCCAAATCCGCATTCTTCCTCTCAAAATCTTGTCTTACCATTTCCAACTCAGAAGGAATGACTCGCAAATGCTCTTCTATTGACTGGCCTTCTTCCTGATTTACCTTAGGTGTATTATCATTTATCCTTCTAGCCCACCATTGATGATACCCAGGAGTTGTCATTGGACCCACAGCTAGCCTCTTCATTCGGCGAGTTTGTTTCCACGCACTAACCATCTCTTGAATCTTCTTTCTGTAACCATCATCCTTGTACGAAAATTTACAATCAGCTATCCCTTGGGTCGCAGGTATAAATTGCCTTGACCGATATTGCCTTAGCACCAATAAAGGGGCGTATCCAGTAGCTCCCCAAACCCCTAGCAAAGGAACCCAATCAAAACTTCCACACCTATGCAGGATCTCATCTGGAAGTAACCAAGGAGCTCTCCATTCAATGTCCTCCTCTCGAAGATTTTGAAGAATTGCTATCCACTTCTCCTTCGAAATGTCGTCTCTTCTGGGCATAGCGACCATCTCTTTTAGTGGTGAATAATTTTCAGAGAAGACCCGATATGACACTTTATCCACCTTCCAAAAGTGACTGTGAAACCACACGAGTAAAAGCTGTGCACATCCAATAAATCTACCTTCACCCGTCTTCCGGCATGCACTCAATGACCTGAAAGTCTCTGCCAAAATTGCTGGAATCGGTGTAATTTTCTTATCGAGCCGGTCGAATAAATCAGTGACTGTTTCATCCACATACCCCAAGTCTTTAGGGAAGATAACCAAGCCGTATATACTTAAAGCAAAAACATCTAACCTTTTTCTGACATCCGGGTGTGTGAGGATTGCATCTTTCAAGCCTCTCCAAGGAATGCACTTACTGTCTCCCTTTTGCTTAATTCGTGTGACAACCTACTGCTCACTCATTCCTGTTATACTCATCAACTTCTTGGAAAAGGTTGGCACATTCACCGCTCTCGAATAGACCCTGTCCCCTTGAAACTTTGAACAACGGAGTAAAGCCATATACTCCTCTATCGTAGGCACTAAATCGACCTTCCCGAACGTAAAGCAGCTGTAAGCAGGATTCCAGAATTGGGCGAGGGCTTGAAACAAGCGCTTATCTACCTTCACATCAAGCAAATAAGGCAAATCCCCATAATTATCATAAAAGAGCTGTCTAACCTCATCACTCCACTGACCCCAGATTTCCTTCAATTCTTGCAAATTGTTTTGAGTTGCATTGATATGTGTAAAGTCCCATAACTCCGATACATGCCCATCAGCCAAACTATCACCCTTTTCTTGCTGCGTTGTCTCAGACCAAGTTCGAACAGCCGCATTGTCCTCCACTTTATCAAGAAACCCGCTTTCCATGTTAAGCCTTCTATCTAGCAACTGAATTTGGATTGACGCCTTTTATGATGAAATGAAATGTCATGTCATGCAAATAAAACATCAAAAGTCAGTATAACATAGAAACACAAGATATAATCAAGAAATAATAAAGATCCCTAATTGGATATCTAATAGGGTTTTGTAGTTCTACCTAAGGCAAGCTCCTAAGTCTCACTATATGCGGTTTGGCTTCTAGAGTAAAGGTACCCGAACCAGCAGATTCCTCAATCCTCACCCATTATAGGCTCATATGGACCGAGTTCAGTTCAGGGGAATACATTTCCCTATGGCTGCACGGAGATGAAGAATCTCACGAAGACATAGGTACGGATGTATCCCGAAAGCAATCCACTACCCTACACGGAGGTAAAACCTCACGAAGGCATAGTTTCTTACTCCCACTTAAAAGGGTAACATTGTTCAACTCATGAAATGTATAATGCAAACAAGAAGATAATGAATGCAAAAGAATGCCATGAGTTTTTTTAAAAAATATTTTCTCGACCATAAGACAAAAATTAATCAACTTTGTGGCTCGATTCTCTTATTTTTAAGAAAAAAATCCCCAGTGGAGTCGCCAAGCTGTCGAAACCGTTTTTTGAAAAAACAAAATTTTTCAGGTTTTCGATTTTAAAAAAAAATGAAAATTGGGAGTCGCCACCAATCTTTTATTAAGGTGTGATTGGGTCACCTAAAAACGACTTTGGTCTACGACTTTTAGAAAATGGGTCCGGGAGTCGGTTACGTATGAGGAAGGATTAGCACCCTCATTACGCCCAAAAATTGGTACCTAGTTAGTTAATTAATGTCTTAAGGTCGAGAATTTTAAAAATATAATCTTTTAAAAAAAAACTCAAAACGTTGCATATTAAGACCCTTTTCAATTCAGAGAAGCAAAAATGCCACACCCAATACGTTAGGGCACAACATTCTAATTTCCCCCAAAATGAATTAGGTCAGAATATGAAAAAAATTTAAAAGAACATTCACTCATTCAAGATTTAAGAAACCACACCCAATACGTTAGGGCACGATCCCTTTAGAATCCCAAACTCGGAATATTTCCTTTAATTTAAAAGAACATCCACTTATCCAAGATTTAAGAAATCACACCAAATACGTTAGGGCACAATTCCTTTAGAATCTCAAACTCGGAATATTTCCTTCATGATTTTTTTAAAAAATCTTCATTTCGAGAAATCAATGCGCCACATCCAATACGTTAGGACACAACGTGTTGAATTCCCCAATAATGAGCTTTTATTTTAATTAAAAAAATATCTATTTTGAAAAAGTTTAATTTCAAAAAATCGAGTGAAAAAAAATGTAATGTTATGCTACATTAAATATATATAGTACAATAATTAATATCACGATAACATAGAAATAATACAAATATAAAAACAAATAAATACAATAATAGCGTGCAAAATATCAAATAAATGGGCAAGATAATAAAACATGTAATCCTAAATCAATAGACCAATGATTGAAATAAAATAAAATAAAAAACATAAGTTTAAAACAATTAAAATAACATCAAAATTAAATAATTAAACATGTAAATATAAAATATGTTTTTATATTGAAATATATACATAAAGCTACATATATAATAATATTTATTTATGAAAAAAAACATTATTTTAATATTGATTTTAAGAGAAATATAAAAAAAGACTAAATCGAATCGCTAATAAAAATAAAGGGGGTAAATCCGCAAATAAATAAAGCCTGGGGGACTTAATTGAACGCGCGGATTACATAGAGGGGCTAGAAGGGCAATTTTCCCTTCTCCTCTAAAACGACGCCGTTCAAACGGACCTAATTGGAATTTAAAATAAATTAAAGGCCAAAATAAAAAAATAAAAGTACTTAATTGAAAACATATAAAAGGGCGGAGGGGCTAAAAATGCAATTTACCCCTCCGCATGAAAACACGCGGATCCTGGGTCCGGGTCGGGTCGACGCGCGGATCCTGGGTCCGGGTCGGGTCGACGCGCGGATCCTCCCCTCAAAATGGCGCCGTTTTCAATGGGCTATTTAAGCCTAAAATAAAACCAAAAAATTTTATTTCAAAACATTTTCAAAAAAAAAAAACAAAAAAACCTTAAAAAAAATTCTCTCAACCTGTCTGTCCTCCGGCCAAGGGCCGATCATCGGACAGGCAACGGCCACCGTGCTGGCCACGGATCTCCGGCGCCGGCACCACCGTCCACGGTGGCCGAAAAAAAAAGAAAGCTCCCCTTTTAACCTTCTTAATCTCCTGAGCCTAGATCCGGGCTTAAATCTCGCGAAATATTGACGAATGGGCCCCTAGAAGCAAAGAGATCTTTCGGCTTCCGGTCGTCTTTCATCGAAGACGACACCCTCAACTGTCCACAGTGATCTAGGACTCAAAACAAAGGTTGTATCTCTCCTTTCTTTATTTATTAACAGTATGTATATAATAGTAAAAAAATAACGAAAGAGAATAAATAAAAACTACAAAATAACAACCTTTTTTGCTTCGATTTTTTGCTCCTGATATTGTGAAAGTTCTAGTTTTATTTTTATTGCGAAAATCGGATCCCCGTTACAGTGTATTTGTGGCTTTTTTATAGCCGTATGAAAAAAATAAATCAAGAAACAATCTTTGACTGATTCAATCTGATTTGATTTGATTTTTTCTTTCCTTTCTTGTGTTCATTTCTTGCAGGCGAAGATGCGAAGATCTGGAGGCTGAGTTACGGCGCTGCAGAAATTTGAAACCCTAGGGTTTCATCTTCTGTCCTGGGCCACTGTATTTGGGCCACCACTTTGGTTTGGGCTTTGTAGCCCGTTTGTAATTTTGTTTATTTGGGCCTTTTTACCCGGGCCAAAATCGGGTATTACAATTATAAATGATCACTAAACTATTCAAAAGTTTTCATTTAAGTCAATAGGTTGTTAAAATCGTTGATGTACGACATTTTCTATTCGCATCGCCTACACCAATGGAAAGCTCTAATTCCCCTTTTCTTCTCAGTATTTTATCATGAAACAACTTTGAACATCAATAATTTGTTAACCAAAATCCAAACATCTTTCTTCTTCGATCTCCGACATTAACTATTAGATCAACTTAGATCTAAGGTATGTTATACTCATCAATAGGTATTGATCCACCATGCCAATCTTCGAATCGTCGCTTGAAGCTCGCTAGCTGGACTTTTTTTAAAAAAAAAGGGTTAACAATCATGTGACTTAAATAAAAACTTTGAAAAGTTCAGCGACTTAAATGAAAACTTTTGAATAGTTCAATAATCATTCTGTATCCTTTTAAAGTTAAGGGACCAAAACGTAAACTTACTAATAGTTTAGTGACCTTCGGTATAGTTTACTGTAACTTTTATTTTCAGATTAATTAGTTTTTTTAATCTATTTCATTTTTTAATAATATATATTATATACAATCAACCCTCTTTATGATAGCCTCATTTGTCTATCAAGATTTTGCTTATTATAGAGAAATAATTGGTATATGTCTATAACAGCATTTGAATGTTATAGAGAGGTGTTGTTATGTACCTATTCTTTTTCATCTTAATAAAAAAATAAAAGGGATAAATATCAAATTTATATATGAACTTTGGTCTAGTGTATAATTTGATACATGAAATTTTATTTGATGCAATTATAGACATGAAACTTGAACTATGATTTATATATATACATGAAACTTTGGTTTTAATTCAATTGTACACATGTAAAAAATGAATATATATTTTTATTTTCATATTGGATTAATATAATTATTTGTGTATGCTATCAACATAAAATGATGTTAATTTGATAATATTGCTAGTTATTTGTGAAAATTAAATTAAACAAAAAAATCGTGTATAAGATCGCACAAAATCAAAGTTCATGTTTGACATTGCACATTAAATCAAAGTTTATGTATAGTTATTTAAATTAAATTATTAAAATATTTATATTTTATTAATAAATAAAATGAAGTTACTTAAATACAAAGATTAAAATTCAAATATTATTTATTTCAAAAAAAATTCAAATATTATTTAAAGAAGTTTTTAATGGTAACTTGTTTAATAGATTCAATTCTCTTGGTAGTAATATAACACTTATTTTGGCGAAGAAAATCCCTGTTTTCGACAAGTGAAAATTCAATAGCTTTCCCTAGTACGCGACTCAAGATCATTTTTATTGAGATGCCTATAACATTTATTAATATAATATCTTAATTAACAACCGTTTTATTTAATAAAATATAATTAATAGCTTTTCTTTGTATGCTATTTAAGGTATTTCTCTAATTGAATTTGATTGGCAATATAATAGATCTTTAAATTAGTTGCTCATTTTGATTATTTAGAGTATGAATTATTTGGATTACTTATTAATATAAGTTGCTTTGTCGCATCATATGTTAGAAAAAATCTGGTTCGAAAAAGGTTTTTTTATACAGCGAAAAATAAAAATTTTGAAAATCGATCCGGTTTGTGATATTTATAACAATAAACCCTAAAATAAATTCATACATGTGTTTGCGGATAGACAGATCCTTATCGTTTCCGACTTTCAATCAAACTATCTTCTCCGCTATTCTCATACTACAAACTACTTCGAGTGTGGGCTCAAACTATTTGAATCAAAAATAGAACTAGATTTTTTTTTCTTTAGTGTGAAAACAAAATTCTCTTCTGAAATAAAAATTGACAGAATCGTTATTCTCGAAAATATAATGAATTATTAGAATAAACGTCTCTCTATTTTAGGTAGAATAACGATATCTGAAAGTTGTGTTAATAGCTCTACCAATACCATCTATTTATAGGGATAGTGAGATGAAAGATAATATACTAATATTTTATTATTTAAAATGTTGTATTTAACTTTTACTTTATAATGACTTTTTTTATTTATTTTGATTTTTCTCTTACTAATACATTATGGCTTTTTTTTTTTCAATTTTTACGAGGTTCCTATTTTAGTGTGAAAGATTCTAATTATTCTTTTAAATTATCATTTTTACCTTTTTAGATTATTATTTTTTTGACAGATACCTTTTCAGATTATTGTAACTCTTAAGAAGGGCCCTTTTTTCCTTTTAAATTTGTATCAAATTAACAAAAAATCAAAATTATTTCTTTATTTTTAACTCTTAAGAAGACTTTACTGTTTTATAAAAATTATTAAATTAACAATTTTATCAAAGTAATTTATACTTTTTTTTGGTTAACACTTATAATTAGTGTTATGAAAAACATTGGTTTTTTTTTATAATTTTTATTTAATTTAATTATTGTATATTATTTAAGTAAGGTTATAATTAAAATTTTATTTAAGTAAATCATTTACTTTCCTTTAAACCTCTTGGCTTAAGGTTTTTTTTTAGTGAAGTTCATACTAGAAATTCTCATCTTAATCAAAGAAAAAATGTTTAAATTCCTTTCCTTCCTTTTGTTAAATTTAAAGCTTAATGATAAATTTGGCCACTAACATTTGCATATTTTGTCAAAATGGCCCTAATTGTATTTTTGAGTCTTTTTTTTGCCATCAATCTTTCTTCTTCTTTTTTTTTTTTCAATTTGCTTTTTCTAACAGATTTAATGAATAAATTCAAAATTTCAAATTTTCTTTTCCTTCAAAAGATTTCAATATGATGTTTTTTTACCGAGTTATTTTTTTAGATAATTACGTTTATTTTCTTTAAATTAAGAGTTGTTTTTTTAATTTAATGTACTATTTATTTATTTTATTACTTTTCAAATGTAATTATCTTATTTGGTTATCTAAGTAATAAATTACATCTCAATAAAAATATTCCATATATGAAATTCTACCTCATCCTTTTTAATTTTTTAACGATACTTTCATTAAATCTGTTAGAAAAAACATATTTAAAAAAAAAGAACAAAAGCTAATGACCAAAAAAGACTCAAACATATAATTAGGACCATTTTGACAAAACATGTAAACATTGGTAATCAAATTTGTCATTAAGCCTAAATTTAGCTATGCAAACATGAACAAATATTTCCTTTTATTTTTCTTAACATTCTCATCCCTTGGTTTCCTTTCCTTAATTATCTAAACATGTGGTTAGTAGGGGTGTTCATTCGGTTAACCGACCCGAAATAACATTAACCGAATTAACCGACCTTTCAAAATCTTTAACCGTTAACCGAACCGAAATTTTTTCAAAAAAATTAACCGAACCGAAATTTTTTCGGTTAATTCGATCGGTTAACCGAATTAACCGAAAATTATATGTTTTTTAATTTTTGGTTAAAAATTAACCGAATTAACCGAATTACCCGAATTAACCGAATTACCCGAATTACCCAAATTACCCGAATTAACCGAATTACCCGAATTGACCGAATTAACCAAATTGGATCACTACATAATTAAATTATTTTTAGACTTTTAGACTTTAGTTTTAGTCTTAGTTTTAGAATTTTATTTTTATTTATTAAATTATTTGTAATTTAATTTTATGATTAGGTTGGGTTGGGTTGAATACTTGGGTTTAGATTGGGTTTAGGTGAATAGTGGGCCTATTTATATATTATAATTTTATTTATTAATTTTTTCGGTTAACCGACCGGTTTCGAACCGAATTAACCGTTAATTGAAAAATCAAAAAATAATTAACCGACCCCTGACCTAAAAAATTTGATTAACCGACCGATTAACCGAATTCGGTCGGTTAACCGAATTTTTTGGTTTTACCTGAATTTTGCACACCCCTAGTGGTTAAAGCCTGAAAGTTTTTTGTTTTTAGTTTAGGGTGTGGGAATCGAATGGGCTTTAAGGGTTCCAAAATAATTAAGGAAAGGTTAATATATAATTCCAAATTATCATTTTAATGGCCACATGTTTTCTAACCTTTTAAAGTATTTTCAAGCTCTTTAAAAACAATTATCATGACAAAAAAAGGAAAAAAAAATAGTAAATAGTTATTAAGCCTTAAATGTGTCAATATGTTATTGGTTGAGCATGCTAGCTCATCAAAATTTAATTTGTGTTAACATTTTTTGGTTTTTGTGTTTAACTGTTTTTAAGTATTTATACTATTTAAAAAAGTCTTTAATTGAGTTGATATCATTTATCAATCGGATCTCAATTTAGTTAGGAAATTATTAAAAAGAATATTTTATTTGTAAAGTGAGCTAGGTCCCAACTAAGTTAGAGAATTACCAAAAAATTATTTTATTTATAAAATAAGTTATATGATTATGTGAACGCTTTTGATTTTTTATATTTTTTTAAATCAATAAATTTTTATTCATAGTGAGATTTGAATTAAAGACATTATACATAAAAAAAATTATTTTACCAATTAAACTAAAACAATTTTTTATTTCTATTTGAAACTTTAATAAATATATCTATTATAGATTTATATATTTATTTAAATACACTTTTATGTTCTAAATACATAATTTTCACATGCATACACTTGTTATCAATTTTTTAATAAATACTAATGTGGATTAAAATAAATTGTAAATATAAATTTGATTGGAATTCCCAAGTTAGAAAAATACATTATACATTTTTAATAACATTTAATTAAGCGACAAGATTAAATTTAAAATAGTTAAATAGAATTAATTAAATTAAAAAAGAAAAAAGTATTCATATATAACATATTTATATTTAATTATTTATAGATAATTTTTAAATGATTATTAATATAATTTTGGAACAATATATGGTTAAAGGTCCTTATTAATTTGCATGCAAAATTACATAAATAAATAACTAGGTAGAAAAAAATACAACAATATTGTCGAAACCCCTTCTTTTTGAAAATCGACTTTTGATTTTAAAACAAATGAAAATGGATTCGCCACAAATCCTTTTTTATCAGGTGTGATAGGATCACCTCGTAATTTGATCGTTTTATTAAAAGGTTTGATCTACTAAAACAATGATTTTTGGTCTTCAAAATCCAGGAGATGGCTTCGGGAGTCGGTTACGCACGAGGAAGGATTAGCACCCTCGTGATGCCCAAAATTGGTACCTAGTTGACTACTTGATATCTTAGTGTCGAGAATTGAAAATTTGAAAAGAGTTTAAAGCACGATCACTTTATGTTTTAAGGCATTACCTAACTAAAGTAATTTTTGCGAAAAGGACTTATTTCAAGTTAATCAAGAAGAAAGGATCATCTCCCGTAAGTTAGGGCACAATGCCTTACATCCTCGAAAATGAGAACAAACGCCAAAATCTTATTTTTTATTTACTTTAAAGTAGATATTCGACTATCTCGGTTTTAGAAAGAACCCATCCGTAAGTTAAGAACACGACTTTTCTAATTCCAAAATAATGAACATTACCTTGATTTAAAAAAATTCCTTTTTTATGCATCGTGCAAAGACGAATGCAATATTTAAAGTAATGTGTGTTTAGCTTACTTGGGCATAACATAAAAATGGATAAGTACATTTAAACACAACTCGTGGCATTGATATAATAAAATAAAAAGGGAAGCGTATAAAAAATGAAATGATGATGTATGAAAAATATAAAATGCCATACTAACAAATGACAATGATATAACTACAATAGTGATAAAACACCAATTTGTAATGACGATGACAAAGATCATATTATAATTATTATTCTAGTACTAATAATAAATAATCGAGGAAAGGTAAATAATAATAATGATGATAATAATAATACTAACAATAATAACGAAAACAACAAATGTGCAAATAAATAAAAGTAAAAATGTAAGCAATTTAATTTTTTTGGTATGTATAAAAATAAAGAAGTAATAATTAAATAGATAATAAAATAATAATAATAATAAAGGCACAAAAAAAAAAGAAAAAAAATTCAATAATAGAAATTAAAGAAAATTTTTAATATTAAAACATGAAGGAATAACAAATAAATGAATAAAGTAATTAAAACAAAAAATTAAATAAATGAATAATATATAAATAAGTAAATAAGTAAGTAAATGAATAAAATAAAAGGAATAATAAATAAAAAATAAATAAATAAAAGGAAATAATTTACAAAAGGGTGAAAAATAAAGGACTAAATTGTAATTTAAATGAAATTAAAGGGATAAATCAGAATAAAATAAATAATAAAGGACTAAATTTAAAATATAACAAAACAGACAGTCTAAATTATAAAGAAAAATAACTTAAAAAACTAAATTTAAATAGGATAAAATCTTTAAGGGGTCAAATGGCAATTATCCCCTTTATATTGACACGTGTCACTCCCCAAGGGGTCCACAGTGGGTCAGGGAACTAAATTGTTCAGAAATTTAAATTGTGGCGCGAAAACTAAAATAAATCAAACTGAACAGGATTAAATAAAAAAGAGGAAAAAAAGCGGAAGGATCAAAGCTGAAAATATCCTCTCCCCCTTAAAAACATGCGGATCTTAGAGGCGTTGGGTCGAGTCAGCGGATCTTGCCCAAAACGACGTCATTTTAGGGTTTCTGAAACCAGGCCAAAACGACGTTGTTTTGATATGGCTCTATAAGTCAAATGTTTTTTTTTTTAAATCATTTCCCCTTTTGTTTTTTAGAAAAATCTCCTTTAACTTTGTTTCCATTGAAATTTTCTTTAGGCTGGCCATTAGAGCCCCCGTTGCTTCACCATGGCTGCAGTCTTCGATGGTCGAAAAATTTAAAAGTCTCCATTGTTGCCCCTTTTTTTAAGAACCCCATTTTGGGGTTCAAATCGTCAAAAAATTGAGGAGATCGGGCTGATGGTCAAGAAACCTTTGGTTTCTCTCCCCCTTCGACGACCAAAAAAAGGTAAAAAATGGCTCTTTTTTTATTTCTTTCCTATATCTATTTCAAAAATAAAATAAGAATATCACCTTTTTGTATCTGGTTTGCTTATATTTCGATTACTTCTCTCTGTTCTTTTATTCAAGTCTCGAATATATTCGATTTTCTCTGTATTCGATTTCTCTTTTTTTTTTAAAAAAAAACCTCTTTTACAATCCTTTTTTGGCTTTTTATAGTCGTTTTACACTATTATTTTTCTATTTTCTATTGTTTGGTATTGTTGTTGCATGTTGTTGCTGTTGTCCTTGCAGATGGTGGTTGATAGTGGCAAACCTTGGGTGACGAGACTGCTGGCGAAGTGGAGCGGCTATGGCATAGGCTCGGGGTTAGGTTTCTATTTCTGAAAAGATATTTACTCTATTGGGCTTGTAACTTTGAGTTAGGGTTTTTTGATTTGGGCCATATTGGACCATATTGTAAATGGACTGTTATTTTTTTATTGGACTTTAATATTTTGTTTTATTTATTTATTATTATTTTTTATTTAGTAGGCCGAGCAAAATTGGTTTATTACAGCTGCCCCTCTTTGCTTATTGTCATGTAACGAAAATGGAGTAAAGACTTTAAAAATGGTCAATTTTGCCTGGTCTTACCGAATCTCGACTTCTTTGGTGCTTCTCTTCTTCAGGTAGTCTCATTCCAACCCACTGCAAATTCAGGGGTATAGGAATTATAATTTCAACCTACTCCACTAGAACTACAACGAGATAAGATTTGTAGCTTTAATTTGCTCCACTGCAACTGTACGGAGATTAGATTTGTTATCCTCAATCTGCTCCACTGCAACTTTAGGGAGATAATTTGTAGCTTCAATCTACTCTACTGCAACTTCAGAGAGAGAAGATTCACTATCTTCAATCTGCTCCACTGCAACTTCAGAGAGATAAGATTCGTATCTCTAGTCTACTCCATTACAACTTCAGAAAGATAAGATTTGTAACTTCAATCTACTCCACTGCAATTTCAGGGAGATTAGACTTGTAACTTTAATCTACTCTATTGTAACTTTAGGGAGATAAGATTTGTAACTTCAATCTACTCCATTACAACTTCAGGGAGATAAGATTTATGGCTTCAATCTGCTCTACTACAACTTCAAGGAGATAAAATTTATGGTTTTAATCTGCTTTATTGCCACTTTAGAGAGATGAGATTTGTAACTTGTATTTTTAATCTCTTTCATTGCAACTTCAAAGAAATAAGAATTGTAGCTTTAATCTGCTCCACTGCTACTTTAAGGAGATAAGATTTGTTACGGTGACTTTAATCCGTCCCACTACAACTTTAGGGGTATAGGATTTTTTATTTCATTGATCTGTTACACCATTCTCTAGGGAACATAACCTGTAGAATCTATTTCATGGGCCTATATTTATTCCAAGCAATTAAGATGTTATGATCAGAATGAATCAAATGTTCCTAACTAGATGTATGTAAATGATATTTGCATGAATGCAGAATGTCATTTTTTTTAGAATCCTTTTTAATGCTTAGGCTGACATTGCTCGTTGTTTGTCAAGGTTCCATCACTGATGTATTGTCATGCCTTCTTGTTCAGATTTGGTATCTTTGACAGGAGATTCGAAGAAGTAATCACAATTTAACTATTCGTTCCTTGATATTTCTATCCCTTAGATTTGGGTCAGTTCTAACTAGTAGTCCTGTTTTAGGTCCTTGTACTTTTTAGAAACCTTTTTGACCAATATGCAAAAAATCCTTTTACTGGAATATTATTAGTTCATTAATCATTATTTCAATGAAAAATTTCTTGAAAAAGATTGTAAAAATGGACAAGGTTGAAATTTAATGGGAGCAAAGCTCAAAATGAATAGATTAATCAAAATAGTAAACGCTGCTAAAATACAAAATAAGTAAGATGAAAATAGGTGCCCTAAATATCATAGCATGAGCTTTTCCGTACGAACTTCTCGAGGACCCTTTTTAAGCCTGATATGTGTTTAGGAGATCCAGAGTACTTTGTTGATGCCCCAAGATGTAACATTCTTCTTTCCAAGAAGACCCGACCATCACATGTTCAATCTTCAATCCAAATTTGAGCTGTCCTTTTCCGAGTTTTGAACTCAAAACCCATTTGGTCTCAAGATGCCCTTTGCGAGTTTTAGCCTTGGCCTCTCTCTTTTTCTAGGTGAAGAATTTCTTGACTGAATCCAAATTCACAGGATTAAGTATGTTTTTGTCATCCATCTCGATCAAAAATCAACGCTCCTCTAAAAAAGGCCTTATTTACCACATAAGGTCCTTCCCAATTTGGCATACACTTTCCTCTAAAGTCTTTTTGCATGAGAAGGATATTTTTCAATACCAGGTCCCCCTCATGGAATTTTCTGGGGTGAACCTTTTTGTCATAAGCTCACATCATTCATTTTTGGTGCATCTGACCATGACGGATAGCCTTCAACCTCTTCTTTTCAATCAAGTTTATCCAATCATATTGAGGTTGGATCCATTCTGCTTCATCTAACTTTAATTCTGACAAAACTCAGAGAGAAGGAATCTCGACTTAAATGAGCAAGACCTCCTCCATTCCATAAACCAATGAGAAAGGCGTTGCCTCGGTAGAGGTCCTGACAGATGTTCGATAAGCGTAAAGTGCAAATGATAACTTCTCATGCCAATCTTTATAAGTCTCTGTCATTTTCCCACGATCTTCTTAATGTTCTTATTGGCTGCCTCCACTGCATCGTTCATTTTTGGGCGATATGGTGATAAGTTGTGATGTTTGATCTTGAATTGACTCGAAACCTTCGCTATCATGCGGTTGTTCAAATTTAATACATTGTCAGATATAATCCTTTTTGGCAACCTATACTGACATATGATCTCTTTTTTCAAGAATTTGCTGACTGTCGACTTTGTGACATTGGCGTAAGAAGTGACATCTACCCACTTGGTGAAGTAATCAATGACCACAAAGATAAATGGATGCCCATTGGAAGCTTTTGGCAAGATCGACTCAATGACATCCATGCCCTACATAGAGAAAGGCCATGGAGAAGTCATAACATGAAGAGCTGAAGGAGGCATATGAATTTTGTCTCTATAAATTTGGCACTTATGACATCTCTTGGCATAATTGATACAATCCCCTTCCATGGTGGACCAATAATACCCGAATCTCATGATTTGTCCGGCCATTGTAAAACCATTAGCATGTACTCCGCGAATGCCCTCGTGGACTTCTTCCAAAATCTTCTTGGCCTCAATGGCATCCACACATCTTAGTAGCACCTGATCCCTTCTTTTTTTATACAGGATCTCCCCATTTAAAACATAGTCGTTGGCCGGTCTCCTCAACATCATTTTATCATTCTCGGTCATCTGATTAGCGTATTCATGATTCTTTACATATCGCAGTATATTATGGTACCGAGGGTGATCATCTTTTTCCTCTTCCTAGATGTTGTAACAATGAGTCGAACCATCATAAATACTCATCTAGATCGATTTTACATCCTCTTGTTTGTTCATTTTAACCATGGAAGCTAAAGTAACTAGGGCATCAGCCATCTGATTTTCATCTCATGGAAGGTATTAGAAGGTGATGTCATCAAACTCTTTAATTAACTCTAGGACCAACATTCTATACTCGATCAACTTGAGATCTCTTGTCTCCCATTCACCTTTGAATTGATAGATCACTAGTACAGAATCCCTATATATCTCTAGTACTTTGATCTTGCATTCTATGGCTGCACGAATACTCATGATGCATGCTTCGTATTCTGCCATATTGTTCGTGCAATCAAAATCCAATTTACTAGTAAATAGATAATGATCTCCATTTTGGGATACCAAGACTGGCCCGATTCGGTTACCCATAGCGTTTGACGCTCCGTCAAAATTTAGTTTCCAATGATGTCCTTCTTGAGCATCTTCTTCAGTGGTTACAACATACATTAGGTCTTCATTCGGGAAATCAAAGTTCAAAGGCTCGTAAACTTCTAAAGCTTTACTAGCTAGAAAATTTGCTATTGCACCCCCTTTTACTGTTTTCTGGTTAACATAGATTATATAAAATTTGGAAAGTAGAATTTTCCATCGGGCCATCCTTTCATTAAAAGTAGTCGACTCCATCATATACTTTAGAGAGTCCACTTTTGAGATGAGCCAAGTTGTGTGGTACAACATGTACTATCTCAATCTTCGAGTTGTCCAAATTAAGGTGCAACACAACTTCTCAATTGGCTAAGATCTTGTTCCACATTTAGTGAACTTCTTACTGAGGAAGTATATCACTCTTTCTTTCCTTCCTAACTTATCATGTTGGCCAAGCACGCATCCCATGGAATTCCAAATACTGTCAAGTACAGTATTAGTGGCTTATCTTGGTTAGGTGGCATTAGCACTAGGGCATTAGACAAGTAATGTTTAACCTTGTCAAATGTTTTTGGGCCATCCTCATCCTATACACATGGATTGTGCTTCTTAAGGAGACGGAATATGGGGTCGCATTTCTCGATCAGTTGTAAAATGAACTGGGTGATGTAATTTAGTCTTCCTAAGAAACCCCAGATATCTTTTTGAATACGCGGTGGAGGCAACTCCTGTATAGCTTTGACTTTATCAGGGTCGATCTCGATTCCTTTTTCACTGACTATAAATCCTACCAATTTCCCCGACTTAGCCCCGAAGGTACATTTTGCTGTATTGAGCTTTAGTTGGAATTTCTTCAACCTCAAGAGCAATTTCCTCAGGACTTGTATATGCTCTTTTTCTGTTCGGGATTTTGCAATCATATCATCGGCATAAACTTCGACTTCTTTGTGCATCATATCATGGAACAAAGTTACCATGGCTTTTTGATACGTCGCTCTCGCATTTTTCAATTCGAATGGCATCACTTTATAGCAAAATGTTCCCCAGACGGTTATGAACGTGGTCTTTTCCATATCTTTAGGATGTATCTTAATCTATTTTTATCCGGAGAAGCCATCCATGAAGGAGAACAGTGAGTAACCTGTCGTGTTGTCTACTGAGGTGTTGATGTGAGGCAACGAGAAATTGTCCTTTGAGCTAGCTTTGTTTAAATCCTTATAGTTTACACACATTCATAATTTCCCATCTTTCTTAGGGATATATTGGCTACCCACTCCGATTATTTAACCACTTGAAGGTAACCAACGTCAAATTGCCTCTTGACCTTTTCTTTAATTTTTAATAAGATATCGGGACTCATCCTTCGAAGTTTCTATTGAACTGACTTGCATTCTTCTCTTACGAGAAGCTAGTGTACCACAATATCAGTACTTAAACTAGACATGTCTTGATACGACCATACAAAGACATCTTTGAATTCGTACAGTAACTTAATGAGGTCTCGCTTTGTCTCTGCAGTGATGCAAGCTCCGATCTACAACTCTTTCTTCTCTTGTTCGTCTCCTAAGCTCACAATTTCTACTGACTCTTTGTGAGGTAGAATCTATTTCTCCTCTTATTCTACCATCCTTATCAAATCAAGAGATAGATTATAATCTCAATCATCTTCAAAGTCCTGAGATTCCTCTAGACACATATCTTGCTCAAAAGGAGATTCTGAGTCAGTAGCAATGTCACTCATATTATTGATATCTACAGACCTGTTATAGGAACGAAGGAAGACCCAAATAACAAATGAATCTAAGAATAATTATCTGTGTGTTATGAGTATGAATGAATTGGAAGGAACAAAAGAATGTTTGCCAAAATGAGACATAAAGATGCATTTTATTGAAATAAAAATAATGGACATATGTTTTTTTTTACGAAAGAATTCTTATTGCTCCTAGACTTAGAGCAATAAGCGTGTTTTGAACATTACTCTGAATTAGTTCTAAAGATTACAGGGATCTCTTCTGCGGTCTAATTATTCAGAACACTTTCGGGGATATAAAGGTGAATGCTTGACAAGTTTTCCCCAATTCATTCTTCTGATATAGCATTGATGCTCAAATTTCCCAACATTCCTTCCTAGCCTTTGACATCTTTAAAGAATTCCAACTCCTTGTTATCCACCAAACTTTATACCAAAGCTCTGAATTCAGTGCACTCTTGGATCTCATGACCTTATTCAGCGTGGAACTCATAGTAGCTTCTCATTCCTTTCAATACCTCCTTCGAATCTAGAACGACTAATCCCATGTTTACCATTTCTTGCTAGACCCATTTTAATGGGGATCTTACTTCTGTAACATCAGTTTTGGTCTTCTTTCCTCCACTCTCAATTATCGTGTTTACCTCTTGGTCTAAATGACTGGGTAACAAATTTTCTACCACATTAGGTCCCGACGGATCATCAAACCTTACGATTCCTATCTTGATAAACTTTTCAATCAACTTTTTGAATGCAGTGCAATTCTCAATTGAATGTCCTGTTATTCCTGCGTGATACTCGTATTGAACATTTGAATCATATCATTTTGGGAATGAAGGTTGCATGGGTTTTAAGTAAAATGGGGATACCACATGCGTATCGAACAAATCCTGATATAACTTCCTATATGTCATCAGGATGGGTGTGAACTACAGTTTTTCTATGTTTGGTCTTGAGTTAGATTCTTGTCTTGAAGGGCTTTGATGACTAGTTGTTGCAGTCTTTGGTTAGCCTACAGTGACCGATTTTGAATAACCTTTATTATACACACTCAAAGTGTTCACTTCATTTTCTTTCTTTCTCAGTGCTAATCTTTTAGTGTTTTCCCCCGCATCTATTTTCCCACTCCTTACTGCATTTTCAATCATCTCTCCAGATATTACTATATCTGAGAAGCTTTTGGTAGCACTTCCTAACATATGGTTAATGAATGGGGCTGTTAGAGTGTTTATGAAATGCATTGTCATTTCTTTCTCCATAAGAAGTGGTTGGACTTGCGTTACCACTTCTCTCCATTTCTGAGCATACTGCTTGAAGCTTTCCCTTTGCTTCTTTTCCATATTTTGTAGCGTAATTTTATCTGGTGTCATGTCGGTCACATGGCTTTATTGTTTAATGAAAGCTTGTGTCAAGTCTTTTTATAAGTTGATTTTGGCACAACATAGTTGGTTGTATCACTTGGAAACTAACCCGATCAAACTATTATCGAAGCAGTGGATTAACAATTGGTCATTATTGATGTATCCCTTCATTCTTTGGTAGAACATTGTGATATGGGCTTAAGGACAACTAGTCCCGTTATATTTTTCAAATTCTAGAGTTTTGAATTTTGGTGGGAGCACTAGATCAGGGACTAAGCTGAACTCCTTAGCATCAACCCTGCAAAGGTAATTGGCATTCTCCATAGCTCTGAATTTCTCTTTCAAACCACTTACACCGATCTTCTAGTTATTTTGGCAATTCTACCTTTGCTCTATCCATTTCAGCCATGTCGTCCAAATCTAGAACAACTGAGTTGGTTAGATTATCCCCGAGGTTGGAACCTAAACATGTTGGGTAATTCACCGGTGTTGAAGTGTCGGCTTGATATTGCTGAGTTCTTATGGTAACGGGTACCCTTCGTGGGTACCCTTTGTGGATATGTATCTAGTTGGGCTTGGACATTTACTAGGGCAATGTAAGAGCCTAATTTTAGTCAAATTGAAACAGTGGTTTTGGAACCACAAATCTGAGGTCAAAAAATTATTTTAATATTATTTTTGGTATTTACAGCATGTGATTATATATGTGTGAAAGTTTCTGTAACATCCCTAATCCGTATCCTTCGCCGAATTATGGTTACGAGACATTACCGAACATAGCACAATTCAGAACAGACATTTATTACAATCCAGTGTAATAATTTATGACTCATCAAAACACAAATGCTATTCACTTTTGAACTTAAATTTACTATATTATTTCCATTGGCATATTTTTTTAAAAATAATTTGGATATAAATGTTTTATATCTATATACATATCATTACACATCATATACCAAACATCTAATAACTATTTGTCATAAGCTAATTATTAAACATCCCATTTTATAATCTAAGCATGTTTACATATTAAAATCAATTAACAACCACACCAAAATTAAATTTTGGTTAACTTACAATATGGCCAAATATTTTAATGGTTATTAATAAACATGATACTCATTCATTTCAAAACAACATAACCCATAACTCAATTTGGGTATCACTCATTTATACTACATGGATTTCATTTAACTACATGATTTGAAACCAAACTTACTTCCTTCCTAATCACCAAAATCATACACATATAACATTGATATCTTAAGTTATTTAAGCACAAATAATTTTTATATACCAAATCAAGCTGAATTGCTTCTTATTCGGTCATTCTATATAACATTCAATACATAATATATTTATATATATATATATATATATATATATATATACTTAGATTATCAAAGAAACCAAACCTCAAACATTAATAAACCACACCAACTTCATTTCATCTATATGCCATTATAAACCAATTACCAAACTAAAAACATATACAATTTAAATCTTATACCAACTTATCTATTACATTTTCGTTTTATAACAATCAAAACAAATACATTCACGCCTTTACGAAGTGACCTTAATTAATCAGACAGTATATCCAAAAATACAACACAACAAATCAATATATTTAACTATTTTAATTCATCTTATACCCGAATACATAAGTATATTAAAACAAATTTTGCAGCAACTTATAAGACCAAACATATACAAATTATTACATATCATATAACTAAATTAATGACTTAGCATCTCACTTATACTTTCAAATCTGCACATCAAGAATTATATCTATTGATTATATAACATTAACTTAATTCAACTAATATCTAGTATTAACCTTATTGCCGAAACTTATATCTAAATATTACCTTTAAAATCAATCCATATCTTATGATTTTAATACCTAGCATAAACCAAACTTGTCACATACATGAAACTTGAATATTTCACTCGAAAACAAGCTCAAATCAATATCAATCCCATAGCAAAACATACTAAGCTTATCTGACATATATATATATATATATATATCAAGCAATTTACACACTTGAACTATGAAATATAATACCTAACATGAACTCATATCATAACCAAAAATGCATAATCACAAACATCATTTTAATCGAATTCATCAAAAGCATAAAGACCAAACTTAACCTTTTACCTATATACCATAACTGAATCCATATAATACCAAAACCAAACATATCACACATATTTATAACATAATCATAAACTCCATTCTTGACCATTAAAACCCTATGCATCGATACCAAACTCAAACAAAGGAAATAAGCCATTTTTGCATGGCTATTAATTATATATAAATACTTGTTCCAAAATCAACATTTTAATTATGCTATACATGCCACAAACTCAAAATCAACTTAGTAAAGTACTGAAAGAATCTGTCAATTGTGTGATAGGCTTTGTTGACGATTCCCGAGCTCGTAACGACTTCAAAATCTATAAAATAGAGATAAACGAGTGCAAATACACAGGGTAAGCTATTTAAAGCTTTGAAAGTCATAAGTAAATATATATATATCATCTATTGTATATTATTATAAGCTAACAAGGCCGAATATACATGTTCTCAATACCAGGTTATTATTTAAATCTCATACACATACCATATGGCTAATTGTACCAATACATATGGATTTATCCAAATCTCACTATTAAAATCACACATACCACATTTAGCCGAATATGCACAATCACATATGTATACACATAGTTCACATTGATATTTTAACATTTATACAATCAATACAACAACTGGCTTACCTTATTTCACAACTTGGTATAAGTACATACCTGAGCCCTTTTAATTCGATTTCACATTTAATCATCATTTAACATAGCCCGTTAAACCGTTTGGAATTAAAAAAGATACGCAAACAGTCGTAAGCTCGTACAATGCCAACGTCCCAGACGTGGTCTTATATGTAATCACATATCGATGCCACTGTCTCAGACAGGGTCTTACGCATAAACACAAGTCGATCCCAACATCCCAGACGTGATCTTACACGATAACACATATCAAAATTTCTATGTCATGATATATGTATCCTAACAATTCATAGGGGTCGTACGAGCTTTCGGACATTGAATCTCGATCGAATCGAACATTAATCAGACTTCCAAATCACATTTGCATTCGACAATACATATTAAGATTCATAAATTTTCATTCATCATGTAACATAAATATTTTATCAAATTTAACAACATTTATATGCCTATAGATTTACCTCGGGTATCGGCAGACACAATCGACTACTCGACTACTTTTGACTTCCCCCGATCTAATGTCATTTTCTTCGGTTCTTGATCTAAACATATCCAAATTTAACCCTTTTATTCATTAAAACATTCAATTTAATCCAAAAACAGATAAATGGGAAAATTACCATTTTGCCCCTAACATTTTACACTTTTTACAATTTAGTCCCTATTGTATAAAACACAAAATACACAAAATTTCCTTACACTATGCTAGGGCCGAATATTCAATAGCTTTATAAAAGTCCACACTTTTCATTTATTTCACATTTTAATCCCTCAAAAATTAATTTTTACAATTTAACCCTAATTACTCAATTTCATCAAAAATTCAAAAACAAACTATGTTAATTTAACACATATATTTCATATTTCACCTTCAAACATCACAAAACTCATAAATTCATCAATGGAATATTTCAAATCATCACCAATTCACAAAATTGAAGCATGAGCTTTAAAGAACACAAAGCAACGATATCAAAAACGTAAAGATTAACAAAAATCGAAATCGAAACATACCTTAATTAAGACATGTAAGTGCCGAATACTAAAAGCTTTTTCTTCTTTTTATTTCTTTGGTTGTTTCAGTTATAGTTGATGAACATTTGCATGATAATTTTATTTTATGTTTTACTTTATTAACATATATTAACATTATTATTTTACTAAATTAACCTTTACTAATATATTTATATAAAACATATAATAAGGTTACATTAGTCCTTTGCCACCCACTAACTTACATAATGGACTAATTGCATTATAAAACCTCTAAATTTTAAAGACAACAACAATTAGGCACTTTCATATTTAACCATTAAATTTCCATTTTTCACAATTTAATCCTTTTATTTAATCAGACACTCAAACGATGAAATTAAAACATGAAATTATCACACAAGTAAATTCACACATAATAAACATAGAAAATAATATTAAAATACTTTTTGGACTAAGATTTGTGGTCCCGAAACCACTGTTCTGATTAGGGTCAAAATTGGGATGTTACAGTTTTGTAAAGAAATTTTACTGTTTGAATTCTTAACTCGGTAAAAGGACTAAATTGCGTAAAGCGTAAAAGTTGTGTTCTATAAGTTAAAGGTGTCTAATAGCTATAGAACATTAAAGTAAAGTTCCTTAAGTGGTAAATAGGTCATTTGTGAGTTAGTGGATGATAGTGGAGTCACATTTGGTGTAATTACTAATGTTTTTAATGGTAAAATAGTAATTAAGTAAATTAATGATAAAATAAATAAAACCAAAGCTAAAATTTTATCCATATTTTCTTCCTTGGCCGAATATTGAAGAAGAAAGACACCATTGATGAACACTTAAGGTTCGGCACACACATAGCTTGATTAACGTACGGTTTGAGCTCAATTTTTGATAATTTTTACGTTTTTGAGATCATTGTTTCGTGTTCTAGCTAGCCCATACCCTAATTTTTGAACTGGTTGATGAATTTGTGAGTTGCCATTGATGATAGCTTGATGTTTTTGAATGTTGATGATGGAAAATGAATAATTGTTGATAGATTAATATGTTTTGTAAAGTGATTTTTGACAAAAATGTCAAATAGGGATTAAATTGTGAAATATGAAAATTAAGTGGTTGAAATTAAAATAAATGAATGTTTTGGGCTACTAGGGGAACTATAGTAATTCGGCTAAGCTTGGGTTATATTGAATTGTCTTAATTTTGTGTATTTGTGAAATAGAGACTAAATTGAACAAATGGGAAACTTTAAGGGCTAAAGTGCAAAAATGTCCAAATAGGTATTTTTGGATAAAATTGAATGAATAGGTGATTAAATATGTTAAATTTGAATTCATATAGATCAAGAAAGAAAGAAATCAGATTTAGATTGGGGGAAATCAAAAGTTGACGAGTAGTTGATCCGATCCATTCGTTTCTGTACGAGGTAAGTTCATAAGTAAATAAATGTTTTTGAATTCAAATGTATATGTTTTATATATTGTTGAATTGATTGTTTATGGATATGCATTGCCGAATTGATTTATATATGGATATTCATTGCCGAATTGATTTGTATATGGATATACATTACCGAATTGATTTGTTTATGGATATACATTGCTGAATTAATTTGGATATAGATATACATTGCCAAATTGATTTGCATATGTATACATATATATTGCCGAATTGATTTGAGCATTGGATGACTGGTTTCGTGCATGAATTGATTTAATTATGAAGTCGAAAGCTCCGAATGAACCTTAGGAAATGTATTGGATATTGATGTCATGATATTAGGACTTTCGAGGTGTGATTTCATGTAAGACCATGTCTGGGACATTGGCATCGTATATGATTCGTATAAGACCCTGTCTGGGACAGTGGCATCGATATGCGTTAACATGTAAGACCATATCCGAGATATGGCATTGTACGAGATTTATATGATTTCTATGTGTTCTTAACAATTTCGAATGTAAATTTGAGCTAACTGGTTCAGGTATGTGTGAAGTTATATGTTCATGAAATATTAAGGTAAGTTTAGTACTTAATGTGATAATATGAATGTATATGAGTTAGTTAAATGTATATGTGTTTGAGATTCATTTGAATTTGACCTAGTTGAATTGAATTATAAATATCATTCAGATGATTTATTTGCTTATGGCTTACTAATCTTCCAAAGCTTACTTTGTGCATCCTTCCATTGTTTTATAGTTATATAAAGCTAGCTCGAGCTCGGGGATTGTCAGGGAATATCGTCACACTATCAATCACCATTTCAGTATTTTGAAAGCTTGATATTATAACATATGGCATGTATAGACTATGGCTAATGTTGAATTATATATAAGTTGCCATGCGAAATGGCTTATTAGAGATACTAATTATTATGTGTATTCGGTCACGTTATAAGCTCTTTTGGAAAATATGTTTATAAGTATATATGTGTGATAATGTTTGGTTATAAGATTCGGCTTGAGTAGTAATTTAGTTAGTGGATGTGTTTTGTTATAATGTAATATGATTGACGTATGTTAGTTGGTTCAAAATTTGAATAGTATAATGATTATGACTTGGTTAAATTTTAGTGTATGAATTGTATTATGAAATTAGTTTGCACGGAAAAGAAGTATGGTTTGTATATGAGATATGATTAGTAGACATGAATTTTGATAAATTACAGTGTTAGACTGTGTTGTGTTAGGTAATGCCTCGTAACCCTAATCCGGTGACGGATACGGGTTACGGGTGTTACAGGTAAGGCTTGGGGGTATATATGGTCTTCATTATCATCCCCAGAGTTATTCATAATACTTTGCCCTTTTTCAGTCCCTCCGGCCAACAACTGGGTCAACTGGCTTATCATACTTCATTGGGACTCATGTATTTGATCCCTCACATCTTGCTGTACCTTATCTAATTGTTCCTGCAGCTAGGCTTGCAACTAATCTTGCATGTCCTTCTGAATTTGTTCCAATCTCTCTAACCATTGATCCATGGCTCTGGTTTTACCTCGGGCTTGCAACTAATCTTGTTGGTTTCCAGGGTAGTTGTCATAATTTTGATTAATTAGGGTCCTTTTATGAATATTAATGCATGTGATGAAATATAATGCTAATGAATGAAAAATGAACGCAAAAAGTGGCGTTGCTTCTAATTCAATTCTATTCGAATAATTTTACTAGAAAACGAATCTCTTTACATAAAACGGATACATTTTACATATACGACCTTGCCCTAATACTCAAAGCCTTGACTTTTCTAAGAAGCCAAGCTAATTCTCAGCCCGATCTGATTCTGATTCGTATCTTAAGCTCAGTATGTCAACTTGAACCGCTAGGGTTTGCAAATGGTTGGCTACTTCCCGTACTTAAGTCACATCTTCGCCCATAATATGATTTCTATCCCTAATCTAACCTTGAGAGCTTTGGAATTGTTCGTTCTAGTGTTCATTGTTTGTTTCAAGAAGCTCAACCCGAAGTTCACAATTTTGAAGTGCGGTCTCGAGCTCTTTTATTTTTTCCTTCAAATTTTAATCTTATTTGTGCTTGCTTTCAACTCAATTACGGAGTTGCGACTAGGATATTGATGCGGTGACCTTTCTAATTTTGCTACCCGGGCTCTCAATCTAACCTTTTCATTTTGGCTTTCTAACAAATCCATTTCTAGAGCATCTTCTCGAACTTGAGCATCTTGGAATCTCTTTTCCCACTGATCAGTTCTAATCTTTTATTCTTTGATTTCTTCCCGTCATTGTCTCATACCTCTTTCAACTATTGGAGATTATTCTAGGTCACACTTTTCTCTTGATCAACTCTTGGAATCTCATAATTCTGACATATATCCCTCTGTCAGGCTATCACTATTCTCTTGTTGTGTCTTCTTGGACCACATCCGGACGACCACATTGTCTTTAACTTTGTCAAGAACTCCCTTTTCCATGACAAGCTCTCTATTTAGAACTGAATGTGAATCGACACCCTTTTTTATAATGGAAATGCAATGCAATCACAACCAAAACAAAACGAAACAAGTTAGTACATTTCATACAAATCTAGAATTCAAAGCAAGAAATAATAAATAGAACACCTAATCGGGTGACCATTAGAGGTTCGGTATGGTTCTACCTAGGGTAAACTGTTAGGGCTCATTACATGTGGTTCGATTCTAAAGGAAGTGTACCTGAACCAATAAATTCCTCGATCCTCACCCATTATAGGCTCATACGGACCGAGTTTGGTTCAGGGGACTACATTTCCCTATGGCTATACGGAGATGAAGATCTCACAAAGACACAGGTATGGATGTATCCTGAAAGTGATCCACTATCCTATACAGAGGTGAATACCTCACGGAGGAATAAATTCTCACTCCCACTTAAGAAAGGAAAAATCTAATGATTATGCAATGCAATATGCAAAAACATACCAAGAGGCTCAAAGCAATAAAGCAAACATATCATTATGTAACAAGATGAAGACCACAAAAATAAATGATGAAATGTAACGAAGGGATCATAAATTTAAACCAAATTATCAACTTTTGACAAAAAGACCAAAACGTAATCAACTCGCGGCTTGACTCTTTTATTTTATCCCCAGTGGAGTCACCAAGCTGTCGAAACCCTTTTTTTTAAATCGACTTTTGATTTTTTAATAAATACTAATGTGGATTAAAATAAATTGTAGATATAAATTTGATTTAAATTCCCAAGTTAGGAAACTACATTATACCTTTTAATAACATTTAATTAAGTGACAAGATTAAATTAAAAATAGTTAAATAGAATTAATTAAATTAAAAAAGAAAAAAGCATTCATATATGACATATTTATATTAAATTATTTATAGATAATTTTTTAGTTAAATTCTTAAAATATTAATGATTATTAATTTAATTTTGGAACAATATATGGTTAAAGGTCCTTATTAATTTGCATGCAAAATTACATAAATAAATAACTAAGTAGAAAAAAAAATACAATAATATTGTCAAAACCTTTTTTTTTTTAAATCGACTTTTGATTTTAAAACAAATAAAATGGAGTCGCCACCAATCCTTTTTTATGAGGTGTGATAGGATCACCTCATAATTTGATCGTTTTATTAAAAGGTTTGATTTACTAAAATAACGATTTTTGGTCTTCAAAATCCAGGAGATGGGTTCAAGAGTAGGTTACGCATGAGGAAGGATTAGCACCCTCGTGATGCCCAAAATTGGTATCTAGTTAATTACTTGATATCTTAGTGTCGAGAATTGAAAATTTGAAAAGAGTTTAAAACACTACCCCTTTTTGTATTAAGACATTACCTAACTAAAGTAATTTTTGCGAAAAGGGCTTATTTCAAGTTAATCGAGAAGAAAAGATCATGTCTCGTAAGTTAGGACACAATGCCCTACATCCTTGAAAATGAGAACAAACGCCAAAATCTTGTTTTTATTTATTTTAAAGTAGATATTCAACTATCTCGGTTTTAGAAAGAAGTCATATTTCGTAGGTTAAGAACACGACTTTTCTAATTCCAAAATAATGAACATTACCTTGATTTAAAAAAACTTCCTTTTTTATGCATCGTGCAAAGACAAATGCAATATTTAAAGTAATGTGGATTTAGCTTACTTGGGCATAACATAAAAACAGATAAGTACATTTAAATACAACTCGTGGCATTGATATAATAAAATAAAAAAGGAAGCGTATAAAAAATGAAACGATGATGTATGAAAAGTATAAAATGTCATACTAACAAATGACAATGATATAACTACGATAGTGATAAAACACCAATTTGTAATGACGATGACAAAGATCATAAAATAATTATTATTCTAATACTAATAATAAATAATCGAGGAAAGGTAAATAATAATGATAATAATAATACTAACTATAATAACGAAAACAACAAATGTGCAAATAAATAAAAGTAAAAATGTAAGCAATTTAATTTTTTTAGTATGTATAAAAATAAATTAGTAATAAATAAATAGATAATAAAATAATAATAATAATAAAGGCACAAAGAAAAAAAGAAATAAATATTCGATAAAAGAAAATAAAGAAAAATTTGAATATTAAAACATGAAGGAATAACAAATAAAGGAATAAAGGAATTAAAATAAAAAATTAAATAAATGAATAATATATAATTAAATAATTAAATAAGTAAGTGAATAAAATAAAAGGAATAATAAATAATTAAATAAAAGGAAACAATTTACAAAAGGGTGAAAAATATAGGACTAAATTGTAATTTAAATGAAATTAAATGGATAAATCAGAATAAAATAAATAATAAAGGACTAAATTTAAAATATAACAAAATAGACAGTCTTTATTATAAATAAAAAGAACTTAAAGGACTAAATTAAAATAGCATAAGAACTTTAAGGGGTCAAAGGGCAATTATCACACCCCAAGGGGTCCACAGTGAGTCAGGGAACTAAATTGTTTAGGAATTTAAATTGTGGGGTGAAAATTAAAATAAATAAAACTAAACATGATTAAATTAAAAAGATGAAAAAAGTGGAAGGACCAAAGCTGAAAATTTCGCCTCCCCTTTAAAAGCACGCAAATCCTAGGGGGTCGGGTTGGGTCGACAGATCTTGCCCAAAAAACGTCGTTTTCATATGCCTATATAAGTCAATTTTTTTAAAACAATCATTTCTCCTTTTATTTTTTTTTAAATCTCCTTTAACTTTTTTTTTCTCTGAAATTTTCTTTAGGCCGGCCATGGGAGCCGTTGTTGCTCCACCGTGGCCACCGTCGTTGGCGATAGCGGCCGCCATCTCTAATGGTCGGAAAATTTCAAAGTCTCCTTTTTTGCGCCCTTTTTTTAGGAACCCCATTTTGGGGTTAAAATCGTCAAAAAAACTGAGGAAATCGGGCCGACAGTCAAGAAACCTTTCGGTTTCTCCCCTTTCCGGCAGCCGAAAAAAAGGTAAAAAAATTGGCTCTTTTTTATATTTCTTTCCTATATCTATTTTAAAAAAATAAAAATAAAAATATCACCTTTTTGTATCTGATTTGCTTATATTTCGATTACTTCTCTCTGTTTTTGTATTCAAGTGTCGAATATATTCAATTTTCTTTGTATTCGATTTCTCTTTTTTTTAAAAAAAAAAACCTCTTTTATAATCTTTTTTAGGCTTTTTATAGCCGTTTTACACTATTATTTTTTCTATTTTTCTATTGTTTCATACTGTTGTTGCGTGTTGTTGCTATTGTCCTTGCAGACGGTGGTTGACGGTGGCAGACCTCAAGTGACGAGACTGCTGGCGAATTGGAGCGGCGGTGGCCCAGGCTAGGTGTTTGGTTTCTATTTTTGAAAAGATGTTTAGGCTATTGAGCTTGTAACTTTGGGTTAGGGTTTTTTGATTTGGACCATGTTGTAAATGAACTGTTATTTTTTATTGGACTTTAATATCTTTTTATTTAATATTTTTCTTGTTTAGTGGGCCGGGCAAAATTGACCTGTTACAAATATTATTAGTTAAATTAATACCGTTGTTAGTTATTATTTGACATAAAAAGAATTATTAACTGTAAATGTGAAATATGTTACGAAATTGGATAATGTGCATATGAGATTAATGCATGGGGACCAATCAGCAAGACATATAAGAAGAGAAGTGGCATAACTAATTACTAAGAATTATAGTCACTAGAGCTACTAATACATTATACGATTATAGTTAACAAAAAAAAAAAAAAAAAACAAAGAAGGATTCGTTTCTTCTTTTTTTACGGAAAAGGAAAAATTATATAAGAAAAAGATTTTGACTCTACTGAGCATTAACCCTAGGTTTGGGTTGCACTTACCCCAGTCAGGTTTTACTTCTTGCTATAATCAGCAGTAGCCAGGGCGTCCAGGACGACGAGATATGGGTGGTTTTCCATTTGGTCCATGACGAGTAGATACTCCTGGGTCTGCACGCATTTAATGTGAATTTAATGGAAATGATTAAAATAATTGAATTATGTAATATAAGTGTTTAAATTGTAAATTTTTTATTTTGAGTACCTAAAATGATTATTTTATAACTGGGTTACTATCTATGTAGTTTACCTTATACACAACTTGGAAACCATCATATGAAAAAGAAATAGTAATATAGTTGATGTTGATGTTTACCAAATAAAACAATAGTTAAGGGAAATGTTTGATTGTAGTGACCACTAAGGCTTGGCATTACAATAATTGTGCAAATAAAATATACAATAGTTAAGGGAAATAGTAATATAGTTGATGTTGATGTTTACCAAATAAAACAATAGTTAAGGGAAATGTTTGATTGTAGTGACCACTAAGGCTTGGCATTACAAAAAATACCAAGGTTTGTTTACAAAGTTCGATTTTTCTATGTCTGCAGAACTTAACTTAGTGAGTAGTTTCACTATCTTTAATCCACAAAACAAATGAATCATACTCTATCATTCTCCAAGTATAAAAACCTCACTTTTGTACATAAAGATTAGAACACTCACCTCCAAATCTTCCCATGAGAATTTTAGGCAGTGAACACTTACACCATGTTTGGTACAGTATAATAGAATAGAGCTATAATTTGTTGAAATAGCACAATCCCACACCTAAAATATACAAGATTGTGGAGTGCTTGTACTACTATAAATAGAGGTGGTCTCCTTACCTTTAAGTCATCCCAAAATTTGTCATTTCTTCCTGAAGGCAATTTTTCCCTCTTGTAATTTTTCATTTGTACCTTACAGTGTTCTTTATTTTTTTTCCTTTCAATAGTTTGTAGGGTACAATTGTAGAGTGATATATTGTGCTACTAAATTACATTAGAGAGAGATTTTGTCTAAGAGATTAGTTTTTAAACGGGACCGTCTGTGACCTCTCCAATCTTTTCTGGGACTTGGACCTAGTGTAGGTTTGAAGTACAATAATTTACTCATTTTTACCAAATTCGCACAACATAATTGAATAGCCATTCTGTGGGAATGAAATAGAGTTGCAATTGAATGAAATATGTGTAACACTAGTTTAGTTGGGTGGAATGGAATGAATATTATACTAACATTTTTATGTTTGGTTGAATACGTTGTAATGACATATTAAAAGGATTCAAATGACAAATATATTCTTTTAGAGTTTTTTATTTTATTTTATAAAACGGTAAACAATTAAAAAAAGTTCAAATTTTCAAATGACGAATATAACTTTTTGATAGATTAATTTTCTTGCAAAAGTATTTTATTAAAAATTATAAAAATTTTAAATCACCAATATACACTAATAATAATTTTTAAGATGTAAAAAAATCTTAAAAGAATAAAATGCTCACATGGACAATATACATTTAATAGATTATAAATATATATATATATATATATATACCAGCTTTTATAGATTAATTACATATTTAATATAAAAAATCAAATAAAATTAATGAAACAAACAAGGTGTAAATTCATAAATAATATTCAATTTATATATACAATAGTATACAATATTCATAAGAAAACCTTGACAATTAAAACTTCCAACTTTGCATCAAGGTTGGTTTTCGAAATTTATCGTGGACAGATTGTTCTATCTATTATAGAACATGTCAAAGGATGAACTCAAGGCTGATTTTACACAAGGAGGATCTATTTAATTCAATGTCAACGATACAATTGAGGTTGATTTCGGAGTTAATGCTGTTACTTAATTCTATGTAAATTTGCCTAATATTCTCCTTAGCAATGTGGCAGGAGTATTAATACCCAAAAGAGCAACTTCATCTACATCAGAACTCTTTCTTTTCTTATTTGAAAATATAAAATTACCTTTACCAAAGTTAGGTGGCTGTGGCTGTATGGTCGAGACATCTATCTCACAGGGGCGAAACTAGAATAATATTTTAGGGGGTCAAATGAAATTTTAATTTTTTATAGTTTATATCTTTATAATTTTTGAAGTATTAAATTGAATTTTTATAATTTTAAGGAGTTAAAGTGTAATTTTACTTTTTATTAATTTAAAATTTTAAAAAAATTTAGAGAACTTAAATGGTAATTTTTCATTTTAGGGGTCGGGGCAAATGCCACCCCCTAGAATCACCTCTGCTATCTCATATTGGGAAACCTCTGCTTTACATATGTTTTCGTTACTTCCTTCCTCATTCATTCTTTCATCACCATCTTCAGCTTTTAAGTCTTCAATAATATCTATAGTTGTTTGAGCATCTTTCCCTATAACTCAATCTTTTACATAAATGGTTGACAATTGTTGATAAAAAAAATGTTCAGATTTTCAATTGTGCAGCTTCTTTATGACTCATTGAAAGGAATTTTTAGTAATATGTGACTATATTGAAATAACTATGGAAAAATGAAAAAATGCTATACAAATCTTACAGTTAAGTATATTGTATCTTTGGCAACAGTCATTTGTACCAATGCTCATACATACTTATTAAATTAATCAATCTCTTGAACATTTTTCAATGTCAATCCAAGCGATTAATCAATCTTCACAAGCATATAAAAGATCAAGTGAGGTAACAGAGTATTTCTACCTTGAAACAGTTTAATCACAATAATCATGCAAGTTATGCACGGCATATGTATCGCCAAATACAATGCTAAATTAACTTCAGCTACCTTAGAAGAATAAACATGCACTGATTAAGTATTGTGTCGATTAATTACAATTTCAATAGGATTTAATAATTAATTCATTAGTTATCTAACAATTAATATTGCAAGAATAACTTAGGCATGATTTTACTTAATCAAGCATCTTACCGAGACCTATAACAGCACAAACACAATTTTAATAATTCATGCATGCAAAATATAATCAACCCAACATGGATTAAATTCAAGCTAGATTGATTAAAATAACCATTTAAATAGAATAAATATTCATAAACATGTTTCTCAAAACAACAACGAAATTTAAAGAGATAGGGAACAAGAAGCAAATCCAGTGTTTCTCTGTGGCTTGACTGATTTCTCCGTTCTTCGTTCTCCGTTGTCCTCGGCTATCAAGGTGGCTTATGAACACTTTAGTTGCTGCTCAAAAATGGCTGATGAGGACCTCTTTGCCAAGAGAAGAAATCGGCACTTGAACAAAAGGGAAAATGGGAAGGAAAAGTTGAGAGAAAGTGAGAGAGGAGAAGAGAGAATGAGAGTGTGAGGGATGAGTTGAATGATCAGCAAGGGGTGGCTTTTATAGCTAATTGTGGCTTCTAAAAATAGCAAATTCCATCAGCCAAAGAGACCCCCCTTGTCTGGCCACACACATGGCAAAGTTGAGAGATTCAACTTTGCTAAAAATAGCCTGGGGCAAATCCATAAAGCCATATTTTTTGAAGGGGTTTGAATGCAAGGTTGAAAGTTCTTCAAGGGCTACTTTGCAAGATTATTTAGTCAGCTAGAATGCTGATTTGGGTCAGCATATGGACGGTTTTGGGCAGCCCAATTGGTGGTTGGTTCAGTTCACTAGATTCGGTTCAACCAATGCTGTTCAACTGAACCCTTTTTTTCCATAATTAATTAATAATAATTTATTTAGCCTAAATTAAATTGGGAATAAAATAAAATTAATTATATTATGATTTAACACACATTTTTGGACCATCTTAGGCTGGAAATAAATTTGCCTTGATGCTTCAAATTGCTTCTCGATTTTATTCTTCAAGCATTGTCTGCTGAGCCAATTTTCGCCCTTTGTGCGAATCTGTCGAAAATAGTCAAATTTAATCACAATTAACTATAAAATTAATTAAATTCATCATGTTCATATTTTTAACATAATTTAATTATTTTATAATATTTAATTATTTTTCGACAAGAATTTAATCGAAATAGCATGATTTTAAGTTAAAAATGGCATGTAAAAACACATAAATTTTCGTGTTTCCAGCATCCAGTTGTTTCCTAGCTTGCAATTCCATTGTTAGATCATCTACATCAAAATTTCAAAATTCAAAGTCATCACTAGGTGCTCCAAAAAAGTCATCAGAGTGGTAGAGTCCTTCCTCCAAGGTCTTGTATTGTCACAATAATTACAATTAACACCATTTATGGTTTGATTAACATATCTTCTCACAGCAAATAATTCCTTCTTCAATTTTGCATTTTGTACTAAAAGCCTAGTGACCTCGCCAACTAAATTATTAAACTCAATAGCAGTTGCAGATACAAATTCTTTCGCATATAAAGCTTTTTCAGTCAGTTTTTCATTTTGGAAACATAACCCACTATTCACCTCTGAAGGTTGCACCTGTTCTAGTTTTAGTTTTTCATTCTCGATCTCTTGAGATTGAATTTTTTTGTAGCTTATCAACATGTACTTCAAATATTCCATGTGCAGAAGATGATAGTTTATCATCATAGAGAGATGGCAACTGTTGCTCCAAGAGAGTTACTTTTGCTTGCAATTCCTTTTTCTTAAAACACTTGTTTTCCAGTTGTTTTTGTAGGATACAATTATATGCTAATCTTATCTCGAACTCAAAACTCTTTTCATTACATTGTGTCATCAATTTCATAACCGTTTGCCGCATTTCAACAAATGATGCATTATAAATTGAAGCTTTCCTACTCTCAATTATGTGTTGCTCTAAAGCTCTCATTTGATTCCTTTTTCTTAAATCTCTTTTTCCAAAATTTGACGCTGGGATTTCGAGCTATTAGGATCATTTGCAAACTGGTCTAATAGGCATTTCAGGGTACTGGAGCTAGATGAAACCTCTCCAGCAAGAACTTAACTTGCCTAAAAAAAAGTCCATTTGATATGATGACATTCCTCCCTAACACTTGGGTGCCACTTGCTCCTCATTGAGTAGATTCAATGAGAAACTCATCTTCCACATTTTGATCCTAAACAATTTATTGACACTAGATTCAAGGATCAGACACCTTCCCTATTCAAACATCCTCTTAAATCCCTTTTCTACTAAATACCCCACACTCAACAAGTTTTGATCAATCTCAAGTACAAATAGAACATCTGAGATCAACTTAGTTCTAGCATAGCTCTCTATTGCCATTGTGCCCTTTCCTTTTACTTCTAGTTATTCTCTATTTTCTATCCTTACTCTTGACTTCAATGACATGTCAAGGTCTTTAAAAAACTTTTCATCGCAAGTATTGTGATTGGTGCAACCATTATCAACTAACTAACTGCCATATGAAGTGCTTGATGAGAAGAAGAGACAACAAATGATTGCTCCTCTTCTTTTTAACTACAATATGTGCTCCACCTTGTTGTTGATTTCTTGGTTGCTTGCAGAACCTCTCAGTGTGGCCCATTAAGTTGCACATTCTTCACTTCACATATGGCCTTTTTCAACACTTGAAATGGAGATGATTCTATTTTCCACAACACTTACATGAAGAATACTTGTCGAAATTTCTAGCACCACTACCTGCAGTAATAGTTTCTGAACCACTATTGCCAACACTTTTCTTCTCTTTCCACTTCTGGTCCTTTCCTCCTTCATCCTACTGCATCTTAGCCTTTAATGCTCCTTCAATGCTTCTTTCTTGCCTCATTAACCTCCTCTACTTCTAAGCTTGTAAAGCATTGATCAACTCCACTAATCTCAATTGACTCAAGTCTTTGGTGTTCTCTAAAGAAGCAATTGTTGCTTTATACTTCTCAGGCAAAGAAACTAATTTTTTCTTTAGTCTACAATAAGAGAGATCAGTCTTGAGAACCCTTATCTTGTTGTCAATATCTACTAGCTTGCCTGAGTATTCTTTGATTGACTCAGAGTCCTGCATCTGTAGCCTATCAAATTCTCTAATCAAGTTCAAAAACTTCATACTCTTAATCCTCCCATCTCATTGATATTTGGCCTTGAGGTAGTCCCATTTCTCATTTGTTGATCCAAAAGCCATAATTTTATTAAATATGGCTTGAGAAACTGAAGCATAAAGGCAAGCCTTTGCCTTCCTAGTGGTTCTCTACTTGTGCAATTTGATATGGTTCATAGTTGGATTGTTGGGAAGTGGAGTCACCTCATAGTCTTCCTTGATAGTTTCCTAATAATCACAACCCTCCATATATGCTTGTATTCTGATAGGTCATGCTTGATAGTTCCCTCTATCAAACACACGTAGGGCTAAGACAGACAGGTTGCTTGAACCATATTCTATTTTTCTCAATTCCTCACAAGTGTATCTCTCGATTTTTCTCTCAAAATTCTCATAGAGCTTATCTCACAAGTCCTTCAGGAAAAAGAGCTTTCGATACCATTATTGATTTAATAGAGGACTAATTGAAGCATAGAAAGTAAGCCTATGGAAGGATGATAAAATTCATTAACCAAGCAATCCTTAATACATGACTAAAGTAACAAACTCATCCAAATTTTAACTTCATACTCCTCCTAACAAGTTACCAATTAATAATATAACAATCTCTCTAGGACTTAGTCATCTTAATGATAAAAAGACTTTGTAGTCCTTGAGACACTAACAAATATCCAAATACTGGTTTGAAAACTATCATTTCTTAAACTTAAAGGGCGCAATTGAAAATTTTAATAAGATTGGATATAACAACTACGTTATTGGGAAGTTTAATAGCATTTTTTGTGGTTACTGGGATAAAATTTTATTAATAAGAAAATAGATACAAAAACAAAGGTTAGGGCAACAAACTATTAACTACTTCTAAAACTAAGTAACCATATTAACAACTATTAACTATATTTACAAATTCTACACTCCCCCTCAAGTTGGTGGATGAAAGAAGTCTCTCATCCCCAACTTGGTAACCAAAATGCTCATGTTGTTGAACACCAACACCTTTCGTTAGGACATCTATCAGTTTTTCTTTAGTCAATACATGCTCAGTTCGAAGCAGTCCTTTTTGTATTTCTTTCTTACAAAGTGGCAATCAATCTCTATATGCTTTGCCATCTCATAAAATACAAGGTTGTTTGCTATTTGAATTGTTTCTTTGTTGTCATAAAACAATGTAGTTGATTCTTTTCTTTTAAAACCAAGCTCATTTAGTAGACCACTCAGCCAAACCATCTCCACAATGGTTGAGGCCATACTTCTATATTCCACCTCCGCTAACGACCTTGAGATGCTATTCCATTTTTTCAATTTCCATGAGATCAATGAATCTCTCAATTTTATACAATATCATATTACAGATTTTTGTGACATCGGACATGATGCCCAATCAAAATCACAATATGCTACCAACTGTGAAGAACCTTTTTTCTAGGAAAAATAAACCTCTTCCTAGATCATTTTTCACATAGCGTATAATTTGACATGTTGCCTCGTAGTGTGATTTATTGGGACGTTGCATAAAATAAAGCTATATTTGACCTTGTGTGAGTCAAGTACGACAACTTCCAATGAGTCGTTGGTACAATTGTACATCTGCTAGAACTTTATCATCTTGATTAACTTATTGTATTGTTTCATCATACTCAAAAGAAGTTCACTTCAGATTTTGCTCCAAAGGGGTAACAACCACTTTCCCTCCTATGAGTGCCATGTCTAAAATTAACTCAATAGATTCAATATCATCCCATCTTCTGACCGAAAAGTCTGAATGCCAAGAAAATACTTAAGATCCTATAATTCTTCATCTTGAAACCATGATGCAACACTTGTTTCCATTTACAAATAATACCATCATCACCAATTATTAATAGATCATTCACATATATAAGCATTATGACAATCTGATTCCCAACCTTTTTAGTAAACAACGAATAATCATGCTTACTTTGTGAATATCCATTGAGTAGAAGAGCTTGTGTAAGCTTCATGATCGATTGTCTCGAAGCTGGCTTCGGACCGTAGAGAGATTTTTGCAATCGACAAACCTAAGTCTCCCTCTGAGTGTGAAACTGAGAGGAAGTATCATGTACACCTCTTTATGTAAGTCTCCTTGTAAAAAGGGATTATAGACATCCATTTGAAATAATGACCCACCTTGTTAAGCTGTAAGAGTAATGATAATACACACCGTGACTTGCTTGGCAACCGGAGAAAAAGTCTCATGATAATCAACACCCTCTTGCTAAGTGAAACCTTGTCCCACAAGATGAGCTTTAAGCTGCTCAACCGAGCCATCAAAATTATATTTCACCTTAAAGACCCATTTGCAACCAATGGGTGTTTTACAAGGGGTATATGAACAACATCCCAAGTGAAATTTAATTCCAATGCCTGAAGCTCTTGCGCCATAGCTTCAACTCAACGATGATCTTTAATTACCTCAGCATAAGTTCTAGGTTCAAGTATATGAGAAATAGAAGAAATAAAATATTGGGTGTGAAACGATAAATGATGGTAAGTAAGAGAAGAAGAAATGGGGTACTGACCTGTCATAAGTGAAGAGAATGAAGGTGACTGGGAGTAGTAAACATAATCCTGCATCCAAGGTGGAGGCTTAGAAGACCGGGTAGTACAATGCAAATTAACTGTGGAAGGGATGGAAGGATTAGGGAAAGATACAACAAGCAATAATCTAGAAGCTATAGGTGAAAGGTCAGTATGGGCATGTGAAGAAGGTGTAGTTGGTGAAGAGTTAAGTGGCAAGGTGCTAGGGTAGAAAGGTATTAGAACACGATTTATGGGATCACAAGTCAAAGGCGTGGTAGAATGGGAAGGTAAAGAGAAAATAGGTGAGGCGGTGGTGTTAGGAGATGCCAAAGTAAGGAATTCAACATTGAAACAAGGGTGAGATATGTCAGATGGAAAAAAAAAAAGATTGATGTGATAAATCAATTTTAAAAGGGAAGACATCTTCATAGAAAAGGACATCCCTATTGACAAATAAAGATTTAGTAGCAAGATTATATAAAATACAATCTTTTTGCACAGGTGAATATCTTATAAAAAATGAAGGTAAAGATCGATGAGCAATTTTATCTGAAATGATGTGATTTTTAGCATAAGAAAGGCACTCAAAAAGCCGTAAATGAGTTTATGATATAACAACTTAAAATGGATCTTCCAATTTAAAACTAAAGTAGGCAATCAATTCACCAAGTAACTAGTTGCCAAAACACATTTCCTCAAAATTTAGTGGGAATATTGGATTGAAATTTAATAGCCTGAGCAATATCTAACAAATGCCGCTTCTTATGCTCAACAACACTACTTTATTGTAGTGTTCGAACTGTGGTGAATAATCCCCATGGAAGCAAATAAAGGGTTACATTCAGAATTAAAAAGTCGATGCCATTATCACAGCAAAAAGTTTTAATGAGCAAAGAAAATTGAGTGTGAAAAAGGGTAAAAATTGTTTTAAAAGAACAGCGGTATCACTTTTAAGTTTGGGAAGGAAAAGCCATGTCATTCTCAAAAAATCAACAATGATTAAAAAAATGATGCCTTGAATGTGTTGGTATTTTATAAGGACCCCGTAAATCGAGATGTACTAACTCAAAAGGTGCAGTTGCTCGTGAATTACTAGCAGTAAAGGGAAGTCTTGTTTATTTAGCCAAGGACTAATATGATAATGAGAAATACAACTATTATTTGAAGTATTACAAGGCAAAGAATTCAACTTATTGAGTTTGGAAATCAAAATATGCCCAAGACGATCATGCCAAATGAATGAAGAATTGTGTGTGGCCAAGGAAGAAACCAGTGTTGGAACAAAATTGACTTGCTGTAGAAAAGATGGTGGCAAGAGGAAGTAGAGACCATGTTGCTCCTTACCAGTCGCCTTCACCTGTCCATTGCAGACGTCCCGGATAAGACAAAAATAAGACTTATTAGTTATCAATCAGATTTTCTCCAAGTTTTAGTTTAATCAAAATTTTGACAGCTTGTACGGCACAGCAAGGAGAAACAAAAATAATTTCTCTTTTGCCCACAATAAGATTTGATCACAAGATTTATAGGTAAGCTAAAACCTTACAACTAAACCAACAAACTTATTCTTATTAACAATTTAACAAAAATTAAAGATAACACTTATAAACCAAATCAGATATGGAATCAAAATTAATAAAGAAATTCCCAAGGATAGAGAATTGAACACAAGACCTCAAACACAGATCTAAATCAATTAACCATTGAAATAAATTAATTCACTTAGCATAATTTAACATTTCAAAACCCAGAAATTTGGGGCGTTACAAACATAATCTCAAAATGGTATTGATACTTAAAAAGGTAACGATACTTTTTAACTAGATATCGGTACCATATGGCAGGTATCGATACAAGTGATTTAAATAAAGTTTTTTTAAACATTGAAGTTAAAAAGGGTATCATACCTACCCAAGGGTATCAATACCTGTTATGAAGTTTTAGAAACTTTGCAAGTGGGTCTGACTTCATGCCCGGGTCAACTAAAAAAGCCTTTGTAAGGTTGATTAATACTTAGATGTAATTGTATATCATAATGTGTAAGAATTTATAATATGTTTGGATGTATTTATGATTTATCCATGATTTGACAGTACTTGCTCCGGCAATGAATGTGTCATCCTGTAGCTTGGACTCGACAACCGGGTTAGGTGAGAGGTGTTACATATGTGTTTAAGGATGAAAGCACTTTTGTCTTTAAAAGTTACTTGTTTAATATTGCTTATGGTTCCAAAAGTACTTTCAGCCTAAAAGTAGAGGAGTGGGCAAAATATCAAAAGTGAAATATATTAATAATGGATTAAGTTTTTTTAGGAATTCTTAACATGTTTTTAAATATCATCAATTATGACCGACATGGTCCATATGTCAATAGTAAGAATTGTGGAGTTCTTTTAGTCACATTAGAGCTCTCAATTGCTCCCATACAATGGTCAAATTTATAGTTTAAACCGAAAACGTTATCCACATTTACTTAAAAGGATTAGATCGAAAGTTGAATTTGCAAGTTTGTTACACATTCTGTTGCAACAAGAGATGAACAACTAGAAGAGTAAAAATAAAATAAATACAAGAATTGGCTTTTGATAAGTGACCATCATAACTATATTTTAAGTTTTTTTTTGTAGTTAGTTTTAGGTTGTTTCCTAAGTAAATTTTCATGCATATATCTTTTTTTAAATGATACCTAATATTAGTGATAATGTTTTTATCATTTTTTATTTTTATAATCTTCAAATAGAATAATTAAAAATAATATATCCAATGATTAAACCATGTTAACAAGAAATAGACATAAGTTTTTTACTTCAAACCTTGAACCATGTTTAGAAGAATTTGATCCCATTTGTGTTTTCAACAATTTCTCAGTGGAACTAGCCGCTCCTACATATATTTTCTTTTTATTCTCTCTTTGAAAATTTCAAGATGCTGAATTTACCTTAACTATATTTTATCGCATCATAACTAAAACTAATTAATAATTTATAATGGGAAATATACCAAATTTGTTTAATTATTGACCTCAAGAATATATATATTAAATTAGTGGCACATAATCCAAAAGACGTATTTGAAGAGTAGTTGAATACATATAAATATTAAAGTTGAAGTCTTTCAAGTTGATAATTAGACATTACAATGATTAAATGTTTAAAATATAATACAAATACATAAATATATCAAAATACACATCATATAAAATTTTAACCTCCTAAATTTATTTAAAATATATAAAACCTTTTAAGCAGGATTGGTAATATGAAAAACATTAGAATACAAAATCACAACTAATCATGTCCTTTTGCATGACAACGACGATCATGTGGAGGACATGGAGTTGGTTTTCCTTCCGCCAGATTTCTATGTATCACTTCATTCTTCTCCTTCACTACCATTTTAACCCCAAATACTGACACACAATATTCAATAAAAAACACTCAGAAAGAGATCATAAAATAAGTAATGAAGAACAAGTTTTATATAGTTGTAATTCAACTTACCGGTTAAGTGAGTGTTTGTAGTTGAAGATGGAGGCCAGAGTAGCGAAAATGATAGCAGTAGGACAAGTATCAAATGCACCGCTGATTTCTTGTAGAGCATCTTTCGTTCCTCAGAATCTGATTTTTGTGCTGATGTTTATGGTTGCTTCGTACGACTTGGTGGTGATTATTTATTTATTTTCAGGAGAAACAAGACTTTGGAAGTCTATTATTATTATTATTCAAAGACTTCTTCATCGGGCTCCATTGTGGACTTTCTTTTGTAGGAGAAAGAACACTTTGGAACTCAATTAGTTTTTTATTATTACTTTGTTGACAATCCCTCGTTGAAATATCGATTTTATTTTATTTTTACTTTTTCATTTGGATTTTATGATTATATTCAAGTTTCGTGATTATTTCTTTAAATAATTATATTTTAAAATTTTAAACCTTAATCTCTCTTGTGCAATATATTTTATCATTCAATTATTTCTAAAAAAACTTATTATTTGAACAAAATTAAACACTATCTATATATAAATTTATGTATTTATAGTGAACCACATAATAATTCTTAGCATCTCATTAAAAAATTTCAAATAAATATATAAAGATTTTCTTAATTAAGTGTGAGTGTATATATTATTATTATTATTGTTACATCAAATAAAATCAAAATTTGATCTTATTTGTGTTTTTCAACAATTTCTCAGTAGAAGCTAGTAGACCTATTTCAACAATTTGTGTTTTTCAACTATTATTTGTGTTTTTCAACAATTTCAACAATTTTTTATTCCCTCTTTGAAAATTTTAAGATGCTAAATTGATCTAAAATATATAAACCTTGATTAAATTTTGTCACATAATAACTAAAACTAATTAATTATTAACAATGGGACAAGTTTATTTAATTATTAACCTCAAGAGTATATATATTTTATTTGTCGCACATAATTAGAAAGTGTATTTGAAGACTAATTAAACACATATAAATATTAAGGCTGAAGTCTTTAAAACTTATAATTAAATATTACAATGATTAAATGTATGAAACATAATATAAATATTCGTGTAACAGGCCAAATTGATTCGGCTCGAACCCAAATAAAACTAATAAATAGAATAAAAAACAAAATTAAATAAAATTTCATTAACAATTCAAATTACAAGCTCATGACTCAATTTGCTAATCTAAACCCTAAAGCTCAATAATCCAACAGCTAAAAAGCCCAAAACTTAAAAAATTTTCAGAAACCCTAGCTCCTCTAAAGTCTCCAGCCGCCACCCTCGCCATGTTAGTAGGTGTGCCATTTGAAGCCTGACACCGCCTTGTCCTTGCCACCACTTCCTGCAAAAGACATAGGAAAAGAAAAAGACAAAAAAATAATATGCTACAATTCGGCTATAAAAAGCCAAAGAACTATTTGTAATTTTTTCTTTTTACAAAAAGGATTCCACAGAGAATACACAAGAAAGAAAAAGGGTTTAAAGGTAGTTTTTTTTTTATTTATCTTTTAAATTGCAAAAATATAAAAAAGGAAAAAGATCCGAAAAGTTGCGTTTTTACATGTTTCATCGCGCCATTGTCGTGGGTGTCCCTTTTCGAATTGAGAGGTCTTCGAATCCCTTGGGATTCGTCAAAGGTCTTGTTGGAAAAAAGGAGAAACCGAAAAGTTTCTCTACCTCAGGTCGGATTTTGGTCGGGTTTTTAGGGATTCTAACCCTAGATTTGTGTTATACGCTTTTAAAGGGTTAAAAGGGCCTTTTTTTAGATCTTCGATCACCAGAGGCGACGGTCGCCATCGCCGATGACCGGTGGCCATGGCAGAGTTGTGGTGGCTCTGTGGCCAGACACAGAGAGAGACCAGAGAGAAATGAAAGAAAAAAGAAATTGTTTTTTTTTTAAATTGACACAAATGAATTTCTTTTACTTTTTTTTAGTTTAAATAGCCTCCTGAAACAGTGTTGGGCTTGGCTTTCAAATGCCCAAAACAACGTCGTTTTGCCACAACCCAAATACCTCCAAGATCCGCATGTTTTCAGAGGGTGGGTCTAATTTCCATTTTGTTCTTTCTACTTTTTTGCCCCTTTTAATTTCGTCCGATTTCCTTTTTTATTTGTTTTAATTTCACCCTTTTTATTCTACTTTCTTACAATTCAGTCCTTTGACCCACTCTTGACCTAAGGGAATGAAATGTAGTTGGGAAAATAACCCTTTGAGTCCCTGTACTTTTCTATCTTATTTTAATTTGATCTTTTATGTTCTATTTTTGTTCTTTCATGATTTATACTTTAAATTTTGTTACATAATCAATTTAGTCCCCTGCTTATTTAATTAAGTCCCTGTACTTTTGTTTTTTAAATTTTACCCTTTAAGTTGCAAAATTTATGTTTTTACCCTCAAATTTTCCAATCATTTTATTTTGGTCCTTTATTTTTAAATGCTGATACTATTAATACTATTAGTATTATTTCATTTTGGATATAATTGTATTATCATAAATTTTTATATTATTTCACTATTACTATCATTATTATCATATAGTATTATTAATTGAATTTTTTTATTATTGTTATTATTATTTCTTATTATTGTATTCATTATAGTATTGTCATTTTATTTCATTATTTATGTTGTTATTTTGTTAATACCATAATTTTGCCATCTTTGTACATTGTAAATACTGCTAAATGCACTCATCCGTTTTTTAGCACAAGCGCATAAAAAATAATTAAAACTGAGGCAATGTTCGTTATTTTAGGGATTCGAGGAGTCGTGCTCCTAACTTACAGAGTATGGGCTATTCTTAGAACTGAAATAACCAAACATCCCATTTAAGATTCAAGACACTTAGTACTTAGGTAATAATCAAATGACAAGTATTCTTGTTTTCAAGGATTCGAGATATCGTGCCCTAACTTATGGGACATAAATTTTTTTTCTCGATTAACTTGTAATAAAGAGGTAATTTCCTTAAAATTTAATTTAGTTAGCAATATTTTAGTCAAATAACATCATACAAAAAGGGGATTGTATTTTAAATTTTCTTTGAATTCCCAATTCTCGACACTAAGACATCAAGTAATCAACTAGGTACCAATTTTGGGCGTTATGAGGGTGCTAATCCTTCCTCATATGTAACCGACTCCCGAGCCCATTTCTTGGATTTTGTAGAGTAAAAATCATCGTTTTAGTAAATCTAACATTTTATTAAAATAATCGAATTTTGAGGTGATCCAATTACACCTAATAAAAAGGATTGATGGCGACTCTGTCTTTGTTTTAAAATAAAAAGTTGATTTCTAAAAAGGTTTCGAGAACATGAATATATCAAAATACACATCATATAAAATTTTAACCTACTAAATTTATTTAAATTATATAAAAGCTCTTTAGTAGGATTAGAAATATGAAAAACAAAAGAATACAAATCACAAGTAATCATGTCCGTAATAAACCCAATTTGCCTGGGCCCAAGACCCAAGACCCAAAAATAAATAGAAATAAAACCCAAGTAAATATTAATAGTCCAGTTTTCTTTTACAAGCCCAAAACTAACCCTAGCCCAAATAGCCCATAACCTAAACTAGCAATAGAAACCTTAGCCCCAACCTTGCCTCTTCGCGCCACCCCGCTCCTCGACGTCAGCAAGCATGCTTCTGTACACGCCTCTGCCACTGCCACCGTCAGCCATTGCCATTGACACCTGCAACACACAACAAACACGCGAGAGGGAAAACAACGGAGAAAAAAACAAAAAAATAGAGAACAAACAGTTTGTAATCCAGCTATAAAGGCCACAAACATTCACTTTGTATTTTTTCGGACGCACAAATATCAATCAAAAACATAATAGAAAATTGAAACGGTGATTCTTTTTTTTTTTTCGAATAGATTTATTTGTAGATAAAAAAAGAACAACAAAAGAAAGGTTTAGAACAAACAAACCTTCGTGCTTTGTCAACAGGAACGACTGAGGTAGCCACTTCCGATGAAAAGTGGCTGGAAACCGAAGGGTTTTTTAACATTCGGGTTGTTTTCATAAGGATTTTAGGAATTTCGGGCCCGAATTTAGGTTTAGGAGGGTCAAAATAGTAAAATGGAGTTTTTTGGTGTTTTTTGGCCACCACGGATGGTGGCGCTGTCACTGCTGACCGGTGGCTGGCACGATGGCCGATGGCCGGGCCCTTGACTGGAGCCCGAAGGGGAGGAGAGAGGTTGAGAGGATTGTTTTTTTGAAGAGGGAGGTTGAGAAAGAAATTTTGGAAAAAATTTTGGCTTTTATAACGGTGTGAAACGATGCCGTTTCACTTTGGCCATTTAAGTGCCAAAACGGCGTCGTTTAGACGCAACTCGCGCGCCGACCCAACTCGCTCCTAGGATCTGCGTGTGTTTGAATGGAAGGGCTAATTGCGCTTTTAGCCCTTCCGCTTTTTTTATGGTTTGCAATGAAGTTTCTTTCATTTTTTAATTTTTCCCTATAATTTATTTTGATTTACAAATTGGTCCACCTTCAAACTGCACGTTGTGGAGGGTAGGGATTATTGCCCATTTGCTCCCTCCTTGTTATTCGCGCGTTCAACTTGGTCCTTTTCCTTTTATTATTTTCTGATTTGCCCCAAATTTCTTTTTAAAATTCAATTTAGTCCTTTTTGTTATTTTTCTATTTTATTATTAAAATTAATTAATTTAATATTATTATTACTATTACTATTTTCCTTTTTTATTTATTTATTTGTTATTATTACCATATTATTAAATTAATTAGTTTTGCATTATTATTTCGATTATATTTTTATCTATTTATTTACCTAAACATTTTAAATACATTTATTTTATTATATCATTTTATTTATTTCTTTATATCCTTTTATATAATTTAAAACTTTATATTTTTATTATTATACTATTTTTAATATCACCATCATTATTATTAATATTATTATTCTTAAATTGTTTTATACAATATTTATTTATTTATTTTATATTAGTCTTTAGCTTCAAATTTTTAGTTTGTTATCCTTACTATTTGTCCTTTTATTTTTTTGGCTTGTTTATTTTATCTTATTTCCGTTCTTTATACTGTCGTTCACATTAATGCATTTATTGTTATTCTACTATGCATATCAGCACTGTAATTCATTTCACATTTTACTACAAAATCGTGTTATATTTTACCTGATACATTAAAAAATGTTGTTCTAAATAAGCAATATTTTTTATTTTGGAATTTGAAAAGTCGTTCCCTAACTTACGGGATTTCAATTTTCTCGATAAATCTGAATACGCGAACCCTTTTTTAAAAGTAAGTTTTTTAATCTCGGGAATTAATAAAAGATCGTGTTCTAACTTACGGAATATGATTTCTATTCTAAAACCGAGATAATCGAATGTCTTTTAAAATAAAAAAACTTTCGGTGTTTATTATCATTTCGAGGATTTAAGACATAGTGCCCTAACTTACAGGACGTAATTCTTTTTCCCAATTAACGTGAAATACGCCCTTTTTAAGAAAAAAATCAATTAAGCGATTTTAACAAAGGATCGTATTTTAAATCTCTTCAAAGTTTTCAATTTTCGACATTAAGACCTTAATTAGTCAATTAGGTATCAATTTTGGGCGTTATGAGGGTGCTAATCCTTCCTCGCACGTAACCAACTCCTGAACCCGTTTTTCTAAATTTCGTAGACCAAAATTGTTATTTTAATAAATTAAACCGTTACAAGGTGACCCGATCACACCTCATAAAAATTATCGGTGGTGACTCTTTTCTTTGTTTTTAATAAAAGTCGAAATTTCACAAAAAAATAGTTTCGACAACTTGGCGACTCCACTGGGGACTTAATACAAGAGTCAAGCCGCAAATTGATCAGTTTCTATTTTTTGTTAAAAATTAAAAATCTGATTTAAATATACGATCCTTTTGTTGCATTTCATCCGTCATTTTTGTGGTCTTTGTCATAATATGTTTGCTTTATTGGTTTGAGCCTTTTGATATATCTCCACATATTGCATAGCATAAATCGGTTGATTTTACCCTTTTAAGTCGGAGTGAGAAACTATTCCTTCGTAAGGTCTTCACCTCCATATAGGATAGTGGATCACTTCCGAGATACATTCATACCTATGTCTTCGTAAGATTTTCATCTTTGTATAGCCATAGGGAAATGTATTCCCCTAAACTGAGCTCGATCCATATGAGCCTATAATGGGTGAGGATCGAAGAATCTACCGGTTTAAGTCCCTTTGCTTTAGGACCGAATAGCACATAATGAGCCCTAAGAGCCTACCCTAGGTAGAACCACACTGAACCCTAGTGGTAACCCGAATAGGTGCTTTATTTATTATTTTTCGTATACTTTTAATTCTAGCTTTGTGTATAATACTGACTTGTTGTGTTTTGCTTTGAATTTGATTGCATGGCATTTTCATCATAAAAAAGGGTGTTGATTCACGTTCAGTATCTAAATAGAGAGGTTATCATGAAAAAGGGATTTCTTGATAAAGTGGAGGATAATGCAGCCGTCTGAATTTGGTCTGAGAAAATGCAGCAAGAGAAGGGTGATAGTCTTACAGAGGGGTACGAGTCAGAGTTGTGGAACTTCACTTGCATTAGTGTGACTCATAATAATCTCCAAGAATTGAAAGAGATATGAGATCAATGGGATGACGAGATCAAGTAGCTTTTTTACTATAACTATAGGGATTTGCCCTATCTACTCGGTATTGGAATCCCGAGCTTTCGTTCAGTATTGGAATCCTGCCTATAGTTGCTTTACCTTTGGGAGAGTTGATTTGGTACCCACTGTGGAAGAGTACACGACCTTACTTCATTCCCCAAAGATTCAAGCCGACAAAGCCTATTCGAGAGCCGCCAATGTCCTGGCTTTCTTAAAGAAGCTAATGAGTATCACGGGGATGAGTGAACAATGGGTCGCGGCCCGGATCAAACTAAAAGGAGATAGTAAATGCATACCTTGGAAAAATTTGCGAGATTTAATCTTGGCACATCCGGATATAAAGAAAAGGGTTGATGTTTTCGCTTTAAGCATTTACGGTTTGGTCGTCTTCCCCAAAGCACTAGGGCATATAGATAAGGCAATTTCAGACTTGTTCAATCGGCTTGATAAAAGGGTCACACCCGTCCTAGCAATTTTGGCCAAAAATTTCAGATCCTTGAATGCATACCGGAGAGTGGGGGAAGGAAGGTTCATTGGGTGTGCGCAACTTTTATTAGCATGGTTTCATAGCCACTTTTAGAAAATAGAAATGTTTCTTATCGAATATTCTCCGAGAGCTACTCTCCTTTGAAAGAATTGGTGGCTACACCGAGGCAAGACAACATTGTGGATTGCGATTCTCCATAATCTCCAAGAGGAGGACGTCGAATGGAGAGCCCATTGGATGATCCCAAATAAGATTCTGTACCGATGTGGGGACTTTAACTGGGTTCCTCTACTTGGGATTTGGGGAGGTATTGGATATGCTCCTTTGCTCGTATTGAGACAGGGATCAAGGCAGTTCATACCAGTGACGCAAGGGTTGGCTCAGTGTGAGTTTTCATACAAGGGTGATAATTACAAGAAAAAAGTTCAGGAAATATTGAATGCTTGGAACCAAACCTATATAATGAAAAGATTCATGTAAGACTGATGACAACCCTCGAGTATAACTGGTGGTGGGGTAAAAGAGTCAACGACAACATCCCTGTGCTAAGTCAAGAAATGCTTGGCCAATAAAAGAGCATTTACAAGTAGTCTCGTCTGAGTTAGAGATCATCAGGCAAGACTTTGAAAAAAGGAGTTTAGAATTGGGAAAGAAGATAGAGTAGTTAGAGGAGGAAAATATGCTTTTAGGATTAGATGTCGACATCCATAAGCTAGAGGCCGAGAAATTAAGGAAGGGAAAGAACAAGGCCGAAGAAGATTTGAATAGTCTAAAAATATATTATAAGAAGCTACGTTTGTCGATAAAAACTGTTGGTTTGGGTAAAACATCAGAGCAATGGCGACAAGAAATCAAAGAAGAAAATATTAGAGCCGATCAGTGGGAAAAGAAATTCTAAGACACTCAAGCTCGAGAAGATGCTCTAAAAATAAGTCTATTAGAAAGACGAAATGAGAAAGTGAGATTAAGAGCTCAGGTAGCAGAATTAGAAAAGTCACTTCATCAGTATTCGTAGTTTCAACTCTGCAATCAAGTTGAGAGTAAGCCTAAGTAAGATCGAGGAGTTGAAGGGAAAGATAGGAGAGCTCGAGACCGCGCTGTAAAATTGCAAACATCAAGTTGAATTTCTTGAAAAGAATAATGAACACTGGAAAGAGCAGCTTCAACGTTCTCAAGGTCAGGTTAGAGATAGAGACTACATCATGGGTGAAGTTGTGGCTCAAGCACATGGAGTGGCTGATCATCTGCAAACCCTAGCAGTTCAAGCCGACATACTAAGCTTAAAATATGAATCAAAATCGGACCATGGTCGAGAATTAGTTTGGCTTCTTAGAAAAGTTAAGGCTTTGATTATTAGGGAAAAACCGTATACGTAATCCGTTTTATGTAAAGAAATTTGTTTTCTAGTAAAGTTATTCTAATGAAAGTGAATTAGAATCAACGCTTCTTTTTGCATTCATTTCATTCATCCGCATTAAATTTCATCATATACATTAAGTTTCATAAAAAAACTCTAATTAATTAAAATTATGACAGGTACCTTGGAAACCAACGAGAGCTTACCAACTAAATATCGCTACATTACCCGTCGCAAAACCAAGGCAATGGGTCAGAGATTGGAACGATTAAAACAAATGTAAAGAGATATTCAAGATCAATTGCAAGCACAGATGCAAGAACAATTAGCTAAAATTCAACAAGACATGAGGGATCAAATGCAAGAGTCCCAAAGGAGTATGATAAGCCAATTGACGCAATTGCTGGCTAGAGGACTCGAAAAAGAGAATGGAACTGCGGTTAACTTGGGTGATGATAATGAAGACCTTATCTATCCCCAAGTTTTACCCTGATAAATATCCAGACCCAACCGGTAGCGTACCCACGAGGGGTACCCGTTATTATCAGACCCTAACAATATCAGGTCGGTACCTCAGTACCAGTGAACTACCCAACGGGCTCAAGTTCTAATCCAGGGGATAATCTAACTAATCCTGTCGTCCCTATCTTGATGATATAGCAGAAATGGAGAAGGCGAAGGTAGATCTGCCAAAATAACTCGAGGACCGGTGAAGATGGCTAGAAGAAAATTTTAAAGCAATGGAGCACGTCAATTACCATTGTGGAATTGATGCTATAGATCTGAGTTTGGTCCCCGATTTAGTGCTCCCACCGAAGTTCAAAATGCCAGAGTTTAAAAAGTATAATAGGACTAGCTGTCCTGAAGCTCAAGTCACTATGTTCTGTCGAAGGATGACATGATACGTCAATAATGATCAACTATTAATCCACTGCTTCCAATATAGTCTGATCGAGTCTGTAGCCAAATAGTACAACCAATTGAGCCGTGTTAAAATCAATTCATGAAAGGACTTGGCACAGGCTTTTATGAAGCAGTATAGTCATGTGACGGATATGACACCTGACAGAATCACATTGCAAAATATGGAAAAGAAGCCAAGTGAGAGCTTCAGGTAGTATGCTTAAAGGTGGAAAGAGGTAGTGATGCAAGTCCAACCACCTCTTCTAGAGAAGGAAACAAGTATGCTTTTCATTAATACTTTGAAGGCTCCATTCATTAACCATATATTGGGAAGCGCTACTAAGAGCTTCTCAGATATAGTAATGTTTAGAGAGATAATAGAAAACACAAAAAGGAGCGAGAAAATAGACGTAGGGGAAAACGCCAGAAGATCAGCCCCAAGGAAGAAGGAAAATGAGGTGAATAATATGTGTATGTATAACAAGGGTTATTCAAAGCCGATCACTATAATCTAGCCAAGGACGGTAACTCTAGTCATTAAGGCCCCCAAGGAAGGAATCCAATCCAATGCCAAACGCAGAAAGACTCCAATTCACGCCTATCCCGACGACGTATGGGGAGTTGTATCAAAATTTGTTCGATGCACTTGTGGTATCCCCTTTCTACATGAAACCTATGCAACCTCCATTCCCCAAATGCTATGACGCGAATGCTCAATGCGAGTACCACGCGGGAATTACGGGGACACTCAATTGAGAATTACACCGCTTTTAAAAAGTTGATTGAAAGGTTTATCAAGATGGGCATTGTGAAGTTTGATGATCCATTGGGACCTAATATGGTAGGAAATTTGTTACCCAGTCATTCTAATAAAGGGGTAAATCCGATAATCGAGAGTGGATGGAAGAGAACCGAGATGGATGTAGCAGAAGTAAAAACCCCACTGAGATGGGTTTGGAAGAAAATGGTAGAGGAAGGATTAATTACATAGGGTTTAGGGGAGAAAACCAGAGAAACAAGAGACTACTGTGAGTTCCATGATGATGAGATCCAAGAGTGCATTGAATTCAGGGCCTTGATACAAGGTCTAATGGATAACAAGGAGCTGCAATTCTTCGAATATGCCAAAGGTCCAGAAGGAAAAGATGTATGCGTCTCAGAAGAACGATCGGTAGAGAAGGTCTATAGGGCCAATCACCTGGTGGTAATTATCTCACGACCAAGAATCAATGAAGTCAGAGCACAAATTGCACTAAGGGTCATAATCCAGAAACTCGTAGTTTTTCCCTATAAGAACAGTAAAAGGGTTTCTTGGAATTATGACTACAACATGATGATCCTAGAAAAGGAAAACTCGGTCAGCACTTTAGAAGAGGGTCAGGATGTGGGTTTCTACACGTGCAATGGAAAGCGCTATGATTCCCTAAATATAAAAGCCAAACCTATTAAAGGAAAATCCTTAGTGGTTGACCAAAAGAAAGAGAAGCCAACCAGACTTGAATCACCTGTTAATGAGCCAGTAACTGAGAAAGAGGCTAAGAAATTCTTGAAATTCCTAAAGCACAGCGAGTATAGCATTGTAGAACAACTGCACAAGTAGCCAACTTGCATATCGGTACTAGCTTTACTTTTAAGCTCAAAGACACATCGTTTCGTCAATAACATAAGCGCTGATAATTTCATCTTTCTTAATGATGATAAAATACCGTCAGGAGGCATGAGATCTGCAAAAGCTCTACACATTACCACTCACTGTAAAGGATACACATGGCTAAGGGTGTTAATTGATAATGGATCGACCCTGAATGTCTTACCCCTATCCACACTGAATAGGTTGCCTGTGGATAGCTCTCATATCAAAACATGCCAAAATGTAGTGAGAGCATTCGACGGTACTGAAAGGAAGGTAATGGGAAGGATCGAGATACCTCTTTTGATTGGTCCAAACACGTATGAAGTAGACTTTTTAGTGATGAACATCAAGCCTTCTTATAATTACTTGTTCGGAAGGCCTTGGATTCACTCAGTGGGGGTAGTGCCATCATCATTGCACCAAAAGTTAAAGTTGGTAACTGAGGGTAGACTGGAAACGATAAACGTAGAAGAAGACATTGTTGCATCCGTTACCTGTGACGAGCCATACATAGGGGCGAATGATGAAGCAATAGAATGTTCCTTTCGATTGCTAGAATTTGTGAATGCCACCTTCATCATCGAGGGAAAGAAAATCCTGATGCCTAAAATATCCAAAACTACAAGGATGGACTTGTAACTGACAATGAAAAAAGGAGCCTGGCCAGGAAGAGGACTCGAAAGATACCTTCAAGGAAGGGTTGAGGTACTGATGGTGAAAGATAAACAAGTCCGCTTTGGCTTAAGATTTAAGCCAATTGTGAAACAAAGAAAGAAGGAGCTGGAAAAAAAGTAAGAGAGGAGGAGAGCACGTTTAAGCGGGGAAGAGATCAAATGGGAACCAATAACCTTTCCCCATATATCTAGAAAATTCATAAGATGTCAAGGAAGGAAACTGTGCAGGAAATGTTGGGAAATCTAAATATCAACGCTATATTCAAAGAAGGAATTGAAGAAGAGAATTTATCAAACATTTGCCCTTATGAACCTGGAAGTGTTCTGAACAATTGGACTGCGGAAGAGATTCTTGTAATTTTTAGAGCTAATTCAGAGTAATGTTCAAAACACACTTATTGCTCTAAGCCTGAGAGTAATAAGAGTCTTTTTGTGAAAAGGCATATGTCTAATTTTTTTATTTCAATAAAAATGCATCTTTCTGTCTCATTTTGAGAAAATATTATTTTATTCTTTCCATTCCATTCATAATCAAACTATACATATAATTATTCTTAATTCTTTTGTTCTTTGGATCTTCCTTCACCCCAATAACAGGTCTCCAGATATTAATGATATAAGCGACACTGCTACTGACTTAGAGTCTCTTTTTGAACAAGATATGAATATGAAGAATTCTCAGGATTTTGAAGATGACTGAAACTGTAACTTATCTTCTGATTTGTTAAGGATGGTAGAATAAGATGAGAAGCAAATCCTACCTTATAAAGAGTCTATGGAAATTGTGAGCTTAGGAGAGAAAAAAGAGGTGAAGATTGGAGTTGGCATTACCGCAAAGACAAAGTAAGACCTCGTTGAGTTGCTCTAAGAATTCAAGAATGTCCTCGCATGGTCCTATCAAGACATGTCCTGGTTAAGTACTGATATTGTGGTACACCGACTTCCCATAAAGGAAGAATTTAAGCCAGTTCAATAAAAGCTCTGAAGGATGAGGCCCGACGCTTTGTTGAAAATAAAAGAGGAGGTCAAGAAGTAATTCGATGTCGGTCTCTTACAAGTGGTTAAATACTCAGAATAGATAGTCAATATAGTCTCCGTTCCTAAGAAAGATGGGAAAGTGCGAATGTGCATGGACTACAGGGATTTGAACAAAGCCAGCCCAAAAGACAACTTCCTATTTCCCCACATTGATACCTTAGTAGATAATACGGTAGTTTACTCACTTTTCTCCTTAATGGATGGCTTCTCGGGATGCAATCAGATAAAGATGCATCTTGAAGACATGGAAAAGACCACACTCGTAACCATGTAGACAACATTTTGTTCTAAGGTGATGCCATTTGGACTAAAAAATGTAGGGGCAACATATCAGATAGCCATGGTAACCCTGTTCCATGATATGATGCATAAAGAAATTGAAGTTTATGTCGATGATATGATTGCGGAATCCAGAACAGAAAAGGAGCATGTGCAAGTCCTGAGGAAACTATTCTTAAGGTTAAAAAAATTCCAGCTAAAGGTCAATCCAACAAAATACACCTTCGGGGCTAGGTCAGGAAAGCTGCTAGGATTTGTAGTCAGTGAAAAGGGGATTGAGATTGACCCAGACAAAGTCAAGGCTATACAAGAATTTCCTCCACAGTGCACTCAGAAAGAAGTTCAAGGTTTCCTAGGAAGACTAAATTACATCGCTCGGTTCATTTTATAGCTAACTGAGAAATGTGACCCTATATTTCATCTCTTTAGGAATCACAATCCAGGTGTATGGGATGAGGAGTGCCAGAAAAATTTTGAAAAGATCAGGCATTACCTGTCCAATACCCCAATACTGATGCCACCTAGCCCAAATAAGCCATTGATACTGTACTTGGCAGTATTTGAAAATTCCATGGGATGCATACTAGGCCAACATGATGAGTCAGGGAGAGAGGAAAGAGCGATGTATTACCTCAGTAAGAAGTTTACTGAATATAAGACAAGATATTCGCTGATTGAAAAGCTGTGTTGTACCTGAATCTGGACGACTCGAAGATTTAGACAATACAAGTTGTACCACACAACTTGACTCATCTCGAAACTGAACCCTCTAAAGTATATGATGGAATCGACTGCTTTGAATGGAAGAATGGCCTGATGACAAATTTTACTTTTTGAGTTTGATATAGTCTATGTGAACCAGAAGACGGTAAAAGGGAGAGCAATAGCAGATTTTTTGGCCAGTAGAGCTTTAAAAGATTATGAGCCACTGAACTTTGATTTCCCGAATGAAGATCTAATGTATGTTGCAATCTCTAGAGAAGACTCTCAAGAGGCCATCCTTGGAAACTAAACTTCAATGGAGCCTCAAACGTTGTGGGTAATGGAATCGGGGTAGTCCTAGTATCCTCAAACGGAGATCATTATCCTTTTACTAGTAAATTGGATTTTGATTGCACAAACAACATGGCAGAAAACGAAACATGCATCATGGGCATCTGTGCAGCCATAAAATGTAAGATCAAAGTACTAGAGGTATATGGGGATTCGACATTACTCAAAGGTGAATGGGAAATGAGAGACTCCAAATTGATCCGTTATCAAAAGCTAGTTCTCAAATTAATTGAGGAGTTTGATGACATCACCTTCTGCTACCTCCCGAGAGATGAAAACTAGATGGCCTATGCCTTGGCTATTTTACTTCTATGATCAGAGTAAACAAACAAGAGGATTTGAAAACTATCTGGATGAGCATTTATGAGGCTTCGACTCATTGTTACAACATCGAAGAAGAGGAAAAGGATAACCACCCTTGTACCACGATATACTGCGATATGTAAAGAATTGTGAGTGCCCTGACCAAGCAACCGAGAATGATAAGAATACATTGAGAAGACTAGCCAGTGACTATTTCTTAAATAGGGAGATCCTATAAAAAAAAGGAAGGATCAGGTACTATTAAGATGTATGGACGCTATTGAGGCAAGTCCATGAGGATGTCTACCGAACACACGCTAATGGTTTTACAATGACCAGGCAAATCATGAGATTCGGGTATTATTGGTCTACCATGAAAGGAAATTTTATTAATTACGCCAAAAGATGTCATAAGGCTAAATTTATGGAGACAAAATTCATGTTTCCCCTTCACCTCTTCATATCATGACTTCTCTGTGGCCTTTCTCCATGTGGGGCATGGATGTCATTGGGCTGATATCACTAGACACTTCTAATGGACATCGATTCATCTTTGTGGTCATTGATTACTTCACTAAGTGGGTAGAGGCCACTTCTTACGTTAATGTTACAAAATCGGCAGTTAGCAAATTCTTCAGGAAAGAAATCATATGTCGGTATGAGATGCCAAAAAGGATCATATCTGACAATACATTGAACTTGAACAACAGTACGATAGCGGAGGTTTGTAGTCAATTCAAGATCAAACGCTACAACTCATCACCATATCGCCCAAAAATGAATGGTTCAATGGAGGCAGCCAATAAGAACATTAAAAAGATCGTGGGGAAAATGACTGAGACTTATAAAGATTGGCATGAAAAGCTACCATTTGCCCTCTATGCTTATCGAACATCTGTCAGGACCTCCATCGGGGTAACGCCTTTCTCTTTGGTTTATGGAATAGAGGCGATTCTGCCTATTGAGGTTGATATTCCCTCTCTCTGAGTTTTGTCAGAATTCAAGTTAGATGAAGCAGAATGGATCCAGTCTCAATATGATCAGCTGAACTTAATTGAAGAAAAGAGGCTAAGGATTGTACATCATGATCAAATGTACCAAAAAAATGATTCGAGCTTATGACAAAAAGGTTCGCCCCAAAGAATTTCATGAGGGGGACCTAGTATTGAAAAAGATCCTGCCCGTACAAAAGGATTTTCAAGGGAAATGGATGCCAAATTGGGACGGACCTTATGTGGTAAAGAAGGTCTTTTTTAAAGGAGCGCTGATTTTGGCTGAGATGGATGGCAAAAACTTTCCTAATCTTGTGAATTCAGATTCAGTCAAAAAGTACTTCACCTAAAAAAAAGGGAGAGGCCAAGGCAAAAACCAGCGAAGGGCGCTTTGAGACCAAATGGGTTTTGAGTTGAAAACCCAGGAAAAGGCAATTCAAATTTTGATCGAAGATGGGGCATGTGGTATTCTTGTCTTCTCAGAATTAACAAAGAGGAGGAATGTTACATCTTGGGGCATCAACAAAGTACACTGGATCTCCTAAACACATATTAGGTTCAAAATGGTCCTCGAGAAGTTTATGTAGAGAAGCTCACGCTGCGATATCTAGGGCACCTAGTTTTCATCTTACTCATATTGTATTTTAGCAGTATTCGCTATCTTTGATTAATTTATTCATTTTGAGCTATGCTCCCAATTAATTTCAATCTTATCCATAGTGACAATCTTTTTAAAGCATTTTTCATTGAAATAAGGATTAATGGACTAATAATATTCAAGCAAAAGGAGTTCTGCATATTACTCTGAAAGCTTTTAAATAGTACAAGGATCTAAAATAGAACCACTATTCAGAACTAACCAAACTTAAGGGTTGGAAACATTTGAGAAAGAATAGTCTAAATTGTGACTATTTCTTTGGTTTTCTGTTAAAGATAGAAATTGAACAAGAAGACATGGTAACACATCAGCGATAGAGCCTTGATGAACATCGAGTAATGACAACCTAAGTATTAAAAACGGATCATTCCCCCCCAAAAAAACAAAATCTACATTTATGAAAATATCATTCATAGACGTCTATTTAGGAGCATTTGATTCATTCTGATCATGACATCCTAATTCCTAGACACAAATAGGTCCATGAAATGGATTCTACAGGTCATGTTCCCTAGAGAATAGATCAGTGAAACCATAAATCCTATACCTTGAAGTTGCAGTGGGATGAATTATAGTCATCGTGGCAAATCTTATCTCCCTAAAATTGCAGTGGAACAGATTGAAGATAGCAAATCTTATCTCTCTGAAGTTGCAGTAGAGTAGATTAAAGCTATAAATCTAATCTCCCTGAAGTTGCAGCGGAGTAGATTGAAGATGCAAATCTTATTTCCCTGAAGTTGCAATGGAATAGATTAAAGTTACAAGCCTTATCTCTGTGAAGTTACAGTGGAGCAGGTAGAAATTACAAGTTTATCTCCCTGAAGGTGCAATGGAGCAGACTAAAGATAGCAGATCTTATCTCTCTGAAGTTGTTGTAGAGCAGATCATAACAAGCCTTGTCTCCCTGAAGTTGTAGTGGAGCAGGTTAAAATTATAGGTCTTATCTCCCTGAAGGTGCAGTGGAGTAGACTGAAGATACCAAATCTTGTTTCTCTAAAGTTGCAATAGAACAGATCATAGCAAACCTTATCTCCCTAAAGTTGTAGTGGAGCAGGTTGAAGTTATGAATCATATCTCCCTGAAGTTGCAATGGAGCAGATTGAAGATGAAAAATATTATTTCCTTGAAGTTGTAGTGGAACAGATTAAAGCTACAAATTACAAATCTTATCTCCCTGACATTGCAGTGGAGCAGACTAAAACCAAAAATCTTGTCTCCCTGAAGTTGCAACGAAGTAGATTGAAGCTACAAGTCGTATCTCTCTGAAGTTGTAGTGGAATGGATCGAAGCAACAAGACGCAGTAGACTGGAATGAAGCTACTTGGAAAAGAGGAATACCAGAGAAATTGAGACTTGGCTAGATAGGGCAAAATTGGTCTTTCTTAAAATTCTTTACTCTACTCTCGCTACACGACAATGAGTAAAGAGAGGCAGCTGTAACAAGCCCAATTTGCTCTGGCCCAAGACCCAAAAATTAATAGAAATAAAACCCAAGTAAATATTAATAGTCGAGTTTTCTTTTACAAGCCCAAAACTAACCCAAGCCCAAAACTAACCCTAGCCCAAACAGCCCATAACCTAAACTAGCAATAGAAACCCTAGCCCTAGCCTAGCCTCTTTGTGCCGCCCCGCTCCTCCACGTCAGCAAGCATGCATCTGTGCACACCTCTGCCATCGCCACCGTCAGCCACTGCCATTGACACCTATAACACGCAACAAACACGCGATAGAGAAAAACAATGGAGAAAAAAAACAAAAAAATAGAGACAAACAGTTTGTATTCCGGCTATAAAGGCCACAAACATTCACTTTGTATTTTTTCAGGCACACAAATATCAATAAAAAACATAATAGAAATTTGAAAAGGTGCTTCTTTTTTTTTCTTTTTTTTTTCAAATAGATTTATTTTGTAGTTAAAAAAAACAAAAGAAAGGTTAAGAATAAACAAACCTTTGCACTTCATCGACGGGAACGACTGAGGTAGCCACTTCTAATGAAAAGTGGCTAGAAATTAAAGGTTTTTAAACATTCGGGTCATTTTCGTGAGGATTTTGAGTTTGGGCCCGAATTTAGGTTTAGAAGGGTCAAAATAGTAATACAGGGTTTTTTGTGTTTTTCATCCACCGCGGACGGCAGCGCCATTGCCAGTGACCGGTGGCCGGCACAATGGTCGATGGGCAGACCCTTGACCGGAGCTTGGAGGGGAGGAGAGAGGTTGAGAGGATTTTTTTTTTTGAAGAGGGAGGTTGAGAATGAAAGTTTGGAAAAAAATTTGGCTTTTATAACGGTGTGAAACGACGTTGTTTCACTTTGGCCATTTAAGTGCCAAAATGTCGTCATTTAGATACGACCCGTGCGTCGACCCGACCGGCTCCTAGGATTCGCGTGTTTTTGAACGGAAGGGCTAATTGCACTTTTAGCCCTTCCGCCTTTTTTATGGTTAGCAATCAAGTTTATTTCACTATTTTAATTTTGCCCTATAATTTATTTCGATTTACAAATTGGTCCACCTTGAAACTACGCATTTTGGAGGGTGGGAATTATTGCCCATTTGGTCCGTCCTTGTTAGTCGCGCATTCAACTTGGTCCTTTTCCTTTTATTATTTTCTGATTTGCCCCAAATTTCTGTTTTAAAATTCAATTTAGTCCTTTTTTGTTATTTTTGCTATTTTATTATTAAAATTAATAAATTTAATATTATTCTTACTATTACTATTTTCCTTATTTATTTATTTATTTGTTATTATTACCATATTATTAAATTAATTAGTTTTTCATTATTATTCCTATTATATTCTTTCATCTATTTATTTACCTAAATATTTTAAATACATTTATTTTATTATTCATTTTATTTATTTATTTATATCCTTTTATATAATTTAAAACTTTAGATTTTTATTATTATATTATTTTTAATATCATCATCTTATTATTAATATTATTATTCTTAAATTATTTTATACAATATTTATTTATTTATTTAATATTAGGTCTTTAGCTTCTAATTTTTAGTTTGTTATCCTTATTATTTGTCTTTTTATTTTTTTGGCTTGTTTATTTTATTATATTTCTGTTTTTTATATTGTCGTTCACATTAATGCATTTATTGTTATTCTGCTATGCATATCAGCACCGTAATTCATTTCACATTTTACTACAAAATCGTGTTATATTTTACCCGATACATTAAAAAATGTTGTTCTAAATAAGAAATAGTTTGTATTTTGGAATTTGAAAAGTCGTTCCCTAACTTATGGGGTTTCAATTTTCTCGATAAATCTGAATACACGAACCCGTTTTTTTTAAAATAAGTTTTTTAATCTTGGGAATTAATAAAAGATCACGTTCTAACTTACAAAATATGATTTCTTTTCTAAAACTGAGATAATCGAATATCTGTAAAATAATAAAAACTTTGGAGTTTATTATCGTTTCGAGGATTTAAGACATTTTGTCCTAACTTACGGGACATAATTCTTTTTCTCAATTAATGTGAAATACGCCCTTTTAAAAAAAATTCAATTAAGTGATTTTAACAAAGGATCGTATTTTAAATCTCTTCAAAGTTTTCAATTTTTGACATTAAGACTTTAATTAGTAAATTAGGTACCAATTTTGGGTGTTACGAGGGTGCTAATTCTTCCTCACACGTAACCGACTCCCGAACCCATTTTTCTGAATTTCGTAGACCAAAATTGTTATTTTAATAAATTAAACCGTTACAAGGTGACCTGATCACACCTCATAAAAATTATCAGTGGTGACTCTTTTCTTCATTTTAAAATAAAAAGTCAACCTTTCACAAAAAAATGGTTTCGACAATGTCTAATAACCATTCATTTGGGTTGCCCTGGTAACGCACTTTCTTAGCTTCTGGCTATCAGCAACGAGAAGGATGAGAACAGTATTTACCATGATGACGAGAATCACCGCCTGCATGACGGCAAAGATGAAAACCATAAGAATACAAAATCACAAGTAATCATGTCTAATAACTATTCATTTGGGTTGCCCTGGTAACGTAATTTCTTAGCTTCTGGCTAACAGCAACGAGAAGGATGAGGACAGTATTTACCATTGCAACAAGGATCATGTTCTTATTTATTTTGGAGGTCAATTGGTTTTTTTATTCTTACAACAACAAAACCGCATTTTCTCTTGATCTCTTTTTCTTCAAATGCTCATTCATTATTATTAATTTTTAATTTTCTACTGATGCATCTATTGTGGTAAACTACGCCTAATGTTATTAAACTATTTGTAAGTTTATATTTTAGTCATTCGACTTCAAAAAGTTACAAAATGATCGCTGAATTATTCAAAAGTTTTCATTTAAGTCACTAGATTGTTAAAATTATTGATACATGACATTTTCTATTCGCACCACCTACACCAATGGAAAGCTCTTACCCTTATTGTTTTCTACAGTTCAGTATTTTTTCGTGAAACAATTTTGAACGTCAAGAATTTTCCAACCAGAATCCAAACATCTTTCTTCTTCGACCTCTAACATAAATCTAAGGTATATTCTTCTACTCATTAGTGAGTACTGATCCACCATACCAATCCTCGAATCATGCTTCAAGCTCCTTAGTTAGACTTTTTAAACAAAAAAAAAAACTTAACAACCCTATGACTTAAATATAAATTTTTGAATAATAGTGACTTAAATGAAAACTTTTGAATTATTCAATGACAATTTTGTAACCTTTAACGTTAAGTGAGCAAAGCATAAACTTACTGATATTTTAGTGACATTGGCTATAGTTTACCCTAACTTTTATTATTATGTTAATTGGTTTTTTTAATCTTTTTCATATATATATATGTGTGTGTGTGTGTGTGTGTGTGTGTGTGTGTGTGTCGAAACCATTTTTTTATTTTGAAAAATGGGAGTCGACTTTAAAAACGAAAATGGAGTCACCACCAATCCTTTTTTCGAGGTGTGATCGGGTCACCTTGAGATTTTAATAAAACATTTTGATTTACTAAACTAATAATTTTGGTCTTACGAAATTTGAGAAAATAGGTTCGGGAGTCAGTTACGCACGAGGAAGGGTTAGCACCCTCTTAACGCCCAAAATTGGTACCGAATTGATTATTTAACGTCTTCGTGTCAAAAATTTGAAAAGATTTTAAAATACGATCATTGTTTTAAAAAAACTTGTATAGATCAAATTACATGTTAACACCCTCTCATTTCGGAGAGAGAAAATGTCACATCTAATGGGTTAGGCCATGATATTTCACATCCTCAAAAATGAGCTTGTCCGTTAAAAAACTCATGCAATGAAATTTAAAAGGATATTCGATTGTTTAAGTCAGATAAAGAAATCGAAGCTGAATACGTTAGGGCACAATTTCTCAAAATTCCAAATATTGAATATTGCCTTTATTATTTTTTAGAAAAATCCTCATCTCGAGAAAACAACATGTCATATCCAATGCGTTAGGACACAACTTATCGAATTCCCAAGAATGAGCTTTTTATTTATGTGTTTTGATTAAAGAATATTCTCGATTATTTAGATTCAATGAGGAAAACTGGAACCCAATACGTTAGGGCTCAATCCCCTCGAAGATCCCAAATACCGAGTACTGCATTATCTTGAAAGTTTTTGAATAAAATGATTCCCAAAACTTAAACCATAATAAACATAATTTTTGAGCAAATAAAGCATCATGGAAATCATAATATGCAATGTGAAGTAATAATTCGTAAACCGAAAAAAAAGTACTCTAATGAATGACAAATAATCGATAAGTACAAATAAGCGATACAATACACATAAGGGAAATACTCTCACATCACACATTGATGCGCCCGAATCTTTAGAGTCTCCAAAGGCTAATGAGGATTCCCTTAAGCTACGTATAGGACCGATTACCTGAGCCCGGGCTAAGAAAATCAAAGACGCAACTACAGTTTTGGTTGATCGTGTTTGGGGTGAAACCGTGGCTAGACTACTTGAAAGCTCGTGGAACATCAAGCCAAACAAATCTTGCAACCTCATTCAAGCTCAATTCAGCTCAATCTTAGCTCAATGAGCTTGATTCATCTTTCTTTAGTTTGCATTAATTTGCTAGAATAAAAACATTTATTTTATTTTAGTTAAATTAGTTATTTAGTTAAGTTTGCATCATTAAATTAAGTCATGTTAATTTAATTATGCAACTTTCATGTTAGTTAAGTTTGTATTTCACTAGGATTTTAAAAGAAAATGATTATATATACAAAAATTAGTTTTAAAAAACGTATAAACATATAAATCTTATAATAATAATAATTTAATATGACTTATCTATATATATATATATATATATAATAATATTGTATAAGAATACCATTAAAAAAATCTTTAACATAGAAACATATAAAAATGAATTTTAAAAATAAATATGCTATAAAATAAAATCATTAAAGAATATGTTCAATTTATATTGAATTTACAAAAAAAAATGATAAATTTGAATAATGTTAATGATAAATTTCAAATAATAATATGTTACGAATCAAAATGATATTGATGATAAATTTACAAAAGGATTAAGTTTAAACATAAAAAAATGCTAGATTTAAAATTAAACATATATATTTAAAAAAAACAGAATAATGAATTTTAAACCAATGAAAATTAAATACATTAAATTAAACAGGTACGGATTTAATTCAAATAAAAACAAAATTGAAAGGAATAAATAAATATAAAATAAAGCAAAGGGGTCGAATTTAATACGCAGATAACTTGGGGGACCAAATGGGAAATAATCCTATCCCTCCAAAACGCAGCATTTCATCATGGACCGAAATGAATAGAATTCAAAACAAACTGGGCAAATTTAGAAAATAAAGAACACAAAATTAGAAATATCAGCTGAAGAAGAGGGATTAATGGCGCAAATATCCCATCCAAGACCAAAATGTGCAAATCTGGCCGCGTTTGGATCGGGTCATCGGGCCTGGCGAATACGACACCGTTTTAGTGCTATTGGAATGAGCCTCAAACAGTGCCGGTTCATGGTTTTTATAAAACTAAAAAATTGAAACAAAACCTATGTTCAGCCATTTTAAACATGATAAGAAAACAAACTAAAGAAATGAAAACCCCAGCCTCCCCTCGTTCATAGCTGCACCGCTTCAAACTTCGTCCTCGTCCAATCTCTGATTACAACGAAGTGGACAAGGACTTGACGGCACCAATAAGAATGTAAGTTTTTCTCTTCCTCCTTAGTACTCCCTTTTACAAAATAAAAATGAATCGGAGATTAAAGAAACAGTAAAGAAAAATTGCCAGAAAAAAATGAAAAACTTAAATCACCTTTAGAGAAATTCGATTTGCTTCTTTTTTTTTTGAAGATCTTTTTGCATTGATTTCGTATCGTAAAAAAAAAAAACCCCTTTTACAGATTTGTATTTGGCTTTTATAGCCGAAATAATAAAAAAATGAAATATAAAAGAAAATATATTCTACTATTTTCTTTGTTGTCCTCTAGTTGCTTCTTTGTTGTTGTTGTTTGTTGTCGTTTGTTGCAGGTAATGGCTAGCTGAAGGCGCATGGTGGAGTGCATGGGGGAGGAGCGGCACGCTGGAGGCTGCTATTGGAGCGGGCGACTAAAGCCTATTGCTGCCTAGGCTAGGGATTTTGGAATATGGGTTTGGGTTTCTGTAATTGAGCCATTTGGGTTGTATTATTTTAGGCAAATGAATTTGGATGTTGGAATTTGGGCCTATTTTTTATTTGGTTCTTAATTTATTATTTTAATCAAGCCCAGGCAAATTGGGTCAATTATAGCTGCCCTTCTTTGCTCGTTGTCGTGTAACGAGAATATAGCAAAGACTAAAACAGGGTCAAATTTGCCGGTCTTGTCGAGTCTTGATTTCTTTTGGTGACTAGCTTCACTCCAACCCACTATATCTTTAAGGGTATAGGAATTGTCACTTTGATCCACTGTATTGCAACGTCAAGGAGATAGGATTTGTAGCTTCAATCTGTTCCACTGTAATGCTAGGGAAATAAGATTTGCTGTCTTCAATCTGCTCTGCTGCAAATTCAAGGAGATAAGGCTAGTGGCTTCAATCTGCTCCACCGTAACTTCAGGAAGATAAGATCTGCCATAATTTGTAGCTTTAATTTGTTCCATTGCAATGCCAGGGAAATGAGATTCGCTGTCTTCAGTCTGCCCCATTGCAACTTCAGAGGGATAAGACTTGCTTTCTTCAGTCTGCTCCACTGCAACTTCAGGGAGATAATACTTGTAATTTTAATCCACTCCACTGCAACTTCTGGGAGATAGGATTTGCTATCTTCAATCCACTCCACTACAACTTCAGGGAGATAGGATTTGCTATCTTTAGTCTTCTCCACTGCAACTTCAGGGGAATAAGACTTGCTTTCTTCGATTTGTTCTCTGGGGAACATGACCTGTAAAATCCATTTCATGAGCCTATTCATGCCTAGTGATTAGGATGTTATGATCGAAATGAATCAAAATCTCTTAACTAGATGTGTATGCATGAATGTGAAATGTCATGAAAATGACCCCTTAATGTTTGAGTTGTTATTGCTCATTGTTCATTAATGCTTTATTACCAACACGTCAGAACTCTATCTTATTCGGCTGGTGACACTCATATCTTACTTAATCAGATTCCCCCCACTGTAATCTTTAAGGCTCAATCCAATATACTTTTAGGACATAAATTTTGAACCATCTTCCTCCCACTATATTTTAGAAGTATAAGATCTGACACTTTCTCAATCTCTCCTATTGCAATTCAAGGATACAGGATTTGAATTTCTTTGGTCTCCTACACCATTCCCAGGGTGTCATACTAAATGTTTATGCATAATTGTAACATTTTCTTCTCCAAGAAAAACCTCTTCCTATTACTCGATAATCATTGCTTGCTTATTTATTAAAGCTTTATCACCAAAACTATATCCTGTCATTTTGTTCAATCAATGTTTTGACAACAAAATTCGAAAGGATAGTCTTAGACTTTTCCTTCTTAGATATTTCAACCTCTAAACTTGGTGCGTTCTAAACTATAGCCCTGTTTCAGGTTCTTGTATTATTTAGAAACTCCTAGATTAATATACAAAACTTCTCTTGTGAAAGTATTATTAGTCCATTAATCATTATTCCAATGCAACATGCTTGCAAAAGATCATAACAATGGATAAAAATAGGGTTGATTTAGAGCATAGCTCGAAATGAATAAATTATCAAGGATAGAGAAGAATAAAAAAAGGAATTGATTAGGAACATGTATCTTGAAAAGAATAAAGTATTCCAAGAATACAAATAGTACGAAGACTAGGTGCCCCAGATATCACAGCTTGAATTTATTTGTACAAACTTCCTGAAGACCCTTTTGAGTTTGACATGTGTTTAGGAGATCTAGAGAACTTTGTCAATGCCCCAAGATGTCGCCTACCCTTTCCTGTTGATTCAGGTATAGCAAGATCACCACATGCCACAATCTGATCAAAATTTGAGCTGCTCTGATCACTTCATGTCCCATTCTAATCAAAATTTGAGCCGCCCTTTTAGGGTTTTCAACTCAAATCCCCTTTGGTCTGAAGGCGCCCTTTCCAAGTTTTCACCTTGGCCTCTCCATTTTACTTTTTTCGTTTATTTTTTGAACTCAAAGTGCCCTTTGCGGGTTTTCACCTTGGTTTTTTTAGACTCAAGGCGCCCTTTGCGGATTTTCACCTAGGTCACTTCTCCTTCTTTAGGTGAAGTATTTCTGGATTGAATCTGAGTTTACCGGATTAGGCATGTTTTTACCATCCATCTCAAATTCAATGCTCCTCTAGAAAAGGCCTTTTTACAACATAAGGCCCTTCCGAATTTAGCATCCATTTTCCTCTAAAATCCTTTTGTAGAGGAAGGATCTTTTTCAACTCCAGGTCCCCCCGTGGAATTCTCTAGGACGAACATTTTTGTTATTGGATTGCATCATTCATTTCTCGTATATTTGACCGTGATGAATAACTTTTAGCCTTTTTTTCTTTTATCAGGTTCAACTGATCACATCGCGATTGGATTCATTCTGCTTCATCCAACTTTAGCTCAACTAGTACCCAAAGAGAAGGGATTTCAACTTCAATGGGTAAAACTACCTCCATCCCGTAAACCAGAGAGAAAGGTGTTGCCCCGGTGGAAATTCTAATATATGTTCGATAAGCAAGGAGGGCAAATGGTAATTTGTAAGTCTCAGTCATTTTCCCACAATCTTCTTAATATCTATTTCTAGGCGATACAATGACAAATCATGGTGTTTTATTTTGAATTGATTACAAACCTTAGCTATCGTGCTATTATTCAAGTTCAACGCATAGTCCAATATTATCCACTCTAGCATTCTATATCAGCATATGATTTTTTTTCAAGAATTTGCTAACTTCCAACTTGGTGACATTGGCGTATGAAGCAACCTCTACCCATTTGGTGAAGTAATTAATGACCTCAAAAATGAAGCGATGCCCATTAGAACCCTTCGATGATATTGGCTTGATGGCATCCATGCCGCACTTTACTCAAAACTTGAGTCGCCCTTTTCGGGTTTCTAACTCCAATACCTTTTGGTCTCAAAGTGCCCTTTGCGGGTTTTTACTTTGGCCTCTCCTTTTTCTTTTCCTTTTCCTCTTTCCTTCTCTTTTTCTTTTCCATTTCCACCATATTAGTTTTTTAAATTTTTTTATTTTTTTATTTTTTAATTTTTTTTTTTGATTTTTTTGATTTTTTTTTGATTTTTTGCTTTAAATATTTTTTGATTGGATCTGAACTCATAGGATTAGGCAAGTCCTTGTTATACTTTACGATCAAAATCAGTGCTTTTCCAGATAAAGTCTTCCACACAAGATCATCCCCATCCAGTTTCATTTTGTATGCGAAGGATCTTCTTTGGTATCAGATTTCCCTCATACAGCTTTTTTGGGTGAAATTGTTTTTTGGTACATTTGACTATGACGGAAAACTTTGGATCTTCCTCTTCAATCGGGACAAAATCTAACAAAAAATTGGAGAGATGGAAACTTGACTTCCATGGGCAAAACCGTGATAAGCCAAAGAGAAAAGCGTTGCCCTGGTAGAGGTTTTTTCTAAACATACTGTAAATTTCTGGTATCGTGATTTGTTCAGATTACAATGTCGGTACTTAACCCGAGCATGACCATGCAAAGACCATCTTAAACTTTTGAAGTAACTCAACAAGGGCTTGCTTCATTTCTTCGGTTATGCATCTTTTACTACTTTTCCCGTCTCAAAGGTCACAATCTCCATTGTCTCTTCCTAAGGTAAAAGTTGTTTATCTTCCTGCTCTACCATCCTCAACAAGTAGGAGATAGGCTAGAATCTACGTCATTTTCAAAGTTATGAGATCCCTCTAAATACATGTCTCGCTCAAAAGGAGATTTTGAGTCTGTAGCAACGTCACTCATGTCATTGATATCTAGGGACCTATTGTTGATACAAAAGAATATACAAAGAATGTATGAATTTACAAATAATCATTTGTACAGTATGATTATGAATGAATGAATGAATGATTTGGAAGAGAATCCAAAAGAATGAAAGAATCAAAAGTAATTATTCGTAAAGAATGAAAGAATATTGGCTCAAAAATGATCCCATAAATGTATTTCATTAAAAATAATGAGTTCAAACATGAGCCTATTCCTCTAGGCTAAAAGCAACAAGTGTGTTCTGAATATTACTCTGAGTAAGCTCTAAATACTATAGGGGTTTCTTCTGCAGTCCAATTATTTAGAACATTCTCAGGTTTATAAAGGTAGATATCTAACAAGGTCCCTTTTCAATTGTGATCATGTATGGCATTGATGTGAACGTTTCCCAACACTTCTTCATACATCGCATTCACCCCATTATCAATATGATTGGGTAGCAAATTTTCTGCATTACATGACTCATCGAATTTGACAATGCCCATGATGAATATTTCAACTAGTTTTTTGAAGGCAGTGCAATTTTCTATAAAATGCCCTATAATTCCCGCATGGTATTCACACTGGGCGTTTGCGTCATACATTGGGTAAGGGGGTTTTAGAGGTTTCACGTGAAAAGGGAAAATAACGTGTACATTAAACAAACTCTGATACAGTTCCCTATACGACATTGGGATTGGCTTATATATTAGAAACATTTTGTGGCACTTCCTAACATGTGCGTGATGAACAAGACTTTTAGTGTGTTCATAAAGAGCATCGTCGTTTCTTTCTCTAGAAGCGGTGGCTAAACTTGGACAGCAACTTCCCTCCATCTCTGTGCATATTGCCTAAAACTCTCATTCAATTTCTTCTCCATGTTTTGCAAAGTAATTATATCAGGAATCATGTCGGTTACATAACTATACTGTTTCATGAATGCTTGAGCTAAGTCCCTCCATGAACTAATCCTGGTACGGCTCAATTGGTTGTACCATTTGGATGCTACCCCCGCTAGACTATCTTGGAAGTAGTGTATTAGCAGTTGATCATTGTTAACGTATCCAGTCATCTTTCTACAAAAAATGGTGATGTGAGCCTCGGGGCAACTGGTTCCATTATTTTTTTCAAAGTCTGGCGTTTTGAACTTGTAAGGAAGTACTAAATCTGGCACCAAACTCAGATATTTAGCGTTGATTCCATAATGACTATCAGCGTTTTCCATTGCTTTGAATTTTTCATCCAACCATTTACACCTATCCTCTAGCTATTTTGGCAATTCCACCTTCGCTCTTTCCTTTTCTACCACTTCATCAAAATTACGGATAACATGATTAGTTGGGTTATTTCCTGGGTTAGAACTGAATCCAGCTTGGAAATTCATTAGCATTGAAGTACTGGCCTGAAATTGCTGAGGCCTAATTATGATAGAGGGTCTACTTGGGTACATTTCAACTTGAGTCTGTAAATTTGGTGGAGTAAAACCCGGAGGGTACATCGGTTCCTCAGTATCTTCCCCAGGATTGGACATAGGGCTCTTTCCCTTATCTACTCCTTTAGCCAGTAGTTGAGTTAACTGAGCCATCATATTTCTTTGAGATTCCAGCATCTTTTTCATCATATCTTGCTAAATTTTAGCTAACTGCTCTTGCATTTGTGTCTGTAGTTGATCTTGCATCTCCTTTTGAAATTGTTCAAGTCTTTTCAATCTTTAGTCCATGTTTCTTGACTTTGCTCGGGTACCGTAAAGGTGTTTGGTTAGTAGGTTTTTGTTGGTTTCCAGATTATCTGAAATAATTTTACTTAATTAAGCTCTTTTGGTGGACTTTAATGCATATGATGTCATGTAGTGCAAATGCATGAAATGAATGCAAAAAGAGATGTTGATTCTGATTCAATTCCATTTAGAAATCTTTACTAGAAAACAAACTTCTTTACATAAAACGAATGCATGTACGGCCTCGCCTTCATACTCCAAGAAACAACATCGATCTCTTTCTTCATCCAGATGTTTAAGATAAATCTTGCAAATTTCCCAATGGATACCACTGCTAGCTCCTTTTGCTTGATCTGAGTCATGATCCATTGTCTGCCCATCCTCATAATGCTCATCAGCTTCTTTATGGAAATTGGAATACTGGCGGCTCTCGAATAATATTTATCAGCTTGAATCCTCAGGCCACAAAGTAAAGTCGTGTACTCTTCCATCACCCTTCTTTTGTTGTATTTCTCGAAATATATTCGGGTAGCCATATTATCTTCCACTTAATCAAGAAATTCGTTTCCCATGACAAGCTCTCTAATTTAGTAATCAAACTTGAATCAACACCTCTTTTCTAAGATGAAAATGCAATGCAATCATAATCAAAACAAAACAAAACAGGCTAGTACAAAGTAAAAGCAAATAAGAAAAATAAATAGAGTACCTATTCGGGTGACCACTAGGGGTTTGAAGTGGTTCTACCTAGGGTGGACTCCTAAGGTCTTCTACATGTGGTTTGGTTCTAAAGTTAAGGTACCCGAACCAATAGATTCCTCGATCCTCACCCATTATAAACTCATACGGACCGAGTTCAGTTCAAGGGAATACATTTCCCTATGGCTGCATGGAGATGAAAATCTCACGAAGACATAGGTACAGATGTATCCCGAAAGCGATCCATTATCCTACACGGAGGTGAAAACCTCACGAAGGAGTAGCTTCTCACTCCCACTTAGAGGGGTAAAATCATCCAACTTATGTAATTCATGGTGTGATTGGATGGATGGACTCTTCTAGTCCTATATACTGTGATTGGTTGGATGGGGATGGTGTGTAGCGGATAGGGGTAGGATATGATATGATTTGATATGTCATGCCATGTTACGGTATGATATGTTTCGATTCGTTATGATGTGATAAGTTATACTTCAATTTGAGTTCCGATATTGATGATTAAATTTAATTGTACTAAAATTATGGGCCAAATCACACACTAGGCTCAAAGCTCACACCTTGTTTGCTTCGATTTAGGTGATCTTTTGACTTAGGATTGGACGACGGCTCCGGAGCTCGGGTTTCACAATTTTGGCTTAAGTGCTATGGATTTCATTTGTTTTGTTTATTATGGACATTCTGGACTTTTTCTTGGGTTTTGTTTATTTCTGGAAATTTTATGATTTGTTTAGATTGTTAGGACCATTCTAGTTTTTATTACGCAAAAGCCTTTACCTTTTTAATGATGCTTCACTAAAATAACTAGAAGAAAAAAAAACCACGGTTTTACAAACGTTACGTCTTAAGGTTTTTCGCTGCAAAATAAATTGAAGTTTACCAAGTAGTTTTCTTGCAACACTTAAGTAAATTGTTCTTAATTTTTGGTAGAACTACTTTAAGCTGCGTATTCAGAAATTGCTATGATTTTCAAGAGGTATCCAAAATGACTTATCTCTTCGCGAAAGTTGGTTTCTTTCAAAATTATTCAACTATTTTTTTTCTCATATGATGTAACCCCCATGATCTGCCTGTAACGTTTAGACCAGGTATGAAATGTTACAGTTACGTGACCTAATGAATGTTTGACATATATACCTTAATAAAAAAATATTTATACATATTGACACAATTGGATCAATGATTTTTTCCTGACATAGTGGTATTCATTGTTTTAATCATATACTGTGAATAATTTTTCGATTTTATTTCTTTTTGGTTTTTTAAAGGAATTATAGAAGATATTAGTGTGAAGTAAGAATGGGGCAAAAGTTTTAGAATGTGCAAAGTAAAGTATGAAGCATACGAAAATATAAGGACGTAAAAAAAATTCCATTCAGATGTTAAGTAATCAATAAATAAAAGTATGGCTTGGGGCTGATTTCTTTCTCACAACAATTGTTTTACAAAGATTTTCATTTAAAAAATTTAGCTTTAAACCCCGCTAATTTACCAATAATATGTATATATGTATGTATGTATGTATGTATGTATGTATCAATTTATTCTCTCTTTTTTTTTTCTCATAGCATTTTCGTTTAATTTACGAAATTTTGAGATGAAAAATAAAACTTTTGGAATTGAAAGTAACATTCCCAAAGAAATATAAAGTCGTTAATACATTCATCAATTACTTTTAGTAAAGTTTGAAAATTCAAATTCAAATTTTTCTTCATGATAAATTGAGTAAAAAAAAGAAGTCAAAGAATGTTATAAAAAATTTCATTGGTATGTATGTACAATTCCTCTCGACAATTTATAAATAATTTGAATTAATTATAACATTATAAAAATTGAAATTTCAAATCATGTAAAAATTAAATTTAGAATTTGTACCTTTTACATATAAAATTTTGGATTCATACAGAAAAAAATTATTGACGAATATTTGTGTATTGTACTCTCTAAATTTTATAGTTGTTGTGTATTGTACTCTCTAAATTTATGTTTGTGTATTGTACTATCTAAATTTTATATATACATAAAATAACCATCACTGCTTTTCTTAAAGTAAACACAACTGTCAAAACTACTTCTTTTGAGATCATGAGAAGTCATAAAAGAATCAAACCTCTTGTACCACTGTCTTGGTGACTGTTTTAAACCGTAAAAGGACTTTTTTAGCAAGAAAACATAGTCCTTTTTTCTGAGACTGTAAAACCCTCTGGTTGTTGCATGTAAATATCCTCCTCAAGTTCTCTATGGAAAATTGCAATTTTTACATCTAACTGCTCAAGCTTCAACTCATGCATGGCCATAATACCAAGCAAAGCTCGAATCAAACTATGCTTCACAACTGGGGAGAACACATCTGTGAAGTTTACTCCTGGAATTTGACTGTAACCCTTTGCAACAAGCCTTGCTTTATATCTGGGTTCTTCAACTCCTAGAGTCCCTTCTTTTTTTTAAACACCTATTTACAATGAACAACCTTTTTACCTTTAGGAAGTTTCACAAGATGCCGTGTTTTGTTTTTGTTTTTGAGAAGTGATTACATCTCCTCCTGCATAGCAAACATCGACTTTTCAGAGTCTTCATAGCTAACCGCTTCAGAATAATTAGATGGCTCTTAGTTTGCATCTATATCTTTAGCCACATTTAAAGCATAAGCAACTAGATCAGCTCAACATACTTCTTTAGAGGTTTAATTTCTCTTCTAGTTCTATTTTTGGAGATAGAGTATTGTGGTGAAAAAGTAACTCTATTTTGGATTTTTGTACTGGCTTGAGGAGTTGACTCTGTTGTAGATTCTGGATTAATCTGATGCTCCACCTGCTTTTGATTTTCTTTATTTGAAGAGTCTTTAAGAGATAAGTTAGGTAGCATAGTTGTAACACCCTGAATTCTGGGCCTAGAAGAAATAGGTTTTGAGCAAAGGAACAGTTAGGAGACTGCACATAAATATTTAGTTGTGCAAGGAAGTGACATAAATGAATGTCTGCTTCATTGGTTAAGTGATTTAGGAGTGTTTGGAAGTGTCTGAGAAGTCAGGGGTTCAAGTTTTGGCTTCTGCAGAATTTTTAGTTTTGCTCTTAAATGAATTTGGACACTGGCATATAGGCCTTATAAATTATAGTGCTTGTTTTATGACACAAGAGAGCTTGTGGTCTAGTGGCAATGTGGCGTATGGTGTAATTGTGAGGTCTGAGGTTCAAGTCCTGGGTTGCACATTGGAGCATTTATTATGCTGTTGGAGCTGTGTAGGAAGTGGAGTTAGAGTAGGACACGGCTAAGGGGTGTTTGAATGAAATTTGAATAGAGTTGTTGGGGGAGTTGAGGAGAAATTGGTAGAATGATTCAAAGAGGGATAAGGGGAGTGATTTTAGGAGAAAATCAAGGGAAGTGAGGGGAGAGGGGAGTGGTGCCGAAAATGGACTTGTTACTCAGAAAATTCGGTTAGTGGGCATTTTGCTCATTTCTGGTTATACATTTCATGCCAATTTTGTGTGGTTTCCTCTCCTTGCTTGTAGGTGCCAATTTTTGCTAAGTTTTGGGGTACCTTTCGGGTTCATTTTCTTTTGATTGCTTGTCTCCTTTCTACCTATTTTCTTTTTGGCCAAATATACTCTCCTCCCTTATCTTTTTTTCTTCTTCTTTCTTTTAGATTTCTGTCCTCTTTGATTTCCGAATACACCTTTCTCCTCTTGCTGTTCTTTTGAACCTATCCTCTCTACCGTTCGTTGTTCTGTTGCACTGCTGCCAATTTACTCTTCTGATTTTTCCCTACTTTCATCTTTTCCTTTCTTTTTCTTGTTGTCAAATCTTCTTTTCTTTAGAGGCCGACCGTGTGTCTCACTTTTCATAGTTTGTTTCTCTCTCGCGTTTTGGTAAGGGTAACAGTATAGAGTTACTTTATTATCTATTGATTAAGTGCTTACCAGTTTCGGTTGGTGCTTAGGAACTTTTCGAAGGGTTGAAGGTTTGTGATTGCATTTGGATAGACGAATTTCCCTCTTCACTCAATCAAAGATTGTGGCAAGTATTGGTTGTGATCACTTGTGTTCATTTGATGGTTTAACTATGAAAGTGATTAATTGGAGGTTATTGGTCAAGTGTAGGTTTCCAAGGCATGGGAGATTTCTCTGCAAACAAAATCCAGGCCCACTCCCAACTGTAAATCGACAAAAGCCAAAAAGTCATGAACATGGCGTTTGGAACCACACGGGCGTGCGATTGCTTGAGTGGTTAGCCCAACGTGCGATTCATAGGCAAATGACTGAAATACCCTCGATGGGTAAAATTACCGAAATACCCCCGAAGGGTAAAATGATTGAAATACCTGTAATAGCCTATTTTTGCCCGGCCCAATACAAATATAAAAACCAAATAATAAAAATACAAAGTTCATTAACAGTCCATTAAACAGCTAACCTAAACCCAAATACAATCCCTAGCCCAATCGTGTTACAGGCCCAACAAACCCAAACCCTGATAGGCCTAAACAGCTTCCAAAAAACCCTAGGGTTTTTGGAACGGACCAAGCGCTGCAACTCCCTCCCTAGCACGAGCCACCACAACAGTAGCCTCACATACACTGCCACGCACGCCTCCACGCCCACACCTCCGTACGGCCGTACCTGCAGTAGACACAAACAAACAGCAACAGAAACAACCACGCAAAAAAGGAAAATAACAGCAAGGATAAATTGGAATTTTATGATTGTATTTTGATTTTTTATTTGGATCCGACTATATAAAGCTATTTTTGGAATCTGTAAAAGGGGTTCGTTTTCCTCTACGCACAATATCAATGAAAAAAGGAATCAAAAAATAAAAAGACTTTGAAGGTGATTTTCGAAGTTTTTTCTTTCTTTTTTTTCTTTTTGATTCTGCTCTTGCTCCTTTTTCATATATATACAAAACAAAAAAAAGAGAAAAGGGAAAGATTATACCTTCGCTAAGACGCCATGGAAGCTCTGTTCACTCCACTCGAATCGGAGTTGGGCAGAACTTCGGCTGGTTGAAGCGGCACTGAGAGGAGAGGGCGTTTGGTTTCCTTTTTTTTATTTTTTTATTTTCGTTTTGAAAAATGAGGGTGTGGCTGCAAATTTAGGATTTTGTTTTTGACCCTTACGTGATGTACGAAACGGCGCCGTTTGGAGTCTGATCAGTGGCTCCAACACAGTGCCGTATTGACCCAGATCCGTGCGCGACCCGACCCGCTCCATGGGGGATCCGCGCGCTCCTTTTAGTTGGGTTATTTTCAATCTCGGTCCCTCCGACTTTTATGATTTCGCGATTGAACCTTTTATTATTATTTATTTTTTTATTTTGCCTTGAAATTTTTGTGTTGTTTTATTTTGGTCCTTTTCGAAACGCTGTGCATAGAAAGGCTGGGCTATTTACTGTTTAGATCCCTGCTTCTACGCGCGTATTGTAATACAGTCCCTTGCATCCTTTCATTATTTACTATTTGTCCCTCTTGTAATGCGCAAGCTTCATTTCGCCTTTTATTTTTTTTCTTTTTCTTTTTATTTATTTTCTTTTCTGATTAAGTATTAAATCCATTTTAATTTCTATTTTTAATTTGTTCATTTTAATTGATTTCAATATTTCGGCTCTGTTTTCTTTAATATATTTTAGTTTTAAATCCAATGTTAATAAACTTGTTAGTATAAATTCATTATTGATATTATTTGAATCTATTGAGCCATTATCTAAAAGTTTTCTTTCGTGTTTTATTTTAAGTTTTCATATATTATTATTAAAATTTAATATTTATTATTTTAATTTCATGTTAAGTAAATATAGTTTATACATTTTTCATAGTTTTATAATATTTGTTTTAAACTCTCCTCTATATCTATACATTTTAAAAATCTATATGACAATACTTTTACACCATACCATTATATATGTATATAATTTTTATTAAATTATTTTTATTTTATGAATATATCGTTGATTTCATATTATTATAGCTATTGACCTTTAGTTTTCTTTCGAATATGTTTATATGTTTTTTTTAAAATCAATCTACATAACTTATTTTCAAACCCTACTTTACATATTTGGTTTATTTCAACCCTTTTGCTAACATTATTATATATATCTATATTATCATTTATATTATTATTATGCTTTTTATTTAATACGTAATACTCGCTTAAGTTAATATGTATATTGTTTTGTATATTACATCTTTGATTTTATATTTGCGCAATTTCATGTGTGATTAATTTACCTGATGTCTCAATTAACCTTTTTAAATATTAGTAATTTGTAGATGATTTGAGATAATTTCTCTTACGTGTATGGTATTGCTTGCTCGTATCTATTGATTCTTTTTCGTTCATTAGAGTACATTTTAATTTACGAATCACCATTCCATGTTGTACGTTATTATTTCATTGTTTTTAAGACTACGTCTAATATCATTTAAATATCAAAATTATTTCATTCAAAAGTTTTTCAAGATAACACAAAGTTCGATATTTGGAATCTTCGAAAGAATTGAGCCCTAACGTATTGGGTTCCAATTTTCCTCGTCGAATCTAAATAATCGAAAATTTTCTTCAATCAAAACACATAAACTAAAAACTCATTCTCGGGAATTTGATACGTCGTGTCCTAATGTATTGGATGTGACATGTCATTTTCTCAAAATGAAGATTTTAAAAAATAATAAGGACAATATTCAATGCTCGGAATTTTGAGAAATTGTGCCCTAACGTATTGGGTTTCGATTTTTTTCATCTGACTTAAAACAATTGAATATCTCTTTTAACTTCACCGCAAAACTTTTGAAAATCAAAAGACAAACTTATTCTCGAGGACTAAAAATGTCGTGCCCTAATGTATTGGGTGTGTCATTTTATTACTCTGAGACAAGCAGGTCTTTGGTATCCGCATCGATTTATCCAAGCATCTTTTATAAAATTAACATTAAAGGGAGGATCATTTTCTAAATTCTTTACGGAGTTTCAATATTCGACACTAAGACATTAAACAATCAATTCGGTACCAATTTTGGGCGTCACGAGGGTGCTAACCCTTCCTCGTGCGTAATCGACTCCCAAACCTATTTTCTCAAAATTCGTAGACCTAAAATTGTTTTCCAGGTGATCCGATCACACCTCATTAATAGATCGGTGGCGACTCCCAAATTTTTGTTTTAATAAGTCGACAATTTTTTTGATTTTTTAAAAAAATGGTTTTGACAGCTTGGCGACTCCACTGGGGACTTTAGAGAGTCAAGCCATAAAAGTGATTGTTTTCTGTCTTATAGTCGAAATTGAAAATTTGATTTAAAAAATTACGATCCTCTCTTTGCATTGGTTTGTATGATTTTTGTAAATTGAGTTTTATATTTTGGCATCATAAAGACTGTTTAGTCTCACCTTCTTTAAGTGGGAGTGAGAAGCTACTCCTTCGTGAGGTTTTCACCTCCGTGCAGGATAGTGGATCACTTTCGGAATACATCCGTACCTATGTCTTCGTGAGATTTTCATCTCCGTCCATCCATAGGGAAATGTATTTCCCTAAACCGAACTCGGTCTGTATGAGCCTATAATGGGTGAAAATCTAGGAATCTGCTGGTTCGGGTACCTCGACATTAAAGCCAAACCACATGTAGAAGACCTTAGGAACCCGTTCTAGGTAGAGCCACTACAAATCCCTAATGGTTACCCGACTAGGTACTTTTGTTTTCCTTGCTTGCTTGTGTTCTGTACTAACCCCTCTTGTTCTGTTTTGATTATGGTTGCATTGCATTTGCATCTTAGGAAAGAGATATTGATTCAAATCCGATACTAAATTAGAAAGCTTATCATGGAATACAGATTCCTTGATAAAGTGGAAAGTAATACGACTGCCCCAATAAAATTCCAAGAAACACAGGAATGGTGATGAAAGAGTTCGTGACTTCACTTCGTAGCCCAAAGATTCAAGATGATTATCTAAGAGCCTTCGACATCCTAATTTCCCTAAAGAAACTGGCGAGCGTTACGAGGATAGGCAAACAATAGATCGTGACCAGAATCAAGAAAAAGGAGCTAGCAGTGGCATCTATTGAAAATTTGCGAGATTTATTTTAAACATGCTGATGAAGGAAAGGGGCGATGTTGTCTCTTAGAATATAAGGGCGAAGCCGTATATATATATATCCGCTTTATGTAAAGGAAATTTCCTTCTGGTAAAGTTTTCTGAATGTAATTGAATCAGAATCAATGTCTCTTCAGGCATTCATTTCATGCATCTGCATTACATGACATCATGTGCATTAAAATCCATTAAAAGAGTCTAATTGGGTAAATTTATTTCAGCTAATCTGGAAAACCAACCAACCAAACACCCTTACGATATCCAAGCAAAGGTTAGAGAAATGGAACAAAGGTTGGAGAAGTTAGAGCAAATGCAGATACAGATGAAGGAGCAATTGAAAAAAATTCAACAAGAAATGACACAAAAGATGCTGGAGTCTCAAAAGGACATGATGACTGAGCTGACGCAACTACTGACTGAAAGAGTGGATAAGGGGAAAGGTCCTATGGTTAATGATGAAGAAGAAAACAAAGATAGACCCACCCATCCTCCAAGCTTTACGCCTCCGCTGGTTCAGACTGAGGAACTTCCGCGTAGATCCTCTATTTCAATTGGGCTTCAGCAGTTTCAAACCGATATTTGAATACCAATGAACTTTCAAGCCGGATCAGGTTTTAACCCCGATGATAACCCGACTAATCTTGCTATCCCAGATTTCGATGAGATGGCTGAGAAGGATAAAGCAAGGGAAGAATTGCCAAAGCAGTTGTGGAGAAATGTAAATGGTTGGAGGAAAATTCAAAGCCCTAGAAAGCACTGATAGCCATCATGGAATCGATGCTAAGGATCTGAGCTTGGTTCTAGACTTAGTACTTCCTCACAAGTTCAAAATGCCTGAATTCGAAAAATTCAATGGAACTAGTTGCCCCGAGGCTCACATCACCATGTTTTGCAGAAGGATGACTGGCTACGTTAACAATGATCAACTGCTAATACACTGCTTCCAAGATAGTTTGGTAGGGGCAGCGTCTAAATGGTACAACCAATTGAGCCAGCCAAATTAGTTCTTGGAGGGATTTGGCATAGGCTTTTATAAGGCAATACAGTCATATATCAAAGATAATGCCTGACAGGATCACCTTGCAAAATTTGGAAAAGAAATCAAATGAAAGTTTTAGACAGTATACGCAGAGGCGGAGAGAAATCGCGGTTCAGGTTCAACCTCCACTATTAGAAAAAGAAATGACAATGCTGTTTATCAACACATTGAGGGCACCGTTCATTACGCCCATGTTAGGAAGTGCCTTAAAGAGTTTCTTAGATATAATCATGAATGGCGAAATGATTGAAAATGCCATTAGAAGTGGAAGAATAGATGGTGGAGAGAGTAGCAAGAGGTCAGTCTCAAGGAGAAAAGAAGATGAGAGGAATAACATAGGTTACTCAAGATCAGTCACTATAAGTCATCTAGGAAAGAGTGTTGCTAGTCAACAAGGTTCATTGAGATAAGAATTTGGAGTGAAACCAGGTACTGAGAAGCTCCAGTTCACGCCAATTCCGATGTCGTATAAGGAGCTGTACCAAAGCTTATTCGATGCGCACGTTGTTTCCCCTTCCTACTTAAATCCCCACAACCTCCGTATCCTAAGTGCTATGATGCGAACGCACAATGTGACTACCATGCAGGAATTACTGGGCACTCAATAGAGAATTGCATTGCCTTCAAAAAGTTAGTTGAAAAACTCATCAATATAGGCGTTTTCAAATTTGATGACTCTAGTGCAGAAAGCCCTCTACCCAATCATGATTGATGCGATGTTGGGAAGCGTTCACATCAATGACATATATGAAGAGCAAATGAAAAGGGACCTTGTCAGATATCCGCCCTTATAAATTTGGGAGTGTTCTAAGCAACTGGACTGCGGAAGAAATCCCCATAGTCTTTAGAGCTTATTTAGAGTAATATTCAGAACATATTTGTTGCTTTCAGCCTAGAAGCGATGAAAACTTTTTTGTGAAATAGGCTAATGTCTGAACGTTATTATTTTAATGAAATACATCTTTGCGATTATTTTTTAGCTAATATTTTCATTCTTTACGAATAATTCTAGATTCTTTCATTCTTTTGGATTTTCTTCCAAACCATCATTCATTCATTCATAATCATATTGTACAAATAATTATTCATAAATTTATACATTCTTCTGTATATTCTTTAGTACTTATTATGGGTCCCTAGATATCAATGACGTGAATGACGTTGCTATAGACTTAGATTTTCCTTTTAAGCGAGGCATGTGTTTAGAGGGATCTCATGACTTTGAAAATGACATGGATTATAGCCTATCTCCAGACTTGTTGAGGATGTTAGAATAGGAGGATAGACAGATCTTACCTCACAAGGAATCATTAGAAATTGTGAGCTTGGTGAAGATTAGAATGGACCTGACCAAGCAAGACCTTGTTGAGTTACCTCTAGAATTCAAGGATGTCTTCACATGGTCATACCAGGATATGCCCGGGTTAAGCACTGACAATGAAATCTGCACAACAGCACAATATCAGAAATTTACAGTATGAACGATGCAGTGAAATTTCTTTGCCGGGACAATGCCTTTCTCGTTGACTCAGCATAGCTTTGCCCATTTGAAGTCGAGTTTCCATCTCTTTAGTTTGTTGGATTTTATCCTGATTGAAGAGGACGATCCAAAGTTTTCCGTCATAGATTCACCCCAGAAGGCTCTATGAAAGAAATCTGATATCAAAGAAGATTCTTCGAAAGGGATAACAAGGACTTGCCTAACCCTATGAGTTCAGATTCAAAAAAAAAAAAGAAGAAGAAGAAAAATGAAAAATGAAAAATGAAAAAAATCAAAGTCAAAATAAAAAGTCATCCAAATCAAAAATGAAAAAAAAGAAGAAGAAGAGAAAAAAGAAAAATTGAAAAAATCAAAGTTAAAATAAAAAGTCATCCAAATCAAAAATGAATAAAAAAAAGAAAAAGAAAAAGAAAAAGGAGAGATCAAGGCGAAAACCTGTAAAGGACGCTTTGACCAAAAGTGGATTTGCGTTGAAAACCAAAAAGGGCGACTCAAATTTTGAGCAAAATGGGGCCTAGACGTCCTCATCATCGAAGGCTTCTAACGGGCATTGCTACACTGTTGAGATCATTAATTACTTATCAAATGGATAGAGGCTGCTTCATATGCCAATGTCATCATATGCTTCTAGAGAAGATGATAGTGGAAAATGCATTGAACTTGAGTGACAGCACGATAGCTGAGGTCTGTAATCAATTCAAAATCAGACACCACAGTTCGTCACTGTATCACCCAAAAATGAATTGCAGAAAAAAGACTGAGACTTACAAGGGCTGGCATGAGAAATTACCCTTTTGCCTTTCTTGGTTGTCGAACATCTATCAAGACTTCCACCGGGGCAACACCTTTCTTTTTGGTTTACGGGATAGAAGTAGTTTTACCCATTGAAGTAGAAATCCTTTTTCTCCGGGTATTGGTTAAGCTAAGAGTTGGATAGAGCAGAATGGATCCAATCGCAATGTGATCAGTTGGACCTGATAGAGGAAAATGCTAAAAGCTATTTAGCACAGTTAGATGATGCGAGCCTGCAACCAAATGGTTCGCCTCAGAGAATTCTATAAGGGGAACCTAATGTTGAGAAAGATCCTTCCTACACAAAAGGATTTTGGATATCAAAGGTCTTTTCCGGAGAAGCTCTGATCTTGAGTAGGATAGACGGTAAAAACTCGCCAAATCCTGTAAACTTAGATTCAATCAAAAATTACCTCGCCTGAAGAAAAAAAAAGGACCAAGGTGAAAACCTGCAAAGGGCACTTTGGGTCAAAAAAATGAAAAATGAAAAAATGAAAAAGGAAATGGAGAGGCCAAGGTGAAAACCCGCAAAGGGCACTTTAGACCAAAGGGGATTTGAGTTGAAAACCCAAAAAGGGCGGCTCAAATATTGATCAGAATGGGGCATGAAGTGATCAGAGCAACTCGAATCTTGATCAGATTGGGGCATGTGGTGATCTTGTTATACCTGAATCAATAGGAAAGGGTAGACAACATCTTGGTGCATCGACAAAGCACTGTAGATCTCCTAAACACATGTCAAACTCAAAATGGTCTTCAGAAAGTTTGTACAGAAAAGTTCAAGCTGCGATATCTAGGGCACCCAATTTTTATACTATGTATATTGAATTTGTTTTTCTTGGAATACTTCATTCTTTTCCAAGATACACATTCTCAATCAATTTCTTTGTTATCCTTCTTTACTATTTTTGATAATTTATTCCTTTCGAGCTATGCTCAGAACCAACTTTATTCTTATCCATTGTTATGACCCTTTTTGCAAGCATGTTGCATTAGAATAATGATTAATGGACTAATAGAACTTTCACAAAGGAAGTTTTGCATGTTACTCTGAAAAGTTTCTAAATAATACAGGAACCTGAAACAGGATTATTGTTTAGAACGCACCAGGTTTAAAGGTTGGAAATTTGAAAAGGAAGAGTCGAAATTAGGACTTTCTCTTTGGATTTTGTTATCAAAAACATTGATGGAACAAAAGGACAAGATGCCGTGTTGATGACAAAGCTTAAATAAACAAGCAAGCAATGATCACCAAGCAATAGGAAGAGGTTTCCTCAGAGAAGAAAGTCTTTATTTGTGCATAAGCCTTTGGTATGACACTCTGGGAATGGTGTGTAAGGGACCAGAGAGATTTAGATCCTATAACCTTGAATTGTGATAGAAGAGGATCGAGAAAAGCCATATATTTCTACCCTTGGGTTACAATGGGAGAATGATGGTACAAATTTTGAGTCCCAATGGATTAAACTTTGAGGTTTACAGTGGGGGGCAGCCTGGCTAAGTGTTTCTTCAGAAAAGCCGGTCAAGCAAGAAGGCGTTGTAGCACGTCAGTGTTAAAGCCTTAATAAACTTTGAGCAATGATAACCTAAGAGATAAAGAAGGATCATTCTCGAAAAAAATAAAATTCTGCATTCATACAAACACGATTCACACATGTCTAGTTAGGAGCATTTGATTCATTTTGATCATACCATCCTAATCATTAGGCATAAGTAGGTTCATTATACAGGTCATGTTCCCCAGAGAACAGATCAGTGAAGATAGTAGATCTTGCCTTCTTGCATTGACAGAGAAGCAGATCGAAAACAAAGCCTTGCCTCCTTTGGTTGCAGTGGAGCAGGTTAAAGATTACAGATCTTATCTCCCTAAGCAATAGTGGAGCAGATTAAAGACGACGGATCTTATCTTCCCCAGGAGTAGGGAAACAGATTTAAGCCAAAAATTCTATCTCCCAGGGCAGCAGGGGAATAGATTGAAGATTACAAATCTTATCACCTTAAGCAATAGTAGAGCAGATTGAAGACGGCGGATCTTATCTTCCCCAGGAGTAGGGAAATAGATTTAAGCTAGAAATTTATCTCCCTAGGCAGCAGGGGAATAGATTGAAGATTACAAATCTTATCTCCCTAAGCAATAGTGGAGCAGATTGAAGACGGCGAATCTTATCTTCCTCAGGAGTAAGGAAATAGATTTAAGCCAGTAATCCTATCTCCCTGAGATTACAGTGGAGCGGATTAAAATAAAAGATCTTATCTCTCTGAAGTTACAGTAGAGTAGATCGCATCAAGTCTTATCCCCTGATATTACAGTGGAATAGACCGAAGAATTTCAGATCTTATCTCCCTGAGATTTAGCGGAGGAGTAGATTGAAGCCTGTAATCCTATCTCCCTGAGATTACAGTGGAACGGATTAAAATAAGGATCTTATCTCTCTGAGGTTACAGTAGAGTAGATCGCATCAAGTCTTATCTCCTTGAGATTACAGTGGAATAGACCGAAGAATTTCAGATCTTATCTCATTGAGATTACAGCAGAGCAGATTGAAGCCTGTAATCCTATCTCCCTGAGATTATAGTGGAGCGGATTAAAATAAGGATCTTATCTCTTTGAGGTTACAGTAGAGTAGATCGAATCAAGTCTTATCTCCATGAGATTACAACGGAGCAGATTGAAGCCAGTAATCCTATCTCCCTGAGATTACAGTGGAGCGGATTAAAATAAAGGATCTTATCTCTCTGAAGTTTCAGTAGAGTAGATCGCATCAGGTCTTATCTCCCTGATATTACAGTGGAATAGATCGAAGAATTTTAGACCTTATCTCCCAGGTAGTGTAGTGTGGAGCAGATTAAAGCCACAGCAACGAATCTTGCTTCCTCGACATTGCATTTAAGAAGATTAAAGCTACAACAGTGAATCTTACTTCCCAGATAGTGCAGTGGAACAGATTAAAGCTACCACGGTGAATCTTGCTTCCCCAACATTGCAGTTAAAAAGATTAAAACTGTAATGGCGAATCTTACTTCCCTAGCGATGCAGTGGAACAGATTAAAGCCACAACGGCAAATCTTGTTTCCCCGACATTGCAGTCAGACAGAAGAAACCAATCTTGTCTCCCTGAGGTTACAGTGGAGTAGACCGAAGAATTTTAGATCTTGTCTCCCTGAAGTTACAGTGGAGCAGATTGAAGCCAGAGATCTTATCTCCCTGAGGTTGCAGCGGAGCAGATTGAAGACGATAATCTTATCTCCCTGAAGTTGCAGTTGAGCAGACATAAGAAAACAACTCCCCCCTATCTCCCTGAAGTTGCAGTCGAGCAAAATAGTAGATATTATCTCTCTGAAGTTACAGTAGAGTAGATCGCATCAAATCTTCTCCCTGAGGTTGCCGCGGAGCAGATTGAAGACGGTAGTCTTATCTCCTTGAAGTTACAGTGGAGCGGATTAAAATAGTAAATCTTATCTCTCTGAAGTTGTAGTAGAGTAGATTGCATCCAGTCTTATCTCCCTGAAGTTGCAGGGAGCAGACAGAAGAAACTTATCCTATCTCCCTGAAGTTGCAGTGGAGCGTATCGAAATACCGATTCCTATACCTCTGAAGATGCAGTAGGATGGATGAGGGCAACTCGAAGAAGAAGAGCAGCAAAGGTCCAAACCATGCCAGGGCAAACTGGTCTTTAGTCTTTGCTCTGATCTCGTTACACGAACGAGCAAAGAGGGGCAGTTGTAATAGCCCATTTTTGCCCAGCCCGATACAAATAATAAAAACCAAATAAAAAATACAAAGTCCATTAATAGTCCATTAAAACAACTAATCTAAACCCAAATACAATCCTTAGCCCAATCATGTTACAGGCCCAACAAACCCAAACCCTGATAGGCCTAAACAGCTTCCAAAAAACCCTAGGGTTTCTGGAACGGACCAAGCGCTGCAACTCCCTCAGCCCGAGTGTGAGCACCACAACAGTAGCCTCACATACACTGCCACGCACGCCTCCACGTCCACACCTCCGTATGACCGTACCTGTAGCAGACACAAACAAATAGCAACAGAAACAACACACCAAAAAAAAGGAAAAATAACAGCAAGGATAAATTGGAATTTATGATTGTATTTTGACTTTTTTATTTGGATCTGGCTATATAAAGCCGTTTTTTGAATCTGTAAAAGGGGTTCTTTTTCCTCTCCGCACAATATCAATGAAAAAAGAATCAAAAAAATAAAAAGACTTTGAAGGTGATTTTCGAAGTTTTTTTTTTCTTTTTCATTCTGTTCTTGCTCCTTTTTCATATACATACGAAAAAAAAAAAAAGAGAAAAGGGAAAGATTAACCTTCGCTAAAACGCCGTGGAAGCTTCGTTCACTCGCTCGAATCGAAGTTAGGCAGAACTTCGGCTGGTGAAGCAGCGTTGAGAGGAGAGGGCGTTTGGTTTCCTTTTTTTATTTTTTATTTTCGTTTTGAAAAATGAGGGTGTGTGGCTGCCAATTTAGGATTTTGTTTTGACCCTTACGTGATGTACGAAATGCGCCGTTTGGAGTCAGATCAGTGCTCCCAAACGGTGCCGTATTGACCCAGATCTGTGCGCGACCCGACCCGCTCCATGGGGGATCCGCGCGCTCTTTTTAGTTGGATTATTTTCAATCCCGGTCCCTCCACCTTTTATGATTTCACGATTGAACCTTTTATTATTATTTATTTTTTGATTTTGCCTTGAAATTTGTTTGTTTTATTTTGGTCCTTTTCGAAACGCTTGTGCATAGAAAGGCTGGGCTATTTACTGTTTAGATCCCTACTTCTACGCGCGTATTGTAATACAGTCCCTTGCATCCTTTCATTTTTTACTTTGTCCCTCTTATAATGCGCAAGCTTCATTTCGCCTTTTAATTTTGTTTTCTTTTTCTTTTTATTTATTTTCTTTTCCGATTAAGTATAAATCCATTTTAATTTCTATTTTTAATTTGTTCATTTTAATCGATTTCAATATTTCGGTTCTGTTTTCTTTAATATATTTTAGTTTTAAATCTAATATTAATAAACTTGTTAGTATAAATTCATTATTGATATTATTTGAATCTATTGAGCCATTATCTAAAAGTTTTCTTTTGTGTTTTATTTTAAGTTTTCATACATTATTATTAAAATTTAATATTATTATTTAATTTCATGTTAACTAAATATTGTTTATACATTTTTTATAGTTTTATAATATTTGTTTTAAACTCTCCTCTATATCTATACATTTTAAAAACTCTATATGACAATACTTTTACCACATACCATTATATATGTATATAATTTTTTTAAATTATTTTATTTTATGAATATATCGTTGATTTCATATTATTATAGCTATTGACCTTTAGTTTCTTCCAAATGTTTATATTTTTTTTTTAAATCAATCTACATAACTTATTTTCAAACCTTACTTTACATTTTGGTTTATTTCAACGGTTTTGCTAACATTATTATAATATCTATATTATCATTTATATTATTATTATTATGCTTTTTATTTAATACGTAATACTCGCTTAAGTTAATATGTATATTGTTTTGTATATTACATCTTTGATTTTATATTTGCGCAATTTCATGTGTGATAATTTACCTGATGTCTCAATTAACCTTTTTAATATTAGTAATTTGTATATGATGTGAGATAATGGCTCTTACATGTATGGTATTGCTTGCTCATATCTATTGATTATTTTTCGTTCACTAGCGTACATTTTAATTTACGAATCACCATTCCATGTTGTACTTATTGTTTCATTGTTTTTAAGACTACGTCTAATATCATTTAAATATCAAAATTATTTCATTCAAAAGTTTTTCAAGATAACGCAAAGTTCGATATTTGGAATCTTCGAAAGATTTGAGCCCTAACGTATGGGTTCCAATTTTCCTCGTCGAATCTAAATAATCGAAAATTTCTTCAGTCAAAAACACATAAACTAAAAACTCATTCTTGGGAATCGATACGTCGTGTCCTAATGTATTGGATGTGACATGTCATTTTCTCAAATGAAGATTTTAAAAAATAATAAGGACAATATTCAATGCTTGGAATTTTGAGAAATTGTGCCTGAACGTATGGGTTTCGATTTTTTTTCATCTGACTTAAAGCAATTGAATATCTCTTTAAACTTCACCGCAAAAGTTTTTGAAAATCAAAAGACAAACTTATTCTCGAGGACTAAAAATTCCGTGCCCTAATGTATTGGGTGTGTCATTTTATTACTCTGAGACAAGGAGGTCTTTGGTATCCACATCGATTATCCAAGCATCTTTTATAAAATTACCATTAAAGGAGGATCAATTTCTAATTCTTCACGGATTTTCAATATTCGACACTAAGATATTAAACAATCAATTCAGTACCAATTTTGGGCGTCACGAGGGTGCTAAGCCTTCCTTGTGCGTAACCGACTACCGAACCTATTTTCTCAAAAATTCGTAGACCTAAAATGGTTTTCAAGGTGATCAATCACACCTCATTAATAGATCGGTGGCGACTTGCAAATTTTTGTTTTAATAAGTCAACAATTTTTTTTATTTTTCAAAAAATGGTTTCGACAATACCCTCGATGGGTAAAATGCCCGAAATACCTTAATGGGTAAAATTACTGAAAATACCCCTAAATGGTAAAGGACTAAAGTACCCCCAAATGGTAAAATGATCGAAATACCCTCGATGGGTAAAATTACTGAAATACCCTCAATGGGTAAAATTACCAAAGTACCCTCGAAGGTAAAATGATCAAAATACCCTCGATGGGTAAAATTATCGAAATACCCCCGAAGGGTAAAATGATCGAAATACCCTCGATGGGTAAAATTATCGAAATACCCCCAAAGGGTAAAATGATCGACAACCCTCGATGGATATAAATATTTGAAATACCCTCGATGGGTAAAATTATCGAAATACCTCAAAAGGTAAAATGACTGAAATACCCTCGATGGGTAAAATTATCGAAATACCCTCAAAGGATAAAATGATCAAAATACCCTCAAAGGAAATTACCGAAATACCCCCAACAGGTAAAATGATCAAAATACCCCTTAAAGGGTAAAATAACCGAAATACCCTTGAAGGGTAAAATGATCGAAATACCTTCGAAGGGTAAAATAACCAAAATCCCAAGGGTAAAACAACCAAATGCCCCTAAAGGGTGAAATGATTGGAATACCCCTATAGAGTAAAATGACCAAAATACCCTATAGGGTAAAATAATCGAAATACCCCTATAGGGTAAAATGATTGAAATACCCCCATAGGGTAATATGACTATTATACCCCTAGGAGATAAATGACTGTTATGGCCTTATGTTATGTATAACTGATTTGCTCTATGATATGTATGACTATGATTGAGCAAGACATTTTGCATACATGTACGGTATTATGTCATGACATGTTGCATGGGGTTAGGTTGTTATATTTAGAGGAAGTGTACTATACTGTTAAGGTCGCACGAGTCGCCCAAAAAGACTGTGGACCTACTGGTGGCTTTGCCATATATACTGTTACTGATAACTTTGCTGTGATACTGATACTGGCAGCTCTGCTATGATGCTATTACTGGCAGCTTTACTGCGATATTGGTGTGTTGGCTGGGTGGGTCAATTTTATCCCCACATGGTGTTGTGGTGGTATGGATTGGTGTGTTGGCTAGATTGGGATGGGTTGCATTATTGCAATACACTGATTCTGTATTGGGCTAAGGCCCACATTGTACTGCCACTGAATAGGGCTTAGGCCCAGACTGTTACTGCATGTTGTTTACTGAATGACTGATAGGGGATTACACACTGAGTTTTCGTAAACTCACCTTTCTTTATTTACTTACAGGAAATCCTCGGCCATTTGGTGCTGTGAGGGACTCGGAGATGGCCACACTACTGCAGTTGTTTATTACTTTTTTTTTAAATTTAAAGTTAGTGTTGGGTTTGTTCATGTAATAAGGGCCTTTTAAGTTTGTTTAAGTTTTTAATTGGGCTTTTGCTTATTTACTTTAAATTGCTAGTTTTAGGAAGAAAAATTTTCAAAATAGTAACTTTTTCAAAGTCACGAACTTTAAACAATTGGAGTTTTCAAATGCTTCCGCGTTTTAAAAACAATTATTATAACAGTAGCAGATAATAGGCAAACGTTTAACTAGATGATTGTTAAATAATAATAAAGGGGGTTAATTTAAAACTAAAAAACAAATTTTTACCAATGAGTCCAATTTTTGAAAGACACTTCAATGTGATACTCCTGATTCGGCCATAACATTTAGGCCAGGTTTTGGGTGTTATAATAGCAGTTTCATCATCAACATTCCGATCTTGTCTTCCACGAACAATGAGACCCTCTCCCTGAGAGTCAGTTTTAACCACAAGATGCTTCATCTTATCATACGAGGTTAAAGAATCATAAACCTCATCAATTGTAAGAGACTCATGACTATATAAAATCGTATCTCTAAAGGTTGAATAAGACGGGGGCAACAAACAAAGTAGAATCAACCCTAGATCTTCCTTATGATACTGAACCACCATGGCCTCCAAGTTTGAGAGAATCTTTAAACACTATTAAGTGTTCGTGCACAGATGCACCTTCCTCCAAACGATGAGCATAAAGACGCTGCTTCATATGCAACTTGCTAGTTGGAGTTTTTGACATACATAATTGTTCCAACCTCTTCCATAATTCAGTGGCGGTCTTCTCCTTCATCACATCCTATACAATTTCGTTAGACAAATGCAAATTTAACTATGATAACACCTTTCGATCCTTGCGCTTTTCTCTTCCTCCGTCAATGTTGAAGGCATCTTAGCTACCCCTAGGAGGGCTTCTTCTAAGTCTATCTATGCAAGAACTATCTGTATCTTTATCTGCCACAACGCGAATCTGGTGTTGCGATCCAACAGCGAAATTTCATACTTCAATACGCCATTACCGTGATTGAGATGAACAACCTGGAAGCTCTGATACCTATTTGTGAAAATTGAATGTCGGTAATGACAAAATATCACAAAGAAAAAAAGAAATAAAGAACACATAGATTTTTACGTGGAAACCCTTTCGGAAAAAAATATGGGCAGAGGAGAAGAAAATTTACTATGTTGAATTCGAATAATTACAAGAGGAGTTTCGACAACATCTATTTATAGGTTGAAAAGAAAACCTAATTCTAATCAAAGTCAAATATATTATGCTAATAAATGCTAAGTATATTATACTCATAAATACTAAATCTTCTAGAAAGAAGATATATTTTATTTAACTTGACTTGCAAGTAATCTCTTAGAATTTGGGTCACACAACTCTAACAAAACTGTTTAAAAAATTTATTTAAGTCACCAAGGTGTTACTAATATGTGAAATATTGAATCAAATAAAAATTTTCATCAAAGTCATTGGCTAAGGATCGAGTTGCTTTCATAATGGTATGTCGTTGGGAAGAGCTCAGTCATGATACTATAGTGGAATGACTTTGTGATTAAATGAGTTTATAATTATAGGTAAAAAGTTGAAATTTACTTATAAATCATTTGAATCTCAATTGCATATGTCCAATCGGTCCCTCCGCTACCTTATTGAAACTAAAAATGAATTGCATGTGAATCAAACAAATATAAATTAATAGAAATGGTGAAATTGGAGAAATAGGAAACATTTGGAAATGATTATTTTTCTCTGAAATGAAAAGAAAATGGAGAAATAAAATCATTTTGGAATCAACGTGGTTTTCTCCAAAAGAAAAAAGAAAAAAAATTATATTTTTCAAATTAATGTAGTTCAAAAAATAAAATTAAATAATTTATTCATAGTGAAGTGTGAAAACTATATTAATATTTTTAAAGGTAATGATATCCTACACTAATGCAGATGTTATTCGTGTTTTATCACACCATAATTAAAACTAATTATAAGGGGAAACATAACAAATGTTTAAATATTAGCCTCAGTTACATACGTTAGATTAGTGGCATAAACTCAATTAGAAGAGTAATGGCACATGTATAAAATACTAATGTTAGAGCTAATATAATTAGTCATTACAACGATTATATACGACTGAGAAAAAAAAATCAAAATATATATCACATAAAATTTTAATATGCTAAACTTAACTAATATATATATAAAACATTAATTTTAAGCAGAATTGTAAACGAAAAACACTACAATAAAATACATAAAATACATAAAATACTAATGTTACGTGACCTAATGAATGTTTGACACATAAAATATTTATAATATATCGATTCAATTGGATCAATGATTTTTACTTGACATAATGGTATTCATTGTTTTAATTCGATTTATTTCTTTTAGTTTTTAAAGGAATTTTTGATGTTATTTGTGTGAAGTAAGAATGGGACAAAAGTCTTAGAATGTGCAAGAAAAGTATGAAGCATACGAGTAAAAAAAAAAAACTCTCATTCAGATGCTAAGTAATCAATAATAAAAGTATGTCTTGGGGCTGATTTCTTTGTCACAACAATTGTTTTACAATTGCTTTAAACCCCACTAATTAACAATTGGTGTATTGTAGTCTTTAAATTTTATAGATGTTGAAAGGAAGGATTGTTGTTATCTTTATGTGTTTTGGTTAAAAGATTTTAAATAAATTCTATAGCTTGATGAAAGTTTGAAATTTTAAATTTATATATATATATATATATATATATTGAGGAAATTAAAAAAGCCCTCATTAATTTGATAAAATATTCCACTTCTTTAATTAATAAAATAATCATAAATAATTTATATGTATCTTTTATCTCAGCATTTCTATTTTATTTACAAAATATTGTGAGAGAAGAAAAAAAAACTTTTGATGGAAGTCGTTTTTCCAAATAAATAAAAAGTTAATTGTCATTACTTTGAAGAAAGTTTGAAATTTCTTAGATTTGTACATGTTTGTTTTAAATTGAGTTTTAAAAAAAAAAGGTCAAGAATTTGACTACAATTTCCACATCTATGTGTCCATCAACCCCTTTCCACAAGCTATCACATTTTCAATATTATAAGGGAAAAAAAACTCTTTGAATCCGAAATTGGTTCCAAAAAGATAAAACTTTTCTTAAGACATTTTCAGTTGCTTTCAAATTAAGTATTTTGGTTTTTTCTCGTAATGTCTTAGATGTACTCGTTGGATTGAATTCAAATGGAATTTTAGAGAACTGAATTACATTCCGATTGATTTCAAGAAATAGAGGTGATTTTTATAATTTCCTATCAAATGAAAAATATTGGAGAAAACGTGTTTGGTTGAAATTCTTTTTCGAATCGAGTGAAATTGTTCAAATTAAATTAAAAAATTAAAACATGTCAAATTAAAATCTTATTACGGTATAACTAATTCTATGTTAAAGCAAAATAAATTTGAAACCATATATATTTGAAATTTTTTTCCAAAGCAAAATAGTAAAAAAAAAAAAGATACTTTAGTATGATAAACATGAATCATTAATTAACTTATTTAAGTCCCAAATTATTATTTTAGAAAATTTTAAAATTTTTAAGTTTATTTATATTCATTAGTTTTAAAATTTAAACGTAACACCCCAAAACCGACCTAGAAGTTGTAACCAGATATTGAGGAATTACATCATCCCATTCAAAGCTTCGGTTCAAGTCAAACTCAATGCATGTTTCGAAAACACTTATTTAAAACCCAAAATTCACATTCAAAATACACGTTTTGAAAGTACTAACGTTAGTAGATAATGTTAGTAGATCATTTCCAGTATTAAAACAATCATTCATTACTAACCATATATTTTATTTTTAAAAAATAATTAAATGATTACTTAACCTTGCAGTGGAAAATTTTCAGAGTTTGTTTTAGTTTTGAAAACCGAAATCTTACTTGTTAGCTCGTGTGATTTGTAATTTAATGCTCAAAAATAGTAAATGCCGACGAATAAAATAAAAACTACTTAAATAAAAATAGCTCTTTTAAAGTTTTCATCTAAATCACTAGGCTGTTACTGATTTCTGAAAATTTGAATTAAAAAAATTTTATATATAAAATTATATAAAATCAAAGTTCATATATGACATTTCACATTAGAAAGTTCATGTATATTTTGATATTATATTTAAATTAAAATATTAATTATATTAATATTTATCAATAAGCTACTTAAATGCCAAGATTTAAATTAAAAATTAGTTGAAGAAGTTTTAATGGTAACTTGTTTGGTAATAGAACACTTATATTGACGAAGAATTCAATTCACGTTTTTAATGGTAACTTAAGATAATTATTGAAATGCGTATAAAATTTATTTAAATAATATATTAACAACTTACATCCTTTTTATTTAATGAAATATAATTAATAGATTTTTTTATAGGCTACTAAAATTATCTCCCCAATTGGATTTGATGAATGATATAATAGTTCATTAAATAGTGTATTTTGATTTATCGGACTATTTGCTTAGTTGTTTGGTAATAGAACACTAATGTAAGTTGTATTCTCGTATCATAATTCTTCCCTATGATGCAACTTAGTATTAGTTAAATCTTAGGTAATCAATGAGACAATATTTGCTTAGTTCTTTTTATTTTTCGTGGAAAATAGTGGGGACGGAACACGAAAGATAATAATTTAATAATGCAATTTTATTAACCTATTTGTCGAAAAATTACAAGCATTTATAATGAAATAAATACATCAGGGACTCAAAATCCCAACAGTTAGAGCATAATGGCTTCATAATGGTACTTTGAATATATATAAATGTCACATCCCAAAATTGGGCCTAGATGAAATAGGAATAAAATAATTTTTAATCAAAGAATAAGAGAATTAGAATGCCTTAAGATTTCTTTATGTTAAAAAACTTGTCAAGAATGAGCATGTTAGTTCAATGGTATTGCCTTAGCTTACCTTAGATCCTAAGTTTGAAACCCCTTATATGCATTTAATCAAAATACCTTATTTCCTTGTTTTTACCCCATAAAAGTGTTGAATTTTCAAAATAGCCCAACCCAAAAACTATTGTTTTCAATTTTGGCCCTTAATTCAAAATAATCCTAATTCTACATGAATTCATAAAACCTATTTCAATTGGGAAAAGAAGTTCTATAAATAGCCAATTTTAAACCAAACCCTAGAATTTTACCAAGAAAATTTTCAAGAAAAAACACCCTCAAGCTCTTTTCTTTCCAAAACAACTTTCAAGTAAATGGAGTCAAAGTTTTCAAAATCATCCCTCATCCTCAAGTGGATCTTCAATCTATTCTACAAAACTAAGGTTTTTGTGTCTTCAAAACAAGTTTAGGATCTAATTTAAAATCGTTATGTGTAATTAATATTGTTGAATCATTGAGAATTTAGGGTTAAAATACGTAAAGAATAAACATGCGAGCCCTTCTTTGGTAAAAACACTTGTGGTCCTCCTATGTGATTTATTGTGTGTACCACTTGAATTGTTAGACGAAGCCTCGGAGGAGAATATAAATATATACGAACCCTTAAAGAATTATATGTGAACCCTTAAGTAGATAGTACTCGAGCCCCTAGCATATTCATGCGAACCCTTAAGTATATAACATGTGAACACCTTATAACGTAAGTAAATGCGAACCTTGTATGTGTCAAAGTGCAAGCCATGCTTTGCGAACCTTGCATGTCTTATGTGTGAGCCTATAGATATTGCAAAACCTAAGTGTTTTTATGCGAGCCACTATGATATCAGTAAGCAAACCCGCATGTGCGAACCCCCTAAAGTGTAAACCCCTAAGGTGTGAACCCTACTTGTGTGAGCCTATATTGCGATCCCACCTGTGCAAGCCTGGTATGTGCAAACTTAGGTGAGCAAACCCATGTGAGAACTCTTAGTGCAAGCCCATGTGAAAACCCTTAATGTTAGCCCTTAGTGCAAACCCTTTATGTGAACCTCTGTGTGCAAATCCCTGTAGGTTAATTATATATGAACCGTATAAGCGAACTCTAGTGTATGCAAACCCCATGTACGAGCCTTAGTGCGAACCCAGTGTGCGAACACCTAGTGTACGAACCCCTTGCATATGCGAACCCTCTTTGCATGCGACACCGTAGTACATTTAATGAGGGTGTGCCACCCCTCTCTCCTAGTAGAACTAGAGGACTAGTTTTTCTATCCAATAAGTATTATTTGTATTCTACTAATTCAACAAGTATTCTTCTATCTCTCCTTAAAATAGATCGCATGGTGGGACTAAATATATACAACTTTCAAATATTGTTATTCTACCCGAAAATAGTGAGAATTTATTTTCTAAGAACAAAATCTATTTTCTGGTAATAACAATTCTACCAGTTTTTATTGAGAGAGAGAGATTTACTTTTCTAGTAGGAGTAAGAAAATTATTTCTAGTTCTATGTATGATTCGTGATTGTTTGGGCTCACACTAAGTGATTTGTGATACAAGAATATCGAACAGGGCTGTTTGGTTGAAAGCCAGGAGCTAGGGGTGAGCAAAACTCAATTCGACTCGAAAAAAAAAAAAAATTTGAATTTCGAGTTAAACAAATCGAATTATTCGAGTCAACTTGAATTTTTTTCGAATTTCAAGTTCGAATCGAGTTAAGTTTTCAAACTCGAATAATTCAAAGAAATCGAATCTCAAACTATAAGATTTTACATTTTAACCCAAAACTCCCAAACTTTTTTTATTTTTCCCTCAAAACTTTTACGCCGGCCCACTTTTACTCCCAAAAACTTTTACTCCCCTCCCATACCAACCCCCCATCTACCCAAAATCCAGGGCCCACAAAAAATTCTCGCCCATTTACTTTTCCTCAAAATTTTACTGCCAAAAACGGTCAAAACTTTTATTTTTCCCCAAAATTGTTACTCCCTCCCACTTTTCCCCTAAAACTTTTACTCCCTTCCACCCACCCCTCATCTACCCCAAACCCTTCCCCCCACCAAAAAAAAAAAATTTTTTTAAAGATTTTCCCTCCAAAATTTTACTCCCCCCTATTTACTTTCCCTCAAACTTTTACTCCCCAAAACTTTTATTTTCCCCCTAAACTTTTATCTCTCACCCTTTAGCCAAATAAAAAATAAAAATTATCCAAAAAAATCCCTAAACATAAATAGTAAATAATTTTATTTATATCTACTATATATTATTAAATTAAATTTCACATTTTATATCATTTATATTATTGAATTGTTTAGTCATATTGAATATTTATATTAAAATTGAATTATTAATGAAGCCATAAAATATTCGTGTTAAAATTTTATTTTGGTATCAATTTCACATTTTATCTTTAAAATAATTTTTATTAAAAAAATCACTTTACCTTTAATATATTTTTTAATTCTAAAATACATAGTGACAAGAATCTGAAGATAATTGAAACAACTAAGCAAGAAAAGAAGCTAACCCATATATAAAAGCTTAATAAATAAATTATGAGGTGATAAAAGTTAATAAAAAATTTGATTACGGTGGACAAATTTTATTATAGTGGGTGACAGCGGTTACAAGGACCCAAAATTATTTTTAAAATTTAACTCAAAGAAATGTATTCGATTCGAATTTCATTTCACTCGATTCGAGAAAATTTCAAATCAAATTAGGACGATAAAATATGATTCGTCAACTCGATTAACTCGAAATTTTTTCATTCGATTCGATTCGATCGAATGCTCACCCCTACCAGGAACGTCTGCATCTGTTTCGCACAAAACAAATGTACTTTTTGGAAAAAAATTGTTATAAATATCACAAACTAACTCGATTTTCAAAATTTTAAATTTTCGCTGAAAGAAAACTAGTTTAAACCAGATTTTTTCCCAACAAATAGAGCTTTATTCTTTAGCATTTAGTAATTGTATCATAAATAGTATCATATTACCAAACACAATTTACAATCACAATTAGTTATATAATTCGACATAACTCAATCGAACGAGTAGTCACATTTATACATACCTCAATACTATTTATCATCAATATCATCGATTATAATAGACTACCTGTTTAAAGAATAAATTATAAAAGTCCAAACTAGATTTGTTGTTCATTATTTGTTCTCGTCTTTCCGTTGTTCCTAGATGTTCCAATTTCGTTTTAACCTCATTCAATAAACTGGGTATAGAAAATATATTAAATTCTCATTTCAAATATATAAGCACTCAATTTAAAACCCATCTTATAAATTTTCAATTTAATCCCTTATATCACTAAAATTCAAAGTTTCGTATTTTATATTTTATTCTATTGAATTTAAATCCAAATTCATAATTATACAATAAAAGTCTTATTTTATCACCATTTACTAACAACCCTCTTAAGTTCTTAATCCTTAAGAATAGATTCCTATTAACATATAATTGACTATACGTTAGGATTGACCCAATTAAGCAACAAGTAAAAAAAATAGCGGAATAAATTGAGAAATTGAACACACAAATTTAACGTGGAAAAACCCCTCCAAGAGGATAAAAAACCATGGGCAAAGATAATTTTACTATAATGGCAAAAGAACGAAGTGTACAAAATGTAAACATAAAATTCTCTAAATGTGTATGAGTTCTAATCTCTAATGGATGGAGATAAAACTAAACCCCAAAAACAAAGAACCCTCAAAACGTAAACATAAAATTCTCTGAATGTGTTATGAGTTCTAATCTCTAATGGATGTATTTTCTAAGGTTGTAAAAGAACCTATTTATAGGCTAAATTAGTAAGTCAAATAAATATGCTAATAAAAGCTAAAATATTATATTAAATAATACTAAATCTTCTAGAAAGAAAATATTTTTGTTTAACTACTTGCAAGCAATCTCTTAGAATTTGGGTCACACAACTCTAACAATCTCCACCTAAACACAAATTCTTACAATGTTTCTTTGCCAAGCCCGCCACGGCCTATCTTGAACTATGTAGGGAATTAACTGAGTCGAATCTGTGCTTAGAAGCTGGAAGACTTCTAGCCTTCGACTTGTGCACTGCCAAATCAAAACTAACCCGGGTCTAATTTTCATGAACATAGTGCCCTAACTTTTCAAAACCTACATCCAAAAAAGATCCTCTCTCAACAAAACGGTCATACCTTTTTCCTCCTATGACCAAGTTGCCTCCGCTCCAAATGAGTTGACTTTGACTCCAAACAGACGAGGGACGTCTGATTTCACCAGTCACTGTAGAACCTTTCATAATATAAAGATTGTTAGTTCTTTTACCTTTTAACAAAACGAGAGCTCCACGAGATACTTTAATGTCACTCGACTCGATGTTGATTCTGCACCCTTTCAAGTCTAAATACTCAGGAGATGAGATTCTTTTGTAAATCAGGTAAATACCTGACATCTGAAAGTGTCCTAATCGTCTCATCGTGTATCCTAATTTTAACAGCACCAATACCAATTACCTTACTAGATGAATCGTTTCCCATGCGCACAACTCCACCTTCAACCAACTGTATGTGAAGAACCATTCTCTATTGGGACACATGTAGAAAGAACATCCTGAATTTAGAATCCACTCTGACGTGAGCTTCGAGTTATCGCTCATTGACAGTAACAAGAAATCATCACCGCTTTCATCGGCCAAATTAGCACCAGCTACATCTTCCTCGTTACTCTTAGCAGTTCTTTTATTTTGCAGTTTATAACAATTTGCTTTGACGTGACCTAACTTTTACAATATCGACACCTTTTGTCTCATTTCTTTGACGCTACCAAAATGGAAGCTTGCTTATCTGCCTTGCTATCCAAACCAAACTTATTGTTGAGTTTGTCTCTACTTAACAAATGACCCTTCACATCTTCGAACAAGAGTTTGTCTCTTCCATAAATCAGTGTCTCCCTAAAAGACTTGTATGAAGGGGGTAAAAAGCACAATAATAGCATAGCCTGATCTTCACTGTCAATATGAGCCTTAGCTTTCTTTAAATCATTTAAAAGAGTAATGAATTGACTGTTGTGATCTCTAAGAAGCTCACCTTCATTCATGCAAACGTAAATAGACGTTGTTTCAACACTAAATGGTTAGCCAGAGAGTTAGTTGTGATCTCTAAGAGCCTTTCCATCAAGCTCTTCCCATTCTGTTTGATTTAGATTCTTAGGCATTTTCCCGGAAACAACCTTTTTCAAGCCGTTTGAACTAGAATTGCCATCATCCGAACTTGCCATAGATTAAAATTTGTCTCACTATCGAACTTCTCAATTTCAAACCTTGTTGTTGCCATCTCTAAATGGGAAAATCTATGAAAATTGAACTAGCTCTGATACCACTTATAGGATCGACTCGATTAAGCAACAAGTAAAAAAATAGTGGAATAAACTGAAAATTGAACACACAAATTTAACGTGGAAAACCCCCTCCAAAGAGGATAAAAAACCACGGGCAAAGATAATTTTACTATAATGGCAAAAGAACGAAATGTAACACCCCTAACCCGTATCCTTCTCCAGAATAGAGTTATACAGCATTGCCGGAGTTTACAAATTAATTTTTAGACATTTCATTTCATCAAGCATTCATATTTATGACCAATTAAAATCAAAACATTTATGAGCTAACATTAACCAATTTAACTTATAAAAGTCATTATAACCAAAATCAAATCATCCAAAATTACCAATAGAACCAATGGATAATGTGATATATCTCCAACAAGCTTCCAACCCACATCGAAGTTCCATAATCGATATATCATAAATGCAATCAAATAATTACATATTACCAATAATTCGATTCAATAATAAAACACATATATATAATATTCATTACCAAATAGCATTCACTTCAATTAAAATTATATAGAATATAGCTCATACGAGCTCACTAGACTAAATTGCAGAAATACCAAAATTCAGGGACATTTTGGAAATTTTCTATTTTTCTCAAATTTCCACCCAATATTGTTCGAAATTTCATTCAATTTTTTAATTTAGATAAATAACCAATCCATTTCATGCAATTTGGTCACTTTTGAGATTTTTAGAAATTTACCCTTAAAGTTTCACATTTGTTCAATTTGGTCCCTAAATCTAAAACATGTAAATTGGTCATTTTTAATGAAAACTCATGCTAGTTAAATAATCATATATTTTCCTCCTCCTCCTCTCCATTCCACATCCTTAATGTATATAACATGCTTATAGATAACATTATCTATAATTTCACCATATACTTATATATATTCATTCAAAGCTGTCCACTTGAGTCGTAGTCACTAAATTATTTATATCTTGAGATACAGAACTTCAAATTAATATCCATAAATTTTATCTGAAACTAGACTCACATATGTTCTTACCATAAAATTTTCAAATTTTTGGTTTAGCAAATAAGTAAGTTTATTCTTTAAATTCATACCTATTCTGCTGTCTAACAGTTCCGACCCTTCTTCACTAAAAATTAATTATCTTCTCGTACAGAATTCTAATGATGTTTCCATTTGTTTCTATTAAAAATATACTCATTAAGTATTTAAACATATAAACTTAAGCTTATAATTATTTTTCTCCAATTTTTGATGATTTCCAAAGTCAGTACAGGGGAACCCGAAATCATTCTGACCTTATCTCACACAAACCTACTATATCTCATAATTTTCAATTCCATTGCTTACATTGTTTCTTCTATGAGAAACTAGACCCAAGAAGATTTAATTTCATATTTTTTTCATCCTATAATTCAATTCTACGATTTTTGATAGATTTTCAAAGTCAGACTGCTGCTGTCTCGAAACTATCTTAGTGTAAAATGTTGATAACTAAATTTATAACACTTTCCTTTCCTTTCTCTTCAACATTTTTCATCACTTTCTCTTATTTCTTTTTTTTAGCATAACAAAAATATAGAACCTTATATAATGAAACTCTACCTTAACATTAATTTCCTACTTTTTCAATAATATCAAACTCAAAAGTATATAAAAATCTTGATGTTCTTACCTTATGCCATTGATTTCAATCTTTAACTTGATTTTCTCCCTCCCCAGCTTCTATTTCTTGAATCTAACTTGATATTCTAGCTCCCCCTAGTCTCCTTATCAATTTTCTCTCTTGGTGGCTATGAAAATTTCTTTGATTTCTAAGTGAAAATGGTGAATTTTTGTGTGGGAGGACCAAATTGTAAAAAAAAGAAAATTTCTTTCTTTTTTCTCTCTTCTTCTCACGTCAGTTTCATGGAGAAGAGATGATTTCTCATCATCTTTCCTTCCTTTTATATTAATCATTTATTATAAAATAATACTAAAAATCTTAATAAAATAATAATTAAATAACATTTATCTAATTAATTAATTAAAATATCACCAACATCATCATTACCTTCTAGAATTCTCTTTCCTTCTAATTGACCATTTTGCCCTTCATAATCTTTTGAAATTCCATCCTTGAGTCATCACTTAATTTGGTAAAATTACAATTTAGTCCCTCAAAATTCTTCACCTTTTCAATTTGGTCCTTATTCATCCATTTTCCTTAGTTTCTAGATTATTCCAACCTTAAAATATTTACACTATTGGTCCTTCAACTTTTTCATATTTACACTTTAACCCCTCAAGTTTTGAGTATTTACTCTTGGGCAACAAAACTTTTTATGTCATAATATACCTTAATATGTCATAATATGTCATAATATAACTTCCATTGTTGACATAACTCAATTTCCCTTTTTATCACTTTATTTCCTTATTTTACCATACCATATCAGGGATATTATCTTACTTTTTTTACTGTAGTAATTTTCGAGGTATTACAATTTCATAGCTAGTTAACCCTCTAGCTTCTAGAATTCAAATTCTACATTTTATACAAATAGGTCCTTTCCTAATTAATCACTAAATCGATAAAATTTTCATATCAATATTTTCATGCAACCTTCCTATCATAATGCAACCCATGTCATAAATTTAAAATAAATTTTTCCTTGTCGGATTTGTGGTCTTGAAACCACTATTCCAACTAGACCCAAAATCGGGCTGTTACACGAAGAGTACAAAAGATGGAGATAAGAACTAAACCTCGAAACCCGAAAACAAAGAACCCTCAAAATGTAAACACAAAATTCTCTAAATGTGTTATGAGTTCTAATCTCTAATGGGTGAATTTTCTAAGGTTGTAAAAAAAACTATTTATAGGCTAAATTAGTAAGCCAAATAAACTATGTTAATAAATGCTAAATGTATTATACTAATAAATACTAAATCTTCTAGAAAGAAAATATATTTTGTTTAACTTGACTTGCAAGCAATCTCTTAAAATTTGGGTCACACAACTCTAACACAATTTAATTTCAATTTAAGCTTAAATCAATACTACCCATTAAGATTCTAACAAGAATTTATATGATCAAAACATGGTTCTCCTCGTCCAATGTTTTCAACCTTCATTTCTCTTTAATTTCAACAATAAAAACTTAACTAAACATTAATAATTTCATAATTTAACAATTGATTTAGTTTAATCTAACATACTTATAGTATGCTTAATAAAAATTAAAGAAGAGTTTTAATCAGCATTGGTGAAATGTTGAAAGAAATTTTCTCATCTTCTTTCTTCTTGAATTGGTGGAGAAGGTAAGATGATAATGCCCACAATTACATATATATATATATATATATTATATATTCATTAATTAAATAATAATCATTAATTAAATTAATGGTTATTATTCAAGGATGACAAGCTTACTGGTTTTTATGGTGGATTTGGATTTAGACGGTGCCACTAACATGAGTTGACCCATGGTTTAATTGCTTTTAGTTCCTTAGTATAATTTCACTTTTAAGGACTTAATTGAAATCTAATTCAATTTCACTAGTTTGAACCACTTCCAACCTAGTCTTTGTATTATTATTGATGCACTATTTAATAATTTTACTAAATAATTCTATTACTAATTTCATATTTGACTCAAAATTACTCAATTAAAAATTTTCAACTAACTCGACTAAATAAATTCGATCAAAAAATTAAATTTTTTTATATAGACAAAATCGGGTCGTTACACCTTTACTTCCCATTTTCACATCAGTAATTCTTTGATCCTCCTCACTAGATTTGTATCATCTGCTCTGCTCTGTTCTTCACAGCTAGTAAGCTGCTACTTTCGACTATCAGGTATGTTCTTTGGTTGATATCTAATTTGTTTAACAAGTAGTGATTTTGTTGCTCACAAAATTAATGCCATCTCTTCTTCATTGTTATTATGCATTAAATTTCATGGTAAGCTTATTTATTTATTTATTTATTTCTATTTTATATGTTTCTTAAATTAATGACTATTTGTATCATTTATTCCGTTCATGATTTTTTAGTCATTTTTTCTTTTAATTAATGAGTCTTTTTCAAGTACTCTAACTTAGGAATTGTGGCATAGTTAAAACTAAATTAAGGATTTGTGGCATGAAAGGATTATTATTGTAATGTGTATAACTATCACTGTAACATCCTAAACTCAGCCTAGACGTTATGACCAAATCTGAAAATGTTACGAATAAAGGTTTTGAAAATAAACTTGTCACATTAAAAACCTAGTATATTGCTAAAAGGAGTCCATATTTCATAAAACTTATCTATTAACATTTTCATTACTGAAACCATTGACAGTTTGTTCTTTCAGAAAAAAACTTAATTTGCAGCAGAAATCTTAAGAGTCATTATATTTTTGAAAATCGAGTTTGTGTTTTCAGAAGATACATTTGTTTGCATAAAAACCATTGTTTTAGTAAATCATTTTTTCGAAAGTCGCAGAACCAAAATCTAAACCATTTCAAAATCGACAAATTAAAACCAACAGTCCAGAGAGTCCAAAAATTACAAAGCTCTCAAAATAATCTAGAATTTAAATAAAACCATTAATTAAAAGATAGTTTCTCAACTAGTGGTCACCTCTGAGCCTCCATCGCACCGACCCGCCTATGTTTGAGGATTACTTGAACAAAATAGACAAACAGATGTGAGTTTTCATAAACTCAGTGTGTAACTTAACAAGACATGCATACACATATACACAGATTTCTCATGTTGCAGATCAGATACGGACATAAGTCCTTAACAGAAACAGATAATATCAGAATCGGATTTTTAGAAACATACAGATATGCAAAGTCCTACCCTCATCCTATACACACCATCTCCGACCATGCCAACACACCATGTGGGGTTTAAAACACCCATCCATCCCTACACACCACATAGTGTCTTTACAACACCTATCAGAATAGTTTGTAGCCAAGCTGCCAGTATAACGGCATAATGTCGCCTCACAGAACACTTCATCCACGTATACAAAACCCACCCTATATACAAATACAGATAACAGATAAGTAGATATAACAAAATTAACATGTCTCGTATGCTCAAATACAAATATAACATACATTTATCCAGAACAAACAGATCATACATATTATACTTCATGGTACTCAAACCAGTCCTCAGAATAATAGATTTCATGCATTAGGGTTTGTTTAGCCCTTACCGACCCTACAGAAGGCCCAAAATCAATCGGAATGACTTGTGTAACCCTAGAGGAAAGTACTGTATTTTGGGCCCACACACCCATGTGGCTCACACGCCCAAATTACTATCGAAATAGATACATATTTGTGATAGAGTTCACAGAAACAAAATTAAATTAATCAGGACGTTACAATCACTTACCATATGTCTTTCTCTTTCAATGTGTTATTATAATATCTTCATCTTTGCATATAATTTTCAAGTAATATTTAAGATATGATGTTGATGTAGCTACATTATTAAGGTTGTTTTATTGACTACCATAGGAAATTGTCTTCTATTAGGTAAATTAATTGAATGGATTTGATTTCTATTTGACTTTTCTTTTATCTGTCAGATGAGGCAAAATTAATTTTAGTAATAAAATTTACTTATTTTTTTCTTTTTGTTAAAATTATGTGTATTAATAGAATTAATTTTGTTAATCAAGATTATTAAAAGATATTGGAAATGGATTATGTAGCTGTGGAGAACAAGTATGCGGGCAACTGATGTGGTACCATATCTACCTCAAATATCCTATAATCATATGGTATTATATGTAGCTTCAATGTTGTTTCATTTGACCTTCACTTGTCTATTTATTATTTCATGGGTTTATTTTGATGTGTAGTATGGAGCCTCATCATATGTTCGCGATGTACAGTCCATTCTTTACATGACTTTATATTTATGGTTTTTACACAACTCATTTTTACTTTCTGATTTTCCTTATAATTGTCATCCCACCAATTCTAATTTGTGTTGTCTCAATGTGGTACTTTGAAGATATCATACCAAAATGGCGGTTTTTGTTATTACTATGCAGCATATAAAATTAAAACTAATTATAAATTAATACTAGGAAATTTAACAAATTTGTTTAATTATTAGCCTTAAGAGTAGATTAGTGGCACATAATCCAAAAAGCGTATTTTGTAGAGCAGTTGAACACATATAAATATTAAACTTAGATATTCCAACCGTTAGATGTTTCAAACATAATATAAATACCTAAATATATCAAAATACTCATCAAACCTCCTAAATTTATTTAAAATGTATACAACCTTTTAAGCAGAATTGGAAATAAGAATACAATATCACAAGCTATGATGAATAATTAACCATTAATTTGGGTTACAGCGTGAAGGATGAGGGCACTACTTACTTTCCATGATCACGAGGAAGAGCAGAATCACTATGACTAGCATGACAACCTAAATCATGTGGAGGACATTTTGGTGGTTTTCCTGATGCTAGATTTCTATGTATCACTTCATTCTTCTCCTTAACTACAATTTTTACCCCAAATACCAACACAGAATATTCAATTAAAAAAAAACACTCAAAAAAAGATCATAAATATAAGTAATCACGAACAACTTTTATATATAGTTTTAGTTCTACTTACCAGTTAAGTGAGTGTTTGTCGTTGAAGATGGAGGCAAGAGTAGAGAAAATGACAGCAGTAGGACTAGTATTAAATGCACCGCTGATTTCTTGTAGAGCATCTTTCGTTCCTCAGAATCTGATTTTTGTGCTAATGTTAATGGCTGCTTCATCCGACTTGATGGTGGTCATTATTTATTTATTTTGGAGGAGAAACAAGTCTTTGGAGGTAATTATTATTATTATTCGACAATACCTCGTCGAAAACTCATTGGTTTTATTTACTTATTTGTTTCCAAAATTAAACTCAAAAGCTTTTTTTTTTTCTCAATCATTAATAATTACAAAAAAGACTCTGGAGAATCCTAGCCATTCCAATATCAAAAACTTGCAGCATATAATAAACTCTACCAAAGCCAATAAAATCAACTCTGCAAAATTCCCTTAACTGAATACATAGCAGCAGAAATAAAAAAACTAATCAAACAAAGATCAATACTCGCATTCTCTTCAACACTCTCACCACCATGCTTTAAAGGTATTCGAACGCTTAACCCTGCTATTGCCAGTGCAAAAGTCATTTCGTTCCCATATGTTCTGCTTTCCCAAATTACAAAAAAAGCTTATTATTTGTATAAACTCAAAACCTTATTATTTGAATTCTTAAAAACAAAAACAAAAGCTTATTATTACTTAATATTATTTATTTGGGTGCAATGGTAAAGTACATCTTATTCTTAAGAAGAAACATGAGTTCGAATCTTGAGAACGATATTAATAAGAGAGACAGCCACAAATTCTTTAACATGAATATTAAAAAAAAAATACTATTATTTGAATAAAATTATACACTATGAATATATAAATCTTTGCACTTATATACAACAACATAATAATCGTTAACATCTCAATGAAAAACATTAAAATAAATATATAAAAACAAATTTATACACTCATGTGTATTTGAAAAGATTGAAAATTTGAGGGAAAAAAACAAAACCGCGTTTTCTCATGGTCAATCATTTTCTTCCCATGCTCGTTAATTTTTATTAATTTTTAATTTTCTTATTTATTTCCATCACTATCTTCTACCAACCTTTCTTAAGTTTTATTATATTTTCGAACTTTTTCAGACGTATAGTTTACGTTTAGGTAAATTACTCCCCAATCACTTAACTGATTATATTTCGGTGATTATAATTCAAAAAGTTATAATATGACCACTAAATTATTTGAAAGTTCTCATCTAAGTTATTAGACTGTTACTGATTTCTGAAAATTTGAATTAAATAAAAATTTCATGTATAAAATCGAATAAAATCAAAATTCATATATAACATTGCACATTGAATCAAAATTCAGGTATAATTTTGATATTTATCCCAAAATAAAGTTATACTTAAATTAAAGTTTTAATTACATTTATATTTTATCAATAAATAAAATGAAGCTACTTAAATGCCAAGATTAAAATTAACAAAATAGTTGAAGAAGTTTTTAATGGTAATTTGTTACCTGATTATCCTCTCTACGAATGTGTCGTAGGAACCACATTTTTTCTTCGAACAAAATATCTTGAATTCTCGTAACTAGAGAGATACTGGACATATCTAAGTTAAGATTACAAATGACTTTGATTGCCTCTAGATTATCTGACAGAATAAGTACTCTATCATGACCTTGCTTTTGAAGTAGGACCAACCTCTCCAAAATTACCCATAACTCAGCAACGAAAACTGAAGACTTCCCTAGGAACCAATTGTAGTCTAATATCCACTTCCCCATTTCGTCCCTAATCACGCCACTTGCAACAGATAAACCAGTTTTCATTTGAAAAACACCACCAACATTAAGGTAAATGCACGTACCTGGGATAAAGGCGCATAAAGGAGATCAGTATTTGTCATCGTCATGACTGTATGAACTGAGAAGAAATGATTTGCCCAGCTGAAAGACACTTTGATGATTTCATTAGGACCCATAGAGATTTCTTGAAAAATAGGGAGATTTCTATTTTTCTAAAGATGCCATGCTAATAATCCAAAGAAGTAGGCCCAACTAGTATCCCTCGAACTTTGACGTGAATGGTCCTCTAAGTTCAAGGTCACCCATTTAGTTAAGTTACTAGATAAGAAAATAGGTCGCTTTTCTTGAGGAATAACTTGTAGCCAAACATCCTTAGCGATTCGATAGTCCCTAAATAGGTCTAGAACATCCTCAAAACGATTCCTACAAATGGAGCATGATTCTCTCAACATTATTAAGGAGTCGCTACTTGAGGGCTTTCCAAAAAAAGTGTCTTACTTTATGAAGACAAGGAAATTTCCACACAATATTCCAAGCTGAATTCTTGGGATTCCATGATGCTTCCATCATAATCCAATAAACACTTTTGATAGAAAAATTACCGGTTGTAGAATGAGACCATGAGATTGAATCCTAGCTTGTAGAGGCTAAAGGAGAAGGGATGCTATCAACGCCATTTTGTTGCTTCCACCAAAAGAACCCCAAATAAAGTGCCTTATCAAACCTTAAATTTCATCACAAACACCTTTTGGAACTATTAAAGACTACATTAGGCAGTTAGGAACGGATAAAATGTAACACCCCTAACTTGTCTCTATCATCAGATTAGGGTTACGGAGCAATACCATACAAATCAGAACAATTAACTTCAAAACTGAACAATAATGTCATTTAATATTGAGGACCTAAAACTCATTACAAACCTAGAAAACATATACATTTGGGCCCTAAATCGAGCTTAGAGGCCATAAATACAATTCAGAATCAATTTGGGACTAGTTTAAAATAATCTAGAAAATTTGGAAAAAAGTTTAAAATTTTGAAAACATGGGTCACGCGACCGTGTGTCTCGGCCATGTGACATAGCCCAGACCGTGTAGTGTTTGAACAATGAGACACACAGTCATGTCTTAAACCATGTAAATCATTGGCTTGATACATACCACCGTGTCGCAGCCCGTGTCCCAGGTCGTGTGCACCTAAATGAACCTTAAAAAGTTTACCATTTCAAGATTTCTTGGACACTAAGCAATCCATTTACCAACCATTAGACCTATTCAAAATGCCATTAAACATGCTCAAATCATGTTAATTCAACCATATTAAGTGCCTAACCAATGTACCCTCAATGGTACCACAAATATACATACTTATACAATAATATAAATCATCAACTAAAAACATGTCAATTCACACAAATTAAACTTCTAACCAATATGCCTATTATAGGCACCTCAATTCACAACAATTCAATAAAACCTATTAGTCATATATATGCTAAAATTTTGTACCAAAGACATCTTACATCATTCATAACTCATAATAAGTTATGAACTAAACATTTACCAAATGAACACCAAGGTCATTGTAATGATGCTTATGTTTTTAACTTTCATTTAGGCACACTTTATATATTTACATATCAAAACAACACTAATGACATAACAAGCCTATTACATGGGAAGCTCATGAGAGCAAAATATCGGGAAGCTCATGCGAGCCAGATATCGGGAAGCTCATGAGAGCTGTTAATCGAAAAGCTCAAGAGAGTTGTGGTGTATCTACAACACATGCAGGATCACAACCAAATTCGGAACCATAGTGACATGTCATTTGTTTCCTACGAATTTCTAAGGCTCAAACGGGACTCGATAATTAAGCAAAATATAAAAATCAAATTCGAAAATATAAAAATCATTAAAAACGGGACAAAAATACTTACGTAATTAATCAAAATAAGCTTGCTTGAACTCAACTTCCATGGCTAGGGTTTCCATGTGTTTTTTATGAAAGATGATGAAAATAGATGATAATAATAATTATTTATTTATTTATCATCATTATATTATTTACTTTCCAAAATTAACCTTAATATTTTCTTCAATTTCCAATGATGAATAATCATTCTTATCCACCAAGCATTTTAATGGTCTAATTACAATATAGGGACCTCCAATTTCAAATTCTATGGCTATTTAATACCAACAACTATTAGAACTCAACTTTTTCACTTTATGCAATTTAGTCCTTCTCATCAAATTAGGTATGTATACGGTAAAATTTCTTGACGAAATTTTTATACGGTATTCCTATCATGTAGTAGACCATAAAATAGTAATAAAATAAAATTTTCTCTGACTTCAAATTTGTGGTACCGAAACCACTGTTTCGATTTCACTAAAAATAGGCTGCTACAACTCTCCCCCTAAAGAAATTTTCGTCCTCGAAAACCTTACCAGTAAAGAGGTTAAGATATTGCTTTTTCATAGCTTCCTAAGGTTCCCAAGCAGCTTCTTCTATTCCGTGTCATTGCCAGAGAACTTTTACTAAAGTTACGTTTTTATTTATCAATTCTTTCACCTCTCGAGCCAAAATTTTGCTCAGTTCCTCACTGTATGTCATGTCAGGCTGAATTTCGATATTTGTTAAAGAAATAACATGTGAAGGGTCAGATCAATATTGTCCTAACATAGGTACATGGAAGGAATTGTGGATTCTTTCAAGTTTTGCTAATTGGTATGCAACAGGTTCGTTTCTCTCAGTAATCTCACACGGCCCGATAAATCATGAACTCAGTTTTCCTTTACGATCGAACTGAAAAATTTTCTTCCAGGGTGAAACTTTCAAAAATACTATATCACTAACTTGAAACTTTATATCTTTACATTTAAGATCTGGATAAGATTTCTGACGATCTGAAGCTGCTTTTAAGTTGTCTCGGATCACTTTCAATTTTTCCTCAGTTTCGTGAATCAAATCAACCCCATGTATCTTTTTCTCACTGAGCTCAATCCAATATAATGGAGTTCTGCATTTATGACCATATAGAGCCTACTACGGTGTCATTTTCATGCTTGACTAAAAACTATTATTCTATGTGAATTTGATTAACGACAAATATTTCTCCCAGTTGCCTTTGAATTCTTAAATACAACATCGAAGCATATCATCAAGAATCTGAATCACACGCTCTGACTGACCATCAGTCTGAGGGTGAAATGCAATACTAAAATGTAATCTAGTACCCAGAGCTTCCTGTAAAATTTTCCAGAATCTTGATGTAAACCATGGATCTCTATCCAAAATAATGGAGACTGGCACTCCATGTAGTTTGACAATATTTGAAACATATAATTTTGCTAATCTGTCTAGAGAGAAATCCATACGTACTGGAATAAAATTTACAGACTTCATCAAATGATCGGTGATAACACAAAAAGATCTTTCCTTTTCGGAGATAAGGGTAACCCCAATACAAAATTCATTGTAACTCTATCCCATTTCCACTTCAGTATCGTCACTGGCTGTAACAATCCCGCAGGCACCTAATGCTCAGCTTTAACTTGTTGACATATCAAACAACTAGATACAAAATCTGAAATATCACGTTTCATTCCTGGCCACTAGTACATTTGTTTCAAATTATTGTACATTTTATTACTTCCCGGATGAACAGACATATGACCACTGTGAGCTTCGTGCAAAATTTTTTATACAAGCTCTGGATTCTTTGGTACACAAACTCTGCCTCTGAATAATAAATAATCATTAGGTCCTATTTGAAATTCTGAATCAGAAATTGATTCATACTGTATCTGTTTAGCTCGCAACTTATCATCACATTTCTGAGCTTCGCAAATCTATTGTAAAAATATCGGTTTAGCTTTTAGTTCAGCTAAAATTGAGCCATCATCAGACAATGACAATTGGGTATTCATTGCTCGCAAGGAGAACAAAGACTTTCTACTCAGAGCATCTGCAACTACATTTGCTTTTCCCGTATGATAATCAATAACCAACTCATAATCTTTTAACAGTTCGAGCCATCTACACTGTTTCAGATTCAAATCTTTCTACGACATCAAATACTTTAAGCTTTTATGATCAGTAAATATATGAAACTTTTCACCGAACAAATAGTGTCCCTAATTTTTAGCACAAATACAGTAGTTGCCAATTCTAGATCATGTGTCAGATAGTTCTTTTTATGTGGCTTTAACTGTCTAGAAGCATAAGCAATTACTTTACCTTCTTACATCAAAACACAGCTTAAACTGTTCAATAATGTGTCACTATAGATCACAAATTCTTTACCCGATTCAGGCTGAACTGGAATTGGTGCTTCAGTCAACAGCGCTTTCAGTTGGTCAAAACTTTGCTAACATTTATCAGACCATTCAAATATTACATCTTTCTGTAATAGCCGTGTCATTGGTGTAGCTATCATTGAAATCGCTTTTACAAATCTTCGATAATAACTAGCTAATCCCAGAAAACTTCTGACTTCAGTTACCTTTTTTAGTGATTTCCAGTTAACAATAGCTAATATTTTATTCAGGTCAACTCTAATACCTTCAGCCGATACTATGTGTTCCAGAAAACTCACTTCCCAAAGCCAAAATTCACATTTTCTAAATTTAGTAAACAATTATTTATTTCGGAAAGTTTGCAAAACAATTCTCAAATGCTCGGCAGGTTCGATCTCATCTCGGGAATATACAAGAATATCATCAATAAATACCATTACAAATCTATCCAAATACGATATGAAATTCTATTCATCAAATCCATAAATACTGCAGGTGCATTAATTAAACCAATCGGCATTACTAGCAATTCATAATGTCTGTACCTGGTCCTGAATATTGTTTTCGGCACATCTGAATCTTTCACTCGTAATTGATAATAACCAGAACGAAGATCAATCTTCAAGAACACTGTGGCACATTTCAACTGATCAAACAAATCATCAATACGAGGTAGTGGATATTTATTCTTGATTGTAACTTTATTGAGCTGACGGTAATCAATGCATAATCTCAATGATCCGTCCTTTTTCTTAACAAACAGAATCGGTGCACCCCAAGGTGAAAAACTAGGTCGAGCAAAACCCCTATCAGTCAAATCTTGCAACTGTGCTTTCAACTCCTTAACTCTGTAGGAGGCATTCTATATGGTGCTATCGATATCGGTGTTGTTCCCTATACAAGATCTATAGCAGATTCAACTTCTCTGACCGGCAGTAATCTAGGTAACTCCTCTGGAAACACATCAAGATACTCACAGACCACTGGCACTGATTCAAGCTTTGACTCAAACACTTTAGTGTTCAATATATAAGCAAGGTAAGCATTGCAACCTTTTCTTATATATCTCTGCCCTAACATAGTTGATATCACATTAGACAACCCGTCTAATTTATCTGATTCAAGATAGAGAATTTCAGCATTCTGACATTTCAATACAATATGCTTTTGTTTACAATTTTCTGTGGCATCATCCAGAGTTAGCCAATCCATACCCAATATCACATCAAATTCATCGAATTGTAGTAGCATCAAATTAGCAGAAAATAGTAACCCCGTATCATTAACAGACAATTTTTGCAAATTTTATCAACCATCACATACTGGCCTAGAAGGTTCGATACTTTAACTACGAATTCAGTGGACTCGACCAGGTAAATTTTTACTAGACATTAAATTCGTACAAATATATGAATGAGTTCAACTGGGATCAATTAAAGCAATTACATCAATATCAATAAGAGAGAAAGCACCAGTAATAACATCTGGTGCCAAAGTAGCTTCACGTGCACAAATAGCATAAGTCCTAGCTGGTGCTCGTGCTTCGGATCTTACAGTGGAGTCTTTTGTCACACCATGGCTACCACTCGTATTTCCAAGATTACGAGGTGGTCTACCTCTTGCAGCTGTGTTGCTCGGCCTTGAAGTTTGAATAGTATCTTTTTCAATTTTCTCCAGGAAATCTCTAAGATAGTGGTCAAAGGAACCATATCTAAAATAAGCTGTACTCTTCATTCGACACTCTCCAAAATGTAGCTTTTTACAATGCTTACACTTGGGTTTGGTGTTTCTAACACTTCCTTACATGCTACAGATGTAGCTTGGGATTTAGGACTGCAGCGTCGGATACCTCTGTCTCTACTCGAATATCCCACAAATGTATTGGAACGGTCATAATATTTCTTTGATTTCTTCGATGCTGACTGGTATGACTTTCCCACCAATCTCTTACTACTTTCCCGCCAATCTCTTACTTGAAGCTCTAGCTTCAATCTCAGCTTGTCATTTCTCTTTGCTCAGCTCTTTAGCTTTATATGCCCTATCAACCAATACAAAAAATTCTTTCAACTCAAGAATCCTGACTAAAAACTTTATATCCTCGTTTAAGCCATCTTCAAACCGTTTACACATTGAGGTCTTAGTCGGAATACATTCTCGAGCATAGTTGCTCAATAGAACAAATTCTCATTCATATTCAGACACTATCATATGACCCTTTTTAAGCTCCAAAAATTCTTTACATTTCTAATTAAGAAATAATTGACTGGTGTATTTCTTTTGGAACTCAGTTTGAAAAAATTCCCAAGTGACCCTTTCTTTCGCACAACAGAAATTAATGTGTTCACCACTAATAAGCTGAATCTTTTAACACAGATACTGTACACTTAAGACATTCAGTCAGTGAACAAAATAATTCATCAAAAACTCTGATAGTATTTTCTAACCAGAATTCAGCTCTCTCAGGATCATCATTAGCTATACCTCAAAATGCTTCTACTCCGTACTTACGAATTTTATCAACATGAGGCTTACCAGCTCTAATAATTTCTATACTTCGAGGCATATCGAGAACTGGTTGAGGAACAGGAGTGGTGAAGGTTGTTAAGAAACCGGGTTAGTTAGTACAAACTCAGTAAACCATTCATTCATCATTTAGAAGAAGGCTATTTTAGCCTCTCCTCCTCAACCCTCAGATACTGGCCTCTTACTACTCGAATCTGCTCTTTGCACAGAAGCTTGAGCATTACTTTCAGCTTCTTCAGAATTAGCTCAGTTAGATGACATTGCTATATGAAAACATTTTTTAAAATGATCAGGAGATACCACACTATCACAGGTTATATAATAATATGTATAGCTAGACTTGTATATACCACGTTATTCCAAAAATTGACTAAACTATAGCTCTGATACCAATAAATATAACACCCCTACCCGTATCCACCGCCAGAACAGGGTTACAGAGAATTACCAGAATTTATAAATTAAATAATAGACATTTCATATCATCTAACATTCATATCAGAAACCAATCAAAATCAATCATATTGTCCTTTATGCTTACACTCGAGGCTCAAAATACACATTGGAAATAAGTTGGGACTCAATCGGGTACTCAAAGAATTTTTTAGAAAACACTAAAATTTTACAAAGGTACAGGGGACACACGCCTATGTCATCAGGCCGTACGACTCACACGGTCAAGAGACATGCCCGTGTCTCAGGCCATGTAGGCATTCAAAATAGGCGCACATGGTCGTGTCCTAGCTCGTGTCCATACCCATGTAACTCACTAACTTGGGTCACATAGCCAAGCCAAATGCCCGTCTGCTAGGCCATGTGAGCATACTGACTTGCAATTTTAATAAGATACAGGGGACACATGGCCGTGTCACCCCATCTGTCACACACAGTTGAGACACACGCTCGTGTCTCTACCTGTGTGGACAAAAATAGGTCATTTTCTAAGCCACATTTCTCACTCAAGTTGACATCAACCTAACTCAACTTTTTTTCACAACAATAAGCCATAACAAGACATTCAAATCAAGCTAAAATCAAATCTCAAACAAAAAAATATCATTACGTATATCTAACTATCTAAGCTTACCTTATTGACGAAATACACATATATGCATATTTTTACCAAACATATCAAATCAAATCAAGTCTCAACATACCTATAATTTTTTCATTATTCAGCCATTCCAAGTTCACAGCAAACATGATAAGGTTACTTATATTCACATCAAAATATACAATCACAAGCCATACACATGGTTAATTTGACAAAACACTTATATGCCAACATTGGCCAAAATAACCTATACATGTCATTATAACCATAATTAATTTATTGAAGCTTCCAACCAAAATGAACTTTCGAATCACTATAAAATTTGAAAAATAACACAAAGTAAGCATTTAAGCTTAGAAAGTTTGTATAACATAGAATTTAACTTACCATTTAATCACATTTAAGGTAAGCATATAAAACATACTCAAATCAATTTGGCCAAAAGCCTAAACACATAACCTCAACATGTTAGCCATGTAAACATATATAATAGCTCATAATCATGGATAAACATAGTCATTAAGCAAGTTACACATACATGTTTCATCCATTTTATGTTTCAATATATCATGTAATATCATTTCCATGTATTTCATGTATATACCTGTACTAGTTCGTATCGAACTCATTTTGTCTCACAATAGAACATTGCTCGTTGAACCATTTAAAATATCGTTGGATACACGGGTAGTACACACGTAGTGTAGAAATCTACAATCCATCAATTCATGTACTTGTATGCTCATACGAGCCAAATATCGGGAAGCTCATAAGGGTTGTTAATTAGAAAGCTCAAGAGAGCTTGGTATGTCTGCAAGACATGCAGGATAACAACCAAATCTGGAAGCCAAATGACATGGAAATTTGTACAAATCACACACAACAATATTAAATTTAAAACATTTAAATATACAATTTAGTTACACGAACTTACCTTGACAAATGTTTGTAGATACGTAGGCTACTAATCCGATACTTTTTCTTTGCTTCGATCTAACTCTGTATTAGGTCTATCTGGATCTATATGAATGAATTTAACTCAATTTAACATAATTCATATTCAATTTAATGCAACACAAATTTTTAGAAAAAATTACTATTTTGTCCCTATACTTTTAATTAATTACAATTTAATCTTTAGGCTCGAAAAATGAAATTCATACAATTTAATCCTTATTCAAGCCTAGCTGATTTTCATACATATTAATAGTAGCCCATGTATTTCACAAAATTTAGAATTTTTCCATAATTTTTTCATCTTTTCAATTTAGTCCCTAATTGATAATTTTATCAAAATTCTCTTTACAAAAGTTATTTATCTAACAACAATCTTTCATTTTCTATCATAAAACTTCAAAATTCAACTATACTCATCCATGAAAAACCCCTAATACTTTAATAATTTTGCAAATTAATCCCCGAGATAGCTAGATTAAGCTATTACGATCTCGAAAATATAAAAATTATTAAAAACGAGAAAAAAATACTTACCTAATTTAGTAAAATAAGCTTGCTTGAACTCAACTTCCATGGCTAGGGTTTCCATGTGTTTTTTTATGAAAGATGATGAAAATAGATGATAATAATAATTATTTATTGATTTATCATCATTATATTATTTACTTTCCAAAATTAACATTAATATTTTCTTCAATTTCTAATAATGAGTAATCATTCTTATCCACTAAGCATTTTAATAGTCTAATTACCATATAAGGACCTCCAATTTTAAATTCTATAGCTATTTAATACCAATAGCTATTAGAACTCAACTTTTTCACTTTATGCGATTCAGTCCTTCTCATCAAATTAGGTTAAGATTTCTTGACGAAATTTTTTTCAGTATTTCAATCATATAGTAGACAATAAAATAATAATAATATATTTTTTTCTTTGACTTCGGATTTGTGGTCCTGAAACCACTGTTCTGATTTCACTAAAAATAGGCTGTTATACCTAGGAAGGGAAATGATGCTGTTACTCATCATTTGGAGGCCAGAGCGCCAGCCCAAGCTTATGTTGTATGGACATATGAGGATGGAAATGTTAATGATGTTGTGATAGGTATTTTTTACTACATTCAGAACCTATTTATGCTTTGATAGATCCAGGATCTTCCTATTCGTATGTTAATACTGAAGTAGTTAGATCGGGGAATTTAAAATCTGAGACATCTAGACTATCGATAGTGGTGTCTAATTCGTTGGGACAATTTGTGTTAGTGGATCAGGTGTGAAGGATATGTCCGTTAGTGATACAGAATATAACCTTCCTTGTTGATTTGTTGATAATGCCGTTTGGCCATTTTGGTCTGATTTTGGGCATGGATTGGCTTACGGAACACAAAGTGATTCTGGATTGCCATAAAAAGAAGTTTGTTGTTTAGAGTGAAGACGGTGATATGATTGAGGTAAATGGTGTTCAAATGAGTGGTTCAACTCGTATCGTTTCAATAATTTGAGCTGATAAACTTTTCAATCAAGGCTGTGAAGCTTTTCTAGCCTATGTTATCAATTCAAATTCTGGTGATAGTCAGAGCAGTAAAATTTGAACTGTTTGCGAATTCCCTAATGTGTTTCCTATGGAATTATTGGGATTATAACCAGATTGGGAGGTTGAATTTGCAATTGAAGTGTTTCTTGGTATGGCTCCGGTGTCAATGTCACCTTATCATATGGCACCCACAAAATTAATAGAATTGAAAGTGCAATTGTAAGATTTATTGGATCACGACTTTATATGCCCTAGTATATCACCTTTGGGAGCTCTAGTGCTTTTACACAAAAAGAAAGACGGCTCGATGCGGCTTTGTATTAACTATCGGCAATTGAATAAGTTGAAGATTAAGAATCGATACCCTCTACCTTGTATTGATGACTTATTCGTTCAACTGAAAGGAGCTTCTATCTTTTCAAAGATCGATTTGAGATCCAGTTACTATAAGTTGAATGATGGCAACAAATATGTTTTAACATGTAACTAGAATATCGATAACAATATTATGCCATGATATCACAAAGCATACGAATCGAAACAAAACATACACTAACAAGATTAAAAAAATAAAATTAAAAACTAAAATAAATTAAGATTAAAATTACAAAATATAAAAAGTTAATAAATTTTCAAAAAGTTAGAATAAAGTACACGTGGATTGTCATGCAAGTTACAGTGGTTAAAAAATTAACATTTTAGTTAGTGTTCTCAATAAAAAATCATTTTAACTCTTTTTCAAAGGTTTATGTTCATATTTTAGTATTACTTGTCATTGGGGGGCTGGTCATTTAATAACTGTCTCTTGCTTACTCATCACCTACAGCAGGGGGAAAACCAAGAGGATGTATGGGTTTTTGGTTCCACGCACACGATCTTCCACCAGGTGTTGCTTTGTAGTTGCTAGCAAAAAGTATAGAGAACGTTATGGGGAAGTTTTTTCAGTGTGATGCCGGTCTGAAGAGGAATCCATTATCTTGTCATATACATGTTGAATGTTCTTGAGTATGTCCTATTTATGGAAGCCAATTTTTTTTATTTGGCACGGTTTCATGATTTGATGTATTAGGATTAGGTAGGCCCCCATATAGGTCAACACGTATCCTACTATAGGGTCAACATATGTTTCCTAAGCGAGGGTTCGCTTGCATGGTGATGCGAACCCATACAGGCAATGTAACCCCCTAACCCGGCCTCTATGTTACGTATGGATTTTGAAGATCACATGGGCTACCATAATGGCCTAGTAAAACAATTAGATTTAGAAGTTTACTCTTGAAATCACTTGCTTATCCTACGAAAAATACGTTTGAGTAATTTTCTTAATTTAATAAAAATTATTGGGCTTTAAGCCAACTTGGGTTAGGGGTCATCATGTAAAATCTTTTATGTCAACTGGAAATATATTTAATATTAAATTTTACAAAAAAAAAACAAAATAAAAATGTTTACTATTAAACTAGTTTAAAATTTAGAGACTAATTTGTAAAGGTTTGAAAACTTTGTAAATTTTCTTGATTAAAATATCTTTTCAGAAATCCAGTTTCTATTACACAACGAAAAAAGTGTTTTTAACAAATTTTATATTTAAAATTAGGTTTCATGCATATTTAAGCATAATCATAAGTTTGTTCATTTTCAAATGTTTTTGCATGTAATGCAAACTAAAACCAACCGAAAATAACCCAAGCCATAGTCCAAAAACATTATTATAGTCCCCAAATAAAAATTGATAAATTAAAGTAAAAAACTTTTTAAAGTAAAATAAAAAGTTTGAGATGATCCTCCATATGCTGAGACCAAATCTTAACCTCGTGGATTCTCTGTAAAGACAGTAAATTGAGTAGTGAGCTACAGAGCTCAGTGTGAGTCTTAACATGTAAGTTTTTAAGTTGTAGTAGGATAAAATAGAAATCAAGCTAACAATAACAGAGCATAACAGATAACATAAATTATATCATATACGTCCATGATCATGTTTAACAGTGCAATTTTTTCAATTTCAAAGAAAATTTCTACACATCATCTGCTACACAACACAGTAAGAGTTCCCCAAAACTCACCCATCCCTATACACCACATTGTGGACATGCCACCAGTATTTGCAGATAAACTACCAGAAATATATTGATAAACCACTAGAATTAGAGATAAACTGCCAGAAACTTCCTTCTTACATATCATCTCGATCCCAATGCAATGCATTACGGCATAATAGAATCAGAATTAGTACAGTAGGTATGCTTCAATATACAATTAGTTTTACCAAAAACAACAATCATAATTTTCATCATGTGTTCAGTAAAATGATGACAATAAATATGTTTTAATATGTGATCAAAATATCAATAACAATATTATGCCATAATATCACAAAGCATACAAATCGTAACAAAACATACAATAACAAGATTAAAAAATTAAAATTAAAAATTAAAATAAATTAAGATTAAAATTAAAAATATAAAAAGTTAATAAATTTTAAAATGTTAGAACGAAGTACACGTGGATTGTTATGCAAGTTGCACTGTTTAAAAAATAGACATTTTAGTTAGTATTCTCATTAAAAAAATCATTTTGACTCTTTTTCAAAGGTTCATGTTCATATTTAGCTAAAAAAATGGCTAAATTGACAAAAAAATGTAAACATTAAAAGTTAAATTTGACATTATGTCTTATATTTCTATATCTCATGAAGATATAAATTTGAATCTATTAATTAAGTTCATTAACTTAATTTAATTATACCAACAATCTCTTAATCCTATAGTAACAACATTATATTATAAGTATGAGAGCTTGACATCCCCTCTCTCAATTATAAAAATAAACAAAATTGAATTAATATTATTTTGAAGTAATTTAATTATTATTTTGCATGTTGATTTTCTTTCCCTTATTTCTTGATTAAGGGTTTGTGTTCGTATATTTTTGGTTTTGTTTTTTAGTAAAGTAATGAACAATTATTTGAATGGATGCAGTTATGACTCAGCTGTTCACCTCAGCTCTTCTTTTTTCTTAGAATCAAGTATGTTTTATATACAATATGAAAAGCTAATTCAATGAATTAGCTAGAGATATGACATAGATGCGCCCAATATATCTTGGAGTAAAGTATCCTTCACTGTTCGAGCCAGTCTTAAGGAATGATCTTCGCTCGTATTTGCCATAAGATCTGCAACCATGTTAGCCAGCTGTCATATGTGATATGTAATCCATATTTTGTGACACTCTACACTCGACTCGATCGTCAAATTTGAAAGCGTGATGCCGCATCACGTTACCAGAGCAACTTGTATTAACTCAAATAATTTACTGAATAATTAACCATATATACATGACATAATTTAAAAGCATTTTCAATTACAAGTATAATCAATCATTACAGATGTCCAACAATCACATTTCAATAATCTTGGGGTTATGCGAGGTCAACTATGAAGTCAAGTCTCGAATTCAAACTCAACTACTAAAATTCAATTGGGTTTCTTGAGACATGGAGATGTTAGAAATATACTACTGCAAAAAGAAAAAAAACAGTTAGCTGACAAGAAACCAAACTGAATGTAAATAAAATAGCAATCACTGTGCTGTGGAAGAACAACTACCTTAGAACCAAATTCGACCTGATTGGTGTAATCGTGTAGTAGATGTTGCCCGCCATGGTTAACACAGTACTTCAATATTCATACACCTAAATAAAGAAGGTAGATCACAATTAGCATTGCTCTTCTCAAAACGAATGGAAACCAAAAAAAAATAGTTGGTTGGAAATTTGATCAGAAAATAAATTGAAAGAAAATCGACGAAACCATACTATGTTCAATTCCCAAGAAAGATTGGAGGGATTATAGACGGTCCCACTTAAAACCCAATCTCCAAGATAGAATTTTCCTTTCGTGTAATTTCGTAGAACACCATTATTTAGAAAATAGAGTAATGGGATAAGTTGTTTTTCTCTCTGTTTTTATCTTATTGTGTTTTGAGAAAAATGAGAACAATGACCCATTATTTATACAGTTTTCTAAATGGCAAAATGGTAAAATAGTAGTTTTAGTTTCTAAAAATAGTAAAGGATTTTCCTCAACCAAAAATATTTTCAAAATATTTTCTACAACAGTCAGAGGATTTTCTACAATTGGAAATATTCTGAAAATATTCTTTTACATTACCAACATTTCCCCATTAATTCAAAAGTATTGGGCATTTTTGTAAACATGAGAAGAGCAATAGTGAAATTAGCCGCTTAAGCACTAGTATCTTGTGGATTTCAACTAGTACATAGTGAAATGAGTGATTCTTCTCTTTAACAAATGAATGAATTTTAAACTTGTTAAGATAAGGGGTTAACTCATGACACACAACTGACCTAAGAACTAATTGATGTTCCATGATAGATCAACAAGTTTTAGCTAATACACATAGGGATGCTGGTAAGTGCTTTAGAAATTTTGTCTAATGTCTTTCATAGAAGGTGGCTAGTTCTTTACATTTACATAGGTGATTTCATCAAGTTTATCTCAACATAGACCACCCAAATAAGGACTATGAAAACATTAAGAGTATTTTATTAAGCTTATCCTCTCAAATTTAAAGTCGGTGAATTCATTAAATCTATCTCAATAGGACTACCCAAACTCTGGGACATGAACTCATTAAGAGCAATAAACTCAACCTCGCATGTCGGTGAATTCATCAAATCTGTCTTAATAGGACCACCCAAATTCTGGGATATGAATTCATTAAGAGTGAGAACTCGACCTTATGCATGTACATCGTTCTCCATAGGGATAGGTAGAATGTACACTATGAGTCTTTCCATGGTTTTTATTAACCACATTTTAGAGAATGAAGTTGGGTATCGACCAAGAATTCCTCAACCATTTGGCTTTAAGACCTATCCCCCTCGCCAAATCAAGAATCAGTTTCCTACTTAACCCTTTGCTTAGTGGATCAGCTAGGCTCCTTTCAAACCTCACGTACACTAAAGCAAGTACTTCATTCTTCTATGAAGAATTCTCTGTAAATAGATTCCTAAGCCACTCGATCTCTTGCTCAGATCAATCAAGAGTTATAAACTTTGATTCCTTCGTGGAGTGAATAATACACGTCTGTTTAGTAGACTTCCAAGAAATAATTGCTCTCCCCAATGTGGAGGCATACCCAGTTATAAAGCTAACTTCATCAGTTACCAGTTTCCATAACAACATCTCTTTAGGACTATAGGGTATCTAACAAATTCCAAGTTCCAAGTTATTGTACTTTAATTTTATTCAAGACCATTTGGGTAAAGCTCAACCTTGATAACTAGCATAATAAATGACACTCCCCTGTTTGCTATGTCGATGCCGTCATCAACATGAAGCCATACTTTTAGTAACCTTGTTGTATATAATTGACATTTCAATCTCAAGTCCATCTTAAGCCTTCAAGGCATAAGGTTATGATCCATTCAACGTGCATTAGACATAAACTCGAACTTGGTCTCATCTCAATCGTTGATGTAGTCTTGCCTATGATCATTCCTCCACCAAACACTCTGACTCAATGCCACAACACATAATCATTAGGTTACAACCTTGACAAATCCTTAAGGGTATGACCTTTTATTGATTGAATGCTACCATGTCTTTGATACTAGAAAAAGCATCCCTCTGAATGTGGCACTCTTGTGGCATCCCATTCGATGCGTCCCTCTAAACGTGGTTTATGCCAACCATCCCTTGCACCACCAACACAAAAGTTCTTAATATAAGAAATTTAAACACGTTGGTCGTCCCCAACTTAGGCACTCTCGGCACCTCTATGGTCACCCCATTGGGTGTGGCCATCTTGGACAACTACAACAAATGTGACACCATCGAACTGGGTTGATCTTAACCTTAATTTCAAACTTTAATGCTCATTCATGCAAACTTATAGGCTGCCTGATCAAAACATGCCCCACTGGTTCTCTTGTTCAAGCTCTTGGACTCGATAATCATCCAATCTAATTTGGTTAAAAACTTGATGCCGCTTGGACTAGCTCTACAAATCTCATATATTAGTATCTTATCATAAATAAAGGCATCGTAAGTCCTATCCCAAACACAAGAATATAGTGATCCGCTCTTGGTCTTCTGACCAACTCAAACTCAAGCCTCAACTTGGAACGGGCAAGCCAAAGTTAAACCACTCAAGATCTGACACATCAAAGTCAAACCCATGTTCTATTACCTTAAACCCCTCAACTGAGGTTACAAGCTCGCGTTACCAAGATCGATTTAATCTCGCTAGGCCTTCCAAGCCCATCTTGATCTCAATGGCCCAACGACCCACACAGATGGAGCTTGCAACTGTTCCAACGCTACTTAAGCACACTCTTGCACTACTCAGGTGCCTTAAAATCGATTGCCTCAAGTGTACTCTAGCTCATTGCCTTAGGAGCCTTAAAACCGATTGCCTCAAGTGTACTCTAGCTCATTGCCTTAGGAGCCTTCATTGGTTCTTGCAGTTGAAAAAGAAAATGATTCTCATGTTTAAACAGTAGTACAATTTTACTTCAAAATTATTGGAAATATACTACTGCAAAATAAAATCATTAGCGCTGATAGGAAACCAAACTGAGTGTGAAGCAAATTTGCCCTGATCGGTGTAATTGTGTAGTGGACATTGCCCCCAAGGTTAGCTTGTAAAATCTAATACCTAAATGTGTAATGGGTTAAAACTTTCTAGGGTAGAAAAATTCCTATTTGTAGGCTAAATTCGTAGGTCAAATAATATTAAAATAATCTACACTAATTAGAGTTCGACTGAAATAAATACTCAGAGTTTAACTGGGATAAGAAAATTGAGAAAATTTGCATGAAACGCCTCCACATCACCTATCGTGTTATCACAACGTCGTTTCCGTTTCTTCTTTGTTTTCATCATCGCGACATCGCATGGCTCCTTGTCGCGACTTCGTTCTTTTATTGTGCCTATATTTGACAAAAATGCGAGGCATATTCCACAACTACCAAAATAGTCACTTTTGTAACACCCTAAAATAAGGCCTAAGAGTTTTAGGGGTAATTTAAGAATTTTAGCCTTAAAGTCTTCGAAAGACATGGCATATCGGTAATGTTTTCGATTATGGTTTTTAGAAAATTAAATCAATTTCTAAAAATAATTTTTAAATACCTTTAATTTTGAAATAGGACTGATTTGTAAAAGAGTTAAAACTTAGAGTTTTTAAGAGGCAAATAGACCAGATTTTAATATCCAACTTATTAAACCCCCACCTACAGCTTGTTTTCACGTTAGTTTTCTTCATTCAATTATTTTGTCGTCCCTCACTCTCCCAAGACTCTCCCAATTGATTTTTGATTTCCAAACTTTGATCTTTTGATTTCTATCATCTTTTAGGCCATAAACCTCCATAGAAACCTAGAAAAACACCTAAAATCATCATTGATTTCTCTATTGTCAAGCTTTTGGGTTTTTCGGGATTTCGATCAACAGCATGGATTTTTGTCATCTAAGGTAAGGTTCAACTTCTAATTAGTTTTAAATATTATTTATTCCTTTAAATTGAATTATTAGCCATTAAATCATATGTCAAAGTGTTTTTCAATTATTTTTGACATGATAAAGAGGTTTCTAAACTTAATTTGAATTTTGTTAAAGATTTATAATGTTTTAATGATTTTTCGTGAAAATAGCTATAAACATGTCAAAAAATGTCAATATCATGAATTGAGTAGTTTAACATAGTTTAAGGGTTGGGAATTAGTCGTAGATGAATAATTAGATGAATGAAACGCGTTTAGATTAAAATATTAAGTGTAGATCGAGATATTTAGATTTCAAGTTGGTTATGTTAAAAGTTTCAGTTCAATGAGAACATAGCTTAAGCTTATGTTTTTTATTATTTGTGGTGAGTCCTTGACTAATTCTTGAATGAATTGTTATGTGAATTTGTTGTGTTGAAGCTTCGGATTCGCTAAGGCCATATATGAGTTAGGAGAGGCTAGTTGAGCTATCGTCTCTTCGGTGAAAGCGTATTGGTGAGTGTTTGGAATAATTTCTTGTGAACATGATTCAATATGTTATTTGAGGATTTAGTTGTAGCCAAAACCCCGACTCTAAATTCCAAGAGTAAGCTTTCTTTTACTCGTAATTTAATATGTGCTTGTTGATTGAAAGAATGTGAACTGTGATAAGATGTTATATTATGCGATATCTGTTCTTGTATGCCAGTGTGAAAGTGTATATGTAAGCATGTTATACATTCTAGATGACAGTGATAAAGCTATGATATAATGTGATATTTGCAGTGATTAAGCGTAGTGAAAGGTAAGTAAAATATGTGTTACTAACGGATACTTTGGCCTCGTGATTCTTGAGACCATTGGATATAGTTGGCATGTCATAAGATTGTAAGTACTCACTTATATGTTATATGATTTGGACGTTGAGACCTTGGGACATGTTGGAGGGATAAGGGAATGTGAGCTAAGCTCCATTCAACGGGACATGTGAGGGGAAATAAGGAGAGTGTTAGCTTTATGCTTCACTTTTGGGACATGTTTGACTCTATGAGTCTATACGGTGTGTTGGAGATCCGTGTATCTGATGAGTGATGATAGAGCTCACTTTTATGTTTCATAGCTCAAGTGCCAAATTATCTTAAAATGTGTAGATGTGTAATGTGATGTATGCCTAAATGAGTATGTGGTTGCTATGCAAATTACCTATAAATATGATTATATGTATTGAGAAATGCGCATGAACATGTATGTATTGATTATGAAAAAATACTATCGAATATACTTGTGAAGTAAAATATGTCAATTATGTCAAGGTTGGTATAATTATACTACTTATAGGTTTCACTAATGTTTGATAAAATGTTTCCATGATAGTTGTTCTAGGCATTCACTAAGCTTGTTTAAGCTTACCCACTCTTTTCAACATGTCGATTAGTGACGATTCGGTGTGGGCGGTGTGGTTTTTCGAAAAGTGGTCCAATGAGGACTCGTTAATATTTTGTAGGTGTTTATTATTTATTTATGTTTTGGGGAATAAAACAATGTGATAGACTTGTTTATGGTCATGTTAATTTTTAGACATTTTGCTGGTTTTTGGTTCAATTTATAAGGTTTATATGTTTATAGTTATGCTTGGCTTCATGAACATGAAGATGGTTTGATTTTACTTGCTCGGATACGATTTTGTGATTTTGAACTTTTAAACATGGTCGTTTGGATGATTATTTTTCAAAGTATTTGATGCATGATGTTTAGAAACTAAATTGGAATGAACTAAATACTCTTGTATGTTGTATTTTTGAGGTCTGAAGCAGACACATTGATAATCGGGTTTTAAAACTTATACCTCTATGTTTTGAAACGTGTAGGGAAGTTAAAGTAGAGATTTGGTATCGATACCTTTGCTCAAGTATTGATACTCGGGGTAAATATATCGATACTATATGATAGGTACCGATAATTTTTGATATTATGATTTTGAGTGAGAAATAGAATACAAGTTTGGTATCGATTTTCTAGGTGGTATTGATACCATTTAAAGAAAATATTGATACCCTAGGGTCAGTATCTTATACCTACATGTTTAAGTTTTAAATTATTCTAAGTGGTCCAAATAACGTGATAAGATACATTGATGTATCCAGTATGATTTAATGATGATTAATGTATGTATGTCTTAAAACCTGTACAAATGCTGTGAACGACATGTGTCGGTTTTAATAAAGTGAACATTGTAATATACAAGTAGTGAGACGGTGGTGTGGAATCTTTATATTCGGGCTCAGCGACCGGGCCAAGTATAGGGTGTTACAACTTTCGTTTACCTCAAGTTACATTTTAGTCATTTATGATTGAAAATCTTACGTTTTAGTCACTTACATAATGTGTTGTAACATTTTAGTCACTGAGCCATTAATTGTCGTTAACGATATAATGGTAAGCTAACGTAACACGTTAAATCATCATTTCAAAAAAAAAATAGGTTAAATTATACAATTGGTCCCCATATTTTTTTCATTTTGAGCAGGTTAATTTTTTTCTTTTATGCTCTTTTAACGTTCTTTTTTTTTCTTTATTTTCCATTCTTTTTTTGCTTCTCCCTTTGTTTTCCTCCCTTCTCTATCTATTTTAATGTAGTTTTTCTATGTTTTTCATTTGTTAAAACTTTTTTATGTTTATGAAAAAAGAAAAGGCAAAAGCTAAAACCAAAATAAAACTTGCTTCACATTTTCTAACCCCACAATTACAAACCCTCATCGTCCATCATCGCTTTAACGAACAAATTTAGATCTCTCAATGACCTAGCCCATAAGCTCACCTTACTCAAAGACCTCGCCAGTCGTGACTTATGGGAAATCTACCCTCAATAAAGTTTCTCGAGCCTATTTCCTTAACCTTCTAATCAACCCCCATGGCCACCTTATCTATATTACCTACAAGATTCTCGCCCTCTCGAAAGTACATTGTTTCACAGATTCTTCAAACGAGCTCTAAACTCTCAATGACTAAAATGACCACCATACGAAACTTACCCTCAACCTTACCTAAACCAATTTGGTTCCATGCTCCCTTTTTCTATTCGGTTAATCCATGCTCGGCTTCTAATCAAGCTTGCTTGGGAATATCCAAAAAGGTTTAGATCAATTTTATCGTTTGATTAATTTTATTCGTCAGAAAATAAAAGAAAAGGAAAGGAATAATCTACAGGATTCTATAATTTTTGGAAACGGAAAAGATTTTTTTGAATATGAAGAAGGCATAATTGCATAAAATACCTCAGCGTTTATGGGTTTTTGGGTTTGAACCCTTAACCATTTTTTTTATTGACACCCTCAACGTTATGATTTTCTCACAAATCAACCCTATCTTAACAGTAAACGTGAGTTGACCTTCAATCAAATGGCAGGTCAATGAAGTAGCCTATATGGAATGCCACATAACCACGATGTCATAAATGGTGTCATCAAAATAAATTTTTTTATTTTTTCCATATTCTTTCATCTTCTCTCTTTCTTTCCTCCCCTCTAACTGCTATTACAATAAAAAAAACACGCACCACCATTTTCATCAAAACCCACACCTGCATTTCACTCTCTCATAATCTCATTTTATTATATTTTATCCTTTATTCCTATTTCCCACCATCCCTACATTCTTCATCTTCTTTGTAGCCACAAAAATCTACTTCCTCTTGTGAACTACAATGGTTTTCAAGGATTAACAAGCTCTAATATCTCCATACTAATATCCACCCAATTGATTTATTCTCAGATTCCTACCATGAAAACCCAAAGAAGGGTTGAATAGATCCTAAAAAATGATTGATGAATCAGTTTCCTCTTTTTCTTCCAAGTAAAAGCAAAATGAATAGAAAATAAATAGAAAACCTATTCAGATTATAAGAAAATGTCAAGCAAACAGGATAAATAAGCAAACATGGAACGTAATTGGATAAATAGGAGAAAAAGTAGGAGAAAATCACTCACACCAACATAAGTAGCATCCAAGTAAGTGATACTCATTTCGATAGAAACTCCATTAGGACTAGCTTTATAGGTGTAAATAACCGCTGATCCAACCAAATTTATAGTGATGCAATAGCTCCACCATGCAAAAAATTACCAGCATTCTTTTTTTTTTTCACAATTCAAGCATCAAAAAATAAAAAAGGTAGCCATAATCAATTAAAGCACCAAATTAGAATTAACCAAAATCAAAATTTGTGATGAATTGTGAAATTGAGAGAAGATATACCAGCAAACAAGCAGGGACTTTCATGGAGCAAAGGAATTGACCCTTTTCGATTTGGTCAACACAGAGACCTTGCATGATGAAGTTTTCGAAGAATTTAAAAGGCATGCCATTGATGGTTGAGGCATTCTTGTCATTGTCTTCAGCCCCAACTCCTTTCTCCAAGTATTTATTCACTGTTTCCATATCCATTGGATTTTGGCTGCCTCATTTCTTCTCGCAATTTTTTGGCTAGGAAGAAGATGAAGAATGTAGGGATGGTGGGAAATGGGAATAGGGGATAAAATATAATAAAATGAGATCACGAGAGAGTGAAATGCAAGTGTGGGTTTTTATGAAAATGGTGGTGAGTGTTGTTTTTTGTAACAATAGTTAGAAGGGGAGAGAGAAGAGAGAAGAAGAAAAGGGAAGAGAGAAAGAGAGAATAAGAAAGAAGATGGAAAAAAAAATGAAAAAAAAATTGTTTTGGTAACGTCATCTATGACATTGTGCTTCTGTGGCATGCCACATAGGTTATTTTGTTGACCTGTCATTTGACTGATGGTCAACTCACGTTTACAGTTAAAATTGGGCTGATTTTGGAAAAATCATAACATTGAGGGTGTCAATACAAAAAAAAAAGGGTTAAAGGTTCAAACCCAAAAACCCATAAACGTTGAGGGTATTTTATGCAATTATGCCTATAAAAAATTCAATTTATGTTTAGATTTGATTAAGGATATGATTTTTTATTTTGATTAGTTAGATCTAATTTTAGTTTCACAATTAGGTTACATTCAAATCAAGATTTGATTAATCCAATTTTAGTTTCAAAATTAGGTTATATTCAAATTCATATTTGATTAAGATTGATTGATATTCAATTTTCAAGGAAATTCAATTTAGGAATCATGTAAAAGAAACAAGGACCTAGTTTATTTGGTGGACAAAAATCATGTTTCTACAGTGAAGAATAAGAGAAGAGAGAAAAATAAAGGAGAAGAAGAAAAGGAAAATGAAAGAAAAAAAGAAAAAAAATTAAATTGTTCAAAAAAAAATAAAAGTATAAGGACTAGTTTTAACAAATGAAAAACATAGAAAAGTTGCATTAAAAGAAATGGAGAAGGGAGGAAAACAGATGGAGAAGGAGAAGAGAACGGAAAATAAAAATAAAAAAAGAAGGAAAGTTCAACGAACATAAAAGAAAAAATTAAATTTCTTAAAACGAAAAAATATAAGGACCAATTATATAATTTAACCTAAAATTTTCATTTGGAATGATGATTTAACGTGCCATGTCAGCTTACCATTGCACTGTTAACGACAATTAATGCTCAGTGGCTAAAATGTTACAACACGATAACATAAGAGACTAAAATGTAACATTTCAAACATAAATGGTTAAAATGTAACTTGAGACAAACAAAAGTGACTATTTTAATAATTTACCTTTACGGGAGATATAACAAATTTGTTTAATTATTAACCTCAAGAGTATATATATTAGATTAGTGGCACATAATCCAAAAGGCTTATTTGGAGGGTAATTGAACACATAAATATTAAGGTTGAAGTTTCTAAAGTTCACAACGATTAAATTTATTTAAAATGCTTGACACATAATACAAATACATGAATATATCAAAATACACATCTTATAAAATTTTAACTTACTAAATTTATTTAAAATATATAAAACCTTTTAAGCAGGATTTGAAATATGAAAAACACAAGAATACAAAATCTCAAGTTATCATGAATTTGGGTGCCCTGGTAATGCGATTTCCTAGCTTCTGGCAATATACAGCGTGAAGGATGAGGGCAGTACTTAATTCACAGGAGGATTACCACCTCCTGCATGACAAGCAGGATCATGTTCAGGACATGGAGTTGGTTTTCCTCCTCCTAGATTTCTATGTACCACTTCACTTCTCTTCTTAACTACAATTATAACCCGCAAAACAAATAAAAATTCAAAGAAAATCGGGAAGAGATCATAAATATAAGCAATTAGGAATAACTTTCGTATATAGTTTCAATTCGACTTACCGGTTACAGGAGTGTTTGTGGTTGAAGGAGGAAAGAGTAGTGAGAATGATAGCAGTATGAGTAGTATACAAAGCATGAGGGATATCTTATAGGCCATGTTTGGTTGGTGAAAACCTGGTTTTCTGTGGTGAAGATAATGGGAGGAATTAATCAGACTTGGTTGTGATTATTTTGGAAGAGAAACATCACTTGAAACTCTATCCTTTAATCTATCAATTGACTTCTTACCCTTGCTAAATAAGATTCCAAAAGTTTGATCGAATTTGTTTATTATTGTTATTTTGACAATCCTCCATGAAAATTCATTAGTCTTGTTTTCCTTAATTATTTATTTGTTTCCAAAATCAACCACAAAAGTTTATTATTTGATCAAGGTTTAATATATTATTTGGTACTTAAGTTTGAAACTTTTTTTCTAATATGGTGCTTACGTTTTTTTTATCTAATTTGGTACATATATTTGATAAAAGTTATACATGTTGGTACCTAAAGGTAACGAGGTTAACTTTTTTACTGTTTAATTCAAGTTTTAAGGTTGTTTTTATTAAAGTTAATTACTAATATTCTTAGGTTTGAATTTTTCATGATTTTGATAATAAAATAAATTTAGTGTTAATTGTGAATTTGTTTAATTTGTCAAATAAAATCTGATGGATGTGATCATTTAATTCGGGTTTTAAGGTTGATTTGATGAAAGTTAATTGCTAATAGTATTAGTTACTTATGAATTTCATCAAATCAATTCTAAGACCTGAATTAAATAGTAAAAAATTAACAGTATTACCTTCAGGTACCAAAATATATAAATTTTGTGAAATATAGGTACCACATTGAACAATTAACAACATAGGTACCACATTGCAAAAATTTGTATCAACGTTTTTAAAATCTTAAAATCGAATTTACTTATTTGGGTAAAAATATTAAAATTTTCTAAATTTATGAGTATTTTTAAGAGAGGATCTCACTAGCTCAATTTCTCTTGCCAAATTCCACCTAATGACTAAAAAAACTTAAACTTTAAAAATCATTTTTATGTACTTATAATATATTATTAAATTTTATTTTATTAAAATATTCATAAGTTTTTAATCTAATGATATCCATATTGGATATTTTTATATAATTATTTTAAAATTGTAAAATTCTAATAAACTAATTTTTTTTTAAATAATTATAATTGCAAACATTTTGAATTGATGGATTCTAAAATGTTAACTTTTTCTTTTGATACAATGTGTAGAATTACCCATAACTTTTCTGCAACATTTAAATATGAGGATAAACGTGATTCAACGCGTTGACAAAATTACCAATACCAGCCGAACTAAGACTCAATGGACAAAATGCTAACATTTTTTAAATCTTTAAAATTTAAAAATATTTCATCCAAATAATCACATAACATCACTTACTTAACATCTCATTACAAATATCATAAAAAAAAGTTTGTGTGATAAATTTAAGAAGCTTTTAAGCAAAAAAAAAAAAAAAAAACCAGCATTTCAACTTAATTTAAAATCAATTGAGTTATTGTTGTTAATCTAAAAAATCATTTAAGTCCATTTGTTAATATGTTTCGTTTTTGCCATTGATGGTTAAAATTAACTGACAAACATATGAGAACTCTAGATTTAATCTTTCATTTTTCATAAAAATTAAAAAAATATTAGAAATATAAAAATTATAAAAATATCAAAAAAAATTTACCAGTTGAGCTTTCATTTATAGAATCGAATAGTTCACGAATTAGCGAAAACACCTTAAAAGCTCGAAAACTGAAAATATTGGTAAAAAAAATTTATATCATATTATTTAAACTAAACAAGTTGAAAATTTTCATTATATTTTAAGGTTTGTTTTTTTTTTTTAATAAATCTGAACAATTTGAAAATTCGTTTCCATGTCTCTGCTTTTCTTTTTCCTATGGAATGAGATCTGGTTTTCCACGCATATATTATGAATCCATAATATGATTTGACCAGTTCCACGTCTTAAGCCGAACCATTTCAAATTACATAATATATGTTGATTAAATTTAAATGGAAGCGTTTGAAGTGAGAAGTGAGAATTTTACTCGATATGTTGCACAATTGAGTCTTGTAATTGCCAAATGCTTAAGAAAAGAAGATTTAATCATTGTTTCAATTAACTAAAGGAAAAAGGAGGAATTAATTAAATTAAGCAATTGTCTTTATTAGCAACTACAGAGCAGTTGCAAAATATTGAAGATGGGAATCAGTTGAATTAGTTAGCTTAGCTAGTTATGATTCTGCTACAAATAGTTACAATTTGTTAAGCTTCTGTAGAACTGTTATCTCAATGTCAAGTTCATCCTATCAGCTTCCACTATTCCTTCAGAAAGTCCTCCTTCAGTTACCACTCTTCCAGTTCTGGCTCTCGTGTATGGTCCCACCTCAATAGTGCAAGTAGCCTCCAATACTGAGGATATAGTATCTTCACAATTTGATGTTGGTTCTAGTCATATTGAAAGTTTGGGGCCTGCTGATGTAGTTTCCTCTATTTGTAACAGTGATTCTTTTCCTAGTACATCACAGGCCCCCAATTCTGTCTTGGCCCCTCAGCTTGTAGTTCGTAATACTCATCTAATGGTCATAAGGAGTGAGGTTGGGATTTTCAAACTGAAAGCATATGTGGCTACCGTCAGCTCTGCCACTCCGACAATTATTCGTGAAGCTATGGGCATCCCACCATGGCAAGTGACAATTCATGATGAGCTTAATGCTATAATTTGTAATAAGACATGGGAGTTGGTGCTAGTTCCCCCGGATAGATCACTTATAGGTTGTAAATGGCTATTCAAGATTAAGAAAAATATAGACGGTAATATTCCTCGCAACAAGGTTCGATTGGTCACACAGGTATATTCTTAGGCACTAGGGCTAGATTATCACGAAATGTTTAGTCCAGTTGTGAAGGCTAATACCGTTCGAACAGTCCTGAGCTTGGCTGCTTCTCGGCAGTATATGTACACAATTTATTTCTAAACGATGATCTAGTTGAGGAGATTTTTATGAAACAACCACTTGGATTTGAGGTTCGTGGTCATGATGGTTCTCTATTGGCATGCAAGTTAACTAAAGCACTCTATGGGCTCAAACAGTCCCCAAGAGCCTAGTTTGAGAAACTTTGTGGCTATCTAACTTGAGATTTGCAATTTCAAACTTCGAAGGTGGATCCATCATTATTTTTTAAGAAAAACTCTACTGGAAATTTGTTTATCCTTGTTTACATGGATGATATAATAGTAACAGGGGACCTGAATTCTGAGCTTGAAGATATTATTGAACATTTGGATCAGAAATTTTCTTTGACGGATCTCGGGGAACTAAGTTTTTTTTCTTGGACTTGAGGTTAAACGTCGTGATGTTATTTTCTTGTATCCCAACAGAAATATGTGCAGGACTTGCTTGATTGAGCACATATGGAAAATGCTAAGTCACTCTCGACTCCCCTGGTTAGTTCTCCCACGCTCACATTGCTAATAAGGTCTCCTTCCCCCCATGGCACATTGTATAAATGAGTCATTGGTAGCCTATAGTACCTCTATTCGACTTGGCCTGATATAGCGTTCACAGTTAACAAAGTTAGTCAATTCATGCACTTACCACATTCTCTAGAAGACTGCAAGTTCACTTCATGGTTTTGCAGTTACCTTAGTGATAAAGTTGTTAGGTGTTCTTCAAAGAAGCAAATTGTTATGTCACGCTCTACCTCTAAGGCAGAATATTCTAGCCTTGCTAATGATATTGTTGAGTTAACCTAGTTTCAACTGTTACTTGGTGAGATAGGTATCAATATTTCTGGTACACCAACAATCTAGTCTGCCAATTCTAGGGTTGTGTCACTAGCTATGAATCATGTCTTGCATGCTAAAGTCAAGCATATAGAACTTGATTTGCATTTTATTTAAGAAAATATGTTACACAAAGAGTTACAAGTCAATCATGTTCTTGGTTTTGATCAAGTTGCTTATGTCCTAACCAAACCAATTACTGTGGGTTCCTTTTCTGCGTCATCGAGAACGTTTGACACTCATTGCTATTTCTGATTCAGTTGTTCTAGTTGCTGCAAAGGGAATATTAGCAACTACAGAGCAGTTGCAAAATATTGAAGATGGAAATCAGTTGAATTAGTTAGCCTAGTTGGTTATTATCCTTTTACAATTAGTATTCTGTTACAGATAGTTACAATTTGTTAAGCTTCTGTTGAATTGTTATCTCAGTGTATAAATGCAAACCTGATGCATTGATCATAATATGAATGAATTCTATGTTTCTCTCATTTTTTAATAGTCTTGCTGCTAGGATTTCTCTTTTTCTACTAAATGTGCAAGTTTGGTCATGTACTTGGTACATGTTTAGTATTGCTTCTCAAGTAGTTTTTTTAGTTTTGCTCTTGATATGGATTTTGAGTTCAATTGGTTGTTGTTGCAAGAAGAGGATAGTGAATTAGTGGTGGAGGTGAACAAGGGGCAAGAGAATATTTACTATGATCTCAGCTTTGTGGGTTGATTTGTTGGGAAAAAGGTGGTGAGCTTTGCAGCAAATGAGGGGACTCTTCTTTCTCTTTGGTGGTCGCTTTAGAGGGCGAGTATTAATCCGTTTTGTTAATAGATGGCTTTCATGCATACCATAGCAGTTCGAGCCATGAAAGTTGTAGATGGACCATATGTTGTTCTTTTGTAACTTTTAGTTGATGTTTTGTTTCTTTGTTACACTAGAACTACGTTGATAATGTATTTGATGTAATTTGGTGCTGATAGATTTGATAAATCAGCTTAACCAAGTGTGGAAGCAAAGTTTTATAAGTTTCAAGACTTTGTTAGTTGAATTAGGTATGTTTAGGTAATATTTTCATCTTTTGACGAGTTAATTACTTGCTATATGTAATGTTTTGTTTTCAGAAATTAGATGATGAATCATTCACCAAAAATCTCATCTGGTTTTGGTTCTTATTGAGCAATTTGTTCAGCAAGTTTCAGCAGCTTCAACTTAAGACTTTGTTGAGATTTCTTGATTGTTTTCTAAGTTCCTACAATTGATATCGAAAGCCTACTTCTTAGAGGACCTTTTTATTTTCTACTCTAAAAACACAATGTATTCATCAGGTTTCTTTCCAGCACCACCATCAGTATTCAATACTGAAGGCTACCATATTTAGGTTGTGAAAATGATGACCTACCTGAAAGCATTGACTTGTGCGAGATTGTCGATGCTGATCTTGAACCACCACCCTTGAGAGCTAACCTCATAGCATCTCAGATCAGGCAACAATCTGATGATAGAGCCAATAGGTACAAGGTAATGTCCTGCATTCAAAATAGTGTGTCAGACTTGATTTTCACAAGGATCATGGCCTGTAAGACTCCAAAGCAAGCTTGGGACAAGTTTAAAGAAGAGTTTCTAGGCACTGAAAAAGCAAGACAACAAAAAATCTTAAACTTAAGGAGGTACTTTGAAAATATGAATATGAAGGAGTCAAAGACAGTCATACAATATTCAGATAGGATCATGGCTAATGTAAACAGCATCAGACTGCTTGGGGACCAATTCAGTGAAGCCAGAAAGTGGAAAATGTTATTTTCAACCTTACCAAAAAGATATGAAGCCAAAATCTCTTCCCTAGAAGACTCGAGAGATCTGTCAAGCATCTATTTGACTGACCTAATAAATGCACTTTATGCTCAAGAACAAAGGAGAGCCACTAGACAAGAGGAGCATTATGAAGGTGCATCCAAGCCAAGAGCAAACCAACCTCGAGCTCCTCTGGCTACAAAGGGAAGAAAACTTTGTCAAACAAGCCTAAAAGAGATGGAGCAAGAAAAAGGTATCCACCTTGCTCACATTGTAAAAAGATTAGCCATCCAAAAGCAAACTGCTGGTACAGACCTAATGTGTAGTGTAAGGTTTGTAAACAGATAGGCCATGTTGAGAAGGTTTGTAAAAATAAAGGCCAACAGAAGCAACATCAACCTTAGCAGCCTAAAACAGAAGCTTAAATAGTAGAGGAAAGCTAGTATTTGTTGCCTTTTGTTCAGCAAATAAAAGAAAAATCACAAAAAGGTGGTTGATTGACAGTGGTTGCACTAACCATATGACACCTAATGCAGCTATTTTCAAAAGCATAGATAGAACCTTCAATTCGAGAGTAAAATTAGGCAATGGTCAATACATCAAAGCAAAAGGTACTAAACTTGTTTCTAATATTTTGTTAGTACCTGAAATTGATAGAAATCTGTTAAGTATTGCTCAACTACTTGAAAAATGGTATTTTATTGTGTTCAAACGAAAAGAATGCTTGATCAGTGATCCAAGTGGATGAAAGCTCATGTCAGTAGCCATGACTAGCAAAAGCTTTGTTGTTGACTTGAATAAGGGGTCTGTTACTGCCTACATAACTATCTTAGACGAGTCCATGTTGTGGCATAGAAGGTTGGGCCATGTTAAGTACAAGTCACTGCTTCAATTGTCCAAGGATGATTTGGTTGAAATTTTCACAAAAAAGTGTTGAAAAACAAGATGTATGTTAAGTATGCCAGCTAGGAAAGCAAGCTAGACTGCCATTTCCAGTAAACAATGCCTGGAGGGCCTCTGAAAAACTACAACTAGTCCATACTGATGTGTGCAGTCCTATAAAGACTGAATCTTTGAATGGTAATAGGTACTTTATTCTTTTCATTGATGACTAATCAAGATTCTACTGGGTTTACTTTCTAAAGCTCAAGTCAGAAGTAGCCTCAATGTTTTGGAAGTTCAAGGCTACAACAAAAACTCAATCAGGTTGCAACCTTAGGACACTAAGGTCATATAATGGGACAGAGTACACCTTAGATGTATTTCAAAGTTTTTGTGAAAAATCAGGGATTCAACTCACCAACACCTACACACCTCAACAAAATAATGTTAGTGAAAGAAAGGATTGAGCCATAATGGATATGGCCAGATGCTTGATGTTTGAAAGGAATTTGCCTAGAAGTTTTTAGGTTGAGGTAGTGAATACTGTAGTATATCTTCATAACATACTACCGACTAAAGCCTTAATTGAAAAAATTCCATTTGAGGCCTGTTTTGGGTTCAAACCATTAGTGGCTCACCTAAAAGTCTTTGGTTACATATGTTATGCATATGTTCTTGCAGTTAAGAGGGACAAATTGGCAAAGAAGGCTCAACCTATCATCCTTGTAGGCTATAGCAATGTCAAGAAGGACTATAGGGTTCTGTATCCTACAACCTACAAGGTCTTTGTAAGAACAGATGTGGTATTTGATGAGATGTCATCCTGGAATTGGAGCAAAGCTGAGCCAGAATGTACTTTTGAAGATTTAGTGATAGTGGAAACTAATGTTGAACAGAATGATCAAGAGCTGGATATTTGTACAAGTTAGGGGAACCAAACCAATTAGTGAAGTGTATGAGAGGGCTAATGTAGTGACTGTTGAACCAACTAATTTTGAAGAAGCTTAAGCATAAGAGGACTGGAGGAAACCCATGCTTGATGAAATGAACATAATACATAAAAGTCAGACTTGGGATCTTGTTGCAAGACCAGTTCACAGAAAGATGATAGGAGTAAAATGGGTGTTTTGAGCCAAACAAAATGTTGTTGGGACTATGAACAAGCTGAAGGCAAGGTTAGTTGTGAAAGGATTCAATTAGAAATATGGGATTGACTACTTTGAAACATTTGCACTAGTGGCATGACTTGATACTATTAGACTTCTGGTAGTTTTGGTTGCTCAAAGGCAGTGGAAAATACATCAACTTGATGTAAAATCTATCTTCCTCAATGGTTTTCTTGATGAGGAGACGTATGTTAAACAGTCGGAGGGTTTTAAAGTTGTTGGTGAAGAAGACAAAGTGTACAAGCTAAAAAAGTCTTGTATGGCTTAAAGCAAGCACTAAAGGCCTAGTATGACAGAATCAACAACTACCTAGCAAGCTTGGGGTTCGAGAGAAGCTTTAGTAAACCAACACTATATGTGAAAGAATGTGATGAAACACTATTTATAGTCTCCTTGTATATAGATGGCTTGTTAGTGACTGGTGGGAATGATACCATGCTGACAGATTTCAAAGACAAAATGAGGAGTATGTTTGAGATTTTAGATTTGGGTGTAATGTACTATTTCCTTGGCATAGAGGTATCTCAGACTCAGCAGGGGATCTTTATAAGCCAAAAGGAATTTGCCTCAAAAATTCTAAATAGATTCTCCATGTAAAATTGTAAAGCAACCAGTACTCCAATTGCTGTTGGAGAAAAGCTATCTAGCCAAGGTGGTTTTGAGAAGGTTAATAAATCTACCTATAAGAGCCTACTAGGATGTTTGCTCTACTTAACAACCACAAGACCAGACATAATGTTTACAGTCAGTCTCCTATCCAGGTCCATGCACTGCTGCAATGTGAACCATTTTCAAGCTACTAAGCGAGTTCTCAAGTACATCAAAGAAGCACTGAGGTTTGGATTTATGTTCACCAAGGTTGATAGCATGAAACTTCTTAGTTTTGCTGATAGTGATTGGGCAGGATGAATTGATGAAATGAAAAGCACTTTAGGGTATCTATTTAACCTTGGATCAGCTATTTGAAGTTCTAAGAAGCAGTCCATCGTTGCTCAATCAATAGTTGAAGTTAAATATGTTACAGCTGCAACAACTGTTAATCAAGCAATTTGGTTAAGAAAGCTCATGGCAGATATGGACTTACACCAAAGAGAAGCAACAGAGATCAGAAGCGATAATCAGCCTACTATTTCAATTGCAAAGAATGCATTATTTCATGGCAAAACAAAACATTTTAAGAACAAGTTGTATTTTGTCAGAGAAATGGAACAATATCAAAAAGTCAAACTGGTTCATTATAGTTCTAAAGATCAGTTACTTGATATCTTGACAAAGCCTCTTGGTGTATCAAGATTCAAGAATTTGAGAGCTAGAATGGGAGTTTGTAACATAGAAGCCAAAGAGGAGTGTTAAAAGATGGCTTTCATGCAGACCATAGTAGTTCGAGCCATGCAAGTTGCAGATGAAGCATATGTTGTTGTTTTGCTACTTTTAGTTGATGTCTTGTTTCTTAGTTACACTAGAAGTAAGCTGGTAATGTATTTGATGTAATTTGGTGCTGATAGATTTGATAAATTAGCTTAACCAAGTATGCAAGCAAAGTTTTATAAGTTTCAAGACTTTGTTAGTGGAGTTAGGTATGTTTAGGTAATATTTTCATATTTTGACAAGTTAATTACTTGTTATATGTAATGCTTTATTTTTAGAAATTAGATGATGAATCATTCACCAAAAATCCCTTATTGTTTTGGTTCTTATTGAGCAATTTGTTATTGTTACAATTCAAGTTGATTTCTTTGTTTGTTTAGCAAGTTACAGTAGCTTCAAGCTTAAAACTTTGCTGATATTTCTTGATCTATTTTCTAAGTTCCTACACATTCAAGGATAGGGATCTCTATTTAATAAAAATTTTTCACAAGGTGGATATGAGAAATATAATGGCGAGGGAGAAATAAGAGGATGTAAATTTCTTTTATGTGGATTTTTGGGTCCAGGTACACGATCTTCCACTGAGGTTTGCTTCGAAGATGCTGGCGAAAAGTATAGGGAACATTATGAGGCAGTTTATTGAGTATAATGCGGTTTGAAGAGGAATTTGTTGTCCTATTATATGCACAGTCGGGTTAGACTAGATATTCTTGAACCTCTTATGCGTAAGAAGAAGTTACGTCGGCAAGGTAGGGATTTATTTGAGGTCGCATTTAGCTATGAGAGGATCCCTTTGGTTTGTTATCATTGTGCTGTCATTAGATTCAATCATAATGATTGTCAAATTTTAGAATTATCAGAGGGGGAGGTGGTTCGATAGTGGCAGGATGAAATATTGGTGCAGGTTTGGAGTCTAATGCAGGCACAACCTTCCTAATTTTGCATTATTACTACTATTATCATTATATTTCTCTTATATGTATGTACCTAAATTCTTTTATATACATTTATTCTATTTTATCATCTATTTATTTATATCCTTTTATATAATTTTAAAACTTTAGATTATTATTATTATTATTATTATTATTATTATTATTATTATCATCATCATCGTCATTATTATTAATATTATTATTCTTAAATTGTTTTATACAATATTTATTTCTATAATATTAGGTCTTTAGCTTTAAATTTTTAGTTCGTTATCCTTATTATTTGTTTTTATTTTTATTTTTGGCTTGTTTATTTTATTTTATTGTTCATATTGACGTTCACATTAATGCATTTATTGTTATTCTGCTATGCATATCGGCACCGTAATTCATTTGACATTTTATTACAAAATCGTGTTACATTTTACCTGATACATTAAAAATGTTGTTCTAAATAAGCAATATTTTGTATTTTGGAATTCGAAAAGTCGTTCCCTAACTTACAGGGTTTCAATTTTCTCGATAAATTTGAATATACGAACCCTTTTTTTAACATAAGTTTTTTTTAACCATCTCAGGAATTAATAAATGATCGTGATCTAACTTACGGAATATGATTCATTTTCTAAAACTGAGATAATCGAATATCTTCCAAATAAGTAAATTTTTCGGCATTCATTCTCATATCGGGGTTTAAGACATTGTGTCCTAACTTACGGGACGTAATTCTCTTTCTCGATTAACGTGAAATATGACCCTTTCACGAAAATTTTTAATATTTTAAAAAAGGATCGTATTTTAAATATCTTCAAAGTTTTCAATTTTTGACACTAAGACACTAATTAATCAGCTAGGTACCAATTTTTGGGTGTTACGAGGGTGCTAATCCTTCCCCGTATGTAAACGACTCCCGAACCTGTCTTTCTAAATTTCGTGGACCAAAATCGTTGTTTTAATAAATCAAGTCGTTTATTAAAGATAACCACTTTTTGAGGTGACTCGATCACACCTCATCAAAAAAGATTGGTGGCGACTCATGTTTCTTTCGTTTTCATTCTTAAAATAAAAAGTCAACCCCTTTTACAAAAAAAAATGGTTTCGACATTGATAGTGTTGGACGAAGTGGGGTGTTGATGGTTTTGTGGTTTTCACAAAAGACAATTACGATTTTTGGATACTTCCGTCACTTTATTGATATTACTGTGTAACACGCCAACCATGTCCAGTGGCAATGGTTTCCCCTGAATCGGCAGAGAAGATTTCTAGTTGAGAATCATTACGGTCATTGGCTCAACACACTGAATCCTTGGGTAAGTATTGGTGACTTCAATAACTTACTCTCTGTTAATGATAAATGGGGTGGCGTGAAATATCTGACTGGGTAGTTGAATGGCTTTTAGGACTATATTGTGGACTATCACCTTACTGAGGTTCCTCTAGTGAAATCACGATTTACTTGGGAAAGGGGTCAAGGCATTGATTTGTTTGTATTTGAGTGGTTGGACAGAGCATACATTAATTTGGCTTGGATGCAGTTATTTTACTATTTTAAGTTGCATAATTTGTTTAGTAGCACGTCTATCATAATATGGTTCTGCTTGTTGGCAAAACTTCGCTCCCAATGCGACGTATGAGGCAGTTTAGGTTTGGCATCAATCGGATGGGTCCAACTTCAAGCCTCATATTGATGATCTTAAGAGGCATATTGTAATTATAAAAGCTTGTTAGGTAAATGATCAGTCTATAATTAAGTTGGGTTCCAAATTGAATTGTTTGCTTGCTCAACAGGCGATCTATTGGCGCCAAAAGGATAAGGTTTTATGGTTGAGCCATGGAGAGGTGAACACTAAGTATTTCCATGCCCAAGCTTTGAAACGTGACTGGTTTAATCATGTATCTATTTTTCTGGATGTGGTGGGTCAGCCTTAAACTAGCGATGATGGTATGTGCACAATTGTATAGGGTTATTTTTGGGAACTATTCTTCTTTTTCCTTTTTTTTGTTCGTTGCAATTCTTTACATGACTTTATGGTTTTTACTTTCTGATTTTTCCATTCATTCTCCTTGTAACACCCCAAACCCAGCCTAGACATTATGGCCGAATCTAGCGATGTCACATGGAAAGGGATTTGAAGACACGATTGTCGAGTTTAAACAAACCATTACAGTAAGTTAGCTTTTATTTAATTTGGAAAAAGAACTAGTTGATTTGCTTCAAAACTTGTCTCTTAGCAAAAGCTTTTGCACCCAATTTATTTAGGGAAAATGGTTTCTAGTCACGAAAAACCTTAGTTTTTAGAAAAAAAAATCGTATTTTGTGGAGTTGCAATTTTAAAAAAAAATCCATAAAATTAGTTTAAAGTCCCAAATTTAAAGCAAACCAATCCATAGTCCAGAAGATACATCAAAAACCTCAAATAAGTAATAAATTCTAGGCATTAACGGAAAACAGTTTAAAATTTATGTGTGGCCACCGTCGAGTCCTCTGCTGCACCGACCCATCAAGTATGAGGATTACCTATACATATTAAACAGAGCAAGGTTGAGTTTTCGCAACTCAGCGTGTAATCCCCACAGAAAACATGCATAGAGATAATCAACAGAATTCAGTTCGATACAGTCAGATACAGTCTTAGAAATACATTTGGGCCTTGACCCATATCAGATACAGAATGCAAATACAGTAAATTAGAATCCTACCCACCAGCCTCTACACACCATTTCCATCCAACCCTACACACAATGTGGGGATTAAATCAACCCACCCATCCCTACACACCATGCTGTACCGAAATGCGGCACATAATCAGAAGGTTGCAGCTGAGCTGTCAGATAACAGGCTTAATAGCCTTTCAGACACTTCCTCCAAATATCATCAACCCACCCCGATGCAATGCAACATACAAAATATGTCATGCCATTATGAAATTAATAGTACATACATTCAGATATCATAAGTCATGCTCGGTATAGAAATCAGACAGACAGATCACACATATAGGGATCTAAGTAAAGCTTACCGAACCTATAGAAGGTCCACAGTCGACTTGGGCGACCCGTGCAACCTTACAAAACTTTTCAGAAAAATGGAATCACATGCCCATGTGGCCCACACGGCCCAAATTGGCCTTGGCCGCATGATCCATTTTTAATGTAACTCGTGCTAGTTAATTATTCATTTATGTTTTCACTATTTACTTATATGTTCCTTCAAAGCTATCTACCTGAGTCACTGGTACTAAATTATTTATATCTTGAGCTACAAAATTTCAAATTAAGATTTGCTTGATGTCTTTGAAACTAGACTCAAATACCTTTCTACCATTAATTTTTCAAAATTTTTGGTTTAGTCAATAAGTACAGTAAAATCTTCAAACCTACCCCTGTTCTGTTGTTTGACAGCTTTGACCCTTCTTTGCTAAAAGTTAATTATCTCTTAGTACAAAATTTGGATGATGTTTCCATTTGTTTTTATTGAAAATAGACTCATTAATAAGTTAAACATGTAAATTTTAACCCCTAATTATTTTTCTCAAATTTTTGATAATTTTCCAAAGTCAAAACAGGGGAACTCAAATTCATTCTAACCTTATCTCATAAAATTTATTATATCTTACGATTTACAATTTCATTACTTACATCATTTCTTTTATGAGAAACTAGACTCAATAAGATTTAATTTCATATTTTTTCATCCTTTCGATTTCCATAATTTATGGTGATTTTTCAAAATTAGCCTACTGCTGCTATCCAAACAACAAGCAATTTTTACTTTTCACCGAATCCTATTTTCTGCATTTTGGGTACACACCTGGTTTTGTTTGATGCTAAAACATCCCCGAGCACTCCAAAGCCTATAATTGAACAAATAACTTTAATCTCACATAACGTGATCTCAAATCGAACTCGTATCGAGGTTTTAACCCATAAGTGACTAAACCTTACCTTCAACCGATGAACAGTAATTCTCACACAAACTAAGACTCTGATTGGTGATTACGAGCCCTTGAATCCTCCCTTAATTTGGCATAAACAAAACACTTTAGAAGAAAGTTAACAAATGGAGACAAATCACTTATCTAGAACTTACCGAACGATAGCTGACAAACGTGAAGCAGCATGAGGCAGAGTGGGAAAAGAAAAATCAAGAAGATGAAGGTGAAAGAGAGCAGAAATTAAGCAGCAATGAAGAGAAAAACGACAAGAGGGTGGAGGAATTTTGGAGAAAGTAAAAAAAAAAGGAGAAGAAAAGAAAAAAGATGAACAAAGTCTCCTAGATACACAAGCAAAAATAATTCCCACACCAAGATTTGAACATAAGACCTCCTTCACACCAGCACTGCACTTATCTACCAAACCTACAAGCTACAACAGCCCGATTTTAGGCCTAGTCAAAACAGTGGTTTCAGGACCACAAATCCGATGAGGAAAAATTTATTTCTTATTATATTTTTATGGTCTACAATTTCACTAAAAGACTTCGTGAAAATTTTGTTTGGAAATTTCGACGTTTGAGCACTCAATTTAGTTAAAAGGACTAAATTGTAAAAAGTGTAAAAGTTGAGTTCTAGAAGCTAGAGGTGTCAAATTGCTATGAAATTTTAAATTGGAGGTCCTTAAATGGTAATTAGACAATTGGTTATATTATGGACAAAAATGGACATGAAATAGGTGAAATAGGATATTTTAAGTTAAGGGCATTTTGGTAATTTGGTAATTAAAACAAATTAAAAAGACAAAATAAGGCCAAAATCATCATCTTCTCCATGGGGGCTGGTCGAATGTGATATGTAATCCATGGCTAGGTTTGTTCAACTTTCAAGCTTCATGGTAAGTCCAATTTAGCCTAGTTTTTTTTTTTTGTTCTTTATATTTTTAGAATCCCGGTAACTTACTTAAGCTATTTCTACCATTAATTCGAGCTAGAATTTATGTTTGAAAAATTACCCATAGATGAAAAGTGTGAATTTTTATGTTTCATGATAGAATATGAAGCTTAGAATTATGTTAAACGATTTTTGCTAAGCGATTTTCAGCGAAAACGAGTGAAACGGCATAATTAGTAAAACTTATTATTGTTCATAAGTTCACTTTAGAGCAAGAATTTGATGTTGCTACAGAAGGAAAAAATGTTCAACATGTCATAAAACATAAGAAAAAGGGATAAATTTTAATTTCCGAGCCTAGGGGCAAAATCGTAATTTTGTGAAACTTTAGGGGCAAAAATGTAATTTTGTCAAAATGTGATTTTTTTGATTGGATTGAATAATGTGAGTGTTAAATAAGTAAAATGTGTTATTATAAGTCAAGAAAGACAAGGAATTGACTTTGATTAGTGAAAAAGAAAAAAATGAGAAAAAGTAAAAAATTTTCGATTGAACATTCAGAATAAAAAGGGATATGAATGAAATGAAAGAAATGAGCGCATACGTGGCATGGACTATGTGTAGGCCACTATGTGAAAGTGAAAGTGATGGTCACGTGTGTAGTACTATGTGTAGGCTACTACGTGTACCAGAATGATAGGTCGCATGTGTAGTACTATGTGCAGGCTACTATGCGTACCTGATAGCTTCGATCACGTGTGTTGTACTATGTGCAGGCTACTACGTGTATTGGATAGTGATGGTCACATGTGTAGTACTATGTGCATGCTACTATGTGACTGATATCATTAATTATAAGGTGGTTGTTATGTGCTGATCCCATCGGATATCATTGATTACAAAGGGTGGTTGTTGTGTGCTGAATCCACTGTGTATCTATTATTATTCCGAAGTGTTCATCGGGAAATTGACTAACTGAAAATACATGAGATCATGTAATGATTAAGTGTGATTTAATGATGAATATATGTGCGGAGTTGAATTGAATAATGATTGAAAGTGAAAAAGTGAAATTATGAAAAAGTAAAAAGTGCAACAAAACTGTTTTGGATAGTAACAATAGTGTGACTTTAAAAATTCACCAAAAATGAAAGAAATTGAATTAGATAGTGAATAAGATATGGAATGAAAGTATAAGGAGTCTATTTTTACATAAAAGAAACAGAGCAAGCAAAAGAGTTATACATTTTTAGATATTTGAATTTTAGTGAGGCAGGGTTGGATTGATTACGGAATCTCCTATTATGATTTTCGAAAATAATTAAAAATTATAAAAAATAATTATGAGTTATAATTTATATGCTTAGAATCCTTAATGAGTCTATCTTCAAAGGAAACAAACAGAAATATCATCCAAATTCTGTACAATGAGATAATTCATTTTTAGTGAAGAGAGGTTAGAGATGTTGAGCAGTGAAATAGGGGTGACTTTAAGGAATAAACTGTACTAATTGGCAAAGTAAAAAATTCTGAAAATTTTATAGTAAGAAGACATGTGACTCTGACTCAAATAGATAGCTTTGAATTTAAATATAAGTGAATAGTGAAATTATGGATAATGCTATTTAAGCATGTTTTATACATAAAGGAAGTGGAATGGAGAGGAGGAGGAGGACAATAAAATGTATGAATGAATTGTGTATAAATGGTCATTTGCCCGATTATAATCGGTACATGTTAAATTGAATGGTAAATACGTATTGGTACTGAAGGAACTATTGTGGTATTGAAAAGCAATTGATCAAATGTTTAAGAAATTTAGTCATGATATATATATGTGTGATAATAATGATATATGGATGATTATATCATTGAGTTGCATTGATTAATTCGGTTTATGTGATAGAAATGTCAAGAACATTTGTCTTTGATATGTGATGATCATGTAATGCCATGAAATTTGTTTATTTGTGTGGTTTAAAATGTATCTATATTTTGTTATATAACTTATTTTGTAATCTATTTGACAAATTATAAAAATTAATTCGGTTACTATGTGAGGTGAATTATGATTTGTGAAGCATATCTATATTCGGCAAGAATGGATAAAATATATTTATATCATGGGTGAATGGTTAAACACTTGGGTTAGTATATAAAGTGTATATTTAGTAAGGTTTGTTGGAAAAGAAATAACAGGTTTTGGTTTATATCGAATAGAGAAAATTTGTACTATCTTTGTGGCTAATTTTGTTAGTTGTATGGGAGATGAATGGATAATGTATATATGTGACAATTAGCTTACTAGATAGTGAACAATTGATATATTACAATAGTTAAAAAGGAAAATTTGACGATATGAGAATATATAATGATACGGATCAATTCAGGTACTTAGGACGAATTCAACAAGTAAGTGAAAATTTATAAATTCATACGACGAGGAAGTAAAAGATTGTGAGTATATTTAGCTAAGTAAGCCCTAATTAACGGCTCAAGAATAACAATTTGAAAGTTTTAATTTAGATGAAATTTTACAACTCGGTTTACTAAAGTTAAAAGTGTATATGTTCTAATAATACCTCGTACCCTATTCTGGCATCGAATACGGGTAAGGGGTGTTACACAAGCTCATTCTATTAACTATTTGTCAACTTTTACTTAAAAGGCTACTGACCAAATATAAGGCTTATTCATAAAAATACTAAAATTTGTCCAAGTCATGGCTTGAACTTGGGACCTCCCAAACACACAAAAAACACATAACCACTAAAGCAAACAGATATTTTGTGTCATACATTCACAATACCCAAAATTAAAATTTTGAGACATTACACTCCTTGTAATTGTTATTACACCATTTCTAATTTGTATTGTCTCAGTATGGCACATTGAAGATACCTTACCGAGATGGTTGTTTTTGTTATTACTATGAAGCATATAAATTATGCAAGTTAATAGAATTTTACAAGCGAATCAACGAGTGTTGTTCTATTTTTGATAGGAACTGAATGTCTAATAAACCTCACAAGATTTTTGTGCATCACTAAGTCCCCCAACTCTTGAATATCTCTATAAACTTTTCACTTATATGGTATCAATTTAGGTGACAATTTACATAATTTATAGGTTTTTTTTTTTTTTGTAATTATGTCTTTGTATATTTTTATCACCTATTAAGTACTGTTCTTCTCTTCTCAGTTTTATCATTCAAACTTAATAAAATTTATTCTCTCCCTCTTAAATTGTATTAACATTCCAGCAGCAAAGGCGCCTCTATTTATCTAGTATATATTATAAACCTTGACTATATTTTATCACATAATAACTAAAATTAATTAATAATTAATAATGGAAATATAACAAATTTGTTTAATTATTAACCTCAAGAGTATATATATATATATATATATATATAAGATTAATGGCATATAATCCAAAATGCGTATTTTAGAGATTAATTGAACACATATAAATATTAAGGTTGAAGCCTTTAAACCTCATATTCATACATTACAATCATTAAATATTTCAAACATAAATACAAATACATGAATATATTAAAATACACATCATATAAAATTTTAACCTCCTAAATTTATTTGAAATATATAAAGCCTTTTAAGCAAAACGGGAAATATGAAAAACATAAGAATACAATATCACAAGCTATGATGAATAATAACCATTAATTTGGGTTACAGCGTGAAGGATTAGGGCACTACTTACTTACCATGATCACGAGGAGGAGCAAAATTACTTTTAGCATGACAAACAAAAGCATGTGGTTTTCCTCCACCTAGATTTCTATGTATCACTTCATTCCTCTCCTTCACTGCAATTTTAACCCCAAATACCAACACATCATATTCAATAATAAAAAAACAATAAAAAAGAGATCATAAAAATAAGTAAAGAAGAACAAGTTTTATATATAGTTGTAATTCAACTTACCGGTTAAGTGAGTGTTTGTTGTTGAAGATGGAGGCCAGAGTAGAGAAAACGATAGCAGTAGGACTAGTATCAAATGCACCGCTGATTTCTTGTAGAGCATCTTTCGTTCCTCAGAATCTGATTTTTGTGCCGATGTCAATGGCTGTTTCATCCGACTTTATTTATTTTGGAGGAGAAACAAGACTTAGAAAGTCAATTAGTTTTATTATTATTATTTTAACAATTCCTCGTTGAAAATTCATTGGTTTTATTTTACTTATTTGTTTATTTGTTTCCAGAATAAAAAAACAAAAGCTTATAAAAATAAGCTTATTATTACTTAATATTAATTATTGCACTGTAGAAGATACAGTAACAAACTTAAAATAAATATAAAAAATTAAAAGAAAAAACAAAAATTTAAACATTATCGATTATACAAATCTGTGCACTTATATACAACATAATAATCCTTAATATTCTTTTCAAATTTGAGAAAAAATACTAAAGAATAAAAAAAAAAAAAAAAAAAAACAAAACCGCGTTTTCTCTTGGTCACTAGTTTTCTTCTCATGCTCATCAATTTTTATTAATTTTTAATATTCTTATTTATTTCCATCACTATTTTCTACCAACCTTGCCTAAGTTTTTATTACCGGGGTAATCCATATTTTTGGAACCTTTTCAGATATATAGTTTACGTTTAGTTAAATTACACCCACAAACTATTCATAAGATTATTTTTTCATCATTCATTTTTAATAAAATTATAACATTATCACTAAATTATTTTAAAAAAAATTTCATCTAAGTCACTAGGATGTTCCTAATTTGTGAAACATTGAATCAAATAAAAAGTTTATGTATAAAATCGCACAAAATCAAAGTTCATATATGACATTACATATTGAAACAAATTCATATATAATTTTAATATTTATCTCAAAATAAAATTATATCTACATTAAAGTTTTAATTATATTTATATTTTATCAATAAATAAAACGAAAATACTTAAATTCCAAGATTAAAATTTAAAAGTTGGTTGAAGAAGTTTTTAATGGTAACTTGTTTGATAGATTTCATTCTCTGGTAATGTAACACCCACAATTCAATCCATGTTTTTAATGGTAACTTAAGATAATTTTTATTGAAATAATATCTTTTAACTTACATCCTTTTTATTCAAATAAATACAATCAATAGCTTTTCTTTATAGGCTTCTTCAATTATCTCCTCAATTGGATTGGACGTGACAAATGATATAATTGTACCTTAAATCAATTGTGAATTTTAATTACTCAAAATATGAAGTATTACAATAACTTATAAATATAAGTTGTATTATCGCATCATAATCTTATGATCCAATAATTGCTTATTTTATTTTTTTTTTGCTTTTTTGTGGAAAACGGTGAGGATGGAATACCAAAGATAATAATTTAACTATGCAATTTTATTAATTTATTTGTTTAAAAAATTACAAGCATTTATAATAGAATAACTATATTAAGAGCTCAAAATCCCAATAGTCCGAATGTAACAAAATGGAACTTTGAAAATAGTTTAGAAAGTTATATGAGGTCTTGATAATGTTAGAATAATATATGAAAGTCATGAAATGTTTCAAATGTTTAAATGTGACATCTCTTACTCATATTTAGTATCGAATCGAATAAGGAATATTACACATCTAGCATAGAGGGTTTCAAGATCGGTGTTCCTTCCATCTCTTAAGCAAATCAATAACATTATCTTCATTTAATTCATCAAGTGTCTAACTTTAAATGAAGCATCGCTTTTGATTGTATTCTAGTCCACATTGATGAACTTATGTAATCTTGTTTGATATCTATATACCTTATATAAAAGGAAGGTCCAAAGAACCTTCCTTTTGACACTTGGCACACAATCACATGTTTTCTTTCTTTTGTTTTTTTTTTTTTCTTGATATGGATATATATATATATATATATATATATATATATATATATACTTTAATTTTTAATATTATTTGATATATAATTTTTAATGTTATTAATCAGTTCACTTGACACATTTTTTTTTGGGTTTGTCTTTTTTTCTATGTTATAAGATAATGGTCAAATTTTAAATTTAACCTCTATATAATAGTAAAATTTAAGAATTAATTTATACACTTTAATTTTTATTTAATTTGATTCCTCTACTTTTAGAATTTGATTGAACATTATTTTTATTATTATATGACTACCAAGTGATTTTTTTATTTTAAAATGTCATACCAGTGGGTTTAGTAGAAGAATTTTAACAGTATTGGCTATTGCACCTGAACTTTTAAATATTAAAAATATTTATAAGTTTTTAATCTAGTGATATTCATATTGGATATTTTTATATTTTTATTTTTATATAATTATTTCAAATTTGTAAAATTCTAATCACCTAATTTTTCTTAAAACAATTACAATTGCTAACATTTTCAATTGATGGATTCTAAAATGCTAACATTTTTTTTATATAGGATAAATAGAATTACTTATAACCCTTCGGTAACTTTTAAATATAAGGATAAACGTGCTTTAGCGTGCTAACAAGAATAGCAATGCCAACGAACTAAGACTTAGTCCACAAAATACTAACATTTTTAAAATCTCTAAATTTAAAAATACTTCATCCAAATAATCACATAGCATCACTTCCTTAACATCTCATTAAAAATATTATAGAAAAAAAGTTTGCGTTATAAATCTAAAATGCACTTAAGGAAAAAAATCAATTAAGTCTTTCGACTTAATTTAAAATCAATTAAGTTATTGTTGTTAATCTAAAAAATCAATTAAGTCCATCTATTAATGGTTTCCGTCTTTTATCACTTTGATGATTAAAATCAGCTGAAAAACATGTGACAGCTTTAGATTTAATCTTTTATTTTTATCATAAATAAAGAAGATTAAAAATATAAAATTTATAATAATATTATAAAAATATCAGAAAAGTAATTGTCTTTTACCAATTGAGCTTTCAATTATAGAATCGAATAGTTGACAAATTAGGGAAAACACCTTCAAAACTCGAAAACTGAAAACATTGGTAAAACCCCCCAAAAAAAATATCATATTATTTTAACTAACAAGTCTGAACCCTTTCAAATTACATAATATGTGTTGATTAAATTTAAATGGAAGCGAAATGAGAAGTTAGAATTTTACTCGATATGTTACATAATTGAGTCTTGTAATTGCCAAATGCTTAAGAAAAGAAGATTTAATCATTGTTTCAATTAACTAAAAGAAAAAGGAAGAATTAATTAAATTAAACAATTGTGTTGCTGCTAGGGTTTCTCTTTGTCTACCAGATGTGCAAGTTTGGTCATGTACTTGGTACTTGTTTAGTATTGGTTCTCAAGTAGTTTTTTTAGTTTCATTCTTGATATGGATTCTGAGTTCAATTGGTTGTTGTTGCAAGAGGAGGATGGTGAGTTAGTGGTGGGGGCGAACGAGGGGTAGGAGGATATTGATTATGATCTCTGCTTGGTGGGACGATTTGTTAGGGGGAGGTGAACTGCAACAAAGGAGGGGACTCTTCTTTTTCTTTGGTGGTTGCTTCAAAGGGCGAGTATTAAGCCATTCGGGGATAGGGGTATCTATTTAATACAATTTTTTCACAAGGTGGATCTGAGAAAGATGATTGCATGGTGGCCTTGGTCGTTTAATAATTGCCTCTTGCTTACTTATCATCTACAACAGGAGTGTAGTAGCCCAATTTTACCTGGGCCCAGTGCCCAAAATAGAAACCAAACCAAATAAAAATAACAGTCCATTTACAGCCCAAAATTACCAACAGACCCAAAACCCTAAGCCCAAAACACCCTGACCCAAGACTAAACTAGAAACCCTAGCAGCAAAACAAAATTTTCAAACCCTAGGTGCGCCGCACCTAGGGCTCTCTATCTTCTGACCAGCCACCACTATCAGCCCCACTTGCCACCACTTACCTGCTCCGCCGCCCATCAATCACCTGCAAGACGAAACAAACACGCAAGCAGTAGAAAATAAAAAAATGTGTAACAAATTGGCTATAAAAGCCGAATGTAAACTCTGGAAAAGGGGGGCTTCTTTTTTTTCTTTTTCCTTACGAGCATGAAATGAAAAAAACACAACACTTTTAAGGTGATTTTTATTTCCGTTTTAGGTACTTATTTTGGTTATATACTCCTATTTTTTTATTTATTTTTTTACATATACGAAAATATAAAAAAAGAAAGGGAAAAGAACTTACCGGAGTCAATCCGCGTCTTTGTCGTCAGAGGCTTCTTCTCCGGTGCCAAAATCAGTCGTTGAGAACGTTGACAGCCTCTTGTCCTTTGTTTTTGGTTGTTTTGAGGCCGGATCCAGACTCAGGGGGTTAAGATCTAAAAAGGGGATACTGTTCAACCACCGATGACCAACTGTCGTCAGCCACCGGGACACCGTCGTCGTAGCCACTGACACCGCTGTGTCCGGTGATGCAAGTGCGATATCGTTATGGCACCCCGAGTCAGTTTGATCTGGGTCAATGACGACTCGATTGGTCCGGTCTAGCTACCGGTTGGACCTGTTTTTGGGTCTTGGTTTCAATTTTGAGTTCCCGGTCCCAATTTACAATCTTAGGTCCAATTTTCAAGTTCAATTAACCATTAGGCCAATTGTCTAACTTGAAAATTAATTTTGAAAAATATCATATTAATTTTAATTAATTTGATTAATTTAATTTTACTTGATCAAAATTAATTTTTCCAAAAATCACTTAGATTTTCTAAATTAAATTTTGAAGAAAATTCTTTAATCAAGTTCTCTAGTTGAACAATTCTTACGATTACCTACTTTAATTTCATGTCAAATAAATCGACTCAATTAAATTATTCCCAAAGTCGTAGAATTTTCTTCTGATTCAAATGCAGTCCAATCAAGCTTTTGTTGAGCTGGCTAAGGGACCAATTGGACATATACATTTAGGCTCTAGTGATTGAATTATGTTCAGAAGCATCGTTTCGATAATTTGCAATTACTTAATCTTATAGTCAGTCCACAAGAAGTACCATGATTGAAAAATGCTTATTATATACTTTTTTACGAAAGTAATTCATCCAATTGCTTTGGCCAATGACCTCATCATGTGTGTGTTACCCTCATATGATATCTTTGATTCCTTTGAGTTAAATATGTTCACTCAGTACAATCCTATTTTATCTCATTGTCATCGTTATGTCTTCTTAATGATTAATATGATCACTGTTAATAAATGACTATGATAAATTGCTCGTTCGAGAACAAGTAACCCATGACCACGTTCTATATTTATCAATCCACACAATGCTAATGAGAGGATATCATTAACTCTTTAATTAAGCTATGAATTCCACTATTGCTAGTAAAGCCATGCCATACGCAAGTCATGTACCCAATATACTGGCTATGGGCTCGATCATCTTTAGAGCATAAGCCTCCACTTATATCAAAGCACATGAGTTGCATACGCATGGTCAGTGACTAACTTAGGATTTAGGTAAATCGCACCATGAATGTCACAAGTGAATTAATTCATCTTAGGTCCAGTCCAATGTATCATTCTACCAATGAATACATCTATGTCTCTACTTGTGGAGTCAACTACTCCGATAGCCAAGACTAGCCATCTCCCCAGTCAAAATTGTAGACGACATAATAATCCTTCTCAATATTTTAATCAAATGGTCACTTTGATTCTTTTACGAGATTACGAACTTACTTAGATTATCTACTAAAGTAAGTTGTCTTTTTCACAATGTAAACGTTATTTTTAAAGCCACTTATCTTCAGTTTGAACTTAGACAATCAATGAGCTAATATTTGCTTGTCACAATTTTGCTATGCATGCATAATATAAAAGAAATAAATACAATAGACATAATAGAATGTAAAGTTAACTTTATTTATTTATTCATCATTCAAATAAATAGAAAATAGTTACATGTTTACTACAATATGGGCACATTTCCCAGCAGACCATAGAACGGCCGTCGACTAGGATCTTTACATACACTTCAACTTGTGATTGTATAATGCATCGCCACCCCGAACGACATATGAAATGTGTGTGTCTCAAGCATTATCACATCATCGACAACTCAAATCTATCTTTGAGTTTTCATAGTGTCTACCTCAAATCTTTAAACTCAGTAAAAACCTTAAAGCCTAAAAATCCCTAAACTCATAAAAACACTAAATCCTAAAAAAACATAAATCCTTAAAACCCTAAAACAAAAAACTATAATATGCCAAAAAATAAACCCTAAACTTAAAAACCCTAAAAAACTTATCCAAGAGAGAGAAAGGCAAAACGTGTCCAGCTGGGCGTACTTTCTTGCCAACTAAGAGGAAAACACATCCATTTAAGCATGTTTTCCTACCAATTGTATAAAAAATGCGTCTAGTTGGACGCATTTTCACAGTCTCTCTAAAATCAACCTATTTCCCTGGTTAAAAAAAAAGGACCTATTATGCCAAATACTTTTTTTGGTATATATGCCTTATTGTCAAAATATGCATCATTTGTGCTACGGAGGGACTTTCGGATTGCCAAAATATTTAATGTATTTTTTATACACACAATTTAATATATTTATTTCATAGATAAATTTGTAAGGGCCCAAATTCGTCTGACCCAGACAAAACAAAAACAAAAATAAATAAAATGTTCATTAATATGAAAGCCCACTTAAAAAAAACAGATTGGCCCAAATACAAAAAAAACCCTAAAGCCCAATACTACCCAAAACCCAAACCTGAAACCACAAACATATCAGAAACCTAAAAACCCTAAGCCATCAACACTGTCGCCCCTTTGCCACGTTGGCAACCACCCCTCCTCGCCACCACCACCTGCAAAAAAAAAATAGAGAAACAGAAGCAGAGAACAGAAGAAGAGAAAAAAGACAAAATAAAACAATAATATAATGTATTACATTTCGGCTATAAAGACCCAAAATAATTGGTAACACATAGAAAACTCATCAATAGAATACAAAAAAAAATAGAAAAAACTTCTAAAAAGGTATCTTTTTTATTTATTTATTTTTGTTTTGAACAAATATATATATATATATATATATAAAACGATGATCCAAATTTTTTACCTGTTATAGCGCTGTCGTAGGGCCCCTTTTTTCAACTCGAGAAGCCTTGAAACCCCTAGGGTTCCGTCGAGGGCCTCATCAAAAAAGGGAGAAACCGAAAGGTTTCTTTGCCTTAGGCCGAACATCGACTAAATTTCTAGGGATTTAAACTCCAGATCTATATTCTACTCGAAAAGGGGGTCAAAAGAGCCTATTTCGGGGAACTCCGACAACTAGAGGTGGCGGTCTCCATCGCCGATGACAGGTGGCCATGGCAAAGACCCATCGCCCCATGGCCAGACAAAGGGGAATGATTTGAGAGGGAAAAAAGGGGACAAGGAAGTTTTTTTTTAAAAAAAAAACAAGGTTAAAATGATTTTTTTTTTTTTGAAATTCTTAATTTATATATGCCCTTAAAATGGTGTCGTTTTGGGCTTGGCTTTCAGATGCCCAAAACGACATCTTTTTGGGGCCGACCTGAACATCCGACCCGACCCCTCCCAAGATCCACGTATTTTTGAAGGGAGGGGCTATTTGTTATTTTGGCCCTTCTGCTTTTTTGCCCCTTTATAATTTCGTCCTATTACTTTTTTTAATTTAATTTATTTTTACCCCTTTTATTTTGTTCTTGAGTAATTTAGACCCTTGACCCACTGTTGACCCACTAAGGAAATGTCACGTGTAATATGGTCGGGATAATTTCCTTTTTGGTCCCTATTCATTTTTGTATTTTCTAATTTAGTCCTTTATTTTTTTTTTTTACAATTCATACTTTAAATTTCGTTTAAATTTCAATTTAATCTTTCATTTATTTAACTTCGCCCCTTTATTTACTTTTTTTTTATTTTAGCACTTGAAATTTATGTTATTTACATTTCCTTTTTTTTAACTATGTATTTTTATTTTTTATATCCTTAGGTATTATTATTATTATTATTATTATTATTATTATTATTATTATTATTATTATTATTATTATTATGGTAGTAATCTTGTCATGACTATTGCTATTATTATGAATTAATGTTATTATTATTATAGCTGCATTATTATTATTTACTCGCATGGTTATTTTATTTTATTTATATATTATTCTAATATCATCATTTCGTTTTTTCACCCACATAAGTATTTTATTTTATTTTGCCATCGCCATACTATATATCATGTTTAAATATATTTATCTATTTTTGTGCTATGACTAAATAAATTAATTACACAACGCATTTAATGTTATATTCGCTTTTACCCAACACATGGGAAATAATTAGAACCGAGAAGATGTTCTTTAATTAGGGGATTTGAGAAATCGCGCCCTAACTTACGAGGTACGGCTTTCTCCTTGAACTGAAATAATCAAACATTCCTTTAAAATTCAAGACACATAAGACTTAAGTAATAATTAAATGGCAATTATTCTTGTTTTCGAGGATTTGAGACATCGTGCCCTAACTTACAGGGCATGATATTTTCTTCTTGATTAACTCGAAATAAGAAGGCCTTTTCCATAAAATTTAATGTAGTTAGCGATATTTTGATCAAATAATATCATGCAAAACGTGTTTCGTACTTTAAATTTTCTTTGAATTCTCAATTCTTAACCCTAAGACATCAAGTAATCAACTAGGTACCGGTTTTGGGCATTATGAGGGAGCTAATCCTACCTCATACGTAACCGACTCCTAAACTCATTTCCTGGATTTTGTAGGTCGAAAATTATCGTTTTTGTAAATCTAACATTTTTATTAAAATGATTAAGTTTCGAGGTGATCCAATCACACCTAATAAAAAGGAGTAGTGGTGTAACAGCCCGACTTTGGGCCTAGTCGGAACAGTGGTTTCGGGACCACAAATCCGACAAGGGAAAATATGGTTATTATTATATTTTCATGGTCTACAATTTTACGAAAAAGTTTCGTAAAAATTTCGTTCGAAAATTTCGACGTTTGGGCACTCAATTTAGTCAAAAGGACTAAATTGTAAAAAGTGCAAAAGTTGAGTTCTACATGTTAGAAGTGTCAAATTGTTATGAAATTCTAAATTTGAGGTTCTTATGTTGTAATTAGACCATTAGTTAATTGATGGACAAAAATGGGTATAGAATTAGTGAAATAGATTTTTTTAAGGAAGGGCATTTTAGTCATTTAGTAATAAAAAGAAATAAAATGGGAAAAAGATGGAGAAATGGTGTCATCTTCTCCATAGTTGCTGCCAAATTTTGGAAGACACCATAGCTAGGGTTTCTTTGCTTTCTCAAGCTCATAGTAAGTGCATCTTAGCCCCGTTTTTAATGTTTTTTGCATTTTTGAAATCCTCGTAGCTCGGTTTAGCTTATTTTATCAATAATTCATGTTAGGGTTCATATTTGGAAAAATAACCATAGGTGAAAAGTGTTTATTTTGCTGTTTTATGGTGGAATATGAAGCTAGAAATTATGTTAAGCAAGTTTTGCTAAGCGATTTTAAGCGAAAACGGGTAAATAGACATAATCGGTAAAAATAATTAATGTTCAAAAGTATGTGTTAGAGTGAGAATTTGATGTTACCATAGAAGGGAAAAGTGTTCAGCATGCTGTAAAACATAAGAATAAGAGATGAAGTTTAATTTCCGAGCTTGGGGACAAAAGTGTAATTATGCAAAAGTTTGGGGCAAAATTGTAATTTTTCAAAAAGTTGGGTGGAGGACTATTTTATTAAATGTGAACATTAAATGAGTTAAATTTGCTATTATAGATCAAGAAAAATGAGAGGACTACCTCAAACGGGGAAAAGAGAAGATAGTGGAGTAAATTGCAAAATTACGATATTTTACACCGAGGTAAGTAAACATGTGAAATAATGCATTATTTTGATATTATTTGATATGTGTTGAGATTTATTTGAACATAGAATAAATATTTAGCAAAGATACTAAAATGTGGCTAAGTGGGGAAAGGTGGTAAAGTGTTGAAAAACACAATTTTTGGTTGAACACTCGGAATAAGCCGGATTATTGAATAACAAGGGGGTTGCTAAGTGCTGATTCCCCCTAGGGGTTGCTAAGTGCTGATTCCCCTATTCATTGGTGGTTGCTAAGTGCTGATTCCACCGTATTTTAAATTTGAAAGGGATTGCTAAGTGCTGATTCCCCGACTCATTGGTGGTTGCTAAGTGCTGATTCCACCGTATTTTAATTGTGAAGAGGGTTGCTAAGTGCTGATTCCCCCAAGGGGTTGCTAAGTGCTGATTCCCCGAATCACTGGTGGTTGCTAAGTGCTGAATCCACCGATAACGGTTAATATTCTGAATGTTCAACGAGTAAATTGGGAAGGTGAATATTTATATGTGGTGGACAAGCTTATAGGAGGAATATTGGGTTTGATACTTAATCGACCCATGTATAAGGTGGGATGAAATATCAAAAATACAAAAGAAACAATTTAAATACAAAACTGTTTTGAACAACAGTAGTTGGGCAACTTTGAAAAATCACCATAAATGGTGGGAAATGAATTAGAGGTTGAATAATATATGAAATTGAAGCTGAATGAGTCTATTTTCATACGAAGAAACAGAACAAGCAAAAGAGTTGTATATTTGGGGATATTTGAATTTTATTGTGACAGGGTTGAACTGATTTCGAAATCCCCTGTTCCAACTTTGGAAAATCACTAAAAATTGAACAAAAATAATTATGGCCTGAAATTTATATGTATGGATTCTTTAATGAGTCTACTTTTAATAGAAACAAACGAGAACATTTTTTGAATTTTTTACAGGGAGTTAATTAAATTTTAGTAAAGGGAAGTCAGAACCATCAGGTAGTGAAACAGGGGAATCTTTAAAGAATAAATTGTACTAATTGGATAAATCAAAAATTCTGAAAATTTTATGGTGGAAAGGCATATGAGAGTTTCGGGGAAAATTTACAGAATCCAATTTAGAGTCCTGTAGCTTTAGATAAAAATAAATTAGTGACCATGACTCAGAAAAATAGCTTGCTGGAAATTGAACAATTGATGAAATTTAAGGGTGATTAAAATTATGTTACTATGTAATCATGTGAGGAAATTATTTATTTGTCATATGTTTACTTACTAAGCTATATGCTTACTCGTTTTTATTTTCCCCTTGATTATAGTGACATCAATCAACTCGGAACTTGGGCGGAGTTAGATAATCATCCACACTATCATCAACGCTTAGGTATTTTGCAACTCATATTTTGGAAACATGGCATGTATAGATGACTTTATGTATTGTGGCATATACAAATATATATATGTTTCGGTTTAAAATTTTGGTGTTCGTTATTAAATAAATTGTGTTTGATTATACAACTGTTTTTGGTTGGATTATTAAATCTGGTTGAAAGTGTGATTGAAAAACTTGCAGGGGGCTGTATGTAAATATAAGCAGAAATGCTATCGAAAATTTTTAAAAAAAATTTAGTGATACCTCATACTCTGTTCCGTTAAGGAATACGGGTAGGGGTGTTACAAGCGGCGACTCCATTTTTGTTTTAAAATAAAAAGTTGAGTTTCAAAAAAGGTTTCAACAATATTAATTTAAAAACTAATAAATAAATTAAAGGAAAAATTTTTAGTGCAAGAAATTGTTGCATCATTTATTCATTGCTTCTAAGAAAACAGTTGGAATAAAATAGCCGTTTGATAAGAATGAAATAGAGATGTAATAATATTGCATTATTTGATTGAGTAAAATAATTTATTAATTAAGGAATAAATTCAAAAAAGCAATTTTATCTTTTGCAAAAAAATTAAGATTCTATTATTTAATATCAAATAAAGTTTTTAAACTAAATTATATTTATTAATAAAATAAAAAAATTATTATGATAAACTATTTATTAAAATTTAATATAATTTAAAACAATATTTAATTAAAAACAAAAAATTAGGGTAAATTACCCTGTAACTTAAAATTAGGTCATTCATACTTTCGTCACCCCAATTTTTTTTTTTTTTGTTAATTTGGTCACTTTTGTTAAAGAAATCGATAAAACTGATCACTTAATTGTTAAATCTATTTTTTAAAAATTTAAAATTTCTTATTATTTTTTCTTTTTCACTTTATTTTTTCTATCTCCTCTCATTTTCTTCATCTTCCCCCTTTTAACCTAAAAACCCTAGCCACTACCTCCTTTAAAGATGTCGTTGTTGCTTCGTTGAACTACCATTGCTGAGCTCAAAAGTAGAAAACATCTCAAAATCAAACCATATTGACAGAGGGATTAGACGGTCGAAGCACGGAAATTCTAAGCATTTTGGAGTGACCTCACAATTTTTTAGGGGTCTTTTGAGAAATCTAATCTTATAGATTTGAAGATGATTGGTGGTTTTGGATCAATAGACTAATGCCGAAGAAAATGTTAGATGATCATAGTGGCAATGGTGAGAAGTGATAAATGTGGGTAAGGAGAAGAAAGTAGAAGTAAAATAGGGAGAAAGAAGAAGCATCCCTCGGCGTTGTTCATTGACGAGACAACACTCACCAGCGGTGGTTCAATGGAAGAAACAACATCATCTTTAAAAGAGATGGTAACTGTTGAAAAATATGAAATGACTGAGATATGCTTGAAGAAGTGCTCACTTCCTTTACCACTGCAACAAAAAACAACTTTTTATTTTAAAAAATAATAATTTATTAAATCATATAATTATTAAACAGCTATTCAATAATGTTACAAAATAATCTCACAATTAATCTTTTCGTATTTTAAAAATTCGATGAACCAAATGACTACTTTATGCAGCACAGTGAAGTGTTGGCTATAGCTTTTAACCAAACATAGCATAAGTGTTGAGCAACAAGCTAAATTTGGATAGTGTCGGTTGGTGCCATCTTCGGCAGGAGACAATGACAATGAAAACTGGATATTGTAATAAATTTAGAATAATGATCGAAATAAGTTGTAAAATGATTTAATAGAATAAACAAATACATTTAATCTTCCATTATAAAATAATAAATGGTTTAAAAATGGTATAATACCCTATACCATTTTTTATAAATTTAAAATTTAATTATTTTATTTATTATTTTTGAGAATTTAGTTTTTTAATTTTTAATTAAAGAAAAAAATAAGTTTAATTGTTAATATTGTTAAAATTTGATTGTTAAATTTAAGTTCATTAAAATATTATTTTTAAGTGATATGGTTATAAAAGGAATATTCTTTTTCATTTCAAAAGGATGATGATATTAACAATAATATAAAGATTAAAATTCAAATTTACAAATAGTATGAAACTTGTATAGCATATTTTAATCATTAATAAATTAATACAATGCATCGGTCCAATCATAAAAGCAATACAAAAATAAAAGAAGGAATTATTTGGCCTATTGATTAAGAGCGTCGGACTAATTTTTAAGGCTGTGGGATGAACTCATAACCTGTTTAATATCCTATTCTATAAGAAAAATATAAAAGAAGGGAGGGATCGGGCTGTAATTCATAAGTCATACACATTGTTCCATTCAAATGTCTCTTTTCTTGGTATAGCTTAAACAAGTAAAACTGGTAGTAAAGAAACCACTCTCTCTTAGGGTTCACTTTAACCCCAGTGCCGTTCATATTGTTTCATTGACAACCCACAGTCCCTTTCTCAGTTATGGTTTCCAAAAAAATGTCATTTATTATTTCTGGTGTTGCCTTCATTTTCTAAATTTTGATAAAAAAACCCTTTTTTTTAATTTCATAATTTTTTATAATTAATTTTTTTGAATTTTTCCATGTTATAAAAATCACTAACGTGTCATGCCACATAAGCATAATCATCCGCTAAGATTGTATGTCATGTTCAACAAAAATGTTGACTGTTAGTTGATTAACGTTGTCCATCCATTTTGACTTTACTTGACAAAAAATGATACAATAAGAATAGCATTGTTAGAAAAAAAAGAAACGATGAGGAGAACATTGTAAAATAATAATAAACGTTAAGGGCAAATTGTGTCATTATGCGGTTAGGAAATTATCAAAAGCAATTTTTATAAATTAAAAAAAATATTATTTTAAGAATATATTTTTTTATATTTTAATAAATTTAGAAAAATAAGTACACATAATTATAATAATAAAATTTTAACTAAATTATCACACTTCCACTAATATGATTTTATCATTCCACATTTAAATTTTATATTATCTATTTATAAATTTATATTACCCAATATTTTCACAACCATAATTTGGTTTTTATAAAATACTCAATTAATTTTTAAAGGCAAAAATTTCAAGTTAATTAATTGGAATTTTGCCCAAATTACCGAGAAACTATCCCGTGGATTGTTTTTAATGGGCAAAATACCAAAAAAAGCTGATTTTTTTCAAAATTTACCGAAATGGGCCGATTTTTTAATTATTTACCGGAATGGGCCATTTTCCGCGAAATCGTGGCCATGTAAGCGCGATGTCAGGGTACGTGTCAGGACATCGCGTCCACGTCAGCGCGACCTGCTGACGTGGAAGGAAATCGCTCCCTCAAGGACGCGATTTCCTTCCACGTCAGCAGGTCGCGCTAACGTGGACGCGATGTCCTGCCACGTAGCGCGTTCCCGGGGACACGATTTTGACGTTGATTTTACGTTTGGGTTTTTTGGCTTTTAGGGTTTAGGGTGTAGCCTTTTTAGGGTTTAGGGGTCCCGAAAAAAAATTTTTCGAGTTGACGTTTCTGGTCAAATAGTATAAAATCGCTTCTACCAGGATGCTATTTGAGTAGAAATTGTGAAATCGTGCCCTCGTGGACGCGATTTCGCTACAGTTGGTCATGTAAGAAATAATTTTTTTTGACGTTTTCTGAGCAAATAGTATAAAATCGCTGATACCAGGATGCTATATGAGAAGAAATTGTGAAATCGCGCCCTCGTGGATGCGATTTCGCTACAGTTGGTCATGTACGAAATAATTATTTTTTGACGTTTCTGAGCAAATAGTGTCAAATCGCCCTCGTGGACGCGATTTTGCTACAGTAGCGAGTTTGGGCTGAGGCTAAAAATTAGGCAGAAAATGTTCTTAGAATGCATAAGTCATAGCAGAAACATTTTAGAGAGGCTAAAAAAGTTAGAGTTTCAAAATGAGTGAACGTATTAGTGCTGTTTTTTACTACGATGGTGAGGTTTGCCACACCGAGAATGGTGTTGTTTTTTTGTCGGAGAATACGGTGCGACTGTCATTTAGCCAAAACATAGATTTGACAGAACTTTGTAAAAGAATTAGGCGTAAAATCTTCGGAACGACGCCAATGAAAGTTCTGTCAATCACGTATCGATTTTGTTCTTCTGTTGATCCGGTGACATATGACTCGTTTGACATAAAAGGTGCTCGTAGCTTGGAGGCAATGGTGCAAACTCATCTTGCTAGCGGAGCAACTTATATTGAATTATATGTACAATTTATGTCGCCAACTGATGTACTTCCGTCCAGTGTTTGAGATGTATACACGACCCCTGGCCTACACTCGGTTAGCGGGTTACAAAATACGGAACAGCCCATGTTCAGTAGAGGTGTCGAATGCACATCCCCCAAGACACTCTGTCGGTGGATGGGACATGTACGTCAGTGGCTCGACGTTTGACGCTGGAAATACGAGCTGGGGAACTGCATCAAGTTCTAGTGGATGGCAATCTACATCCAATTGGGGACGTTATCAAATGCCCAGAAGAAGGGATGACGTACTACCTACGACATCAACTGGTGAGGGGACGTCGTACGCTGCAGATGATTGTGGGTTAGAAGATGACTCCAATGTGGATCCACCTCGAGAGCCCGGGCCAGATGGTGCAGAGGTGGGATATTTTCTGAACTGAAGCCTATTCCAACAGAAGGTGAAGATGGTGATAAGAGTGCAGATGATGAAGAAAATCCACGATTCAGAGCATACTCACCTCCAGCCCACATGCATAATGTCGATCTGTCAGCAGATGATGCGTTAGAGTTTCCAGATCTACCACACCAGTTGCGCGATCGTACAAGTTCGGGGGTAGATCTCGGTGAACTTGAAGTTGGTAATCAGTTTACCAATAAGGATAGTTTTATTGGTGCTTTGAAACAGCATAGCATCAAAAACGGCGTTAATTACCACGTCGTTAAATCAAAATCTGATAAGTTTGAGACGAAGTGTGCGGTGCAAGACAGCACATGTTCATGGAAAATCGTCGCCTCGTTAAGGAAGAGGACAGGGTTGTGGGAGATCAAAAAGTACAAAGGTCCACATACATGTGCTGCAAGTACAGTATTAAATGTGTCTGAATAATATTTTTATTTTCCAATGTTGCATTATTTAATGTACTCCCTCCCTCTGTAGGTGTTTCAAAAGATCATCCGAAAATGGATTCAGCTATGTTGGCTAGTTTGATGCTGCCCACGATAACAGCAGATCTTAGGACTTCAGTGCCGGTGATAATTGCCAATATCCGTAGCCAAATGGGGTACACGCCTTCTTACCGCAAGGCTTGGATAGCTAAGCAAAAGGCATTGGAGAAGATGCATAGTGGGTGGGACGCCTCATATAATGAAATATGGCAATGGTGTCAGGTGCTAGAGAGATACGTCCCAGGTGCCATCACAGACCTTGAAACGGAACATGCGTACTACAACGGCCGATTGCTACGTGGATGCCAAGTGCTCAAATGCCTATTTTGGACCTTTAAGCAATGTCGAGACGCATTTCCATACTGCAAGCCGTTGGTACAAATTGACAGTACCTTCATGTTCGGTAGGTACACTCATCGGCTATTGGTTGCAGTGGCACAGGACGGCGGTGTGAGAATTCTTCCAATTGCATTTGCAATAACACCGGGGGAGTTGTCTGATGACCGGGATTTCTTTCTCTCTAGGTTAAGAAGGCATGTGTGCCCCCAACCTGATATCTGTGTTATTTCAGATCGGGGCGCTGGTATACTAGCTGCATTTGATCGAGAGGGAAGCTTGTGGCAGCGTACACACTATAGATATTGCCTGAGGCATGTTGCTTCGAACTACTACAGGCAATATCCATCTAAGACCGAACGACGACAAGTGACTAACATGGGTATTTACTCTATAACTGTATTATTTCGTTTGTCAATTTGAATTAGTTTTATTGGTAGAAGTGGTATAAAATATTCGCTATGTTCTTATATTGGTAGGGTATGAAATGAATATAGATCATTTTCACGAGATGTTGGCAATCTTACGATCCCAAAACGGATAAGGGGCGGACTACCTTTGCAACATACTTTTCGAACAGTGGGCACAAGCATACGACGAAGGCCTACGATATGGCCATATGACGTCGAACCTGGCAGAATGCATAAATTCTATTCTCAAAGGAACGCGCTATCTACCGATAACAGTGGTTGTGCGAGAGACATATTTCCGTTTGGCGGTGCTATTTCCAAAGCGAGCAGCAACTTATGCAGGCCAGATGCAGGGTGGGCATGTATGGTGCAGTAAGGTAGTTCAAGAAATTAACAAGGCGAAGGCGAGGGTAAACATCATGCACGCAGTGTGTCACGATCGAGACAATTTATGGTTTCGCGTGACGGAGTTTGACAGACCGGACCAAGGTGTTGTTGGGGGGCAATATCGTGTACACTTGCGAAACAAGACTTGTGACTGTGGGAAGTTCGATGCACTTCATTATCCATGCGCTCATGTTATTGCAGCCTGTCAGAAACTCCGTCTGGATCCGCTGAGTTATATGGACGAAGTGTACAAATTAGAAAACATGTACAACGTATGGAGACACGTTTTCCCACCGGTCCCAGATGAACGTAAGTGGCCGCCCGTATCTCTTGCTCCTTTTAAGCTGTTACCGGATAGAGAATTACGTCGGAAGCTGAAGGGTCGACCTTGCTCCACTAGAATACAGAACAATATGGATATCCGAGAAACAGCCAGTCAACAGAAGTTGTGCGGATGGTGTAGGAACCCAGGCCATACAAGTCGATCATGCCCTAATCGCAATAGTTGAATGTAATTTTAGAAAAAATTACATTTTATTCAATTATTAATTGATAATTGTATTAATTGTTAGTAAAATTATCAAATTACTACAATTTCTTAAATGTTAGTACCAGTCAAAACATTTTACGAAATCCAACATTATGTAAAACTATGTAAAATTATTATGCCCAAAAACTTTTGTTAATGGTTAGTGAAATTATCAAATTATGTAAAATTATTAAGCCGAAAAAAGTGTGTTAATGGTTAGTAAGATTATCAAATTAGGTAAAATTATGTTAGGGTTTTTACATAAATTAAATTAGGTTAGGGTTTTTAATTAAATTAAATTAGGTTAGGGTTTTTAACTAAATTAGGTTAGGGTTTTTAAATAAATTAGGTTAGGGTTTTTAATTTAATTAAATTAGGTTAGGGATTTTAATTAAAATAGGTTAGGGTTAGGGTTAGGGTTTTTAATTAAATTAGGTTAGGGTTTTTAACTAAATTAGGTTAGGGTTTTTAATTTAATTAAATTAGGTTAGGGATTTTAATTAAAATAGGTTAGGGTTAGGGTTTTTAATTAAATTAGGTTAGGGATTTTAATTAAAATAGGTTAGGGTTAGGGTTTTTAACTAAATTAGGTTAGGGTTTTTAACTAAATTAGGTTTGGGTTTTTAATTAAATTAGGTTAGGGTTTTTAATTTAATTAATTTAGGTTAGGGATTTTAATTAAAATAGGTTAGGGTTAGGGTTTTTATTTAATTAGGTTAGCGTTTTTAATTAAAATAGGTTAGGGTTAGGGTTTTTAGTTAAATTAGGTTAGGGTTTTTAATTTAATTAGGTTAGGGTTTTTAACTAAATTAGGTTAGGGTTTTTATTTAATTAAATTAGGTTAGGGATTTTAATTAAAATAGGTTAGGGTTAGGGATTCTAATTAAATTAGGTTAGGGTTTTTAACTAAATTAGGTTAGGGTTTTTAATTTAATTAAATTAGGTTAGGGATTTTAATTAAAATAGGTTAGGGTTAGGGTTTTTAATTAAATTAAGTTAGGGTTTTTAACTAAATTAGGTTAGGGTTTTTAATTTAATTAGGTTAGGGTTTTTAATTTAATTAGGTTAGGGTTTTTAATTTAATTAATTTAGGTTAGGGATTTTAATTAAAATAGGTTAGGGTTAGGGTTTTAATTAAATTAGGTTAGGGTTTTTAATTAAAATAGGTTAGGGTTAGGGTTTTTAATTTAATTAAATTAGGTTAGGGTTTTTAATTTAATTAGGTTAGGTTTTTAATTTAATTAAATTAGGTTAGGGTTTTTAATTAAATTAGGTTAGGGTTAGGGTTTTTAATCAAATAATATCAAAATAACTCGGAAAAATTTCTATGTGTATTACATCGTCATAAATTCTATTTCATTACATCAAATGATCAATTTTAATACGGTAATCAATATCTATGACCGGGGGATTCGGTTCCACATGGCGGCCGTCGACGGTTACGCGCTGGATTCCTCCTTCCTCTAGCTTCCGGCGGCGGTTGTTCTTCCTCCGGTGGTGATTGTTGTTCTTCCGGTTTGGCATCTGGTTGTCAGACTTGGGACGATGATCCACCTTCAAAGAATAGTTATGTGGAGGTGTTTGCATCATGAACAGCGACGGAGTTTGAAAGCCATGCGTTGCTGGCGATTGGTAAAAAGGAGAGCTCCCTGACGGCCCCCCTTGCGACCCCTCCTGCACCGCTGGCCTAATTATCGGTGGTCCGCTCGGCATTACAGGAAATGGAGCTGATCCAGGCATTTGGCTCCAACCTGCCATAGGATTCAAAAAGGATACATGTACGGGTTAGGGTACATATAAGGGCTAGGAAACATACCTGGCATCATAGGGAAAGGCGATTGCGTGGGTATCATCTGTTGAATTGCTACGTCAGGTGACTGCGTCGGTGCTCTCGTTGGGGACGGTGATTGCATGGCCGCTTATGATGAACCGGGTGAATGTCTGGGCCTCGTTGAGGGGCTGCCCTCGTAGTCTTGTCCTCTTGGATTTAGAGGCCCGCGCCTTTCCCTTCCGAGACGTATTTGCCGCTGCCTCTCCTCTGCCGTAAGTAAATACGGCTTCCCATGGATCCTAAACCATGGCATGTATTCCAGAACGTGTGCTAACTCGGGAACGATGATTTGTTCCCGAGTAGGTAGATATTCATTCTGATTTTTCCATATTTCCGTGTACTTTGACCAGCATCTAGGCCAATCCGTACCTAATAGCCGAAGGTCCATTTTATGGTGCTCGTCAAACACCTCAGGGTCCGCAGGGATCGGTTGTCTACATCCAAACTGTCGTAGGACTCTGTCTGTCTGGTGGGGCTCCACGGTTGCATAGTTGATCAACACCACTTTCACGTGCCAAACGTTCGGATTTTGTAAAAACTCTTCCAGAATTACTGCCCGGATTGCCGGATCCTCGTATGGTGTCCATTGAAACTACATGAACATGATAGAAATATTACTTATATACATAATACTAAATACTAAATACTAAATATCAATCCACTAGCGAATGTATGGAAATATCTATTTGCAATAATACTTACTTCTTGTAACAGCCCGATTCTGGGCCTAGTCGGAACAGTTGTTTTGGGACCACAAATCTGACGAGGGAAAATATGATTATTATTATATTTTTATGGTCTACAATTTCACGGAAAATTTTCGTAAAAATTTCGTTCAAAAATTTCGACGTTTGGGCACTCAATTTAGTCAAAAGGACTAAATTGTCAAAAGTGCAAAAGTTGAGTTCTAC